>CM054379.1:29535354-30150354 GCA_028858755.1 Ara ararauna
ATGTTTGAGAATCCAGATTTCCAGGTGGATGAGCAGAGTGAAGAATTTAGGCTACTTAACCCACTTGTTTCTAAAATAAGTGAGAAAAGAAAGAGGAAACTAAAGATGTTGGAGGAACTGGAAGCACAAGAACAGGTAAAATATTTTCCATTTGGATTAGAAAAAAAATCCATAGTATGATGTTTTTTCCCTTTGTTTCAAGTATTCAGATCTTTCACCTTAGAAAGAAGACAAAGGCAATGCAAGAATATCTTAACAGCTATGGTAATTAACTGTAATGTATAATGTCATCAAAGTTTTCAGATGTGAACAGTATTGTGTCTGCATAAATGTAGGTTTGAAAAACATAAAATATGTATGTGGAAACAAATTTATAATCTATCTTCTGCTTAGTTTGCTGTTCTTTACTTCAAATGTTAGTTCTCTTCAGCTGTATCTATGGAAAAGCTGTCACGTACTCCAATTGCAGGAATGGTTTGAAAAGAAAATCAGTTGATGATTTGTTATTTTATGCTATTTTTGTCTGCAGGAAGAGGAGGAAGAACCAGAAGGAAAAGCAAGTGATGCCGAAAGTTCTGAGAGTTCAGATGATGAAAAAGGCTGGGTTGAAGAGGTCAGGAAACAGCGCAAGCTTCTACGCCAAGAGGAAAAAGTAAAGCGGCAGGAAAGGCTCAAGGAGGATCAGCAAACATTACTGAAACCTCAGTTTTTTGAGATTAAAGAAGGAGAGGAATTCAGAAGCTTCAAAGACTCTGCCAAAAAACAAAAATTAATGAAGTAAGACTAATGTTACTGTTTTAATACTGTTTTTTAGTGCTGGTAAACTCCTGCTCTCACAAATAACACTGTGAGACTTGGTTATATTTCTCCACCATGTCAGTATGAGGTTGACAGTGTGGATGTTTCCCATGTGACCCTCCAAAAAGATGTAGAATACTGCATCATTAGTCACTGGTTTTGAGGGTAGGAGCAAGGTGGTAAAAGAATTAAAATGTTTTATCTGAGTATTTTTATGGCATCCAGAAACTTAAAAAAACGATGCTATCCTTATATTGTCAGGCCTTAATATTTCTGGTTTCGTTTTTGCGATACAAAAAAACTCAGATTTGGTTTTGTTGTTTTGTTTTTTAATTTGGGGTTCCTTGAATTGATGATCAACTAAAGTAATCGGGTACTGTATAAAGTACATCATACTAAAAGACTTGGCTTTGAGTATGCCAAACTAAAGCACTTTGAAGTGTTTTAATGCCTGAAAATTTCACTGATATATTTTGTAGCCCTTTGGAAGATGAGATTTAATAGTGTTTTATTATTTGGAGTGTAGACGCTAATACTGAAAATTTGAAACACAATAGCTTCAAAGATCTTGCAGCGTTCTGGATGCAGAGCAGAGCTAATGTTGGAAACAAGTGCTGGATCTTGTAATAGCCATTACATTTTTGCTTAGAATGAAATTA
Source organism: Ara ararauna (assembly GCA_028858755.1). Classification (NCBI taxonomy): domain Eukaryota; kingdom Metazoa; phylum Chordata; class Aves; order Psittaciformes; family Psittacidae; genus Ara; species Ara ararauna. The sequence goes on from CM054379.1 coordinate 29,536,812, forward strand.
TACAGTCAAAGGAAGTGAATAATATATATATATAATGGGGCTGTTTCTTCATGTCACTAATGACTGGCTCTACAACCTACTTGTTTCGTGATGGACGTTTTCTGGAGTTACGTCAAGAAACATTTGATAAAAATTCAGCCTGTCCCTTAAATGTACAAGATTTTAGCTGGAATTATAATGTAAAATGGTCTTTAAGGATTACTGAGACAATGTTTCTACAGTAATTTAGTAGTCTGTTTTCCATGTTGTACCTATAAAACCTCTTTACATAGAAGTAGTAGTTTTTATAAATTGGGGTTTATAGCAGTTCTGCAGAACTAATTCCCCTGTTTTCCTTAGCTGCTTTTTATCAGCAAGTGTGTTACCACCGAGGTTTTTCTTTGTTCTTCATATTGAATATACCATTCACTCTGAACTTCTAACATTCTTAGTTTTTTCCATCAATTTCCTTGTGATTATTTTTCTTTCCAGAAGATGAAGCAATTTTTTACTTTTGTCAGGTTTTCTTCTTTGTCAGAAGAAAATCCACACTGGACACTCTGTCAGAGTATTGTGGATTAAGGATGTTTTTTACATGGTACTTAGATATATAGTCATATTAGCAAGTGACTTGAAAGGAGCAAGATACTGGTCAAATGGCACTGTATTCTCATTGCCATTGAAATACTTCACTAAAAGGCAGTATAGCTGCAGCCTACTCACATACTGTGGTTTTTTACACATTCAGCTGCTGACCTCAAAAGAAAATTCTCAAGGATGCTCAATTTGAAATATTAAGATTTCATTTTGTTCAAAACATGGAAAGCTTAAACATGAGCGGGGATACTGACTGTTAGGTAAATAAGCCAAGACAAATGTAAGGAAGAGAAACATTTGGAAAAAAATAGTACAGTGTAACACAGGACACAGTAAATTCTTTCATCTGGTGTACTGAGGGAAAAATCATTGCTTCAGCTTGTGAAAAATGAAAAGAAATACCACAGACTTGTCCAGTGGGAGGAGGAATATCAATGATGACATAAACCATGGAAAGCCTTCTAGAAGACTGCTTTTAGGAAAAAGAGAATGTGTCTTAAGATTTGATGCAAATTCTTTGCAGAATATTTTGCAATGTGTGATAGAATCATAGAATAGTTTGGGTTTGAAGGAACCTGTAAAGGTCATCTAGTTCCAGCCCCCTGCCATGAGCAGGGACATCTTCAACTAGATCAGGTTGCTCAGAACGTCCAGCCTGGCCTTGAATCTCCAGGGGTGGGGCATCCACCACCTCTGGGCAACCTGTGCCAGCATTTTACCACCATCATTGTAAAAAATATCTTCCTCGTGTGGAATCATAGAATCATGATTAGGAGGCTCAGGTTGCATACCCTCTCTGTGGCAGATGCATGGATGGAGTGTAATGTAAAATGTTAAACAAGGAAAAGAACTAAGGAGAAAGATGAGAAAATTGAGGGTGGAATAGGATGACCAAAAAATGGATATGACAGCATCACATCCTTTCTGCTTTTCTGAGCTGCTGTCACTGAATTGTCTTTTTATTATTGTTTTTTATTTCTAAGTAGTTAGCTCTCTAGTTACTGATGCCATTTGTGTTCATCCAGAATCTCCAGTATGGAGTTTGATATTTGTCAAATTCTTAGACAAAATATATAAATTAACAGCTGGTATCTGTTTCTTATACATTATTCTGTAATCACAATGACTTAGTTTGCATGCTGAGCTAACTTGTTTGATTAAAAAGCATTTTCACATATTCTAATTTTATGAAGAAAATACTGAAATATGTTTTTGGCTGGCCTTATTCACTGATAAGTAGTCAGCATAAAAATAATTCAAGTAAGGTACTGAAAATTGGAAAGACTGTAGTGGCATGTACAATCTGGTGAGGCTGGCATGTTTGTCTTTGATTTGATTTATCCAAGTTACGGAATGATGGTCTGTGACCAGTATAATTAAGTACCTTAATACCTTCACTATGCATTTAATGGCTAGGTGTTCTTTTTTTCTCTAATCGTATAATGTTCTACCTGAGGAAACAGTTTATGACTTACATAAAACTGGGTGTTTCTTTCGACATGTTCCTGACTCAGCACGACTCCAAGCCCAACTTCTAAAGTGCTGGTGCGTACTATAAATTTCTTCATAGGCCAGCAGTCTACTCATTTCTTTGCACAGGGAAGCTGCAAAATTTACTCATGGTTGTAAAAACTTCCTTGTCTCAAATCCATCTACATTTCGTTTTCTCTTTTTGCACTCCAATGCTTGCACATAAAAACCTGCAGAACTTTGCTGTATTTACTTACTGCATAAGTTCTTTGCAAAGTTACTTAAAAGGAATCCTGGAAAGTAAAGGGCATTTATCAGTGTGCTGAGAGCTCTTTTTTTTCATTGTCTTGATGTCCCATTAAAAGGTTTGTTATTAAGTTAGAGCATGTCAAAATGAAAAACTACAGTAGTCATGCTTTATAAAGTATGACAGTCACTGTATATGTCTTCAAAGGTGGGCAAGAAAGCCAACAAAAGCGTAGTTGACGTTCCTAGGTATTGGTAAAGTAAAACAGCAGGAGAAGTCTTGAAAAGCTGCTCTCTTTATAATGAGGAAAAAAAAGAAGTGCCTGAGCAACTTTGTTGTTTGTTTTTTACTGCAGGGCAGGGGAAGTTGCTTTTAATAACAGTGTTACTGCATCCCTTGAATCAGTTTGTTGAGAATGATTTAAACAAACAACCGACCCAGCTGTTGTGTTTGTGTATCAGTGTGTGCAATTCGCTATCATTTGAAGTCTGCACATTTTCAGATAAATACAGCCATACCTGCATTTGTTCAGTAAAATAGGAACCGCACAGTGCTTTGCTAATATCAGCTCATTTTAGTTTTTCTCCTGACTGAAGCATTATCTAGGCAGTCATGCTGAATAATTGCTGGGTAGTAGCCATATTTCTCCAGTTCACTTTCAAAGGAGAGGAAAATAGGACTTCACTTGAATGTAGAAATCCCCCCACAATGTCAGTGACTGATCTTCTGCCATAGTTAGCTCTAAGGCTTAGCTTGTCTTCCTGATTCACACAGAGGGAACAAGTTTTTACATGTACTGAATGAAAAATGTACTACAGAAAAAAAATACAATCAAAGTACCTAGTCATGAGAAGTAAAGTAGTTCTTGACATTAATTTTTTTATTGTTAATCTGAAAAGTCTTTGTTACATAAAACGGCTCATTAGCCAAAATTCAGTGGACTTCAGAGGGTTTGTGCATAGGCCACAGTCCATGAGCCCTTCATCCGTAGTAAATGCCATCAACTTTGATGGCTGCTCGTCTGTATTTTCATGATGACTTATTTTCCACTTTAAAACTTCTTATACAAAAAATGTGTCTTAGCCCTTTTCAGAGAGATGAAATAGAGCATCAATAGTAGCATCTCATTGAAGAAACTAATCTCATTTACAGTTAAGTGAATGTTTTCTAAGCGTATTGCAGTGAGTTTGTCTGATCCTACAGGCCATGTCATATTCTCAGGTGGCACTACGTACTCATAGCACCCACATTATAGAAGGGAGGACAAGCCATGTTAGGACTCACAGGTGCCTTTTGGGAGGCTGGCTGAAGCCAGCACCATCCCTGCCTGCCTGCCTGCCTCACCCTGTGCTGGAGGCTATGCAGGAACAAGGTGTATTTCCACTCCTCAGCTGTTCCAGTTTACAACCCAATGTAACTGAACTCAGCAATGGTAATACTAAATATCAGCTTGCAACCTAGAGCAGCTGGGGTACATCCATGTATCTTGTGTTTGTAGGACATTCTCCAGTGGAGGAGAGCTGATGGCGGTATCTGTTCAAGCCGCAACAGCTACTACCTCCTCCTCTGTAGAAATGCCACACTTCAGCGCCCAAGGAAGAGGTTCTGTACCAGGTTGCTTACAGAAACTAACGAACAAGTACAGTGCCTGTGAAGGCATGTGCATATGTGGATCTACTCTCTGGGGTTAGGGTCTGTCTTATCACATTCACTTGTTTGCGGTATTCTTTTATTTAGAAAACTCTTTGCATTAGACTAGTGCAGGTGCAGTGTCCGAGCAGTCATTTGTATTTGGACTCGTTTGTCTCCATCACTGAAGTGATTTATTTGGTGATGATGTATTTGAGTTTGTTTCCTTCCCTCAAAAGTGTTTCCAATTCAGAAATAATAAGATTTCAAGAAATTTGTATATATCTAGCCCCCCCCCCCCTTTTTTTTTTCTTTTTTTTGGGGGGGTGCAGATATCTCTTACTCTGCAGCTGAATATTCCTGACTTTTTCTGACATTTCATAGAAAACTATAGCAATGGAAGGGTGTGGTTTCTTTCTCAACTAGAGTCCTGTTGCTTTTTTAGCAGAAAAAAGCAATGAGTTTTACATAAATTTTGGAAGTGTTTCTACTGAAAGCAATATCTGGAGGGAATGATTTGAACTTGTCTGTTTTCTGTTTACTGAATGTTTATTTTTTAGAGTTCTGGCGTTTCAGAGAAATTGAGATTAGTTTTGACTGCATTATCAGTCTTCATTATAATAAAAGATGGCAAGAATAGGGACTAATGTTAATTATTCTCTGCAGGAAAACTCTTGGAGATCGTTTAAAGCTTGAAGAAAAACTTGGCACACTGAATGTGTCTGATACCACGGTAGGCAGCAAACAGGCAACGTTCAAATTAAAGAAGGTAAGCTACATATGTAATTTTTTTAAGATAATGCACAAGTAACTTTATTTTTTGCATGAAAGAACAGGAACTTTAAAACCATCAAACAAATGTCCCTCTTCGTTTCTTTATAAGCTGCCAACTCTTCTGCTTCTTGCCAAGAGAATGAAAGCCTCCGGTAGTACTCTGTGTGTTTATATCCTTATAACTCAGGCAGCAGTCATAAAATCTTATGTTCCGGTGGAAAATAATGGCTCCCGTCTTTTACTAGTTTATGTGCAGACATACCATCAGAAGCTTGTGACCTTACCTGGCTTCTGTGCCAGGACTGATCAGATCTTGATCGCAGGTCCAAATGCTGTAGGTAACAGGCTTTCTCTTGGTTGATAATGTTGCTAGGTCTCAGCATGATAAAAACTTGTGTAACAGATCACAAGAATGAGCTCTGGTCCTGTTCTACTTGCCAAATTCCATTGGAAGTGTGTAGTTGACTGCTGCCTATCTGCCTTTCCTAAATGGTTTTGATTTCTCATCCTAAGGAATTTTGTAAATCACAAACAGGTGATCAATTTGTAGTGTGGGTAGAGCTAATTGCATGTAAAACATTTAAGGATTTTTTGGTAGAAAATTGCTTTAGAACTGAGGAAGGGACACAGTATAAAAACAGAAGACCCATATTAATTAATGTTAAGCTGACAAAATGTACTTGAGTTAAAACTGGTTTTCTTCAGGTAAACCTCTATGCTGTAGTATGTTTCTCCTTATCAGTGATCAGATGTTATTCTCATCAGTAAAACTGCTGTCAAAGAATGGCTAAAAGTAATTATTTAATTTTACATTGAGTATGCCTGAAAAAAAATAAAATAACCCAGATGTATTGGGCTATTTCTATCTTACCTGGTTTACCTGATTATTTTCTGTTTGCAGGCATCCTTTTTCATATGCTTTTGATTCCTTTATTGCTGGAATTTAAAACGTGTTGACTGTGGAATTCCTCTGCAGTGCTGAGTAGGATAACAGTTCAGGGGATTTTACTAACTGCTGTAACTGATATGTTAGTGTTTTGCAGCTAATTAAATGGGCATTGCAGGCTTCGGAAGCACATCCTTTTTTATAGTAGCTTTAACTTAGAAAGCACAAAGCCACAAGGTTTCTTGCGGTTGGTGATGAACAATGAACTGTCACCTTCTTACTAACAGTTTTGTGAAGATTTGGGAGTAAGGTGGGAGAAGACAGATACAGCTGTGCTTCAGATTGCCATTTTTACTTGATACCATCAGATATGCTATAGCTTTGAAGTCTTAAATTATTTTGCTGCTAACATATATGGATATTTTTTCTTTTAACTGATGTTGCTTTATTATAATACGTACATTGCGCTCATTTGCATTAAAACACTTATTAAAGTCTAATTAAAAGAAAAATAATGTGTCTACAGTGGAGATCTTTTCTCCTATCCACAGAATAGCAATATAAGACTTACAAGTCTTCTCTCAAATAAACAGACCCTGTGTATATATTCTTAAGTCTCAGGGAATGAAGCAGGGAGAGCTAGGAAGAGCTAATGCTATGCAGTATGCTGTTCTCACACTCCTTTTCAGAGGATGAAGAGATGAAGTTGGCAAGCCAAAAAAGGGGTTTTAGTGTTACTCTTATCATCAACTTCCACTTTGTGGTGCCATTTCCTTAAAGCACAGGTGTGTTTAGGAGTAGGTAGGAAGATTTAATAGGGGAGAGAATTGTGCTTCAATAGTGTTGGTATCACTCGACCTTGCAAGTCAGTGGAATTGGGACTGAACTTGGCTGCTGCAGCTGCAGTATGTTACCAGCCTCCTGAATGCCCACCAACCACTGACAGACCCAACAATGAAACTGTCATTGATATTTCCGTGTTTAGTTCTCAGGGGGTTTTGGTATGGTGTGGTATCCTGTTTTTGCATTTTCAGCATGCTTTATCACAGCAAATAGATATTTTAGAAACCCTGCTATGTTGTTATACCTGAGCACTTATACTACTAAGGAGGTATAGAGGACATTAAAAAAAACCCAACAAAATACACAAAAACAAACCACAAAGCTTCAAATAAAATCATGATCATTTCATTTCAGTACACTAGCGGTAGGAGTCAACATTTAAACTAAGATTTCCCAAGACTGTTTCAAGTGAAGTCTGGAGGGAGAAACTAGTTACATATTTAAACTCTTGCAGTGAAACAGGAGTCAAATTCGATAGTCTAGAGACCACTAGCTTTTATTACCAGGATACCATTATGGGCTTATTGCTACAGATGATAAACTGGTTAATATCTTGCCTCAGCCAAAATGCTGCCTCTGCATGCAAATCTCTAGCTCAAGTTTAAATGGTGCTTTAGTGGGAGATTCAGGGAGAGATGGGCTGGTACATGTATACTACTGCTGATAGAATTAGGTGCAGTGGGGATGCAGCTACATATACAGTAATTCTTCTGTCACGCTAAGAATGCAGTTATCTTGTGCTGCTATTGAAATTGCTCTAATTGCTGCCTGAGCTTGGCTAGTCAAGTCTGCTAGTTACAGTTTATGCTTAGTTTGAAGACAAGCCTTAGTCTTCCAAAGAAAATAGTTTATGGCTGTAAGAGCCACTTCATCTACGTGGTGTGTAAATGAAACCCTTTTAGCATGTTTTTGGTGAAGAGGAAAGACATTAGTAGAGCATGTGCCACAGGAGCAGAGATTTATAATTATTTTCATGTGGCAAGTCATTCTAGAATTGCATACGGCCTGTCATTCTAAGAACACTTTTTAGAAAACTTGTAGGTTTCAGCAAAATTAACCAAACTGTCTTTTTAAAATCCATTTGTGCAAATATTAAATGTGGGAATGCTAGTTAACCAAAGGGGGTACCGAATAGCCTCAAATTCTGCTCTGCTTTCTGAAGGACATTAAACAATAAATTCTGAATAGCTCAAATTGTGTTTTACTTTCTTAAGGGCACTAAATGTAGAAATCTGGACTGTAATTTTTACAGTCTCCTGTTTTTCAGTAACGCTCAAAACACTGGTTTTCATCAGAAATGCACTATTTTATTCACTGCTTTTTGCTGTCTTTGTCCGAAATATTTGCTCTGAGTTACTTGGAATGATAATGCCTATGGACACACAGAATTAAGTTTAAGACAAGGTAGCATGGGACCATTTACAGTAACATATCCAGATTTCCCTAATGGAATTCTGACTTGATATCTGGATACTTGAACAATGAGGTGATATGTAGGTTTATAAGAACCTGAGTCTATTTTTGTTTTGATATTCCAGTCAGAGCAGCAAAGGAAACAGCAGGAAGCTGAGAAACGACATCGTCAAGAGAGGAAAACCCTTAGGCGCCCTGCTAGTCATCTCAAGAGCAAACGAGGAAGAGGACGACCGTTTCATTGATTTATGTTATCTTTTTAAGAAACTTAGGTTTTTTATTTGAAATGGGGACTTTTTCGAACTGGGACTCTGTAACAATGTATTTGTATTTTGTTTCATTGATGAACACAAAAGCCAGAACTTGTGAAACCCTGTGTTAATTATTGGGAAGTTTATGAAGGTGTAAAAGCATTGACAGAGGACACTAGAGGTATGGTTTGTTCTAAACACCAGTGTGAACTGTATTTGTGCAGAAATCACCAGCAACTGGTTATTTTGTAACCCAGGATGTTTTCTATATAAGAATTTATGTTTGCAACAAGGCTGCCTGGTCTTTATTTAACTTAAGGGCTGTGGGGTTTTGTTTCCTGAAATCTTTGTGTGTGATCAAGGGTAAGTTGCTTTGTCTAAAAACTTACCTTTCAGCTGCTGCTGAACCCATGACACAAGGGCACAACATTTTTCTTTTATGGTTCTAAAGGGATGGCACACAATTGTGTTTTTCACAAACTGTTTTTGGCTTTATTTTCTTGGGTTGCCTTAGTAGCCAGGCGGGGGTACAAATGGTTGTCAAAAGGGCAATTGGGAATGCCTGATTCAGATTCTTCTAAGGCACTCCTTAAGGAAGCCTATCTTGCCACACCGACGTACAAAGGGGAATTTTGAAAATATAGTTTTATTAAGTTAAACTTCATGAAGTTTGCTTTACTCAGAATCCTTAAGTCCAGGTTTAATATGCTTTGGTAAGCCAGCCATGGTTCAACGTAGACCAAGTGATGTATGTTCACATAATAAACATATTAAGGCCATACCAGTAGCCTCCTGTCCCTCAAAAAGTTAATTTAATTAAATAACTTGAGAAACTAGAACCTATATTAAGGCAATAGTGGATCTTTTCTATGTCTTCTTCTGATTCCCAAAATCATACTTGTTGCTAACCAGGATATGGTGTCTCATCTTGACTTTTACCTTGCAAATCCATCATTTACATAAGTAGTTCACTACTTAAGAAAATAAATTATTTTTTACCTTTGATCCCAAAGGAATTTTGTTTATTGCTGTTTAAAAGGCTTTATTAATTGTCTTTTTTGCTAAATCCGAGAAACTGTGAACTTTGTATCCAACAAGAATTAGTGAATCTCTGCATTGCTCTAAGTCTTTTTAAGAGATTTGAAGGTTAAGTGTTTTGTTTTCTAAACCAGAGAGGCTGTTCATGTGGTCAGGTGTCCTGGACAGTATTTGCCACAAAATTTTTGCAGTTACTTCAGTGAAAACCTTAGTTTCTAATAGCCAGATGCTTTTTTTTGGTGTGTGTTAGATAATAGAATTATCAGTCACATGGTTATTTTTGTTTTCTCCCTTATTTAATTTTACCTGCTTTAGTTCTTTGCTTCTGTTTTTACTTATATGGTTTCCTTCAAATTAAAAATGCCTTTTGCACCTGGTATTTTCATTGTTAAAACATAAATTGTAACCAACACCTCTCTGTCCTTGCATTCAACTAAATGATGAGTCTCATTACCTGTTTTTTTACCTCTAGCTGTCAAATTCCTGCACTGACTATAAGCCTCTCATGCTTTCCATTTAACACAGGACTATCCAGTATTCCTGTGTCAGCCTCACCCATACTGTGTATGAAGTACCATAATTACTTCTCTGTAGCCACTGAGAAAATGTAATGCAGTTGTGATTGCTCAAGGGTATGTCCCTCTTCTTGGAATCTTGCATTTTGATAACATTCAAGCCTTTCAAATCCATGCACAGTGTCAAGTTAAAATTTGTACTGGTGCAGCATCTTTCCCCTGGAGCATTGTGTTATCTCTTAGAAATTATCTGCATGGAATGCAGGTGTGTTCACTTCATATGCGTGGCTATATTGAGTGTAGAAAGATTGATGGTGGAAACTTGACACCATTCTGGTTGATACAGGGAGAACTTGGGGATGAGGTGGACAGAATTGGCACTGGAAGAACAGGAGTTGGGAGGAGTTTGTTCTTTCTCAGGGTAGGCCAAATCCCGTTATGTTTGATCAAGAACTAGAGGTGCATTTATGGTGTAAGGCATCCTCATTTCAGCAGTGCTTCTCTTGGCTGTCAAGAGCAGTACAAAAAGACACAGTTGATCTGCAGGTGTCCTGGGTTCAGCAGCAGCAGTCATTTTTCTGCTTCTTGGTAGCTGGTGCAGCGCTGTGTTTTTGACTTTTGGCCTGGGAACAGTGCTGATAACACCAATGTTTTGGTTGCTGCTTAGTGATGTTTTGGTCTGGCCAAGGACTTTCTGAGTTTCATGCTCTGCCAGGGAGGAGGGGAAGCTGGGAAGAAGCAGAGACAGGACACCTGACCCGAACGGACCAAAGAAGTTATTCCATATCACAGCACGTCATGCCCAGGACATAAATCAGAGAGCAGAGACCCGGAAGGGTGGGGGTGCACTGCGTGGTCAGTCTGGGTTTTAGGTGGTGAACAGGTGTATTCTTTCCTTGTATTTGCCTTGTCATTGTTATTATTGGTGGTAGCAGTAGTGGTCTTGTGTTATACTTTAGTTACTAAACTGTTCTTATCTCGACCTGTGGGAGTTGCATTCTTTTGATTCTCCTCCCCATCCGCCCAGGAGTGGGGAAAAGAAAGAGAGGGGAGTGAGTGAGCAAAACTGCGTGAGTTATAGAGGCTTAAACCACGACAGCAGAGTAGCAGTGAACTAAGTTTAAAATGGTTAACTTTCAGCTTAGAAGTGTACTTCTGTTTTGAGATTCTTCTTACTGACACTGGCTTTAGGTCAGTGTTTTGCTTTTCATGCACTTACGGAGTACCTCATTATGATAATACTGATCATGTCCCCTCTACTCTGCTCTTGTGAGACCTCACTTAGAGTATTGTGTGCATTTCTGGTGTCTTCAACATCAAAAGGACATGGAACTGTTGGAACAAGTCCAGAGGAGGGCCACGAGGATGATCAGGGGACTGAAGCACCTCCCAAATGAAGACAGGCTGAGAAAGTTGGGGCTGTTCAGCCTGGAGAAAAGAAGGCTGCGTGGAGACCTCATAGCAGCCTTCCAATATCTGAAGGGGGCCTATAGGGATGCTGGGGAGGGACTCTTCATGAGGAACTGTAGTGAGAGGACAAGGGGTAATGGGTTCAAACTTAAACAGGGGAAGTTTAGATTGGACATGAGGAAGAAGTTCTTTACTGTAAGGGTGGTGAGGCACTGGAATGGGTTGCCCAGGGAAGTTGTGAATGCTCCATCGCTGGCAGTGTTCAAGGCTGGATTGGACATAGCCTTGGGTGGCATGGTTTAGTGTGAGGTGTCGCTGCCTGTGGCAGGGGGGTTGGAACTAGATGACCTTAAGGTCCTTTCCAACCCTAACTATTCTATGATTCTATGTATTTGGGTTGGAGCCTGTATAATTAAAGGAATATATGTGGTACTGTTTGAGAGAAGGCACATGCAAACTGTCTTTAGCACACTGTTTATTTCACATAAAAGAATTTGGGATGCACTTTAAACAGTGTTTAAATATGCATAAGATGTGAGATGCCTGGAAAAGTAGGACTCTGACTGTGATTTGCATATTATAGGCTGCAAATGTGGAAACTGGAAGACAGGTTTGATACATTTTTCATAGCTTATGTTGTTTGAAGATAATCCCTACTGCGTTGGGTTTCCAAAGCACTATAGGCTTTGCCTGTGAGTTTGCTTTATTTTTATGTGCAACATATATAAATTTTATATATATATATAATCTTGCTAGAATCAGGCTAATTAGAGGTAGAAATACAAGTAGAAGGTACTTAGTCGTTATGCAGAAGAATCCTGGAAAACTGAAAGTCACAGGTAGTCTTTGTGAATGAGAGCATTAAGAGTTGGCCCAAGAATCTGAGTATCTGTGAATGGTAAACGTAACTTGACTGGATTGTAAATTTGTCTGCTTGTCTTTGCCCAGGAACACCTACCCGCCTAATGGACAGTTCTTCATTCAACAGTTTCTTCATTGGAAGAAGCTCTGGATTGCTGAGGGTTTGTGTGAGACTGTGGTGGAGTAGGGCATTTGTGTAAGGTGGAGAAGAGGCAAAGCTGTCTTCATCATAGCTATAGCTGAATTCATGCTCTACTAGATAACCAGTGAGTGATGCAGAATTGAAGAACCAGAGAGAACAAAGCAGGAACAGGTCTGCAGTGCCAAAGGTGTTTTCCTGCTGTGGATACATTCCTGAAGGAGGCACACATTACACTAATACAGGGAGATTGGATACCCAGCATGTCTCCAGGACAGAAAGCTAGTATGTCATTTTAAAACTCATAAATTAATTGAACTAATTTTTAATCTCACGCTCCTTTTTCCCATGAACCGCCAGCTGATTAGAATCAGTTGCATGCGGAAAATCAATTTCCTATCTATTAAATGTCTGAAGGGGGGGGTGGTGTTTTTATTTGTATATTGCTCGCTTTGGTCAGGAGAAGTGATTGGTATTTGTATTTTACTAGCAGTGAGGCATGGCTCTCCAGGGTGTCCAGCATTGGAGCTCTGGAATACAGGTGAGCTATGCTTGGTGGCCTCTGCCCAGCTGCCTGGCACGCATTCAATCCCAAGAGCTTCTTGCTGAAATAGGGATGAAAATTCCTTGCAAGCGTTGCTTCTGGGGTATTGGGGAGCAGCAGGAGTTGACAGCTCTGTGGGGGAAGGCAGGGAGCTTAGGGGGTGGCAAAGCTGACAGGGGCAATGGCCTCCCTGACAGGAGGTGCAGTCCTGTAGTTAGCAAACAAGAGCAGCAGTGGGGTGACAGCAGTGAGGTTCAGCCAATGAACGAGACAGATAAATTCATAGTGATGAGGCACATCCAAAGTCAAGAGAGACGATCAGGATCATGAAGTACTTGGGCAGGCATGGGCAGACCTGCCTCATAGCTCAGGCAAGGACCAAGGGTGATGGGCTGCCTGGCAAAGCAGAGGCAGGGGTCTGGTGGGGCTGTTGAGAGCTCTTTCTCACACAGCTCCTCTTGTTGCAGTCTGGTCCTCAGTTGTCTGGCCTTGCTGTTACCAGAGCTTGCCTTCTGCGCAGCCAGCCAAAGCCTTGGCAATGTGGGGGAGTGGTAGTAGAACCCAGCAGCCCACAGAAGGACCTTGTATGAAGCATGTTTAGATTCTTGAGATTGGTAAAGCAGGCTAATGTCCTTGAACAGCTATCTGGGGGGAAGATTTGAAATTTCAAGCAAGCTGACGTACTAATGCAATGTCATTGCAACTGATTGTCTTTGTAATGCAACCGAAGCAGGCATTTGTTAGCTATCAGCCTGATTACATCAACCTTTTTCCTCTCAGCCGTGCTTCATTTTCTGGACTGCAGGAATCAGTATTGACCCAGTATTGCCATTCCTAGAAGCTGAGCAACTGCAGGGATCCTTTTTGAAGTTTAAGGTTCATACTCTTATTTTAGAGTGATCAGATGCTGTAGCTTTGTGAAACCCTGCTTGTTTCATACATAGGAGAATTTAGTGGTGAGAATTAAGTGTTAAAAAAACTCCCTATAAATAAACTTACAGATAGTGGTTAAATGTGAGTGCAGAGATAAAGAAAAGACCTGGATCTGATGCATCACCTATACTTCAGCACTTTTCTCACTCCACAAGTAAGAGGGTTTACTTCAGATAGGCTATTAATCATTGAACAAACATCAAACCAAAACTATTCATGAAATGTTCTTTCTAAAATGCTAATGCCAAGCCAAGAAGCATGCTGTGTTCCTGTGGCCAGTATAATTGTCTGAAATGGAAAGCATCCACTAGTTATACAAAACACAGAAAGAATGTACTGTATCACACTATTGGTTTTTAATATCTGAGCAAAATGGTGAAATAGGATTTAAAATATTGCCCTGCATAAATAGCAAGTGTGTATAAAATGTATATACACATTTTTATACTCATGGGGTTCGTTTATGTGTTTAGCTTAAAGTAGGTATGATTGAGATTACCAGCTGCAGGAAGGGTTGTGAGGGAGGGTGTAGCAGTTCTCACATTACTCCATCTTGCACTATAACAGCCTTGTATATTTGTGTTCTCCGTGCTTCCAGATGAGAAAATGAGTATTAGAATTGAATCCCAGGAAGAGAGAACGGGCTGCCTTTCAGACGCAGAAGTAACAGCTTACCTGGGGAGGTTGTGCAATGTCCACTGAAAGACTTGCGATGTCAGACTAAACATCTGCAGGAACCTCCCGGCTATAGTGGAGCTTGCCGTAAGGACAGTGAGGAGGAATGGATTAACGAACTTCAGAGGATCACTCCAGCTCAAAGACTGCAAATGTAAGGCATAAGGAAGACGCACTCAGCATTAATTGACCAAAGTGATTTTCTCCCTTTGTCCCATCCTTTAACTGAATCACTCACTAGTTTTATCTTTTTATCTCTTTCATGAGGATTAAATACTTTTATTGGCTTGTTTCCATAGCTAATATATTTTGTCTGATCTTGGGAAGTATGGGGTTTTTAAGTTGAATGAAAGCACATAAATCTATTAATAAACTTTAGCTCTTGATCATTATCTCTGTGTTTCAAAGCCCATTTTACTCAACAACTAGCTCTTTGTGAAGAACATGAAGTAATTCTGTCACCAAAATGAAAAAATTATAGTACAGCCTGCAGAGAATAATCAGATTTAGCAGAGCTTGTAGTTTACACGACTGGAGGAAAAAGAATTCTTGCATTTCAAGACCGTAGATGGATAATTGTAAACCTTCCAACACAGTCCGTAAGTCATTCTGTGTGTAAAACCGGGTATTGTGAATTTCCACACCCATTCTTCCACCTATGATTTAGGCATTCTCTCTCTGCCCCATTCCTCTCTCTGATGACTCTGCTTGTGTTAACTGCATTTTAGTGTCACTTCCTTCCTCCTCTGTTTTTTGACTTGGCCTAGGTCCTTGATCCACATGGTGCCTAGTGGCAAATTTCTGTTTATAATGTCACTTTATCCTGTATTTGTACTGTAAGTGCTATTTCTGTATGAAATACTTGTGAGCGTCCCATGGACCAGACTAGTTTGAGCACTTGCACATGAGCAGAGATAAGTTAATTTCTGTACAAGTGCATGAAGACTGCAATGACTAAGTCATCCGCACTAGTGTAAATTCAGAAATGTGGCTGTTGCTGGCCATGTTTTTCAGTATCTCACTGTTCTTTCTTTAGTGTGTTAGACAGTGGTGCATGTGCAAGGAGTGAGTTTGAGCCTGAGCACATTCAGAACGGAGTCATTTTTCTCTTACTGTTTGAAAGAAATAATTGCAGAGATATAGTGCTTGTCCTGGCTTGGACTGGAATAGTTAATTTTCTTCGTAGTAGCTGGTGCAGTGCTGTGTTTTGGATTTAGTCTGAGAACAATGCTGATAACAACACACTATGATTTAAATGTTGCTCAGTAGCAGTTATCCTGAACAAGGACTTTTCAGTCTTATGCTCTGCCAGTGGGGAGGGGCACAAGAAGCCAGGAGGAAGCAGAGACAGGACACCCGACCCGAACTAGCCGAAGGGGCATTCCATACCACAGCGTGTCATGCCCAGTATATAAGCCAGGGGGAGTTACTTGGAAGGGACCTGCCGCTGCTTGGGTAGGGCTGGTATCGGTCAGTGGGTGGTGAGCAATTGTGTTTGACAGCACTTGAGTGTCTTGGGGTTGTATTCCTCTCTCTTTCAACTATTATTATTATTAATAATAATAATATCATTTATTTCAATTATTTAACTGTTTTTTCCTCAACCCACAGGTTTTACCTTTGTTTTTTTCCCCCAATTCTCCTTTCAATCCCACCAGTGTGGTGGTGGAGTGGAGTGGCTGCATGGTACTTAGTTGCCAGCTGTGTTTAAACCACAACAATGCTGCATTTCCTGTGACAGTTGCATTCAATTAGATCTTAAGTAAAATAATTCTACAGCAAGATGAGGTATGATTTTTAAACACTATTGTTGCCAGTGTCATCATGCTTTACAAGTGGCGTTTGGGGCGGCTTACCTATGAAGGCAAGTCTTTGTGCATTTAATTCCACATTGAGTGGAGCAAAAGTGAAAATCCCATTTCCTCATTAAAGAGAAAACTAGGCAGTTGAAATGGGAAATACCAGCCCAGCCCTAATCAAAATTTATGCTCCTAATTCCTGGAACCACCCTTCCCTTCCCTACAGCGGTTTCTGCCAAAGCTGCTCTGCTTATTATATCTTGTTTTAACATCTGGCTATTTCTTGTGAGGTGCCTATTTCTACAGGGTTTTTTCTATTAAAATCAGGATCTATAGTGAAATTTGTACAGATATAGCACAGATTTGAGCACAAAAATAGTAATAGTAGATAGGTTGTGTACGGGCACATCTTGAGCAGAATGGATTTGTTTGAACTCGGAGGTATGGAGAGCTGTGACATCAAAGTGCATGATGGGGGTTCAGAGAGCTGGCACATGCTCCTGTGCATGTCATTGGCTGTAGGCGGGGGGGGGATGTTTTAAGCCCCCAAAATTCCACTCCTACTGCTTTGTGTGCATCTGTACCACTGTGCTGGCTCTGCTTCAGTGAGGGTCTGGGTGGTTTGGGTGGGGGGTTGTGGTTTTATAATCTTTTCTAGAGTTTTACTACTGCGTTAGTACCGTTGCAATGTACAGTTACATACGTGTGCAATTACATTATGTACAGTTGCACAGAAGGTTCAATATTAAGCAACCTGGTCCAGTGGAAGGTGTCCCTGCCCATGGTAGGGGAGTTGGAACTAGATGATCTTATGGTCCTTTCCAACCCAAACCATTCTATGATTCAAATTATCTAGCATCTGACTTCACTAATAAATATTATGTCCATTCCATTTGCCAACATTTCTGTAAATATATTTTCTCATGTATTTAAACCTTTATAATACTGCAAGTAGATACCACAAGTGGAGTGCATACAGTAGGGTTCATAAAAGCCTACATGCTTACCTGTAAGGATTTCATCATCTTGTGCAAATAAGAACTTAGTGAAAAGTAATTATCTTGTGTATTAGGATTTTTGCTGATTTCCTTGTAAACTGAATCAAAAAGGAAGTTTGCAACACTCCCTAGCTACTGTGTTCTAATCCTTTCCCAGATGTAAGCGGGAGATTGCCCAACGAGACTGTGACACTCTTGCACTGAAAATATGAGGCAATGTTTTAAACGGCTCTCCACAGCCAATAACTACCCTCTATCTGAGATATTATAGACAGGTTGCAACAAAACACTTTTGCACAATGCCATGGTAACTACTTTGCTTCAATTTAAATATTACTAGGAACAGAGCACAGATGATCGCGCTCCAGTGCTTGGGATGGGACCTGATGCTCTTCAGTTTACAAGTATAGACAAGGGCAAGAACATAACTTGTTAACAACTCACATGTGTGTGTAGCTGGGGACCAGTATCACTAAATTAACTGTAGTTTAGCCAGTTAAGGGAACAAAGACATTTAGAAGTATTGATGAGCTTAAAGAAAGTTGTTTTGGGAGAACTCGAAGGTGATGATCCTTTATTTCTGTTGTCAGCCTCAAACCAGAAGTTCAAGGCCAGGTTGGACAGAGCCTTGGGGAACATGGTCTAGTGTGAGGTGTCCCTGCCTATGGCAGGGGAATTGGAACTTGATGATCTTAAGGTCCTTTCCGGCCCTAAACATTCTACGATTCTATGAATTCTAAGTTCCAGTCAAAACTGGAAGAAGATGGAAACTTCTCCAGAACAGGCACGAGGTACAAAGCTATTTCAGGTGTTCAGGAAATGCTTAAGCTCCCTGGTATGGTGGCAATGAAAGCTGATTTCATTGGTGGCATTTTGGATAGATGTGAGTGCAGGGCTGATAGCATATGGTGGATATTGAATGTGACCAAAGCAAGTGAGATTTTACACCCAAGTGGAGAGAACACTGTGCCTCAGGATACCGGTGGAGGAAATAATCAATCAGTCAAGGTAGGCAGCTCTGCCTCTCCACCATTCTACCAGAGAACCTCTCTTTACTTTCCCTTGTTATATGATGTGTACATGATGTCTCCTGAAGCAATTTCTAGGGAGTAGTGCCCACAGTGGATATCCTTCTTGGGCACCAGTGAGACCTTCAGAAAAGTAATTGATCTTTTGTGTCAGTAAAGACTTAGTGCAAGGTCCTACACCTGGGTCGGAGCAATCCCAGGCACAGCTACAGGTTGGGCAGAGAAGAGATTCAGAGAAGCCCTGTGGAGAAGGACTTGGGGGTGTTGGTTGATGAGAAAAAGAACATGAGCTGGCAGTGTGCGCTTGCAGCCCAGAAAGCCAACCGTATCCTGGGCTGCATCAAAAGGAACGTGACCAGCAGGTCGAGGGAGGTGATCCTGCCCCTCTACTCTGCTCTTGTGGGACCTCACTTGGAGTATTGTGTGCATTTCTGGTGTCTTCAACATCAAAAGGACATGGAACTGTTGGAACAAGTCCAGAGGAGGGCCACGAGGATGAGCAGGGGACTGAAGCACCTCCTGTATGAAGATAGGCTGAGAAAGTTGGGGCTGTTCAGCCTGGAGAAGAGAAGGCTGCGTGGAGACCTCATAGCATCCTTCCAATATCTGAAGGGGGCCTATAGGGATGCTGGGGAGGGGCTCTTCATGAGGAACTGTAGTGAGAGGACAAGGGGCAATGGGTTCAAACTTAAACAGGGGAAGTTGAGATTGGATATGAGGAAGAAGTTCTTTCCTGTAAGGGTGGTGAGGCACTGGAATGGGTTGCCCAGGGAAGCTGTGAATGCTCCATCCCTGGCGGTGTTCAAGGCCAGGTTGGACAGAGCCTTGGGTGGCATGGTTTAGTGTGAGGTGTCCCTGCCTGTGGCAGGGGGTTGGAACTAGATGATCTTAAGGTCCTTTCCAACCCTAACTATGCTATGATTCTATGATTCCCCTTGTCCCTGGGGATCTGGGGAAGCAGAGCTCCTTCCTTCAGAGGCTCCATACGGAATTAGAGGAATTTCTTATAGAAAAAGGTAGTTTGGAAAAAGACAGGCGTCTAGGAAGGTGGTCAGTAACGCAGCTGGGAAAGAAGGGAGAAAAGTGAGGTGAAAAATCGCTTGAGATCTGGCCAAATGTTTTTTTAAAACACTTTTCAAGAGAGAAAATAGCTTATCAATGTAGATGTCCAATTTTCAAGAGCTGAAACACAGCTGAAGCTGCTGTGTTCTGATTTGGGGTTTTATGGGTTTCAATTTTACCATGCCCAAAGGAGGTTGTGAACCTGTGGGAAGCCCACACTGGAGTATGCTTCTGGCAGGATCCATGGCCCCATGGGGAGAAGAGCCCACACTGGAGCAGGCAAAGAGTGTGAGAAGTCAAAGTCCTACCCTGAGGAGGAAGAAGCGACAGAGGCAACATGTGATGAACTGACCACAACCCCCATTCCCCATTCTCCTGTGCCATTGAAGGGGAGGAGATAGGGAATTCTGGTGTAAAGTTAAGCCTTTAAGTCCTGGAGTAAAGTTAAGCCTTAAGGGAAGAAAAAAGGGGCGGGGGGGAAGCTGTTTTTAACAGTTTTTTGTTTCTCATTGTCTGACTGATTTGATTGGTAATACATTCAGCTGCTTTCCCCAAGTTGAGTCTCTTTTTCCTGTGATGGTAACTGGTGAGTGATCTCTCCCTGTCCTTATCCCATGAGCCTTTTGTTGTATTTCCTCCCCCATGTCCAGCTGAGGAGGCCACCAGTCTTTGGTGGGCACCTGGTGTCCAGCCAGGGTCAACCCACTACAGATAGACAGCCTCTTTATTTCAAGCTATCTTTAGCTGTTAGGTCCTAACAGCAAACCAGTTTCTGCACTAAGTAGGAATAGTGGGAATGAAATTTATTATCAGTGCTGATGTTGTTTTCCTAGTGTGGTGAATTGATTTGGTGACAACTAACTGATAGAAGCTAAGTGGAAATCATTTCTTAATCACAGGAAGCTTTGGAGCTTCTGACCTTGTGACAGCCCCACTTCTGGCTCACTTCATGCATCACTTCATCTATCTCACCAAGTAATGCATTTTAGGGTATCTAAACTAAGACATCAAGATACAAAGCAAGCTGAAGAACCAGACAGGCTTAAGGATCTGTCGTTGTGTAAGGTACTCATATGGCCAATGAACTTCTACTCTGTTGTACTGTGTAATTCCCAGAGGTCAAAATTATTACCTCTTGGCTAACGCAAGAATTTAGACTGTCCTCCAGGCTTGTTCAGAGTTCAAAGGTGCTTGAGTCTAAGAACATTGGCCTACCCCTGCTTCGACCTCAGCTCAAAAATCACCAGCGCAAGGCTGTCCTAAAAGCTTGACAGTAGCCGTGCTTCCAGCCTTCCCTCTACAGCCCATTCTCTGAGCAATCTTCTTGCACTTTCTCGAAAACCTTCAGTATGTCAGTGTGTTTTGAGGCCAATGCATCTAGAAATTTCTCTGGTGCTTCAGTAAGGTACCACACACTCCCCAGAAGGGCCTTCTCACCAAGCTGAAAAGCAATAGAACCAAAACTATGCTTAGTAGATTTTATTTTATTCCATAAATATTAAGGCTCCCTGGAAGTAAGGAAAAGCTGGCCACTGGGTTCAGAGAAAAGAAGACTAAGGCAGAAGGACATATATAAACAAGGGACAGTAATGATTCTGAGACACTTCACTGTTGGTCTCTCTGAGCATCTGATGCAAATGCTTCAAAATAAAGCAAGAAATGTGAAAGCTATTCTGTTTTCCTTGAACACCCTTTTGCATGTGGATTTCAAGCATTAGAAGAGAGAAATTCTCCCATATCAATTGGTGTTTCAAGAAGCAATGGTACCATCAGAGCTAGCTTGCTCCAAATCCCTCAACAACAGATCTGTAGCTCAGGTTGGCTAGCATGTGATTGTTGAGAAAGACTTACTTTTCTCTCAATTAAGTTCTTACTTTGGTACACAACTGCAGCAGCCCAAAGGCAGAGAGTTAATCGGAACAACCGGTACTTAATTTGTATTGGCTCTCATGGATGCTGCTTACATTAATTACAGAGAACCCATTGCACAGGATGAACTATTACTGAATCATTTCTTAGATTTATGAAGCATAAGCCAGCTTTCATCCCACATGCAGGGCTTTGACCTGTTTCTGAATAATTTCTCAATTCATTCTCTTTGGGCTTTTGTTCCACCTGCAGGTCTTGTCTTTTCCTCCTACACAGCCTCCAAAACAATAGGGTCAATCCTGCTGCTTTGACGCAAGCCACTCTCTCACTGACATCAACGGAGTTTTGCCTGCGTTGAGATGATGACCAGACCATGTGTTTACTGTGACAAATGCAAGGTACTGTAAGGCTTATGGGCTGCATGTTGGTCTGGGTTGTTCTGGTGGGTGGAGTTGAGGGGAAGGTGTATACTGTATTGGGGTAAGGGAAAATAGCTGTTTAGAATCACAGAATAGTTAGGGTTGGAAAGGACCTTAAGATCATAGAATCATAGGATCATACATTCATAGAATCATAGAATAGTTAGGGTTGGAAAGGACCTTAAGATCATCAAGTTCCAACCCCCTGCCACAGGCAGGGACACCTCCCACTAAACCATGCCACCCAAGGCTATGTCCAATCCAGCCTTGAACACCGCCAGCAATGGAGCATTCACAACTTCCCAGGGCAACCCATTCCAGTGCCTCACCACCTTTACAGTAAAGAACTTCTTCCTCATATCCAATCTCAACTTCCCCTGTTTAAGCTTGAACCCATTGCCCCTTGTCCTATCACTACAGTTCCTCATGGAGGGTCCCTCCTCAGCATCCCTATAGGCCCCCTTCAGATATTGGAAGGCTGCTATGAGGTCTCCACGCAGCCTTCTCTTCTCCAGGCTGAACAGCCCCAACTTTCTCAGCCTGTCTTCATACGGGAGGTGCTCCAGTTCCCTGCTCATCCTCGTGGCCCTCCTTTGGACTTGTTCCAACAGTTCCATGTCCTTTTTATGTGGGGAATTCAGTAGCTCTAATATTTGCTGCCCTAATGCCTACAGATGGCCATGCAGATAAGTTCATGATTCCCATGATCATGCACAAGTCTATTGGGGTGCCCTCCTCAGGGTATTGCATCTGCTGCATGCTATGCATAGACCTGGCTCCTGGTTGCCTAATGATTTCCCAAGGTGGAAGGCACATATAGGAAAACAATGGAAACTCTGTCAGATTTCTGCTGTTCCTTTGTTTTGCACCCATTCGCAATGTATGTGCTACACTGAATCCCAAAATTGGAAGGGATGAGACAAGGGTTATGTCTCAGAGAAGCAAGGTGAAACTTTCTGAATCCACTGGGTGTTTCTGTCAGAGCACTGTCTTAACTGGCATGGGAAGGAGCTGAAGTGTTGTTCTGCTCTAACAAGACCTTTTACATCTTTGCTTTGATTTTCTGACAGTATGGTACATCACACACCCGGAAGGTGGTTAAATGCAAATGGGTTCTGCCTTACAGAGAAGGCAGGGGAAAAAAGGTGCATTCCCTTCACCTTAAAAAGTTACTGTATTAAAGACAGTATTTGTCAAAACATCTCTGTCCCCAGTTGTGTTGATAACGATTTAAACCAGACACTTTTCTCTCAGAAGATACAATCTCAAAGGAAAAATAAGAAAATCTTTAGAAAATATTCACAACTAAAGAAAACAATTTACTGATTTTTGCTTTTCTTCTTCCATTTTACTTCTGATGAGCTAAGGGAGGGCAGCAGAGTTGGCTATTGTGTGGTTTGTGCCCTTGAAACTCTATGGAACTGGCTTACAAAGATGTATGCAACCACACTCAGGATCAGTTCTTAAATGCCATGTTTGTTTGAGTCTTGTATGTAGAAGGATCTGAAGTTTCCCCTGGAGAATGAGTATCTGTAGGTGACTGCTCAGGTTTCTTATGTGGTTATAGGATTAGAAAAGGGCAATGGGATTGCAAACCGTCAGAGTGCATGCGGAGAGACAAACCCCCTATGAACATGTGCAGCTTCAGGTGAGTTGGTACTTCTCTCGTGAAACTTTTCTTTGGGCAGTGCGTAGTTATGGTATAGCCCATACCTACTTGGAGATGTGACACTGGTTTCTACAGCAGCGGTGTCTACCTAATAGTCGCCCAGCAATCAGCACTGTTTAGCTTGGGGCAGGCTCAGCTGATATGGCTTCTGTGTCTTTGGTACCTCAGCTTCTGTGTATTCCTCCTGCTTCCCCTTGAAGCCTGCAGATTTTAGCATCTACAAAATGTACTGTCACTACATAGGGAGACCCTTCCTATTGTTTGTGCTGTGCCTGGCTTCATGGCTTCACTTGAGTTTCATTCCAGTTGTTGGCTTTGAGGAAACAGTGAGACAGCTGTTCCCTTTTTATCCTCTTTGTGACAATACTCTTGATTTTGTAGAACTTCATTTGTGACCCTTTTAAGTTGATCTTTTCCAGACTAAAGTCCTGAACTATTCAGTCACTCCTCATTCAGAAGCTGCTCAATGTTTGGGATATCCATAAACATGCACATGCATGTTCAGAGCACTTGCCTTTCTGAAATGCTGTTATTAATGTATTTTGCCTTTTACTTGAAAGCTAGGCTTGGTTTCTGTCAGCTGGAGAGGTCGTCCTGTGTGTAATAAGTTGTTATAGATAGGAAAGAAAAGGTGACAATAAATGGGTAGTTTACCTGCCAGGAGGAGGGTAGTGGTGGGGTTTTCCAGAGACCTATGTGGAGCCCTGTGCTCTTCCATGTATTTATAAGCGATTTGAAAAGAAGAATCATCACTCAGGAAGTAAATAATAAGGAAGGCTGCAAAGAGCTGTAAGAGAATTTGGTAAACCGGGGTAGAAAACAAAGTGACAGCTGTCACTGTGGCATGCTGTGACATGGCACTGGCTTGTCAGCTGTGCAAAGTCATGGAGACAAGGCAGGAAAATCCAGTCAGCTGCAGGGACACAACAGTGAGCCCTCAGCTCCTAACTGGTATTCAGGAAAGGTGTTGTCACGGGAGAAAGTTCTCTGAAAACACTGATTCAGTGTTCAGCAGTAGTCAAATGCCATTGGAAATGAGACAAAAGGAAGAGAAAACAAAACAATAACTACCTGCGCTACACATAAACCCCCAGAGCTCCAGTACCTTTGGGTGTTCTATTTCCGATCACCTCGCTTTAAGAAAGGCTGTGGTATAACCATGCACTGAAGAGAAACAGCAATTTTAGAAGTGATACGAAGAACTTCCTTGCAAATAGAGGTTAAATAGTGTGGGACTTTTCAGCTTGGAATAATAGACACCTGAGCAGCCATATGATAGAAGCCCATGAAATAGTTGGAATGGTATGTGGAGGAAGGTGACAAAACCACTACTAAGTGTTCTTCATAATGTCAGATCCAGGTGCCATCAAATGAAATTATTGGGTAGCAGGTTTAAGACAAACATATGGAGTATTTATGTACATGATATGTGTATGTGTATGATGTATAGGTACATTATGAAGCTAGTTATCTTACGCTAATATGGAAGCCAAATGCAGGTCCTAGTCCTAGAAGGTGGGAGATACATTCACAAATGATGAAGTTGCTGAGATTTACTGTACCTGAGAACCTGGATGCCATTTCAGCTCAAGAAATCCTTAAATCAGTGATTGCCTGAAGTTGGAAGCACGTATTGAGGAAAAGATCCTTCTGTACTTGTCCTGTTCCTTATCCCTTCCTGACATATCTGCAATGGAGCAGGTAACTTTGGTCTGCCTGTATTTGTATGTTGCTGTGAGCATGCTGAAGGCTGCGAGATTTCCATCACAGGATCTTAAAAGCTGATTAACTAAAGGTCTCTCTGACAGGGGGTAGATAAAGCTTATTCTGCTTCAGGAGGGAAGGGACCTTCTGAGCATCATTTTGATCCCATTTCCTGCAATTCTGTGGAGACAGTGAACGAAAGTGCCTACTTTTCCGCTTCCCACCTCTGGGCTTTCATCAGGACATGACAGAAAGTGGTCCTGGGTGCAAAAAGGAGAGGAAATCTGAAACAAGGGCAGAGCTTGCAGCCACAGCCATCATGTAATCTTCCCGCCGCTGCAATCACTGTGGAGGCTGAGGGTGAGTTACACCAGAGCAGACATGCCAGGATGTGACTCAAAGGCCAGGCTAAGCCGTAAGCCAGGTCTGTAGGCGCTGGAGCCAACATCATGTCAGTCTGCTGTGTTACTGGCAGCCTGCCCATGGAGGAGTGCAAGTGGCAGAATAAGGTTGTTACCAGCCCTGGGAGAAAGGAATTGCAACCACTGAGCCTGTAGGTGTGAGCGGTTGTTATAAGATCACAGCAGAAGCAGTGAAGATCCAGATGAAGCAGTTTCATAACACATCTGACCCTTGAGGTTTCCATGGAAAGAAGGACAGACCAGGAATGGGCTTACAGGACAGATAGCAATCTCACCCTTACATACTGCTCTTAGCTTCTCATTTTGGTATGACTGTGGTTTTGGACTATAAGCTAACCTGCAGGACCCTGTTGCCAGATGCAGGCTAATGTTCATGGTAGGGAGGGCAGTTGCAGCAGATGCTGATTCTCATGCATTTCAGAATGCACATTCAAGGCAATGCCATAGGGAAGTTACCACTGACTGTCTGGCTCCTGCTCTCTCTCTCCCAACAAAACGAATCCTTGTAGATAGCACTGAAAATGGGCGTCAATAGACTTGAAGAGCTAACAGACTGGGGAAAAAAAAAACATGAAAAAGATCAAGAGTTCTGTACTTGCAGTTACAGAGATGAATTGAGCTCCCAAAGAGCACAGCAAGAACTGGCATTTGAAAATCACAGCATTCAAGAAAGGGTATAAGCAAACAGTGAATTAGTACATATTCCCCTATGTCCTCTTTTAAAATAACTGAAGATTTATGTGAGCTACAGCCTTTTTTTTCCACCGACTTACTTTGAGGTCTTCTCTTACTAACAGACAAGCAGCACTGCCAGGAAGATAGCTGAACTTGTAACTTTCAGTCCAGCTCGTCAGCCCTCGATCCAGGAGACTGGAACCGCGTCTAACCACAAATACCCAAATATGCCTCTGGATATTTTCCAGAGGCAAATATCCAAATCTGCCTCTAGAAATCCCTCCTCAGAGGCAAAACAGCTTCCAGGCTCTGATTAGCTATTGTGAAGAGACCTGAAGATGCCTTCCATGGCCATATCATGCATGTTATGAGGCTGAGCAGTCAGAAGTGTTTGATGGCTCCTGCCCAAGTCGACCTCATAGTGTCTACTACATATGAAGTATGAGTAACATCCAGTCTTTGAACCACAAGAAAACCACTTCAGTGTACCTCTATTAAGGTATGTTCTACAAATAATAATCGCAAACAGCAACCTGCAGTCCATAAATGCATTCCACCCCCGCAAGCCCTCTCGTTTTCATATGGGGCAAGACCTTTTGAAACCAGAGCAACCAATGAAAATACTTCTAGCTTGTTTTTAACTGTTGCAGACAACTCTGGTTATTACAGAGTGTGTTTTCTTCATTTGTTTACTTTTTGTTGTATAATTTGTGTTCTTTAAATGAGCGGGGCTTTGAGCACCCTGGTTTAGTGGAAGGTGTCCCTGGCCACGGCAGGTGGGTTGAAACTGGATGACCTTTAAGGTCCTTTCCAACCCAAACCGTTCTGTGATTCTATGAAAGGCAGGCATAGCATAAAAAATTAGAGCATAAGGGATGTGTTTGTGGAATAAAACCCTGTTGGAAGAATGCCAGTTGACTACTAGTTGCCTTGAAGGTAGCATTTCTGTAATCCTGCTGGAAAATAGAGCCTGACAGGAATTAACCTCTGCTGTTCCAGAAGTGCTTTTCTATTTAACATAGGTAGACCAAAGGAATCACATTTACTTTAGCTAGTCATATCCTGGAGCCACCGCATGATAGTTGCAGGAGGAAGATGATGTGATATCAGCCCATTGTTGTTTGTGTGTCCTTATTAGCTCCCCAGTATTAGTGGAATCAAAGATTACATTGCAACATCCTAACCAGGATCCTAATGAGTGTTTATAGGGAGCAATTTTTTTGTTAAGAAGTGCAGTTTTGGCCTGTTTAAACTCTGATCTGAATTCCCCAGATTTTTTAGGCAGGACTCTTGAAAGATTTTGGGCACCAGTCACAACAGGAGGAAGAAGACTGGGGTCTCTTACACAGGCTGACTAGAAAGGTCTTCATCTCTTCCTCTCTGAGGAACAAGGCATTTTGCTCAGCAAGCAGGACCAAGTATCCTTTACTCTATAGCCTATGGTTTAAACATTCCCCTTTGGAGAACTACTGCACCCAAATCCCAGGGCAGTTTCATCAGGTAAGGTTGGGATAACTCCACTCAGAATGGTGTATGGAAGTGATCAACAGACACCACTCAGAGGGAGGTCTCGGTCCACACATCTGCTTACATATAACAGGCCTCCAAAACCAGTTTTCTGCCATGCCTCTTCTTCCTCTCTGTGCTAACTCTGACAAACTTTCTTGATAGGTTTGCCACCTGCAGCGGGGAACTCAGCCATTGGCTTTCACTGCAGATAGAGCAGGCCAAAACTGAGATTTCCATTTTCTTGAAATTAATTATAATCAAACATTTTCAGTTTCTAGCCCACCTGAAATAGTTTTTATTCAGTTTTCTGTTCAACACTGCAAGTCCCTCCTCTGCTCCCTTCCCCAGTAGAATTTGCCTGTTCCTAATCCTAGGATTTACTTAAGCAACTACAGAGGATCCTGAAATGGCTTCTCTTCCAACTGCTTTGTCTCCAGCTGGAGACAATTACCGATTTGTCCAATTCTCACCACATACATCATTAAGATCAAAGGCAGACCTCAAAACATTGGCAACTAATTTCAGTGTTGTAGTTCTAATAAAATAAAAGTGGGCCACTATTAGGCAACATCTCTTTTGTATGTGGTAACTTCATTGAATTCTGAGGTTTTCTTCATTCACAGATAGAATTAATCATAATTGCAATGATCTATGGATTACTGCTGCTTTTAAATTTGCAGCAGGGTGGCAGATGGAAGCAATTTTGGTATGTGCCTGGCAGGAGCATGGAGAGAGCAGAATAGTGTTAATAATTTGTTTTTTTCTTATTCTAATAAAATTCTGCATTCAGTGCTAGAGACTTTTTATGCAAGGGTCTCCTTTTACTGCAAGGCTCGGTAGCAGATGTTGATTTGTTCTGTATCAGTGCAAACAAGAGGAAAAGAAAGTGTCAGATTTCAGTCTTCTGGACAGTAGACTAGGGTGAGCCCAGGGAAGAGTTGCAGGTTTCAGAATTGAGGAATGATGAACATGGAAGGTGGAAAGAATGAAGGGGATGGGGAATAACACATCTCATCAATATAGGAGACAAAGGCAACTGTAAATCACTTGCCTGCACTGAACTGGAAGATAAGAATAACTGCTTTCTAAAAAAGTGTCTCAGTGTTTAGGCCCTGCTTCCCAGAGGAAACATCTCCCCTTTCAGCTCCCAGCTCTGCAAAAGAATCTCAATGGCTTTTGAATCTGGACTGAGCAATTGTCTATAAGGCACAATCTTGTCATCAGCCCTGAGGCCTCTACCCTGACCCTCTGCTAGGTTAGGGCTCTGATGAAGATGAAGGTCTGAAATAGGGGCTGCACCCTAGCCCTGCCTCTGCCCACTCCAGGAGCTCAGCTAGGGCAGGGGCATGGGAGCTGCCAGCACATGGCCGATGGATCCCTGGTCCTGCCAGCCTGTCTTAGGATACGCCACCTCCTGCTCATACCTCTCGTAACTGGAAACAAGAATGAAAGGAGGCAGAAACTGGATTTACTGTGAGGCTCTGCGGTGGCGATACATAAGTCCAAAGCATAGGCTGCAGAAAGGATCTGGAAAGCAAAAGGTGAGCATTAATTTACCCTGTGGTGTAGGTCATTTAAGCTTGAAATATGCCACCAGTTAGGACAAGCAGATGGGCAAATCAAGAATCACAGACTGGTTTGGGTTGGAAGGGACCTTAAAGATCATCTAGTTCCAAAATCAGTAGTGATGAGAGGACTATGTTTGGAACCGCCTCATTTGACTTGTATCCCAGTGCTCAGGTAAAGGCTGGAGGAAGACCACTCTTGCCAGCAGGATTCATAGCCTAAGAAGCTATCCCTGGGGTGCTGGATAGGGCTACCCAGGAGTGAAAGGTGCTAAAGATAAAAGACATAAACATGGGAGCAAAGTCTGGAAGCTGTGAGAGCCTAGGATACATCTTTCCATCTCTTCTGAGGTATGAACTAGCCTCTGGACTGCAGCACAGAAGGTGCTCATTGGCTCTGAATTCTTCTCTTTTGTAATGAATGTGGCTCCTGCTTTTTGGACTGTCAGTGACCTCTGCTGTAGGTAACCCCTCCTGAGTGAGGCTTTCCAGGAGCTGTGTACTGGAAGTCTTGGCTTGGGCAGGGTGATTTTGTCACTGAATTGCTTTACAGCATCATCCTCCCCATCATCACCCTCCTCATGCTGGTCCAGGAAATGGAAGAGGCGATGTGGTGGCAGAGCAGTACAGGTGCCTTCAACCGGGCTTTGTGCCTGTGTGCTGAACAGGCTAATTCCCTGTGCCATGAGCTGGGTAGCTGGGGTACTGTTGCAAACTCTGTCTGGATGCACTGCATGATAAATGGGGTGTCTTAAACCACTGCAGCAAAATTTGTTGGAGCTGCTCTGCCAGAGCCCAGAGTTAAAAGGGGCCTTTTCCCATGTAGTCATGCCAGAAGAGATGATCACAAACAACAGGCTGTCACTGATCTACTCTGAAGTCTTGGTTTTTGCAACACCCTGATTTAAGCAGTTCCATCTCCCAGTGACTCCAAGGATAGCAATCAACCAGGCAAAGCATCCTGCTTGCAGGGAAAGCTTCACAGGAGGCACTTGTGCCTCAGAGCTGTAGCTGCTTCATCAGGGCTGCACAGAACTCAGCTGCTGTTAAAGTCTAGGCTCTGGATCCCTGCATCCACATCACCTGGGTGGCCCTTCCATCACCGCATTGTCAGCAACGATACGAGTTGATCTCTTGTGATGGAGGTGAGCTTGACACCACTCCCGTGTGACCTTTAACCTTCAAACATTTCTTTTAAAGGTGAAATAATCCGTAGAATAATGCTCTAAAAAGTGTGGGCCTGGATTTCTGCCCTGCTTCATGCCTGCAACATTATACATTCGATATCACCTTCTGCAACCGTGTTGCGTATGGTGCATGGTATGCCATTACAACTCCAGAGGGCCTCGCAAAGGCTTATCTGAAAGCCGATTTGTGGCAACGCACCTCAGCCTGTCACTTCTGACACTTTGCTGTGTTTCCTGACTTTCTGCCTGGTTTGTTTTGGAAGCAGAAGGGGAAGACAGGATCTGTTGGATAGGCCAGCTCTTCAGCCGATCATTGGAGCTTTGTCAGTTCTTGCCATATGGGGATTGGGCACTGGCTTTGTCAGATGGAATCATACCTAGCCGCATTATAGTGACATCTGTCTGGACGTTCTTTGCTTTCTAAGAGATTTCCTGTTACTCATCCCAAATATTTTGGTCTTGGATCTGATATTATCAGACTACAGCTTTTCCTCTAGCTACAGTGATGTATTTACATGCATACAATCACAGTGGATAAATCTCTTTTAAAGAGATAATCGTAACCTCTTTTATCAGCACACTGTAGTAATCCCCTGTAAACAGGCTGCAGCAAACCTTTTACTAGGTCAGGGTCGCCACTAATATTTTCTCTCTTTTCTTTTGTCCGGTGTCAGCCATGGTAGCAGGAGGTGTTTCAGAGACATCAGGAAATTAAATGATCGTATGTACATACAGGAGCTGATAATATGCGTCTTGCATGCGTGTGTTATTTGCAGATAACAAATCTGAGAATAGCATGCAAAGACAAGGAGGAAGAGTGCAAAGACATTTTCACTGTGATTTGGCACATGGCAAATTCCAATGACTCCTGTCTTGGGGCATTCCCTACTGAACCAGCATTCGCAATGTGCTTTTGTTTGCTCTTCATTCTTGCCACACACACTACACACGTATTATTGTAAATGTCCTTGTATGAATGAATTACTGGAATAGGAGGGAATGTGAACTGCACACTCACCTCCAGCAGCCTCCTTGTCTGAGTTTATGCAGTTGCTGTAGGATCAGTAAAAACATTTCAAAAGGAAAAATGATTCATCCACGGAGCTCTAGCAAGAGGTCAGCTCTGTTCAGACCCACACCAGAAAACAGAAGGGATATCTGACCAGAGGAAAGCCAGTGGTGTTATCTGCCTGTAGCCCCTGCTCCAGCCCTTCTCACCATGCTGGCATAAACAGTTTTGCAAGCGTTTTTTAAAGATGATTGTTTCTAAGTACGTGCTATGGGGGTTTGGCATGTTAACTGCTTCACTGGAGGGACTCCAGGTAAAGCAAAGAGAACCAATAAAGTTTGGGAAATTGATGGGGCTCATCTAAGTTCATAGAATCATAGAATCAGATAGGTTGGAAAAGACCTTTAAGATCATCAAGTCCAACCATTACCCCAGGACTGCCAAGGCCATCACTAAACCGTGTCACTAAGGGCCTCATCTACACGGTTTCTGAACACTTCCAGGGACGGTGATTCCACCAGTGCCCCGGGCACCCTGCTCCAATGCCTGAGCACCCTCTCAGTGAAGAAATTGTTCCCAATATCCAGTCTAAACCTCCCCTGGTGCAGCTCGAGGCCGTTATCTCTTGTCCTGTCACTTGTTACTTGGTAGAAGAGACTGACCCCCACCTTGCTCCATCCTCCTTTTAGGTAGTTGTAGAGAGCAATAAGGTCCCCCCTGAGCCTTCTCTTCTCCAGGATAAACAGCCCCAGTTCCCTCAGCTGTTCCTCATCACACTTGTGCTCCAGACCCTCCACCAGCTTTGCTGCCCTCCTCTGGACCTGCTCCAGCACCTCAATGTCTCTCTTGTAGTGAGGGGCCAAGAGCTGAACACAGGGTTCAAAATACTCACCAGTGCCAAGTACAGGGGGATTATTACTTCCCTAGTCCTTCTGGCCACACTATTTCTCATTTCAAGCAAGGGTGCTGTAACGCCAATTTGGGGCTGTCTGGAGAGACCAAGGAAGTAGGATTGGAACAAAGAGTGCCTCAGGCACCCCAGCATTTGCTTTGAAGAGAAGACCGTGTATCCTCTACTGTTTGCTCTCTTTCCCAATTTACAGGTCAGCTTTAGCAGGCCTGCATGCACTTGAGAAAAACCAGCAAGCTGCGTCCAGTCCCATGGGTCTTACTCATGGGACTAGTCCTTACTCATCGGATTGGCCCCCGCAAGGCCGATGAGACTGCTTGTATGATTGAGCCTTTTGGCAGAAGGGCCTGTTCATTCAGATGGGTTCTATTTGTTTTGCACACTGTAAATCTTCAACCGTCACTGGAAGGCAGCAGGAGTTTTACCCATGAGAGCTCAAATGTGCAAAGGGTGACAGCCTCACCCGGGACAACGTGGGAGTCAGGACAGTCCTGGACCCCAGCAGTGGCCTCCAGGAAGCCACCATGAATGGGTACCCAGGCACAGAATTGTATCCTCATCTCATCCTGGGACCCCCAGAACTTCTTCCTTCCCAAGGCTGTGTCAGCAGGTAGGGCCCTCAAGTCTTTTTAGCTGCTGTAGGAGTTATGCCCTTTAAATCAACTGAGGAACGTTGGAGTGGATGCAGAGTCTTCCCATTCATGTGATATGTTGTAAAGGACATTCCTTTGTGTCCATATTTTTCCGCACACAAGCAAAAATGTTGTCACACTCAACTACAGAGCAGCAGGGAGCCAGGAAAGCGGCAAGCTCTGATCTGAGCAGCTGAAAGTTGTAAAGCTCTGTGCTGGAACTGATCCAGGTGCAGATATCCCCCGCCTCCAAACTCTCATGATCACAAACATCCTGCATGTCTGTTTCAACATGGCATCTTCATCAGCAGTGTCCTTGGCTGTGGCTGCTGATATTGGCTGTATTTTCACTGCAGAAGTGGATGTATGGGGATTGCCCACCTCAGAATAACAATGGTGCTTCCTGCTCTGTGGAGCAGGCAGTGGTGAGGCACAGCAGCACTGGAAACCTCCTTTTTTATCTCAGCTTCCTGTTAAAGTTGAGAGCCTGGAAGGAAGGATGGTCTTACAATTAGGACACTGGACTGGTAGGGCTGAACTGCGGTTGTAGTTTCTACCTGCACTTTCCCATGTGATTTTGAAAGTCATTTAAACTCTGCTTCATTTTGTTGCATTTTAGGAACAGGAGCAATTCCCTATTTCAGAGGAGAAAAAGTCATGAAAATTTGTGGCTTAATGGAAGAACATGGTCATGAGAACCTAACAAGAAACGAGAGGAAAAGCTTATAGGCTGTGGCACTCAGGGATGCTGTTTGATGGTGGTAAAAGTATCACAGTGGAGTCTTGTCTCCTATAGACAAAATGTTCAGCTTTTTGTAGCTAGAGAGATCTTTGAAGTGTACAGCCTAAAACCAAGGAGAGACCTTACCCTGTTGGGCATAACTTTCAGTGATCTGTGTGTAGGTAAATTTGCCCATGAAGAAAAGCCCGTCCTCATGGTTAGGAAGGCTTCCATGGCAGTACATTCCTACCACATTGCCATCGCCGACAGATGGGCTCAGCACTCATGAGTCTGTTTGCAATTACTTATTTTGTTCGCTTCTGAAATGGCTCCTCCTGTTTCCAAAGGTAACACATGCTGTTGCAGTTAATAGTTAAAATTAGATAGCTGTGCTATTTTAGCTGTTGGCAGTTCTGTTTTGGCTTTGCTTAAACCCATGTTTTCAAGGGCTCTTCTACATCCACAAATGGCAACAGTCTGGTGATCAACCAGAGAATTTTTTTGTACAAGCTCTGAACCATCTCCCACAGGCAGTTTAGCACTGGTTTAACTAGTACATTTTATAGCCTGCTAATTAATATTGGCAAATTGGTCAGGTTGCTGAAATCAATTTGAATATAGTTTTCCTTAAGCCATTTTCTAAACCAGTCTTCAAAGCACATCACTACATTGATGCAGAACTCCGAGCATTTTGGGATTTTTGCATCGTGTTAGACCAGCTTGTACTTGTACAACTGTGGCAGTTCAAATCAGAAGACAATATACTTCTTTGCTACTTTGAAAAGGACTTTGGTAGAATATCAGATCTTGTCATTGCTACTTACGAATGTGCCAAATAAAACTGGAGAAGACGAGTTTTAGAAAAGACAGGAGGTAAAACAAAAAAATACCCACCCTTCTTCATATGCTATAACGCAGCAGAAATACTGCCTGAGTTAAAATACTTTCACAACACCATTAAATATATTTATCTGTTAAAGGTCCAATATCTCCTTTCAGTCAGTTCACTTTGGTTATTCTTGTTTGTGATCTCTTTTTCATTTCCAGCTCACAGGACTAAGCTTGCTTTATTTTTTTCATGGTTCCCCTTCCTGTTCTTGCCTCCTCATACTCACCCAAGAGATCTGGGGTGGTCTGAAGACCAGACAGAGTTCCTTCTGTGTTAGAAAATAGCTTCTGGGCTGGATGGGTAATATGATAAGGAGCCTTTCACTCTCCGGGTTGCTAATTTGGCTATGAATTGAATGGGTCATGACTGAAATAGGTTGTTCTTTGGGAGCTTTCTAGTGTCTGTTTGATGTGATTTATTCATGTTGATAGCAATTCAATCCCATTTGTCATAAATCACCGCCACAACTGAGCTTAACATGCTCTCAGCCTGATCCCCACCAAGATGTTGTGAGCCTTTGGATGCATCTCTCCTGCCTGGATTTTCTCCTTGTGGTGTTGTTTCCTGTGCTCTTTTTACACAAAAAATGACACAGTGCTTTTCATCAGCTGGAAAAGACAAGTCAGTGCCTCAGCAGTAAGGGCAGAAGCAAACTCCCCCTTTGCTGTCAGCTATGCCATTTGGAGATGTTATTGCCTCCTCAGGATGCAAGTGACTGTCCCTTTGCTGTCAGCTATGCCATTTGGAGATGTTATTGCCTCCTCAGGATGCAAGTGACTGTCCCTTTGCTGTCAGCCATGCCATTTGGAGATGTTATTGCCTCCTCAGGATGCAAGTGACTGTCCCTTTGCTGGGGGAGACCATTTCCAGAGCTCTGGTGCCGTACAAGCCGATATAGACAGCTTCTGGTCAGCTTCAGTCAGCTGCATGTGTTTGAGCAGTCCACACTGGTACATTAAAATAATCTAGCTGATTTTGACTACAGCAGGTTGGGGAGTCCTGCTGTGGAGGGTCCCTCCTGCTAGTAGAGCTCAGGTGTGGCCGCTGTGAGTAAGAAGGTGCCATTGTGCCCCTGGCAATGAAAATGACTTTTGCTGGCAGAATAACTTTGAAAGTCTGTTCACAGCCTGTGTGTGAACACTCAGATCTGGACTTGGCGTCCTTTCCAAAGATGGAGGAGGTTCACTGCTGCATCTTGTTGTGGTGTCTGTGGAGTCCTGTTGACCTGCTGCTGCTGTGCCCAGTATGGTGTGTACCTGAACCAACTTGGACCTTGAGGCAATGTTCAGTCCATGGGCTTGGACCCAGTCTCACTAAGTGGTTCAGATGTGGTCACTCTGGTGCAGAAAGGTAAGCCGGACAGATGTGATCTGGTGGGCCGTTGACCTCAAAATCAAAGGATGAGTGTGGTATTACTCTGCACCTCACTGTTTGTCCAGTGTCTGCACCTCAGTTTTTCTAAATTCTAAAGATGTCATTGTTATACAAATGTATGATCTGAAATAAAAAAGTGGTCATTTAATACCCAGGGAGGTATCTCTAAGGGTTTTCAGCACCCCAGAGGTCACCCTGCCATTCCATTGCTCTCAAAGGACACAGGAGAAGTACTTGATTAGACAGTATGACTGGAGCAATGTGATCTCCAGTCATACTTACAAGCAGCTTCACTGGAGTCCCTGCTCTTGGTGCACCAAAAGGCAGCAAGACCAGAGGAGCTGAAACATGAATAGGAGCTGAAAGCTTGGAGCTCTTTTCTGGCATGGAAGGTTTGCTCTGTGGCTTCCGCCAAATTTCTCTAAGCTTCAGTCTCTTGGCATTGAAAATGGAGAAAACGCTCCCATGGTGCCTGCAAAACTCATTGGGGAGCCATCAGCAGAGTTCTTCAGATCAGCAGATGGGAGGTTTTGTGTGGTATTCATTATTTGCATCACAGACCTCCCTTTTTGTCCAATCAAATTTGGTTTTTTGCCTGGGTGTCTTGTTGGAACTGCCACTGGCGTCCTAGATCTGGGCATGCACTGCACATTTTACCTGCTCTCTGAACATCGATCAAAGCTTCTGGGAGTAGAAGCCAGCAACATACTAAATACATGTCAGCTCAGTTGTTTTCACATGCAGAGCTTTGCTTTTCCTGCTAAAGCTCATTGTCTCCAAGCCAAGTAATTGAAGGAGTCAAGGCCCTGTTTAACCTTTCGGGAAGAGCTGATGCTTCTACATCCACAAAGAAGTTCTTTGTTTGAGGAGCTAAAGGATCTTTGCAAGGTTAGGCTCAGGTATTACAGCCCAGCACATGGTCACTAGCTGTAATGAGCAAGGTAGGTGGTCAGGGCTGGGATGTGAGAGACCTAGGGCTTCACTGATTCCTCTGCCCAAGGGAATCTGGAACTGCACCTCCCACCTCTGAGGACATTGCACTAGCCACCAGGTGTGAAGTTCTGTACTCCTGAGGGAGGTGGAGAAAGGTATCGCAAGCACTCTGAGAAGTGTGTGATCCTTGTGTTGGATCTTCTGCTTTCTCTAAGGTAACTTAGATAATGACTGGTCCACAGGAGAGAAAACCGTCTTCTAGCCCTTGAATAACTGATTTCAGGCACTGGTACCTGCTATCTATGAACAGAAGGGACTGCAGGTTACTCACACCAGGGTACTTTAGAGTTGGTTTTGTGATGGCAGACCCTCAATTTGGAGCCTTTTGCTGAATGAGACAAGGAGTGGATTTGAACCAGGAATGTCCTAAACCCTGGGTTAAAGAGAATAGTGACCTTGCCTAGTTTTTGGACCTCGGCTGTCTGTTGACTGTGGTTAAAATTTAGGGTAGAACAAATGAGCTTTTTGCAGGAAATAGTCTTCCTGAGATCCTGGTCACCACCACAGGCAGTCTGACTGAGTAAGCTGGGCTCTGTCACAGGAGTCAGGCAATATGAATTTTACTCCACAACTCTCCAGCATTCAGCTTGGCTGTTGACTTATATGTTGTGTTGCATTCTGCTGTGAAAATGCCTATAATGAGTAAACCTGTAATGCCTTCATTATTCATTCTATACTCATTCAGGAGTTATTTTATCTCTTTTTTAATTTCTTTTTTTCCTCTCAGTTGTCACTGGTGCTATTGTTGTGCTCCTGCCTGTGTTGGAAGTGAATCTGGACTAACACACTAAAAACCTGTTGTTCTTTATCTAATAACAATCAGATTCAGCAAATCTGTGTTCAAAGTGACGTAGTTAATCGGAGGAAATTTTAATTTCCCCATTTTTCTTTAATTTTATTTCCTTTGTCTCCTTTGGAATTCTTACCTTGCCATGTGCAGTTGCAGACTTGCCCTCTTTCAACTCAAGTCACCCTTCAACTGATCACTATCATTCGGCATCCTGGAAAACCATG
The DNA here is from genome assembly GCA_028858755.1 of Ara ararauna. Lineage (NCBI taxonomy): Eukaryota > Metazoa > Chordata > Aves > Psittaciformes > Psittacidae > Ara > Ara ararauna. Next base: position 29,574,464 of record CM054379.1, read on the forward strand.
GATCCTCCTTGCTGCAAGCTGAAGCAGGCACCATATGAGACATTTCTTCAGTGTCATGCCTGGTATTAGCAAGGTACTCTACAAGCTACTTAGGCATCTTCACCCCTATAAGTCTGTCTATATAATGAGGATCATGGGTTATTTAAGGTGGAGGGCTACCAGCTAGAGTGCTAAAGACCTGTCTTTCATCCACATCCTTCTGTAAGCAATTCCATGTTTGCTGTCCATATGGGCATTGCAAGACCAGAGGAATCTTGCAAAAGCACTTAATTACCTTATGTTACATAAGAAACCCTTTGGCTTGCTAAATTCTTCAATGATGACATTTTGTAGTCAATTTAAAGTTGACAACAGCAGCTTCCAGGTCTCACAGAGTGTAACAAATACATTGATTGTAGTTAATTGATAACATGCTCCTTTTTATTCCAGAACACGTCCAGAAAGCCAAGTGTATCCTTAGCATCTACTGACGGAGTTGCAATTAGTTGGGTTTACTGTTTATGTGATGTTTGGCATGTTTGAGCTGCGGAGAGGCACTAATATATATCCTCCCACTCTTCCAGTTTAGTTTATGCTGCACACAGAGGAGTGATTCTTGCTGTCCAAACCCTGGCAAAAGTCATACAAATCTACTAACAGCTGGACCAGTGCTTTGCAGTTCCACTTAACTCATCCCCTGATGATGCCTTGGCAATGAGCCCAGTGTAATGTGAGGCACCACCTCATGACCCTGAACCCATAAACTCAGAGTGCTTAAAGGGCTCTCGACCACAACTGAATAAATGTTTTTCGAGGACAGGCTTCCTTGAATATCGATTACTAGAAGTGAAAGGATTCAATGAGCTGAAATGAGTGCAGGATGGATGCTGCTGTATTGCTGCATTTCTTGAGGCAGCTTCCCTCTGCCTCATGCTCTGCCTGTGGCTGGTGCAGTTCTGCCAGCATGCAGGCAGTTCTGGACACTGTTTCCAAGGCCCCTATGCCTGGCTTATTGTTTTCCAGCAAGTTCTTGAAGCTGGGTATGGAGCCTTTTGCAGTTCTTTTTTTGTGGCCCTAAGTCTGTTTCTTATCTGCTCTTTATCAGAAGGTCTTTATGCAGCTTATGCTCAAGAAATTCAGGTGGTTCTGCCCAATGAACAGTACACAGCCATCCATATGCCTGGACTATACTTACCTGTAGAGACACTGGACAGAAGTTCTAGTGTTCCAGTCTGGGAATGGGCACACAAATGTTTCTTCTTGGAGAACACGTGTATTTTGGCCACGTGGTGGTTGTGCACCCAACTGTGTGAAGAGGGTGGAGCTAGGCAACTGTCTTTTTTGTCTCTATAAGCAGTTACAGAAATCTTCTTAGCTAAAATAAAATTCTAGTCAATGAGAAAAAAAAATGTCCCCCTCCTACCTCCAAAACGATGCTGGAATGTGAGGCAAAAGCATACTTTTGCCTTCTAGGTACTAAGCAGGGCTTTGTGGTTGACCACTGCCAATTGCTGGTGCACAAAGCCAGGACTCTTGAGGCTTGAGAGCATATGGTGCTGGGCAATCTCTGCTCCACCAGCCACCTACTGTTTGGCCTTGGGGTAGTCATGTCATCTCTCTCTGCATCTCTGCTTCCTTCTCAGAATATGCCTTGTCTATGTACACTGAGTTTTCTGGGGTAAGGTCCAGCCCATGGCATTTATTAATACAGTGCTTGGCATGCTGGAGCATGACTCCACTGAGGTCTCCATATGCTACTGAAGTGCAAAGTAATTGAAAGAGTACGTTAAGGTTTCTTTTACGTAATGCTGTCATCTAGACAGTTGATGCTTGTTAGCTTCTAGGTAGAGTTTGGCTTAGACCTCAACATTGTGTGTCTTGCTTAGAAGAGTATTTGCTTGCTGTATGCTATACTGTCATGGTTACAACCACTGGAGAACCCCTCTGTATGTGGAAGAGTAACCGAGCATTTGTTCTGTGGGGCCCTTAGACTGGAACTTGTCCTTGCTTGTCCCAGAAGAGTGAGCACTCAGCAAAAAATACCTTCACAAGCATTTTAGAAAGTGGTCTCTGATTTTGGGGACCCACAAAGAGGCACCTTGGTATGGCCCAAAGTTCTGAACAGCCACAAATCAAAGTACTTGGCAGATCACAAAAGCCTCCACTAGGCCCATGAGCCTGGAATCTGACTGATCTGAGTGTGAGTGAATATCAGCACTCCCTTTGAGACTATTGAACAACCCATTAACAAGTGCTGGGACATCTACAAAACGCAAGCTTTCAGCTTTTGTGCCACATTATTTATGGAACTTTTACCCTCTTCAGCAAGTTGTAGTCTTTTACATGGTGCCATTTGGCTGTGGAGTCCCCGTGTGTGTCCCAGAAGAGAGGATACAGGACAGATGTGGCTCAAGGCAGCACTAAACTTGCAAACTATCAGTAAGCTGATACCTTCACTATGCCTGGCAGCTTGCCTCTTTGGTGCAGATGATGTAGCCCTGAAAAACATGCTCTGTCACACCACACACAGGCAAGCAATGCAAACTGTGGCAATGAGATGATAATCCCCTATGAAAGAGCACAAATTAGAGAGGAAATGCTCATTTTCAGTAACTGGCTTTCAAATAAAACAACCATGACAGGACAGCTTAAAAAGGCTTTTAATTAGTCAAATTTACTTTCTCTGTGTAGTGCCTTACAATTGCTAAGCTTTTTATTGCTTTACATTTCTGCACCAGCTTGTAGAGTAACCCACTAGCCTACATTAGGCTCTAGTAGCAGCAAAATCTGTTGTAGCAAAAGCAGCTGACAGCTTCCTGAAATTCACCTTAGGTTTTATGAAGCACAAGTGCAGTGATTTCTGGCAAAGGGATGGTCAGGTATGGTGTCATTTCTTCTTCTGTACTTCAGTTTTAACAAGTGGCAAAGCTTTGTCTGAGGAAGACAACACTGGAAGAACACTATGCTAAAGCCCAGGCCTACACAACTGCTGACATTACTCCAAGCACCTGTCAGAAATACAATGAATTAGGGAGATTTATGCCTTAGGTTTGGGTGGTAGTGGGGTAACCACCCAGTTGGTATTAGGCAAGCAAATTGCTTGAGGGTAGGAAGCAGTGCCCTGGAGATCATGTATCTTGAAACAACAGAGTTCCCTGAGACCAGGTAAAACAATGGAGAAAGGGTTGATTCTAGCTTGCCTGATAAATGACTCCACTGAGCTGATCCTGTGCTGCTAAGGGGAATGACTAATTTGTTCTGCATTATGCAAGTTAAGAAGAGATCACTTCCCATGCTGTGCTGTTTCTGTAACTCCCAGGGCTTGTGTACAGTGGCTGACGCTGCCATGGCCAAGCCTGCATTTGCTCCGCACAGTTCAGATTTCACTGAGGTGAGGTAACCTGCTCACAGCTTACTCCTGCTGAGTATTTTCAGTTAGATTATTTCCTCCTGGTGTCACAAAGCTGGAGCAAATCCAAAAGAGGTGTGTGATGGATTAGACATGGGCAGAAAGTACATGGTCAGGTGTCTGGACACGAGGCTCACCACAGAGTTATGAAGGCAGCCTGGTGCAGATACCCAGCCCCACATATGGTCCATAGTGAGGGGTCAGTACCGCTGGAGGGAGATGCAGAAAGCCATTAGGCTATGGTGGAGGCTTTCCAAAGCCAGCCAAAATGAAATGCTGTGCATGAGGCTGTCTGAACAGCTGAATCTCTCCTGAGGATGGGCATCTACCCAAGCTCCACTGCCTGGGGCTTGGTGCCAGCACTTTATCTCCAGGATTGCTATAAGACAGGCCTGGAAAAGCTCTTTTGGGTAGATGTTTTTGGGGCCCTTGTATTTGGAGTTGCTGTGCTGGACCTTTTTTCTCAGCTGTTTCCCTTGTTAGGAGGCTGCAAGAAAAGCTTTTTCTTCACCCACTTTAGCGCTGGGACTAAGCATTGGATTTCCTACTCAACACAACCCTTTCCTGGAAAAGGGCCAAACTGCCTCGGGCTACTAAAAGCTCCAGCCCTGGGTTTGGATTTCACATGTTCAGGAATGCGTGGAAGAGCCATAATGGGCATTGTAAAGACTGTAGGCAGAGAACTGGTGCATACTGAGGTACCATGAAAAATGCACAGTTACAAAGGGCATATGTATATGGGGGTGTGTATAGGTATGTCCATGTATGGTTCCATGTCCAGTTTCCCTTTGGGTATTCACTGAGCTATGGTAGTGTCCCCTGACCTATGAAGTGTTTCTTCTTGGAGAGACTGCAGTGATGTGGCTGGTTCTCTGCTATGATATCATGCCCTTCTCCTTCTGAGACTTGAGGCTCCTTCTGAGGTCTCCCAAAGCTGCTTGAGAACTAGTTTTCAAGAAGCAGAACTAATCCTGTTGCTTTGTTCTTCTGTGTTGGAATTACTTGTTAATCCCTGTTCTTCTGTAGCAGCAACAGGGAAATAGAACATTTGATTCAGTGTGGAGATATGTTTCAGTCCAAAATGAATTGCAGGTTTTAACTTTCAAAGATATCTTTTGTCTAGGAGACATGGGTGACACAGCCTTGGCAGTGCCATGGATGCTAAGTCACTGAGATTGGATCCAACCAGCCTGAGTTCATAAGCTGTACATGGAGAGATCTCCTAGGCAATCACAGGGAATCCATTAGGTCACAACATACAGTGTTGGACCCATTTATAGGTACCACTCTCAGACATGAATGTTCTGTTGTTTTGTCCAAAGCCTGTTTTCAGTTCAGTGGCCTCATAGAAAAGGTACAGCAGACAAAATATTCTGGACAGAAATCTGCTGAGCAGAAGAAATCTTTAGTTGGAAAGTACCCTTTCTGCAGTCTCACCCAACCCAAAACACTGGCTTACAAGTTTGAAATTGTATCACTTTTTAATTAACTACTGACTGATGTTACCTTCCGAATCATGGGCTGGAGACACAGGATGCTAATGATTAACTATCTTGATCCCTATCCCACAGTCCTAATGTTCTGCCAGTAGGCTATCAAACTATGTCTGGAGCAGAGCAAGCGCTTGGCAACATTGCAGCATTCAGTGATTTAAGAAAACCCCCAAATGAGTCTTTAGTTTATGTTTCTATTTAAATCTATAAACAGTATCTACAGCTGCTGAAGAAAGGTGTTCAGCATTTCCTGGGTTTCACAAGCTGTGAGGAACAGTCATGATGAACTCTTTTTCTGAGCTACAAGAGTGGTTGGTAGTTTAATAACAGGCTTTGGACAGGAAGACCAAATGCTTCTCCAGGGAGTGACAGTAGGAGTCAGTGCAATAAAAAGACTTTAGTCACAGCCATGTATGGACAGTTGCAAAGGCGCACTCCTGGCTGCAAAGACATAGTCTTTGGGGAATTTTGTGTAGTGGACACAACTGGAAAATCCTTTGCCATAGTCTGTCTCCTTCAGTGATAGATTGCTTGTGATTTTGTCTAGGACTGTGTCAAGCTTCTTGAACTTGTTTTCTTGTGTTGCATTTGAACCCATTCTATAGATTCTATAGAAGTCTCTAGAGTATTTTAATTAAAAACTGAGTTGTATTTCTCAAACCTGCATTTCTCATGGTACTGTCACTGTGCCACATCTGGCCAGAGGGCAGTCAAGAGCCAGCAAGTGGCCTAAAGACAGTCCCTCCTCTGACAGGCAGGTTTTAGTGGTATCATATTGAGCAAACCAAAACCATACAGGGGTAAGTAGTCCTTCCTAGCAGGAACTCTGACACCTGTAGCCAGACATGCTGGGAGCTGGAGCAAACTGGACATGGAAATCTGTCTGCAGGACAAGAAAAATGAATCAATTGCCTGAATTTAGCTCATTTTATCAGCGAATGTGAACCCAGGTCTCTCTGAAAAGGGAGCCTCTTTGAGATGCCACAAACAGTAATCAAACAAAAGAGGTTGCTCCAACAGCTAGCAGTCAATTGGAGGACTTGTGCTAATCCTGTTACGTTACATTGTATGTGTATTTCATTCCTACCCATTCCATGCACTTTCCTGGCGGTATTTCCTCCTGGAGATTTCTGACCTGAGGGCAAAGTCAAAACATGGGATCTCTACCATGTCAGTTTTCATTTGGTGGTTAAAGGGATGGTCCTGCAGTGATACCACATCCTTTCCTCCTCTTCTTTGCCCTGGTTTTCAGGGCCCTTCAGGCTCTCCTCACATCTCTTAGGAGGCTGGGGAAAGTTAAACAACACTGACGAGTGCAACTCAGCGATTTTCACCATGCTGAAAACCAAAAACTGTTTCATGCTGACAATAGTGTGAAAGAAAGGTTTTTGCACTATGTCATTGCACTTGCTCTCCAAAATATAAAAAATTGCGAGAAAATACCTATTTCTCCTTGGAGCTCCATGTGTTTTATTGCCATTAACACACTGAGGCTGGGACTGAGAATCACACCCCAGCAGGTAATGAGGTATTTAAGGATATTTAACATGCATTTCATTACTAAAGCAACATTTCTGCTGTTGCTGCTCTGGTGTTTCCCAGGCACCATTATCTGATCTTCTAATTTTCACAGTTTTATTCTTGTGTGGGTGATTAACAGGATGTATCAGGGTTTTCTGTGTGAAATGCTGTGTCCAGTTTTTAACTTCAGAGCTTATTAAAGACCAGCTCAACAAAGTCCTGTAGCAGTAACTGCAAGTCCTGGTTCCGGTGGTGGATGAGGCAATGACAGGCAGGATCTTTGGGATACTTCAGGAGGTGTAAATTTGCTACATCATTGCACAGCTTTGCACTGGGAGAGAATACGACTCTGCAGAAGCAGAAAATGAATCAGAAATGTAATATTAGGGAAGGCGGCATCTGCCTGCACTGCGAGACAGACTTTGAGAAGGATAACAAAGTGCTTTGATAGCATCATGCCAAACGGGAGCAAGTGCAGGAGGGACGAAATGGGATCATATAAATAGAGAAAACTGTAAACCAAAGCAAAAATGCCAAGTCCTTGTGCAGCCTGTGCTCTGACTGATGCGTGATATGGGCCTGAACTGTGCTACTTGGTATGGAGCGTCCCTTGTACGTCAATTGCAGGAACATCAAGAGCAAGGAGCTTTGCTCTTCATCACCATCCCATGGTTTTCCTGCCCTCCATTTGCTCACTGCCTCCTTGAAGGAGTCACCAGTGTAGGGTGATGGTTCCAGTGGCTTTTTGCCTGCTCTCCACAAAACAGCTACAAGGGCCTCAGGAAACTTAGTTTTCCATTTGGAGAACAAGGCGGTTACAGAGGGGAAGACAGGCTTGGCAGCACAGCAATGCCCTGCTTCCGGCCACTTCTCTCCCTGCAGTTTTGGAGTCTCATCACCAGTCATCTAACACCCAGCTCTGCAAACCTTCATCAGTGATTCATTTTCTCATCCCTTGCCCTTGATTGGCTTGACTGAGATTTATTCAACCGAGGAAGATGATATCAAGAATGATAAAGTAATCATTAGAAGAGGTAGGACTAATTCTCCTTAAAGAAGATGCACATTGAGCTGTCAACATTATGGGAAAAGCAAGTAAGACCTTTCTGTTCCCAAAAGCCAGCCTTAGAAAAGCCTTCCCTAGATTGTTCTGTATCCATGTCTCCCCCCTCCCAGTTTCATTAATAGGAAAAATTACATCCTTGTCCACTGAGTTACTGCTATCATGTTTTTCAGCACTGGGTGGTGAGCAGGTCCTGATGCTTATTTTTCCCCTTGATGCTGTTCACATGCACTCCCCCTTTTTCCATTTGCAAACCCTGGGTTTTGCTGTCGCTTGTCCCACAGCCGCTGCCGCCTAATTTCTTCCCTCCATCCTCCCATGTGCTTTGTCCTTGTGCTTCTCATTTCCTGTAGCAGGGAGGTGCAAAGCCTCTTCCAAACACAGAGCTGGGCTACAGCGATGCCTTGTGAGCAGGAGGAAGCTACCAAATGTGCCTACTCACTCATCTTCCAGAGGAGTTTTCCAAGCCTAATTCCCCGACTGCATGGAATGGAAAGTGTGTTAAGGAGTGGAGAGCTTGCAAACCATGCTCACTGAGCATGAACTCAACATGGAGCTGTGTCCACCCAGCCTGTGTCAGGTTGTGACACTCCTCTGCCGAGTGTTTCCCCACACAGGCTGTGTGGCAGTGACATTAGAAAGCAGATGTTTCTCTCCTGAAAAAGCTGTAGCTGAATCCTGGATTGTGTTTACATTCCCAGCAGATATGCAATGTGGAAATGTCTTGAAATAGGAAATAGTGTCCCGGCTGAATGAGTAAAAGGCATGAGGCTTAAAAAAAAGTCGCTATCATCATTTCCGAGAGACTTGCCAGATTCCTCGTTTCTGTGCTTGATTTGCACATCCTGCAGATGTGTCTGCTCACATTTCCCTTCTGGTATTTTTCTCTTACACAGTATGTCAAGCACAGATGCACATTCACCTGAGTGGAGAGCTAGCTCAGATAAGTGAAATACCTACTGCCAGTGTGAGAGCATGAGGAAGGGATGTGACCGGGTGCACACACACATGCCCACAGACTGCATGGCGGTCGATAAGCACACCATGATTTGTTTTTATTTTTCTAGGCAACCACAAATGGTTCTCTGCTGGGGACAGCAGAGGTTTGGCAAGTGAGAAACAATATATGACTAGTCCTGATGAGTGCTGCTATGTGTTCCCTGTAGGATGTTTAAGAGCCACCTCCATTAATACATATATGAACATTTGTGTCTTATATTGGAAAGTGGCCTTGTGAGATGTGGGGACTGTCCTGCAGAAGATTTCCAAGTTGATTTCCAGATCTTGTTTAAGTGTAAAACATCCTTCCTCCTTGTCTCTCAGAGGTTATCAGCTGCACATTTAGTTACAGGTACTGTTGGGAAACATTGCAAGGAAACTGAGACAGGTTAGGAAAGCAAGGGCTTTGCATAAATATAGACTGGATTTAAGATTATGGTTCAGAGTATTACTTCTTTGTAATAGCCTAGACCCAGAAGATCATGAGGCGCCATGACAGCAGATTCTGTAAACTGCAACTTCTACCTCCCACCAGGACAGACTGATCCCAGCCAAATGCTGACTCCCATTTGCAGTCTCTGATTTAATCTGGGTTGAGATCAGAGGAGGGGAAAGCTAGGTGGCACCTCTAACAGACCATGACCTCATTTCAATACAGTCAGAGTCATCTGCTCAAGCAGAAGGGACTTGTCAACATGCTTGGGAGTATAGTACTTTGACTCAAGGCAACTAAATACCATCTTCTTCTTGCAGGAGCAGCATCCTCTGATCAGGCAGATGACACCAGAAGATCAGTGCTCCCAAAACAGTGCTTCCAGACTCCTGTTTCTTGCAGAGTTTGTTCTTTTCTTACTTCCCTGCATCGTGTTTTACTTGGAGGGCCAGCAGTGCTGTGAGGAGCTGCAGAGGTACCAGGTGAACTCTAGGTTGGAGTGTGAGCTCCCTGCTTTGCAGGGGAAAATGAGGACCTGGCTGGAGTGAGGAAAAAGGGGAAACTAACACAGTTCTTTCTTGGCATGGCACAATATTGTGTGCACAAGCAGAATAATGAGATTATCATGAAGGACAGAGCTGCCCAGTGTGGCAGATCCAGGTGGGAGCATCAGTAACTCTGTTATGGACCTGGTGGTAGGATGGGATTCCCCACATTTCTCTAGAAATGTTGCTGCGGGGCCTGTCTAAGGCAGGAGATGCAATCTGACAGACCCATGGGGTGATGTGATATACTGAGCCCCATCATGCCTACTACTGCTGGGCAAGGGGAAACTTTATCAAAACCTCCATGGTTGTCATGACAAAGAAATCAACAAGAAGCACTGGGAAGATAGTATCAAAGGAAGGAGATAAATTAAGGAGGTGCATTTAAATCTGACTCTTATGGGCTGGAAACATCGAAACTAATATCGCCCCAGGGAGCTGGAGTGCAAGTCCAATGCCAGCCACAAGTGGAAATGAATTTTCAGGGTAGCTGTCTGCTTGTCCTCAGGAAGCCATGCACCTCGCTGCCATTAGTGCTCTGGGCTGCCGAGGAGCCTGGGCCAGGAGGAGCAATAGCACAAAGAGATTAAATGAAGAGATTATGGTCTTGTCTATACAAGAAAAGTTGTATCAGTTTATCTAGGTGGATTTGGAGTGGTGTAGTCAAACTGAAGAAAACCCCAAGTGTAGGGGAGCTTGAGATCTGGCTGCAGTCAGTTTATCTGCAGTGCAGAACTGCCTTGGCCCCTTTGAAGATGCGGGGCCAGATGCTTATCTGGACATCTGAATACTCCTGAAAATGCCTTACCCTCAATGCTATGAAGTGCGGCAATACCCCACAGAGGTGGGGTGAGGACAGATGCACAGGAGACTGCAAGACACTGAGGTGCTGCAGTGGCTGAGGCATGCCAAGACAGGGCTTGGCACCAGCGTCCCCCTCACCCCATTGTGCTGGGGGCAAGGACCCTGGGGTGCTCCGGAACATCTCCCTGCTCTCCCATCCAGGCGCAAGGACTGTGGGGCTGGTGTGAAGTACGGTATGGGCAGCTGTGATGGTGCACAGGGAATTTCCATGGCAAATACTTTCATGCCATCTGGCTCAGGTGCTAGAGAGAGTTTTTTCTGCTGTGCCTACAGAGGAAAATGCAATCTGAGCAATAGAGGATTGGGCCTTCCTTGGGATGCGGTCTGAGCTGACATTCAGTGAAGTTTCCTCACATCTGTGCTGCCCTTGTTTCTCTCCCTGTGTGGCTAACCCACTGAAGGTGATGAGGTTTTTATTTTGCTTTTCAGGCTACCTAATTAATGAGTTAACCTCTCTCTTTCTGCCAAAAAGGGCAGTAATTTTTCCTTTAGAATCATACACCAGCCACTACTTTCTACCAGCTGAGCTGTGTCCTGCTGTCACAATTACGTTATCTAAATGCAGTATGAAATCTACAGCAGACAAAGGAGACAGCACAAATCGCTGAGGCCCACTGACATCTATGCATCGCTCTGAAAAGCAAATGATGGATTTTCTCAGCCTGTTGCAAAATCTAAAAAAAAAAAAAACAAAAAACCCAAAAAAGATCATTTATGATAGGGCTTGATCCTGTCAGATGCTGAACACACATTTGCATCTATGGCGCTGAGTGCCTGCACCTCGGCTGACATTAGTATGAAACTAATACTGGGGAGAATGTCCGTTTGTTGGTAGATCGCCGAGTGGCACTTGGCTCTGTGCAGAGGCCAGCCCCCTCTCCACTTGCATGCACATACAGAACTTGCATAACTCCACAGTGAAAGCAAATGCTATTATTAGTTTATAAAGCAAGTTTTGTTGAATTTGGCAGAAAACGTGCATGTGTAAGTTCCCCCAAATTAATTAAAACGTTTAGAGTGATGGTGGAGATAGCAGCGCTGCTCATCTAACAGATAGTTTTAACAGGTTCACAAATGCTTTTATGTAATTAATTAATGCTTGGCTACCTCAGGTGAAATAATCTGGGCATGCATGTTCCCTTAAATCAGAGCAAAGGTAGAGGGGCAAATTCATGCTCTGTTTAAGCAGCTTCCATGAATGTTGGTCTGAAGCCCATTGTGGGCTCTAATTTATCTCTGGAGGACAAAATGTGATCTGAACTGACTGTGTGAGCAGAAGAAAGAAAACGCATGAAATAATAAATAACACCATTGTTCTTGTCAGGAACAAGTGCCAGAATTTTCCTCTTACCCAGTTTAACTCCCCTCCTCTCGCAGTCACAGAGCGAAACCAGGTTCAGACCTGGCCAACAGGCACTTGTGCCAACCGCATCACTGGTGCGGTGGCACCGCAGTGGTGCTCAGCAATGTGGATGAGAAGACACAGTAAGACACTAGCTGTGTAGTGTTGGTGCTTTTCTGCAAGTGAACACATGGGATGTTTTGGTGCATGAGCCATCACATCAGTTTGGTGAATGAATTTAACGGGATATATCAGAAGTGCTCCAGCTATATAAGGACAGCTAGTAACATGAATGTGAATGTGCTCAGGAACACTGCAAGAAGATGGCTAGATATAGATGCCATGGCTCAAATGTAGCTCCTTTTCCTCCTACCCAAATTCCTGGGCTTGGGATTTTAGATCTGAACTCAGTCCTTCATCTGCCTTGTGCGTGGGGACACAGGCGCATGCAAAGCTTGAAAAGCCACACAGGAGATGGACAAAGACCTCTCAGAGAAGAAAACCCACAGCTTAATCTGAAGATTTTCTGAAATGACTGTGTAATTCTAGTGTGCCTGTGAATGTGGCTGAGGAAAATAACCCTTTTTTCATCAGATCCCATAGAAGTTGAGAGTGCTATTTGATGGTCACTATACCATATAAGTATACCTTTACTCACTTTTTGTTAATACTTACTATGTGGTATTGCCGTGCTTGTATTTTAGTCCTCTACTGCAGCATCACAATAATTACTTGATAAATACCTGTCTGTTTTCCCTGCAGAAAAGCAAGAGAATTAATGACCAGGGTATAAAACAAACCTGGCTTCCAGGTGAAGGTGAGTGGAGAGCCTTCCCCTAATTTTCCTCTGCAAGCAGGGCATATCTGATCTGAGTCAGTGAGGGAATCAACTCGGAAATCTATCATCCTGTTTTCACCTCCATGCTTTTCAGAGCAGCATCACACTTTAGAAAACTTCCTTATATGAAGCCCATCCAGGTACACAAAATGCAAAAGCTATGTTGCTTCCAGAAAAGAGGGAGATACTCAGCTGACTCAAATCCACCTCTGTCCTCCAAGCCTGCATGGAGACCCACTAGGCCCAGCTCAGAAACAGATCCAGCTTTCTCTTATATGTGTTTCCAAGTCAGTGTAAGCAGTCTCTGGGTATACCCCAGTCTAGCTCAGTCCTCAGATGATGAAGCTGCTTCTCACTTGTTCATCTTCTGACCTTATGAGACTTGCAGTCTGGCTGCATGTGGCCCAGCTTCAACATATAAATATAAATCAACACATATACCTCTTCCCTGCCCTTCAAATGCCAGGGATATGGTACAGCCTGATGGCCAGGACAGAGTCCTCTTTGTGCGAGAACAGAGCTCACACCCACAGAGGCTGCTGATACTGAAAGCCAGGACTATGGAAGCAGGGCATCTGCTCTAGCCATAGGACAATGGGTAATGGGTTCAAACTTAAACAGGGGAAGTTTAGATTGGATATGAGGAAGAAATTCTTTACTGTGAGGGTGGTGAGGCACTGGAATGGGTTGCTCAGGGAAGTTGTGAATTCTCCATCGCTGGCGGTGTTCAAGGCCAGGTTGGATGGAGCCTTGGGTGGCATGGTTTAGTGTGAGGTGTCCCTGCCCCTGGCAGGGGGGTTGGAACTAGATGATCTTAAGGAACTTTCTAACCCTGACTATTCTATAATTCTATGATTCTATGTTACCCAGAAGTAGACAAAACAGGTTAAGATGTGCTCTTGACTCATTTTCATTATACTGCTATGGGTAGGCTTCCTTTGATCACACCTTCCAAATCAGACCCACTAAAAATTTTAGGGGCTTCTAGTTCCTAAACCTGAGTCTATATCCAAGGTTTTTTGCATCTCTGTCTAGATCAGGACCTTTTTGAGCATCATCTTAGGAACTTCAACTCTGGTAGTAAATAGTTTCCAAGATTGAGTGCTGCTGCAGGACAGCTTTAGGTGGCCTGCATTTTATCCTGAGTAGCTTGTTATGATAGTTAAGGAAACTACTGCAGGGAAGCTGACTGCACTTTCCCTGTATGGAAGTAGCTGGAACTCACCTCATTTCCATGCAGGTAGTCACCTAGGGATATGTCCTCCAATTAACTTTGGTATTGAATGGATGCTAAATGAGAAAGCCAGTATTGTTGCTTCCTGCATCACGTTCGTATTTTCTTTTCCATAACTGTGGTGCCTAACGGACGAGCTCCCACCCTGGAAAAAAGGCTTGTAAACTAGATATCCTGCACAGCTGTATCTGAGAGTGTTTCCTATTTATTGTTTGAAGAAAATCTCTGGAGTAAATTGTGGAAGAAAAACACTGGAATAAACGTGGGTTAGGTTACTCCCTTGTAAAAGACATAACACTTCAAAGAGTGTAAAGCAGAGCACTCACATTCCTCCTTTGTTTCTGCTTTGCTTCCTTTGACCAAATCCTTTTCTTGGATTACATAGATACTCATACATTGCACAGAAGATTTTATTTCTGCTCACAAAGGTACAATTCTGGAGTAACTTCACCGGCTCCAAAAAAGTTGTTCCAGATGTAGGGCTGTGCAAGAGAGAACATCAAGTCCCCAGAATGGTGAGCACATTTGGGCATTGTTTTAACACCTTGGAGATCTAAATCTGAATCAGGGCTCTGCAGTGTTCAACACAACTTCGTCCTCTGATGGAAGGAGCATCCTGGCCACACAGGATATACCATGAAAACCAGATTTACAGCTTCAGTTACTCCATGGCTTTCTTGCCTGTCTCTTATAGTTCTTTGTTTTGCCTCTTTCTTGGTTGTCCTCATCCTATTTTCTGTCTTTTACTCTCTCTCTATTTCTACAGATAAGCAGGTATGCATGTGCACGCATGGAAGTATACTCTTTCTGGCCTCTCATGTCTTCTGAATAAAACACATTCTAGCCAAATTTTTATGCATGCTTTGTATGTATATTCATATAAACATATAAATAAGTATTTTCATGACACCATCATTTCAATGGAAAATGGATTTCTGAAATATTCTGGCCTTGCTTTATTTGCGTATCAGAACTTCAGTCAAGAAACATCTCGTTGGGAATAAACTGAATCCAGCCTTTTGTCTGTGTAAACATGGTTTTAAGTGTCCAGCGTCCACTTCTGCTCACTGTGAAGGGATGTTTGTCGATAAGCTCAAGCTTTGCTAGTGGCCTTCTGTTCAGTGGAGTCTAGCACCCCCTTCAGCAGGGTTCAATTTAAGGACAATGAATTTCCATAGCAGAACTGAGAAGTTCAGTACGACAGAGAAATTTGGAAAGGTCTGACTATTAGGCTCAGTGGTTGCATACAGACAGGAAAGCCATAATGATCTTCCTACAGCTATGGAGTAGGATTATTGATTTTTGATATTTGGGTATCATTTGCACCTCGTAATTGCAAACTATATGGTCATGGCCAGGCCTGATATGTGTCCTACTCAAAGCCCATCAGTTTGGTTATCTATCTGTGGAGGGATGCAAATTGTACCATCATTTTATAGAGATGCTGTCATTAAGGAGACTTTTTTAAAAAAATATATACTCCTCAACCATGGTTTTGATCTTAAAGTCTGACATTGAAAAAGTCACTCTCAGTGTTTCCATAATTGGTTAAGAGGAGAGTCTGCACTACTTTTGGACTCTCTTCTTTAAGGCAGCAGTTGAATTTGGCCCTAAATTATGGTAATCTGCAATTAGTGGAGGAAGTTGATCTTCAGGTTTCTTATTCTTGGCTTTATAAATGGGCCTGAACAGTGTTATTCAGAGAGCAATACCATCCATGGGCAAGGTGGTCTCAATACAAAAGGCTGTGTTTTAGCCTTATGGGGAAAAACCAAGGCCGTCCTGAACATGGGGAAGCAGCCATTTCCCTCTCTTTACTGAAAGCCTTCCAGAAGAGAGACAAACTGTGGCTGTGTCCTGGAGGAAGACTTTACTTTTGTTCTTTCTTGTTGTGTTCCTTCATATAAACATATCCAAGACTAAAAGTATTTGGCTGTTCTTCCCGTCTGGAAACATAACGGGAGTCATGGTGATTAGGTAAGTTAGCTGTGGGGGTGATGCATCTCACTCTGTCTTTGCCACCTGGCAATTAGGCATCTTGGCTCTAAGAGTTTTCTTGGCTCCAAGAGCCAGGGGAGGAAAATAAGGCACCTTTGCTGGGCAGTTCAGCCCCTGCCTTAAGCACCTGTCTTAGGACGCGTTGACTTACCCTCTGGAGCTGATTGCCTCTTTGCCTTACCTGCTGAGGGAATATGTACAAGTAGTTCAGATTAAATGTATGGCTTTTAGAAGGGTGAAGTTAGCTGTCCCTATATGTCCTGTCTCCTAGCCTGTGCTCCTGTTGCTGTGAATGCTGCTGCTTCAGGGCCAAATTCAGGCTGCCTCAGTCATCATTTGTGTCTCCAAGAAACTGCTGAAATGAAATGTCCCATCTAACAGGGTCACTCTTTGCAGGCAAATTTTCCACACCTCTTACTTTGCACAGGCTAGTACATCTCTCTGGTTTTATTAGAGTGAATGCTTTATGCAAGGAGTCTAAAAACCTATCAAACAAGATCAAGGATTCACTCTGAGCTGTGTCCTAGCAGCTCTGTGTCAAAACATCCCCATACGTAGTTTTATCAGCTGTTTCAGGGCTGTTGTTTTATATCTAGTATTGTTATGCTTCAGGACAAAGATACAGTGGCGCCTCCTGGGTGACTATTTTTATGCTACTAAAAACAATTCCTTTTTTGCTTCTCTAAAAACCAGCTCCAGTAGAAGTGTCTTTAAAAAATAGATAATTTGCTGTCTACTTCTGGTTAATGCTTGATTTACACTGTTGTTACTGGGCCTTGTAAAATAGGGCTGCTCCTATCACAACATTTCTAGATACATAAAGAGCCAAGACCAGCCATTTGAAAGTCCCCGGCTCCGTAACCCAATATTGTTTAGCTTTTGCTTTGATCTTGTGCCTGGATTTTTTTTTTCCCCTGAAAGGCTGAAGGTTTTCACAATTCTAATAATGCATCAAAGCTGATACAGTGTGTAGTTCAACCAACCTCCAACATTAGTTCACTTTGTGAACTCAAATAAGTATCTTTCCTCCTTTTTTCAGGTATAATTTCATGTTTTCTTTGCAGTGATTCTGGGGAGTAGTGTGCTGCTGGTGCTTGGGGAAGTGAGGGGGTGAGAGTGCCGGGTAACACTAGGCACAGCGCAGTCAGATGCTTCCTCCCAGAGGACTGCCAATGCCCTGAGCACCTCTAGACGTCTCGTGAGCACAGACTGCTGCTCCTGCCAAATTGCATGGTGGTTTTGGGGATGGAGACGAATATCCATTCAGTATTTACTTGATGCTATCAAACTCGTTTGTCTCGTAACCAAAGTCAGAGTCCCTAGAGGTGAAATTCAGTGCACCGATTCACTGCTCGATCTACACATCTTTGAAAGGAACATCATTAACATGCCTTACACATGAACAAATGTGGCTTTGTTCCATGTTACTTCATTAATGCATTATTTAGGCTATAGATCTGAAAGCCAGAAGGCACCTTTATGATCACCTAGTCTGATCTCATGAGTACCACAAGCTAGTAATCTAGGCAGTAACCTGTGGTTGATCTGTATCATGTATTTTAGAAAACTAGCCAGTTACTCATGGCAGTTTGGACTGATCTCCCTAGATGTGCTGATTTCTAGCAAGTCATTTGCCAAAGGGGGAGCAGAGAATACAGTAGCAAAGCTGGTATTTGCTGGGCAGATCTGGAAGAGGAGATTCACCCTAGGAAGCCAGACAGGCCCAAATACAAACAAAGATGGAAACAGCACCATTCTGTAGATCTGAATTTAGATCTAACCTTTGGCTGAGGGCCCATTTCCCCTTTTAAGTCAAAGTGGAAAGCAGTCTACTTAAGGAAGAGAATTTGCTACTTCGATAGCATGGGTGAGCTCCGAAAAACTAGAACATTTTGAGCTTGGTATGGAGAGAAAGACTTGTTCTAAAAGAAAAAAAATACCCTGAAAAATGTTTTTCATTTTATGTTTTCCTTTTCATTTGAGATGCGTGGTTTTGATGTTGTGTGCATGATCAGAAAAGACTGACTGATAAAACATATTTGTTTTGGTGAGGGACTGATGAGACATGCTGAAGCCCATGGACCTGCTTAAGCTCTTTTGCCAGCTTGCTTTGTGGGCTCCTGGAAGTGCAGGATTTTTTTGAAGCATACTATGGAAGACTGACGGAGCCAGTGTCCATCCCTGGAAACAGCCTCCAGAATCCCGGAGCTGTTAGGGTTGGAAGGGACCTCTGGAGAACATCTAGTCCAGTCCCGCTGCCAAGGCAGGGTCATCTAGACCAGATTACATAGGAACATGTCCAGGCGGGTTTGGAATGTCTCCAGAGAAGGAGACTCCACAACATCCCTAGGCAGGGGTCTGCAGGCTTTCCCCACGTGATGTAAAAAAGGAGCTGATAACTGGCATGTCACCCTTAGACCTGGATGTAGGAGCATACCATCTACCTGGTCCCAGCCCTGGCCCTGTAAGCTTGCCTGGAGGAAGAAAGAGATGAGTAGAATGGAATACAGGCAGGCTTTTCCATGTTAAATGCTGGGTTAGGCACTGAGCAGAAGCACCCTGTGAAGGGGTGCTCTGTTTAATCTGTGTTTGTGAGCAATGCAGCAATAATATATTCCATCAGAATACCAGGCAAGCTGTTGCTGAAGGGCTGTGGAAAAGTAAGTGCAGGAACAAATGGAAGAGGCAGTCAGGGGGGCTGCAATGATTAAGTCCTGGAAAGATTATTGATTTATTGAACGAAGGTCAAAACTACTCAACAAAAAGGCAGGAAATCTTAGCACAAAGAGGTTCAATGTGGAAACAAGGAACTTAAACGTCAAGCAGGAAAAAACAGCGCACATGAGTGTATATGAAGCATTTAGAAACGCTAAATAAGGAAGGTCAAGGATTTCAATGACACACATTGGTTGGTACAGCAAAGCAATAAGCAAACACATCTTAACAGGCGTGACTGGCAAAGCTGGCCCTTGGGTGATGGATAACGGGCAAGAGTGGAATGACGCATGAAGGATTAGTTCAAGTGCCAAAGAAGGCTGGAGCTTCTGAGCTAAATCTACACAAAGAATAATTTCTTTTGGCTGAGGTCTGGCCTTGACCGCTGGAGCTGGCTTGCATGGTATGGCCAGCTTCCCTGCTAAGATGTTTTAGCTTCCAGACCACAGTGGCCACATCCTAACTACCAGGGAATCATCTCTCCCCCATGCAAACTCCCAGCCTGTGCCCAAATTGCACTTGCTGGCCTGGGTCAAAGTCATGACAGGGATTATGTTAATGATTCTGGCCAGTTATTAGTATGGACACAGGGGTCAAAAGAATCCACTGAGCCCTCTGCCTGCAGCATGCTCACTTGAGGTAGCACCAATGCTGCTTCTCTTCTGTGCAATTTATGAAGTTTTCCCCATTGCCCAGTGTGGCTGTGGTTTGTAAACCAGGATGAACCCATGCATCCACTCGAAAGCTGACCAAGAGAACACCAGTGGTTAAAAATGATAGAAGTTGCAGAGGCCCACACCCTCTCATAGTCTCCTGTCTGCCACTCATCAGCTCTTAGTTTTCCAGACTATGGCTTTCCCAAAGTGAAGGTGTAGGTCAGCTGTGGAGAGGTGGCCCAAGAGAGTTGTGTGGAAGGGCAGCACCAGAGGGCTGGGGTTACAGGGGACGTTACAGGCTCTTGCAATGTTTCAGCATGTGGATCCTCACTCATGTCTTCTCTGCTTTCCAGTAGAGAGACAGTGGCTGCTCCCCCCAGCAGTTCTCAAGACAGGAGCTCAAGCCTCCTGCTGTCTCCCTTCAGCATGTAAGCTTCTTCTCCACCCTAGCCTGCCTTCCTCTCGGCTGTGTGGTTATGAGTTCATATGCTGGAGGGAAGGGATGCCATCCAGAGGGACCTTGACATACTTGTGAGGTGGGCTGATGCCAACCTGATGAAGTTTAACCATGACAAGTGTAAGGTCCTACACCTGGGTCGGAGCAATCCCAGGCACAGCTACAGGTTGGGCAGAGAAGAGATTCAGAGCAGCCCTGAGCAGAAGGACTTTGGGGTGTTGGTCGATGAGAAAATGGACATGAGCCAGCAGTGTGCGCTTGCAGCCCAGAAAGCCAACCATATCCTGGGCTGCATGAAAAGGAGTGTGACCAGCAGGTTGAGGGAGGTGATCCTGCCCCTCTACTCTGCTCTACGGAGACCTCACTTGGAGTATTGTGTGCAGTTCTGGTGTCCTCAACAACAAAAGGACATGGAACTGTTGGAACAAGTCCAAAGGAGGGCCACGAGGATGATGAGGGGACTGGAGCACCTCCCGTATGAAGATAGGCTGAGAAAGTTGGGGCTGTTCAGTCTGGAGAAGAGAAGGCTGCGTGGAGACCTCATAGCAGCCTTCCAGTATCTGAAGGGGGCCTATAGGGATGCTGGGGAGGGATTCTTCATTAGGGACAGCAGTGATAGGACAAGGGGCAATGGGTTCAAACTTAAACAGGGGAAGTTTAGATTGGATATAAGGAAGAAATTCTTTACTGTGAGGGTGATGAGGCAGTGGAATGGATTGCCCAGGGAAGTTGTGAATGCTCCATTGCTGGTGGGGTTCAAGGCCAGGTTGGACATAGCCTTGTGTGACACGGTTTAGTGGGAGGTGTCCTTGCCCATGTGTCATGGGTTCAGCAGTAACAGTCATTTTTCTCCTTCTTGGTAGCTGCTGCAGCGCTGTGTTTTTGACTTTCGGCCTGGGAACAGGGCTGACAACAGCAGTGTTTTCAGTTACTGCTTGGTAATGTTTTGATTTGACCAAGGAGTTTCAGAGTCTCATGCTGTGCCAAGGAGGAGGGGAAGCCGGGAGGAAGCAGAGACAGGACACCTGACCCAAACTGACCAAAGAGGTATTCCATACCACAGCACATCATGCCCAGGATGTAAAAATGGAGGGCAGGGACCCAGAAGGTGGGGGGTGCACTGCTTGGTCGGGCTGGGTATAGATGGTGAGCTATTATATTCTTTCCTTGTATTTGCCTTGTCATTATTATTATTGGTGGTAGCAGTAGTGATTTGTGTTATACCTTAGTTACTAAACTGTTCTTATCTCAACCTGTGGGAGTTGTACTCTTTCAATTCTCCTCCCCATTCCTCCCGGGGGGCTGGGGGAAGAAAGAGAGGGGAGTGAGTATGCGAGAAAACTGCGTGGCTGAGAGGCTGAAACAATGACATCATGGCAGGGGGGTTGGAACTAGATGATCTTAAGGTCCTTTCCAACCCTAACTATTCTATGATCCTATGTTTCTATGATTCTGTTCTACGAGTGCAGCTTACCTGGCCACAAATGTGTCTGTGTATATGCAATCATTCATTTGTTTGTGTGCATTCATGAAAAGACAATGCAGAAACCAGGGCTGGCACACATGGCTGGTGCTGACTTCAGATAAAAGCTGTGTGCACTTATTTGTTTGTGGTTTTCATTATGCAAACAAAGTTGTACTGGTGAAGACTGAGCTGAGTATGGAGCAGTTTGCCTGAAGACAAGAAGGACCTCCTCTAGAGGAAATCTTTGCTGTGCTATTTCTCAGAGCTAATAAAGCATTTGCTAAGATGCTGCTTTTTTGAGAGCAAAGTGCCACATAGCAGTGTAAGAACTGCCTTTGTCTATCAGAGCTAAGAGCTGCCTAGCCACAGGGCAGACACACCTGGGGAGAGAGAGAGAGCTCAGACAAACAGGTCCAGAGCAAACCCATGGGACACCTCAGTTGCAAGCAGTCAGCGCTTCAGGGACTTGCTGCTATGGAGCTTGAGACAATTGACCCAAGAGGATGGGTATATTTGTCCCCATGAATTTGTCTCAGCCACTAAGGAACTGCAAATTTAAATCCCTGCATTGAACCCCACTCTGGGCTCTGCAGAAGCATGCAGTAATGAATTCCACAATGCAATTAGCAATGGGTAATAAAATGCCTTTTTTGGACTGAACCTGCTGCACAATGATTTCTCCAGATGGCCCTTAGTTCTCACCTTATAAAAATACTTGCTCAATACTTGCTCTTAATCCATCTCCTCTGCAGGATCATCCTTTCAGAAATCTCTGTTTCCCTGTACCATTGACCCTTTCCTCATGGGGAAGCTTCCATGCTTGTGTTCATGTTTGTCATCTTCCTGGGAAAGCTTCCTGATTCTTCTACACAACCTTGTCACCCCAGGTGACTATAATTGCATGCATATCAAACATTGAGTTAGCGCTTCAGAGAGCTATTGTCAATGACTCCAAATTATGTTTTCTCTGTGGTAAAGCACAGCCTCTTGTTGCCTGTGTGTAGTTAAAGCTAACGTTTCTATGTGTGTCACTTCCCACTGAATTTTGCTGGCCAAGATATTGCCCAGTCTCTTGACACTGTGGAGTACTTTGGCTTTTCTTCATCAGCAGCTTGAAGTTGACCAGCCTTAGTTCTTCCCTCTGAAATCTTTACCACTGCAATGTCCAAACACCTTATTCCAATTGTCTTGGGTTTGATGGTCTCACTAAATCTTGGGCCAGTGCCTGAGGAGAACCTGCCTGAGACCTCTTGGAATTGGTCCAGCACTGGAGCAGGTGGAGCACCAGGGTCCTGGTGCTGGTGGGAGCCTGTTCAGCAGCCAGAGCCACTGCAGCTACCCATGGGAAGTTGTCCTTGGTGCCAGTTCTAACAGAATGAGCTCCACAGTGTGAAGCTTGAAGCTGTTTGGAGAATGAGGTAGGGCACTCCTCTGCATCTGTGGCACTGCGCATCAGCCTCTGGTCTTCCTGCAGTGAGAGCATGCCTGACGTGACTGCTTAGCTGGACACGGACCAAGCTGATGACATGCATCTCATGGATGAGTACACAGGGAGAAAGAAGCCATGGCAATACTTTGATGAAGAGTGAAATATGAGCCTGGATAAGCAGGGGAGAGGATCAGGAGCTGAGCATATGACTGTCCTTCCGCATGAGAAGCATGACCATTGCATTTGCTCCTTTAGCTCTGGGTGGTTGTCCATAACTGGGCTTTTTGCATCTGTAAGGTTTTTCTAATGTTTCTGTGTTGATAGCCATACTGGGGAAGTACAGAAAGGACCACAGGGCTGATCAAAGCTATGGAATGGCTCCTGTCCAGGGGGTGGAATAGACTAGAAAGAGACATGACTGAATGATATGGTACAAGTCCACAAAATCATGAATAGCAGGAAGAAAGCACCTGGGGGATCACCATGTCTTCCAGTAATAGAACTGGAGGATGCCAAATGAAACTCCCAGATGGCAAGGTCAGTGCAAAGGAAAGGAGGCAGTTGTGCTCCCAGGGAAGAGGTGAAGGTGTGGAACCCAATGCTGCCAGGGGTTGTAGTTGCTCAATATTTACACAAGCTCAAATTCATGGAAGAAATATCCATTGATAGTTATTAAATACTAAACCACAACCTCTGCTCCGGGATATCCATAAAGGTTGGAAGAACATCCTGAAGCAGCAGTATTATAAGCCTGTCCTTTTATACCTTTCCCTGGCATCTCTCTTTTGCCAGGAAGGGAAAAGATCCTGAGATAGATGGATCCTTGTTCTGGCACACATGGGCATTCTCAGGAATGCAGGTGTGTTCTTCACATGAAGGCAAAGGAAGTCTTAGTTGGCATTTTGGGCAACTTGATCCTACTAATCTTACGAACTCAGTGAGTCAAGGTTATGGTTAAGAAAACTCCTTGGACACCAGTGCACAAATGGCACATCACCTTTGCTGATCCAGGCCCAGAATGGCTGCTGACTTGCCCATGTATAACTCAAATCCAGCAAAGAGGAGTAACAGTTCTATCCGAAGGAAAGATCGTACAGCCAGAAAAACTAGGGGTTGTCTAAGGTAGCAAGACATGTTGGATGGTCTTGGACGCTAGTGTCCTCTGTTCAGTGTTCAGGCCGATTTAGCTGTATGAGATCATTCATCTTAGCAAATCACTGTATGTCATGTTGTGTCAGTAGCCAAATCAGTCTTGTACTCCAAAATCTGTGCCCAAATATGCGCATATGAGAGGTGCGGCAGCAGAGCTGTGCACTGAGTGAGGCTGGGTGTAACAGCACTTTTTTTATAACAGGGTTTTGTTTGGAAAGAAGCGCTGCATGAGATGACACAGTGTTCAGGGCTGCTGAGATACTTCATGTGTTTTGAGACCAAGTGGGCGCAACATGCGCAAAAATCAAGGTCACCCAGAGATGTAGGCCACCCAGCCTGAGAGCTTGGCTCAGCCACTCAGAAATCATTTCCTCAGCCTGCCAAAGCATGAACCAGGGGTTAGAATATACTCATGGTGTTCATCTGATAACGCTGCCTGATGATTAATCTCTATAATTAATCCTACATTAATAGAGTTCACTGCAGCATATTGAAATGGCAATGGAGATTCCCTCTTTAGAAAAACAAAGGAGTTTTATAGCTCATAATAGAAAAGGCAGGGAAAAAAAACCACCCTTATTTTAAACTCGTGTGATGCAACATGGTGAATCCATGTGTCACTTATTTTGTGATAGCAGCCCATCACCTTCTCTCCTCCCTTTTGCCACCTCATATGCAAGACTGGGTCATTACCAGTCTGCAACCTTGGACATGGAGAGATTGTGGTTATCTCGGTCAGGCTTCTGCTGGAATTAGAAGACTGAATATCTGCACCAAGCCTCTACAACCCTGGGCAGGAGCCCTGCCCCTCTATTGAGAGAAATGTATCATGGAACTGCCATGGAGTGGGACACTGTCCTGGCTACGTGCAGATAAGGGAGCATGCTGAGCTCTCCCAAGGAGCTGTGAGGCTGCTCTGAGGGTGTGTGTCTCACCTCTGCCATGGCTATGGTGTTGACTGTGAGACCAAAGCCATAGATCTGTCATTTCTTTCTCTTGAGCTCTCAAGGTGACAGGCAGTTCTGCACTAAGGAGTGTGATAGAACACCCTCTGGGAGGGCAAAAGCCTTCCTAGGCTGCACCTATTTACAAATGAAACAGTGAATGCCAGGCTGGGAGAAAGTGGAGTTCCTTCCTGAAGGTGACCAGCCTGTGCTGTAGATGCATACTAACAGCATTCTTGGACCGGCAAGTTCTTGATAAAAAGGGACAGATCCAGCATGGACTAGGTCTATGAAGAAACCAGCTATGGTACCGTGGCTGGATGATAACTATTCCAGTAAAACACGGAAAAAATTATGGCAAAGCAAAATTAAAGTTTGTGAGGAGAGCCCAGTGCTCTGCTTCTTAGCCTGAACTTGTCCCTGAAGTTGTAAATTCTGCGCACTCCTTGGCTCTGAGTTATTTCTGGAAGTAAGGAAGGAAGGAAACCAGATGGAAAAATAGGAAATCTAAAGCACATCTCTAGAAGTAGAGAAAAGTTAACCCATACTTGGAATTATAGACTGGTTTGGGTTGGAAAGGACCTTAAAGATCATCCAGTTCCAACCCCCCTGCCATGGGCATGGTCACCTTCTACCAGATCAGGTTCCTCAAAGCCGTGTCCAACCTGGTCTTGTTTGCATATAGTCAAGTGATGGGTGCCAGAAGAAAAGCAGGCAAAAGCCAACCACATTTCTTGTAAGAAACTGCTTCTGCAGCACTGCACTGTGTTTTCATTATATCAGGTGAAGGACACTATCACTGATTCTCATCTGACAGAGGATTAATGTGAGAAATGCGGAATGCCATATGAAAACAGAGCTCATGAGCAATAGGGTGTTAAACAGAGCAAGAAGAGGACACCTGAGAACTTGTGGTTGACCCGAGGTCATGGCTTCTTATCTGGCTGGCAAAGCACTGTCACACTGTCCTCATTCACCAGGGCTGGGGCTGCCCCAGTGCCTTCCTACTGGCTGGGGATTGGATAGGCCCTGGCTGCCAGGTCCTGCCCTGACAGGCCTCCATGGGGAGTCCCTGCAGCCCCAGCGCTAGGAAGCCACTAGCCCACAGGGTGCTCTGACACTGGAATGGGGCAGAGGAACTGAATCCCCCTAAACTAATGAGACAGGAATGGGATGGATAAAGCCTCCTTCCAGAACTCCCCACATTAACCTCTAATGAATTTTATTAAGCAGAGGACACCACCTCATCCAGAAGAGAGTGTCAGCAGTCTTTTGACACATGGGACCCCCGACACTACAAGGAAATAACAATTCATGCTGGTAGCTCTGCAACTCTATTATGAATTTGGGGAGAGGTTCTGAAGTTGACATTTTATTGAAAAGCAGTAAGATGGAGATTTCTGAAGTCGTTGTGAAAGACTTATAAAAAACATGTATGAAAGTCATGAGAGGACAGGAAAGGCCTTCAATGTTTCATCCTAACCTGAAAGAACAGCAAATGGAAGCGTTGAGGGAAGTCCCCATTGTCAAAAACACAGACCAGTTGAATGACAGGGCCCATATTGGAGATGCAAGAAGATGGAGGCCACGAAACAAGGTAGTGCTACAAACTTTTTTCCTCTGACAAAGAAGTTATGCACTTAACCAGGTGATCGTGCATATCAAATCTATTTTTGCTAAGTGGTATCTGCTGTTTAAGCACATTGCTGTGAAATACAGGCTTTGACATGAAACCACCCAGTACAATCATCCCCAGTCCAACAAGCTGGTGGAAAACCTATCAAACTCACGGGAAACAGCTGTAGCAAGACAAGGAGGAGTAATCAGAAGGCAGACAAATGGAGAATGAATGTGGGAATGCTCAAGAGTTAGGAAATGGAAGTTGTTATTTTGAAGGAAATAACAAGTATGCCATGTATTAGTTAAACTGGCTGAAACAGACTTCATCATGAGGTGGAAGGGCTGGAGAACTAATGGGAATATAGAAATTCATTTGTGTGGAAATAGGGGATATGTTTTAGAGAGATGCATATTGAGGAGTCCAATGTAGCTCTGGGAATTACTCAGAGAGAGCTTCATCTCGGAGGGATAAATGTAGAAAGCTGCTCTCTGAATATTTATTTCCTGTGAGCAGTTGATAGAAGTAGCAATGAGTGGTTTACCTTCACAGCAAAAAAAGAACCCTGTTTCTCCCAGCAAAGGACCTTCTTTCAGCTCTTGTCTACCGACGTTTTGAGCAACTAGAACTGGGAACAGCGGTGCCTAGCTTGACAGAAGCCGAGAGCAGGGTCACTGGACACAGAACCAAGACAAAAGAAGCTCCAGGAGAGCTGGGGTCCATGGGACTGCTGCTTCTCTGTGGGGAAGATGCTGCCTTTTTGGGTGGTGCAAAACAATTGCCATAAGCAGCCGTGGGGGTCCTTGGTTGGGTGAGGTTATCCCAGAGGACACATGGAAAACAGGCAGCATCTCCTCCAGAGCCAGAACAGAGAGCCCTGAGTTGGCTGCTTTGCCCAAAAAAGCCTCAGATGAGCACCAGCCACAGTGGGCTGAGACAACTCAGCCCCAGGGCATGGCACAGTCAGAATGAGGGGCCTCCTGGTGCTTTGTAACAGTGGTGCTGATGTCTGGTTGGAGACACCCTACATAAAAGCTTGGTGTAGATACCAACCACACATGCATTCTCGGCTCTCTCCCATCTGGAGGAGACATGTGGTACACCAGCCCCTAACAGAGGTCACCCCTTATATAAACTGCTATGAAACAACCGCAAGCAACGTGTTTCAAAAGATCATATTTTTTAAAGAAGAGCCTGGAGTGGGTGGGGGTTTCTTTCAGAATTCAGTCACCAGAAGAAAGGAAAAAGCTCTGAACTCCTCTGATTTAGATATTGAGTCTCTTTAGGATATGGCATAATTCATTTAACCATTCTGCCCCTGCTATCCTGCTGTGGAAAACAGAGAGTGAATTCTTGATGCCAGATAACTTTATTAAGAGCGTAGATTATTTATAGTGATCATAAATGCAATGTCAGTGCTAACCATGACTGTGAAATGGTCTTTCTCCCATTAATAAATAATGGGAGAGCACCAACTCTAAGTAACTGATGTTTTTGAGACTTCTCTAAGTCCCCAAATTCATATAGGACCAGGGAAACAGGAATGCTAATTGTAGAACCCCGGGCAAAGCACTGATCTCCTCTTCAGGTTCTTCATCCATAAACTGAGGATGTCTGTCTGTTTTACAGTCACGTAGTGAGGATTGATTTATTGTTTAATGTGTGTAAAGAATTAAATAAGTGCTAAGTATTATTATTATCAAGCCTGAAGAGTGAGTCAATGACCCATTTCCTATCTGAGCTTGCCTTCAAGGTGCTGATGTTTCTGGCAGATTACAGGAATTGAACATCTGGCACAGGCTGTATTCATATAGCAATGCAAATAAAGCACTTTTTGTGGGCATTGTATTCCTTCAGGCCTTGTGATTACAGAAGAAAGATGCATAGATTAAAACTGCTTTTAGATGCACAGCATCTCCACAGGCTATGCCGTTTAGCCTCTCTGGGAATCACAGCAGTAGATTCATACATGACAAGAAGAGATGGGTCCATGGGGCAGACAGGTAGAGTGAGTTCAACTCCTCATCTACAGCAGATTTCTTACAGATGTTTTGCAGGTCAGCTGGGAAAATCCTCATAGACATACTCAAGAAAAGCTCAGATGTCATCCATCTGCTATGGCTGTTAAGGTATAACCAGGTAACTGGAGTTTACCCATGTGTCATTAAAGCAACACAGAAATGCTGACTTCTTATTCTTTGGCCATGACATCATCACAGAGCTCACCTACCTTTGCCATTTAGTCACTGAGTACAGCAGCAGTGCCAAGGCCACTTATGTAAATTATTAATTAATCACTGAGAAGCAATCATTTTTCTGTTGTCTATCATTACGTTTGCTGAAACTCATGGGATGTTGTCTTGAGGTATACCAACCCACATACCTTCCTGAATTCACGCTAAACAGCTCACCAGTCAAAGTTTGCACTACTTACTCAACTATTCACTGTCATTTCCCCTGTTTGCCCTTGTCTCCTGCGGGCATGTCCGTTCTAGTGGAAGTGCCGCTGCTGGCCCACTCTTGTCCCCATTGAAAATAATGGGATATTTGCCACTGACTTTGAAGTGAATGTCTTAAAGGTCAGATTGCAAAGGGAGTTTATCTGGATTACTGAAGATAAAATGCTGCTTTTGAAACTCTCATTAATTGTCCCCTTGCACTTTTTGGCACTAAAGTACCTGTGTAAAGATGGCCCACAATTCCAAGGACAAGAGACAAGTGGAAGTGAACAGACCACCTGCAGGTTTTGTAAGATCCCTTCATGCATCGCTGTGCTGTGAGCTCTTCATTTCATAAACTTAATCAGGTTCTCTGTTGAAACATATGAAAACAGATGTTTCAGAACTGATTTTTTGTTGTTTCTTTTCAAGGCTTAATTTAAGCTGTCACTCAAATACCATTTGATTCTGAGACAACTGTCATCCCTTGTCAATGGGATCAGCACTGGCACATGATTGTGTGTGAAATTGCCCGATCCAGTTTCTTCACAATCACCTGTTGCCCATGTTTGCTTTAACCACTCCCTTGGCTTTGTGTCTCAGTGCTGACTTGGCACCATCATTCACACTCACCTTTTTTCCTAGAACAGCCTCCCACTCATGCCTGTCAAGTGCCCACCATCCCCCATAAAAAATACCTTTATCCCAATGAAGCTCCTTCTTTGCAATCTTCCCCCAGTGTCTTGAGGTCTGATCATTGCTTTAGTGAGATGGCATCTGTCCCAATAAACTGATGCATTGTCTGTGCATTGAAGACAGCAGGAGGTCAGCAGGACTGATACTTATCGACTTTTGTCATAATTTGATCTACAATAGCCTTGCACTCCCATAGGTTTGGTATTGACAGTCTATAATTAAAAGCAACTATTTGCCATAATGTTCTGGATTCCCATTCATGTCTTTGCTCTGTTACTGAAGAATTGCTGAATTCTGGTGTTGTCTCTTTCTTACTAGGAATAACAAAATGTTAACAAAATTCCTAATAACAAAATGCTATTCCTAGCACAAAATGTGCACCAAAATGTTTCCACCATTATGTAGAAGATACATTTATGCCCAACAAATGCTTTTTGCATAGTATAATTGAGCTTTAATACACTTTTCTTGTACTGAATATGTCAACATCATAACCATTAGTATAACTAATCACAAAAAATAAAACAGAGAGCCAGCTCATTTAGGAAAAAATGATGGCAACTACCGAGGCAGTCTTAGAACTGACCCTAAAAAGACAGAAAACAATGAAGTTGACCTACTGTCTGCATATTATGCTTCAATGGGCAAAAAACTCTTTAGATATTAATGATGCTTGATAAAGTCAGTGGAAGAGAAGACCTAAGGATCTTTTGGACCCAGGGGGAATTGGAGACAACAACAGAACTGGGAGAAGAATATGAAGAGGTGATTTTCATCTTCATTGCCTTGCTTGCTTGGTCCATTTCTAAATCTACTTCAGTAGTTGTCTTTCATTCTAACCGTATCTTCCAATAACACAAGATAGATTTTTCCATGTGGTGGTGTTGCATCTATCCTTCTTGTCCAGGTACCTCTGTTTGGTATGTACCTGTGAATAATAAAAGCAAGGAAGAGAAAGACACCAAGGAGTAAAAGAGGAAGAGTTGAAGAAAAGTAGCTGACCCCAGCAGAACAGAGAGAAAGAAATGATGGAGACAGCAAGTGACCTGCAGATAGAAGGAAGA
The DNA here is from genome assembly GCA_028858755.1 of Ara ararauna. NCBI lineage: Eukaryota > Metazoa > Chordata > Aves > Psittaciformes > Psittacidae > Ara > Ara ararauna. The sequence continues at coordinate 29,604,816 of CM054379.1, forward strand.
ACAAAAAGGTATCAAAAACCTAGGACTTATGTGCACAGGCAAAAGGAAGGTCTGTACAAGTGGACACTGCTAACCAAGAAGGATTGCTGTTCTGGTTATCCTCGTGTTTTCACAGAACAGCAAAGTGTGCTAGCTTGCCACATAGATTGTCCTGGGACTCATTTTTAACAGCTAGTTTCAACAGGTGGCCAGAGTAAATCACAGACCTGTCAAGCATAATGCCAGACTAGACGAGATACATGGTGTTAGGAGTTAGCAGTAAGCCAACAAAGCACGGAAGAAAGCATGGATCAGCAAAGAAAATGGTGTCTGAACAACTGCCAAAATCCAACTGATTTCAGCCTTGTAAAATTGATTGAAACAAATGGCAGTCTTCTTCACTCTATAAAAGAAAAAAGAGAAGAAGGAAGAGGAAGTGGCTCTGCTTTGCAGTGAAAAGTAGTAGAGATGAAAGATAATAGAGGTTTGTCTCCAAAGCTAAATTAGCACCTTGCTGGAGTTTCTCATTAGGACACCAGCATAAAACCTGTGGGCAAAGACAACTTGTCTAATACAAAAGCCTCTACGTAAATAGAAATTACAACAGTTATGTGGAAGCAAAACCCAAAGCGCTTGCTGTGTACAAACGAAAGGGAGCTGATAGTACTTTTCTGGCAATATTAAAGCATTGCTAGGTGAAATTGCAGTTGCAGTGAGGAATTGGGCTATTCAGTCCAGCTTAGTATGTTCTGGCTGGAGAGTTGCAATCATGGTGCTTATTTTGAAGAGCTTATTTTGAAGGACAAAAAGCCATCTGGGAAACTTGCGTCATTAGTCTGACCACAGGAGTAAATAGAGCTTTGAAAAAAGTGTGACTGAAAAAATAATTAGAGTCATGTGGGTAAATGAAAATGAAATTTGCTTAGAGATTTATCTAAACAAGAAGAATATAGAAATAATGTGGTATTTCTTAGGGATATTTTAGAGAATGGCAACAAATCTTGTCTACTTGGACTTCAATAAGGTCATTGTTGCTGTACTAAATGGAATAACATCAACTATAATAGGGTGGAAAATAACTGGTTAAAAGAAGGATGGCAACCAGTCTTTGGGGAGCTGATGGGCTGGAGGGAGAACTCTCTCCATGGAGAATGCGAATTCACATGGGAAATGCTTAATACCCTTATGAATGACTGCAGCAGGAATGGCAAAAATCCAGAGCACATTAGTGAAATATGATTATGGCCACTGTCAGTGCAGACAATGACACTCCTGATTCCAAGCTAATTTTGCAAATTTGTAAGTACAATAAAAAAGCATTTTTCCCTTTAGCCATTTCTGCAAACTGGTTAGAGCACCCGCCCATTTCTAAAGGGTCTTTCTTTATCTTGAGCGAAAAAGAAATAAGTGATTCTGCAGAAGGTATGTATCAGAAGGTAATTCAGCTTACTCTGGCTTTGCTGTGTTGGCTTTACCACATTACCTAGAGGAAAAACAAGGTAAACATTTACTTTGGCCTGTGTATGGCACTTGTAGAGCAGATCTGACAAACAGGATAATGCCACTTTTCATTTTCTGATCTCAGCCTGGGTGTAAAGGTTAGAGTTAGATAAACAGCAGTTCGGCAGGTCTGTCACTCTGCAGTGAGATAATGAAAATCAAGGAAAGCAGGAAGAAATGGAGAAGCAAATTGCAGTCTGAACACTGCGGAGATTTGCTCAAACATGGAAATGGTCACTGTGGGGTGGATAGAAGTGAAGCTTAAGACCAGATTCCCCAGTGCTAGCCTGGGAGGTGGCAAGGTGGGCAGGGAACTTCAGGGAAATTCCAAACCAACAGCCGTGGTCTCCCCTGGGATCTTGTATCAAGTTCCTCAGAAACTGAGCCAGTAGGGAGGGATATGTGAGCCCCATGGTTCTCTTTGTCCTGAACCATAACTGTGCCTTCCTGCGCTGTGGCTAGAGCAGTTAAATCCTGATATTTCACCCATCGGGACACAGAGTTCCGTTTTGCTTTGACTGATGGAAAGCCTCAGATGAGCTCTGGTCCAGAAAAGTCTTCATTGAATGTGCTGCTATGGCAATCAATGTTACAGTAAGGGCTGTTTGCATTCTCAGACTTGCTTAACAATGCTGCCAGTGCTAAGCAGACTCCTTAGGATGGGTCAAAGGAGTCAGTGAAGCACAGCACAGAACACACCAGATCAGTAAAAGGCACTGGCCAAAGCACCAGCCTGCACAGCAGAGGCCAGGCAGAGCCCAGCCAGAAACCAGGGAGGATGGCAAGACCCGCAGATGGTAAAAGCCACCACACACAGGTGTTGCAAGATGCCCAGAGGCCAGAGGTGGACAGCAAGGGCTTGTTGAGAAGGAGGCACAGCCTCTTCTGTCGCAGGGCTTGGGGGATGCCACACTTGTTGTCTTCCTCTCTGCTGTTCTCAATGAGAGGATGCTTTATGAATACTTACAGAAATCACTCGAATTGCACCAAGCAGTTTTCAAGTCCATGTCCCCTGTGCCTTGGAGCTGCAGCGCTACCACAGGAGTGACTTGTTCTGTTTCTTAAAGTCATCCTGCTGCAATCAGGTGTAGCATTTCCTAACCTCTGCTGGCACTATGCAACAGCTAAACTGAACAGCACCAGGGAGGCTGGCAGGAAATGCACGAAGCAGCTCTATAAAGGCATGTCAAAGAATGAGTCATTGTCAAGCCTGCAAGAGACAAAAAGATTGATTACGGAAGAGCTGAGAAATAGGTTGTGATGGTGACTCACCACATCCCACCCTTTTTGCATTCACAGACCTGCCAGCTGATTCATAACTTGCATTCTGCCTTGTTTTTCCCCCGTCAAGGCAGTCAATCAAGAAGGGTCCATCAATCAAAGTTTCCACTCGAAAGAGTGGGGTTGCATGCAGGAGTACCCATCCCTTTCTGCATCTGTACCTTGTACGCCCCTTTTTCTGCACTTTGTAGAGCCCATCATTTTGGGGAAAGAAAGTGGTGTACAGCCAAGCACATAGGACACCATGAAAACTGAAGGATGGGCAGAGGGATGGTGTGTCCTTGCTGAATGTCTGTTTTTTCAACAAGTGAGATTTACCGAGTTCCCTATCTTCACCATCCTTCTGAGGTCTACACATTTTCAGAGGGGTTTATCTGTGGTCTAACAGTTATCAATGAAGCTGCTGTCACTGCCCTCACAGACACATCTGGCCATCTCAGTACTCCCATGCAGCCTACTCAAAGGACTCCACTTTGCCAGGGACATCCTACTCTTCCCCTTGGGACCATTCTGAAAAGTCCTTCTGTGAGCCCATTTTTGCTGCCCATAGTTTATTGCTGAGATGACAGAGATGGAAGGGTCAGAAAGTACAGGACGGGAAACCAGGGGAGCCTCTGCCCTGGCTGCCACCTTACCTGGAGAAGTGAGCACATGGATGTGCATGGGCAGGGGCTTGTTTGCAGGGAGCTGCGTGTTGACCAGTTGAGTGTCAGCCAAGCAGGTCCAGACTGGAGCACAGTGTGGCCCTGCCAGCAGCGTGTGGGCAGAGGGCTGGTGATGACTCCGAGATCCCTGGTGAATGCGCCAGGCCATCAGTAGGGGCCTCCTTCTTGGCAAGCAGTTTTACCAGATGGCCATGGGAAACCACCAGCCTCTTAAGAACAACACCAGGATAGTCCATGGATACACCATGGATAGACATGGGCTCGTTCCACCAGTGCCCACTCAAAAGAACTGAATTCCTCCAGCAGTAGTGCTGCAGAAGGGAAAGACATACAGAGGTTGAGAAGGAGCTGGGTTTGCTTCTGAAGAAGCCTGTTTGCTTCTGAAATAAGAGGAGACATAAGGAATCACAAGCAGAAAGCAAAAAGACACAAGTAGCTGCCATTGGTTGCAGCTTGACAGGCAGTACAGAGCACTTCTGAAAATACCACCCAGTGTTTTTATTATTTTCCAGGGCACCTAGAACCCAGGGTAGACATCTCTTAAGATCAAAAGGGAAAAAAAGAAGAGTCAAACTTATTTTATTTTGCAAGGCGTAGCCTTTTTGATCTTTTGCCTACTTGCCTGAAGACTGTCAGAAAAAGAGGTGAAATAGAATCGTCTTAGGGAAGGGTAAATACATGCCTACAACAAGAACCAGTCAAATACCAGGAGCTCTTATCTAGGATACAGCTCTAAAAATAGCGCTGTAGGGTTTCAAGAGTGTTCACCCTCAAGAGGTTCCAGTGACTTCACCAGTCTGTTTGCTTGGGTTTACATTTACAGGTGGTGTCATCTGCTAACACCTTTCCAGCACACCTGGCTTAGATTCCCAAGGCTCAGCTGGGTTCCCGCTGCCAAACGCATCACCACCAGTAACACAAAATCCAAGGGGCAGATTCTGCCACCCAGTCCCTGACTTGGTACTGGAATGCTGGGGGGCTCATGTATATACTGATGAGAAAAGGATCCATTCCTGTAGCTGGGATGAAATTGTCAGTTACATTTTCAGTGCCTGAGATTTAGTAGAGTCCTGAATGTTTGCAGTTTCTTTTCACAGTAATTGTGCAAGACAAGGAAGGAAAAGCCAAGGGAGAGCTTGAGTTGAGCCACAAACAAGAAAAAGTGGTCAGGTTTGCTTTTCCATAGTGTCAAACTTCCTGGGACACTGGGAAATGCAGCAAAGGTATTAGATGAATGCAGGAGATAATGTTGCTTGTGTGAAATAGTGGTGCTTACCCAGTATTGAGGTGTCTGTGTTAGAAAGGGCTGTTTTCTTGGTCACTACAGCTGTACAACTGCCTTACCTGCAGCATGATACCCTGCAGAGGCTTCAGCTGTGTAATTACTACTAGAGTCACAGAGCCTCTTCATTTCTCAGAGCTGTAAGCTACATCCATTTATAAATGCAAAACCCTGCAAGTGTTATTAGCTGGTATATTCACAGGTACTATGTACTCATGAACATATATTTACATGGGAACACACTATTAACAGTCAGAGATATTTTGTATTCACAAATTCTTCTCTGGACTGTTTCTGTGGGTCTCCTTCCTCCCTCTCCTCTCAAGCTGCAGCTTCTTGAAGTTGTGTGGTAGGAGCAGCAGCCCTTGGACTCTCCACTACCTTCCTGGCCAAAAAAAGAAAAAGAAAAGAGAGGATCCTTCACCTGTTTGGTCCATTCCCCATGAAGCAATTGTACTGGTGCCATTGAAGGGACAGGGCAGGAAGAGACCCCTAAAGCTGCTTTTCCAGTGCTGAGTGTAACTTCTTTGCTTGGTGCTCACAAGTGCGGGGACATCCTTACCGTGGGCAAGGGCTGTGAGGTGCAGCACTGCTCAGGGGAGTAGCTGGCTGTTCGAAACAGGTCGAGTGATGATGTTGGTGAGCAAAGGTTGGTGAGCAAAGGCTGATGATCAAATGAGTTCAGGAGCTTCTTGGTTACAGGTAACCAGGCACCACAGACTGGACAATAGCAGAATGTGTTGCACTGGCCATTTGTGCCCACCATGGATCTGCCCATGCTGCTGCAAATAGCATTTTTAGCAGAGCTGGTGCTACATCATGGCTCAGTGACAAGAGGATGGTCACCACAATCCTGAGGGACATGCTAGGGGTGTGAAGTCCTTTGACCAGGGCACAAGCTCCTCCGGGCCTGTTTGCCAGTCCTGGCAGGGATGAGGGGCACTCACTGGACTGGCACAGAGAAACGAATTTCATCCTGTATTTCGATCCTTATTACTTAATACTTCAATTGTACTTAATGATGTGTTTTATTTTATACACCGCTTTACTTTATGACTGTTCTCTTGGGTGGATTAATCTGTCATTAGTGCATCATGTTTTAAAGGCTTTTCTCTTCCCTGTTAAACAGTTTAATAGGCTCAGCGAGACACTCCTGGGTGTGTGCTCTGCGGTCTGCCTGCGCACGGCTGGGGTGCAGCCAGGCACCCCACACGCACCCAGCGGGTGTCTCGGGGCCAACTGGGTTTCTACAGCCACAGTTGTACTCAGCCCTGGTAGCAAATGGACCCTACATCACTACCTAGCACGCAGTGTGTGGGACCTGGCAGTAAGGCTGCAGGCATGCACTTGTCCCTGCTACTTTATGCCGTCTGCCAGGGTGTCCTGCCCCTGTGAATCCCACCCGTTCATAGGCAGGGGGTGCCAAAGTGTGGGACAGTGTCTCCTGCATGTACAGACCAAGCCTTGGTTCCCCTCAAGCCTTGGGCAGAGCTGGGCACAATAGGGAGCAAGGATCTCATGCAGGTTCAGGTAGCATAAAGTCAGGCTGCAGTCAAAGTGGAAAGCAAATCCAGACAACAGAAGTGGTCCCATCTTATACACACTAAAAGTTATGTTATGGCCTGTGGTAAGTAAGATAAGTGAAATATCCTTGCTCAAGCCATAGAGGATTAAGAATTAGTTATAGGATTTCAACTTGTTGATTGTGTTTGCCTTTACTTACAGCTATCCATGTATGAAGATAGGTCATATTCATGCTTCCTTTATACGGAATATGAAAAAAGAAGTATCAATATTAGTCTGATTTATGCAGTAAATTTACATAACACTATGATTATTTAATGTACTGTGAGATCATCTTTGCCCCTTGTCTTTTCAGAGAATTATAGGGCTGGAGGAACCTCAGAAGATATCCCAGTTCCTTTTAGTGCTTCTGTCCAGCAGAATGATTTGCAGGGGCTGAAAATGCACATATATAGAAATGTCTTTCCTTATCCACCTAAATGAATAAGAACATGAATGAAAAGCTTACAACAATGAATATGCTTTTACAGTCACCTTAAACACGTGTGTGCATTGAGGAGAGTGAAACCAACCATCTGCCAAGTGATAATTCATGCATCTGCAAACACAAGAGTCCACAAAACTGCTGACACATGTAGAACAGCAGCACAGCAGCATGAGCTCATTCCAAGACAAGCATTTCCCTTTGGTGAGTACATATCTCCCAACTGTAGGTGCAATTGGAGTTGGGCACAGGCCTCCAAGCAATACCACACAGAACCAGATCCTAATCTCTCCTGCACTTGAAGGGCCCCGATCCTGCAGGCGGTTGAGTAGGGAACAAAATTCCACAATGACAAGGACCCTACACCACAGGGGTGTATCCTGAGCTTTGCACCCGACTGGATGCATGGGTACAGTCATGCTCCAGGGAGATCCCATGGATGCATGAAGGGGATCTTCTTGGAGAGATGCAGAACCTCCCCTGTGCTTCTGGCTGCAAGACCGAGGGGAATTTTAGATCTCCTGGAAAGCAAATGTCTCAGACAGCAGCTGGGAAGAGGTGGAAAGAAGGTAGTGCTGACGCTTATCCAGAGATCCACTGGTGTGTGCTTACTCTGGCTCCTCTGAATGATCAGTTCTGACTAATTTGTCTCTTTCTGTCAGTGGATGGGGTGGCAAGGAAGGTTTCAAAGGTTGATGCAGTCATCACGAAGGTATCCAGTGCTCCTGGAGGCGCAGTCATGGATAATGGTCTCATTTGACTATACTTAACAGTAACACAGGAGAAAGTCCTGGTCTTTCCTCAAAACGCTTGGTCAGGCAAGAGATGGGAGAGAGGAATATAAAGAGATAATGAAGCAGAACTGGTCAGGATGACAGACCATGGGTGAATTTAGCACAAGAACGCAACTATGGTAATTTTTATTTTTTAGGTTCATCGGCAGAGGATAACTGATTTAGAAGGAAAATCAGAGATTGAATGCACTTCAGCTTTATTCTGTCAGGTTTTGTGTCTTTATTTTACTGCTTACTCAGGGAATTCTAGCCCTGAATCATCCCTGGGCCATACTCGCCTGTTTTTCACAGCCATCACCACTTCACACTTCTCCTAGCTCTGGCACGTTAGGGCTAACATTAGGGCAGGGCATGGTTCAAACACTGTTCTATGGCACAGGGCAGGACAGTTGTTCCCAAAGGACAAGACTGACAAAGGCACCCATCTTTGGTGGGGGCAAGTGGGAGAAGAGTGAGAAGACTCAAGGACAAGGAGTCCCAAGAATAATCCTTGAGGACTGTCACCAATAACATCTTTACAGCTTCACACTTCTCTCTTCACCCTACCATCTTCCACACAGTGAGCTCACCCTGCAGCTCATGTACTTACCCACAGCAAATCTTCAATTTCCTCTCAGAAGAGCAGCTCCAGATGTAAGTGAAAATCATGGGGAGTGTCAGAAGGCATCTGCTTTTATAGCCACTGACTCGGTAGTGCTCACGTGAATTGCACACCAATGAGCCACTGATATCATATCAAAAGGGCTCTGTGGGGACACAATAAAGCTGAAAGGTGAAATTATTTATTAGGTCATTTCTAGGAGTGGGAGATTAGTTTGTTTACAGTAGGTCCTGCATTGTGCTATTCAAACAGGCAATAAAAATGAAAGCTTGTTTCAAACAACTAACTCTTTCCCTCCAAAGAAAGGTTGGTTTCTTTCTTTCAGTCCCTGTGGATCACTTTATAGACATCTATGATGGCTCTGCTGAAAAGGAAGAAAGTGGCAGTGCTGGGGCACAATGGAGCCACCATGTCCTTGAGCAGAACAGCATTTCCCAGAGCAGCCAGAAATACTTTGATGCGAAGCAGCACCCACAGACCCAAACCTCCCTCCAGCCACTGATGCTTCATGTTCCCAGGGTTCTTGCAGCTTTGGTGATGAGTGACTGCAAGCACATTTGTATCAGCAGGGTTGCTAGCTCATCAGGAAGAAGACTTTAAGAAGAAACAAAAGTGTCATTATTCTTTTGTTTTGCCTTTTCCCACAATCACTCCCACCAGCAGCCTGACACTGAGAAGTGAGCTACGGTGGGTCAAATGTTTTTCCTGAATCACTGTAGTGAACTCTTGCCACAGCAGTGCCCTCTTGTTCTGCCCCATGCAATGAAAGACATCCCTCATAGCAGAAACATTTCCCAAAGTGGGAAAGATGCCACCTTTATCCCTGGAATGTGAAAAGGAGCAGGGGGTGGGCCTGGGCTTTGGAATATGACTGCCCATGGAGTTGGCACAATCCCTGGTGTGGTCTTGCTAGAGACCCAAGTATTCTTCCAGACAGTGGCCATGGTCAGCCCAGGGGATAGTAAGGGCCAGGGACAACTAACAGCAGATCTTTAAATGCAGACACCCTGCTTCAGGGACTTGTTTTGCCCTCTGTTGGGCTCAGGACCAAAAAACAACCCACAGCCCAATTTATTGTCAGTGTAGATGTTGCTGATGCTTCTGCAGAGGAAAGGTTGCCTCCTCTATGATCTTCTCCCGTCACTGTTATTTGTCCAGTGAGATGAGTGGAGAGGGTGATAGCGGCCATTTTAGTAAGGTTTTCAGAAAGTCTGGTGGTGAAGTGCTTGTTTGGCAAACCTTAGGAAAGTTTCATTCCATGGAGCAGTGGGCTGCCTCTTTCAAAGCCTTGCTATGACTGGAGACAGGCCACGTACATAAATCCAAACCTATATTAGGTCTAGGCTAGGACTCAGTAATTAGGCCAGGAGATAAATCAAATATCTGGTCTTAGATTTGAAGGCATGGACTTTAATGAGAGCTTTTCTTGCAAAATTTAACCTCAAAACGTTGGCAGTGAGATACCAAAGATCAATGACGATTACTGAGCCTGTTACATGTACATTAAATCTCACATTTAGTTCATCCAGTGGTCTCTGTCTGTCTTCTGTTTCTTAAGAAGTTTCTGCCAAATAGTCTTGGAGAAAGAAAAAGAGTTTCGTTCCATTTCATAATATCCACATTTTGTAGTGCCTTCTCTCCATCCAACCACAAGATCAGTGGCCACGTACAGCATTCAGCCTCATTAGTGGAGTCAGTTCAATGTGTCTCAAGATCTGGTTACGTCATGGTTCACCTTACAACCTAGTTCAGCCTAGCTAAACTTGCTCTGCAAAATGAGGGAGTGAAGATAGCCAATAAAAGACTTAAAAAAGGAATAAAAATGGAACCATGTTATAAATAGCTATGGACCACAGACTCACTTCTTGTGCTGCCATAAAGAGCTGGAGAGGCAGTGTCCACAGGGTCAGAAAGGGTTTTGATGAAGTCACGGCAACAGGTCCATAGACAGATACTAAAATGACTGCAATCTAAATTTCCCCTGTTTAAGTTTGAACCCTTTACCCCTTGTCCTCTCACTACAGTCCCTAATGAAGAGTCCCTCCCCAGCATCCCTATAGGCCCCCTTCAGATATTGGAAGGCTGCTATGAGGTCTCCACGCAGCCTTCTCTTCTCCAGGCTGAACAGCCCCAACTTTCTCAGCCTGTCTTCATACAGGAGGTGCTCCAGTCCCCTGATCATCCTCATGGCCCTCCTCTGGACTTGTTCCAACAGTTCCATGTCCTTTTTATCTTGAGGACACCAGAAGTGCACACAATACTCCAAGTGAGGTCACAGGAGAGCAGAGTAGAGCGTCAGGATCACCTCCCTTGACCTGCTGGTCACACTCCCTTTGATGCAGCCCAGGATATGGCTGGCTTTCTGGGCTGCAAGCGTGTCCCTGCCCCTGGAAGGGGGGGTGGAACTATATGATCTTAAGGTCCTTTCCAACCCTAACTATTCTATGATGATTCTATGATGACTGGATGGGGTTGCAGGCCTGAATGTGGCAGCGGACCAGAAAGGTGACCACACTCATATGCTCTCTTTAAATAGCATCTCCTGCTGCTGTCCTAAGGCACTGGCTACTGCCTGGGTAGACCACTTGCTGACACTTCAGGTCCTTTCTTCTGTCCTTGTGCCCCTTCTGTCAGTACGTGCCTGGTGTAAGATCTGTGTGTGCATGAGAAAGAGACACAAGACAAAGCTTACCCAGACTAATTGCTTCTGGGACACTTTGCAGTTCTCACTCTACTAAAAGGCAGATGGCAAAATATCACAACCAGAGTCAAGTAGGAGAATCCTGCACTGCTAAGAGCAGTTCTCATGCCCAGCTCCTGCAGGAGGGTCAGTTTTCTTACCAGTGTAATAGTGCCATCCATAGTGATCAACAAACTCCATATTCAGACATCTGTTTATAAAATAGCTTAACATGCATATTTTCTCTACAACCTGAAGAAGTTGTATATATGTTGAATTCATCAGAGTTCTGATTTCAGCAGGATTTGTAAGAGGTGTCTGCTACTCTCTTTTCTTCCTTTTTTTTATTTTTCTGTATAAAATACAGAGGGAAAGAAGTAAGCCAAATTATCACTGCCAAATACCACATCTAAGCATACTCTGTCGATCATACATATCATTATCTCTATTATGGCAGTATTTCATGTGGATTATAAAATGTCATAGAAACATCATGGCTCTCTCTGCCCAAAGATACATCACAATAATAATAGTCTCTTAAAAGCTTATTTTTTAAATCTGTGGATGTCAGAAGCTGTTTCAAAAAGTTAGCATCATTATCTTCCCTTTATGGTAGGGGGAAAAAGACAAAGGCTAAGCTGTTCCTTCTAGCTTTAGGCACCTAGGATCCTTTTACCTTCAGCAAAGGCAGAGAGAAAGGTACGTGCAATGAGATCCGAGTTGCTTTTTTGGAAGGGATATGTCCTCTCTGTGACTCCTATAGAGGACTTCTGCCCAGGAGACCCCTGGTGCCTTGCTGGGGCCTCAGACAGATACCTAAGGGCTGGATCTTGAATTAGTGCCCCGTCAGTCGTGCCAGGTTTCTACCTGCTCAATGACAGAGCATGAAACAGAGCCCAGCTCCTGACTGCCACCCTTACGCTGTGCCCCCTCTTTTTCTTTCTGAAATAATGACGATGGTGTGCTTCCAGCATTGCCCTTGCTGTCGGGCTAGCACGGCTCTGTGTGTAGACAAGATTTAATGCTTGGTTTGTGGCAGAGCAATTTTTGCCTGCCCGTGCATGATGGTGTAGTAGATAAATCACTGAAAGAAACGTGCACTGAATGTACTCTGCAGCTCTGCTTTCCTAAATACCCAAACTGTGCTCTGTACCTCAGCTGAGGAACCTGACCCTCCCGTTGCTGTGGTATGCCTGGCCACAGCTCTGCTCTGGGATGTGCCAGGGGGGATGTAAGGTGGAAGCAGAGCTGTCCTAACATGCTCCTGTCACAGATCCACAGCAGCTAGAGCCACGACAAGAAATTCATCTACCCAACAGCCCTCCCTGCTTCCACCAAGGACACTGCAAACAAGCCTGATCCATGAATTAGGCTGAAAACCAAACCAATCATGAATCATAGAATCATAGAATAGTTAGGGTTGGAAAGGACCTTAAGATCATCTAGTTCCAACCCCCCTGCCACAGGCAGGGACACCTCCCACTAAACCATGCCACCCAAGGCTATGTCCAATCCAGCCTTGAACACCACTGGATTTCATCAGGTACCATAGACTTGTATACGTTCAGGTTCCTAAGATGGTCTCGAACCAGATCCTCTCCTACAGTGGGCCCAGGGTCTTCATTCTCACTGTCCCTGCATCTGCCTTCCAAGACTTGGGTGGTGTGGTCAGGGCATTTTCTGGTGAAAACTGAGGCCAAGAAGTCATTAAGAACCTCAGCCTTCTCGAAATCCAGGGTAGCCAGTTCTCCCGATAGCTTCTGGAGAGGGCCCACGTTGTCCCTAGTCTGCCTTTTATTTGCAATGTACCTATAGAATCCCTTCCTGTTATCTTTAACATCCCTAGCCAAGTTTAATTCTAAGTGGGCCTTAGCTTTCCTAACCTGGTCCCTAGCTTCCCGGACAACATCCCTGTATTCTTCCCCGGCCACCTGTCCTTGCTTCCACCTTTTATAAGCCTCTTTTTTCCTTCAAATTTTCCTCATGAAGCGTGATCGTCTTTGACCATGAAAGCATCCTTGAAATCATGCCCTTCCTGGTGAAAATAATCTCAACATCACCAGTGTTTCCGTAATTGCCTTTTTTATTTCACAGTGGAGGGTGTCAGATTATTGCCAATGATTTCACTCACAACACAGCCCAACCTGGTGCAGTGGCTTTTCCTGGAGGCTTCTGGTATGATTTTCCCTCCTGCACCTTCAGTACACTTAAGTTCTCCTGGGAAAAAATATCATAAGTGAGTATCTTTTAAATACTACAACTTCCACACAGGAAACTTTTAAGAACCATGATGCTTATAATAGAGAAAATAAAAGAGGTTATAATAGAGAAAATAAAAGAGGTATCAATCTAATTCCACACGCACTTACACAAATGTCAATACAAATGTCAATGTAGGCATGTGTAAAATATACAAAGGAGGAGTTTGAATCTGTTGTGCATTTATGCATACCAAATGGCATCCCACCTAATGAGATGCTCCCAAAGTTGGGACTTGGCTTATGAACTTGCCTTGGAGCCAGCAATCTGTCTGCCCGGCTCCTGGACTAAATAATTCTACGTACAGCAAAATTCACTGATCATCTCCGTGCTTGGTCTAACAGCTTTCTGGATGCTCATATCCAGTCCAGAGGTCTGCCGCTTCTCAACAGCTGTAAAAGTCCTGGTATGTGCAGTGCCTGAACTCAAGTTGAATTAATTTTGGAGGCTCCTCAGGAGTCAGCTGGGCAGTGATGGTGTATTCTCCTCCTGAACACCAGCTGAGTGGAACAGAAGTCGTGAATGAGGGTTTTTATGCTGTGCTCAGGCCATGAGAGATAGACGCCATCGAGATCTCACCTGGGAACACCAAGCTGCCAACTGAGGTTGAGTCATTGTGTAATGTGCAGGAGCACAGGGAAACCAGTAAGGAGGAAGCCTGACTCTAGCCTGGTGATTATGTCATTCATGTAATGGTATTAGAACCTAAGCATCTAGCAAAGTGGTCTGATCCCATAGCTCACCCTCCTCTGAGCAGGAGGTTGAATTACATGACCTCCTGAGATCCCTTCCAACCTGAATTATCCTGAGATTATGATGCCTGCTTCTGAAACTTTTTATTCTAACAATAATCACATTTAAACTGGGCAGATCATACAGATGACTTCCACCCCCTTCAAGCTGGCTGCTCTAGCCATCTGCTGCAGGCAAGCTCCCAGGGGGAGAAACTCTTAACTTTTTGTGTTGGTTCCACAAACTCCCAAGGAAGGTGCCCAGCTTATGCAGAGGAGGTCTAGAGGCATTTCTGTAGTCAGCAGAGAGATGTGAGCACCTTGGCAGGCAGTGTGGGCACCTCCCTACCGTCTCTCCAGTGAGTGTGCTGGGAATGAAGGGAAGTAGGAACATCTCCCCTGGGACCAGGCACTTAAAACCACAATAACACCATGTCTCACTGAAGCCCTGAGAAGAGGCAAGGTGGATCCAGCCCACAGAAGGAACTGGGAGGCTCAGGAAGGGCAAGTGGGCTGGAAACAGTGACTGAGCGTGGGAACTGTTTTGGGGTGATGCTGTTTGCAGAAAAGAGAGCTCCAGGGAACAGGGCAGGCCTACCTGTCAAGACATCAATCAGCATTGTCTGAAAAGTTTTCATCTAGCCGATCAGAAAAAGATCACTAATACAGAGTGCTCCCAAGTTAAGGAAATAATTGAAGATTAATTTAATTATAACACAGTAATTTCTTTTTGGGGATTTTCCGTCATGGACTCAAGAAACTAACTGCAACTAGATAACTGCAGTACAGTTTGACAGCACAAAGTTGCTTATACTGATTAATCCCCCCATGCCTCTTGCTTCAATATGTTAGTACTCACAGATCAAAACTCAAACTCAAAGCATTTCTCCACTGTTCCACCCTACGTTGGAGGCTGCACTTAAAGCACTCATTATCAACAGTGTGCAGTGAAGGTCACTGCCCATGGCCATGATGAACACAGCTTTGCTGAGAACTGCAATGCTGACAGAAGGACTAGTACAGAATAAATCCCACATTTCTTTTTTATTGTGTTTTATGTCTGCTTCATGCCCTTTTGTATGAAAGACCACATGCACGTGAAAATTTAAGTAGCTGTTGAAGGACATGTTTCAAATCCATTAAGACCCACTAGAAACACTCATTACTTTCTCATCCTGTTGAAGCCTAGATTGTCTGAAGAATCAGGTACAATCTGACAAGGGTAAGAACAGAGGAATCAAAGTCTTTATTCCTCAGAAGGCTGCAAAATACTTTGGTCTTGCAGCACGGTTCTGCTCTGCTTTGATAATAACATTGTAACAAGGCTGGTAACAACAGGCCACATGCTATACCCATTGCACAGCTATGAATGAAATGAAAACAAAGGCCAAATATTACCTACCCATGTAAGGACAAGGTCGCCTGATCACAATCAGTGGAAGAAAACATAGCAAGGGTTTGGGTAACTGCGTGGAATGATTACAGCCGAGTCCTGGCATCGGACTATGAACTGATACAAAGCCAACACTGTCAATCTATTGTGTGTAGTCACAAATGATTGCTATCCAAGCACCTCTAGAGCTCTTTTCAATATCGGTCGGTTGATCTGTACAACCTTCCAGTAGTGACAGGTAGGCACTGCTAATTTAGGGTGCCCCAAGCTGACCCTGGCTTGCTGATGGGCTCTGCTCTGGTAGCAGATGCCACTGCTGGCTTCATTGCCACAGGCAGTGCTTCAGGTCGGCCTGGGCCACTGGGACCCACCTGCCTGCAAAGGGCAGACTATACTTTCTTTTGCACCTCTCCTCTCTTCTTGGGTATTTAGGCTTGGATGTCTTTCATGAAGGAGATTCTTCCTTTTCTCTACATCCACAGGACTCTATGTTGGGAGCAGAGTCTCCCTGACCCTCCATTTTGGGTAAAATCACATTTTTTTAATCGCCAGTTCTCACTGGCTCTCCCTAATGACTTTGTACCCAGTTTTTCAACACTGCAGACGCTATCTGCTGTATAACCTTGAAACACAACAACCAGCTCATAGCAGATTTTACAAAACCTTTCTGAGTCACTTTTGGATTTCACTTCATTTTTTTTACGCGCAGCTGAAGAACAGTCACCAAAACACAGCGCCCACAAGCCAGGCAGTGGTGTTGTGTCCTGGCCAAAGGCTGCAACACCATGCGGGCACGAAGTGGGTGACGTACCCACCTCGTACCATCATGGGCTCTGTCCCTCACTGCGGGGCCTGAGTCATTCCCAAACACACGAAAGCGCTTAGCTGATAAGAGGTACAACGTACAGCACTGGACCAATTGCCTCCATGTGGGCTAGGGGCTCAGTGGGGCCCTGGGGTGAGAGTGGGGCACGGGCTCCCCTTGTGAAGGAAGCATCCCTGGAGGCTGTACCACCCTAAAAACACCTGAGTCATAATCTCCTGTCCTCCTCCTTCCTCCTGGGAGTGGCAGCAATTTGCTATCGGCGTAAGCCTGCCGCAGCAAAGTGCTAACTCCAATCCATGGCCAAAGGACAGGCCTCCACCCTGTTGTCCACCTACACCTTGTCCTCCCGTTTTGGGAGGAAGAGAACAGGAAAGATTCCTGCTTTCTCCTCCACGCCCGGGCCCCAGGTCTGAGCAGCTCTGAGTAGTCAGAGGTGGTTTTTCCCCAGCTGTTTTGGTTTTATTATTTGCGTGCAGAGGAAGAATTTGTTCTTGCTCTCCATCCCTCATGTGGGCACACTGCCAGACCGTCTCTCTGGCTGTCTTTGGCAGCTTCTTAAAGGTGGTATTCCACCCATGACACCAGAGCATCAGTGGGTCTGCTCACCCAACCTTTCCCAAAGGTTTTAAAGAGCAACTCTGCAAAGGAGGTAATACGTGGCTCTCGGTGATTTCCTCTTCATAGTCAGGGCCAAGTGCAGATCCTGGAGAAGGGCTCTTTCATTTAGAAAAGCAGGCCACCTCCTGCACTCATCTAGCTCACTGGTTTAATAAATAATAGAGTGCATAATGAATAACCATTTATGACCTTGGAATCTCCATGCTGGCAAGTTATGGAGAAGCAAGTGTCTTTCCCAAATTCTGCATTTCCCTCCCCTCTGGACTAATGGAGCATGTGCATTAGTTCATTCAGAGATATATGCCTGGTCTCCCCATTTAACCTACTTATCTTAAACTATCTTATCCTATTTGCCCCACAATTTCTAAAAAGATCCTACCCAAAGACAAGACCATGCTTGTGAAATTTTTGTGTGTATTGGTTTAGTTTTGGCAAAGTTAGGAGGTAGTTAAAATGAGACTTATAATGGAAAGCTAGCTGCTAGCGTCTCTCCATAATACATGTCTACCTTGCAGGAGTTGTGAGGATTAATTAATTTGTGTTTGTTAAGCACTTTGAGATCCTGAGATCAAAGGTTCTATAGAAATGCAAATTGTTATTATAATGATAAATTCTTTATATGAGCTCATATGTTTTGCCTTAGAGGCACAGTCTCACCCTGAGTTGCGTAGTTATACACGTAAATCTTCAAACATTATGATGAAAATATACCTCTGAGGGCCTGATCCTTCCTTTTGCTCTACCGCTTCATGCACACAGCTCCCCTTGACTTCAGGCAGGTCCTATCCATGGGACACTTGTGGGGTTCAGTGTGTTTGGTTAATGAAAAGACCAATGTGTGCCCCTGGGCTTCACACTGAGACACAGAACTTTACCTCTCATTCCACAAAACTGTTGCTGCTGCCAGTAGTTATGTCCATCTTGTTCATGAAAGGACCAAGCAGATGACAAAATCTGGGTCTGAATTTTGACCTTCCCAAAGCTTGGGTTTTCAAAGGTTTATTTAACCTGCTAGAGAAGAAGGGAGGTAAAAGCCTAGCTCAGCTGCAACTTGCTGCTGTCTCTAATGGATATAGGAACTCATCAGCATGGCCAAATGCCATTCCTGAAGCACAAGATGTGCCTGTTTGGCCCTTCCAACTGTGTACTTTTGCAAGCGAATGAGCAATACCATTTTTCAGGCACTCGCTGCACAAGTTGCTGAAGGACCGTAAGGAGCAAGACCACAGCCAAAAGCCTGGCAGTCCTGTGCCCCCTCCCAGAGAAAGCTCTCTGCTTTTCTTTCCCCCTTGCACAGGCCTGAAGCACCATGATGTCTGTCCCCTGCCTGAAAAGGCATCTGACTGTCCTGCTCAACATCCTTTTCTGAAGCGCTGGTCCAACACGGGAGATGTGCAACAGCCAGGAAGCAGGTTCTTTGGAGAAGAAGGTCACCCACTTCCCGTTATGACATCCTCCATTCCTTCCTTGCCATGTTCCTAGCATGCAGACACCTCTATGCACACCTTTAGTGGGTTGGTCAGAAAAATGTTGTGAGATCTGCATCACCAGAACTCAGAGCAAGAAATGCCGGCTGGAAAGGAGGTCTCCTGTCCAACCTCACACTCGTAGCAGGGATATCACCACATCAGCCATGACTTTTTCTAGTTTAAGCTTGAAAATCTCCAAGGATGGCCACCCCACCTCTGCCTCAGGGCTGCACTACTCTCCTGGAGAAGAAGTTTCTCCTGATGTCCAACCTGAAGCACTAAAGCCACAGTGTATGGCCATTGCTCCTCCTTAGGCTGTCTGGCAATACTGAGAAGACCTGTGCACCATCTCTGTAGCTACCCTTCAGCTAGACAGCTCTTGAAAACTGCTCTTCACCAGGATAAAACTAATCCTGGATTAAACTGCAACCATAATCCAAATGCGAGGCTTTCAGCTGTGAGATGTTACTTCATGTCTGTTTGCAGTGGGTACTGTGTAGGTGAGATCACAATCCTTACATCCTCCTGAAGATAAATTAAAAGTAAGGAACCAGCACACTACCTCTTCAAAGTCTCTTGACATTAGTTGTATAGTCTCAAAAGTTTTCTGTTGCATGAAAGCCTTTCCAGGGGCGGAAGGTATGATGCAGATACTGTATTATTCCCTTCCCTTGACATGTAAACCTTCAGAAGTTCTCAGTCTGGAAAGCTGTCTGCTACATAATATATACCTAGTATTATCACAGAAGAGAATGAGCAGTTGTCATGCTTAACATATCCAGGATTTATAATCTTCTAAATTTTACACTTGTCTCTGGTTTTCCTCCAGATTTCTGGGCCTGATACAGATTTGATGCACTATCCAATATATTCACTTCCACCCTTCACATCACCAATTCCTCCTGTTGGAGGTGATAACTGAAGTCTAATGTTGCCATAAACCCCAGAAACCACGCTAACTTCAGATGGGTTTCTTATATTTTGCATTACTGTAAGAAAAAAAAAATGTCAAACATGTTCCTGTCACTTGTCTATCTGAAGACAGTAAAAGTCAGAGTACGGCTGTGGTGAAAACCAGGTCTCTAAGCTTTCCACCTGTCCTTAGTTTTACTGCACATTGTTAGTGTGTACTCAGAGCTTTGCACTAGGACATACATTAACCAGAAGACAAACCTTTGCGAGCAAGTGTCAGTATGTAAGACACACACATACAAAGTCCTACAGAGCTGGGTCTCCTCTCCAACACGTGCCATGGTCCCCTGGCCTCTCATGTCACGCAATGAACTTCACACGAGCAATTGCGAGTTTGCTGGAGTAGTCTGTAACCTCACTGTGTTTGCACAACACCTTAAGATCTGATCCATGGGAAAGAGCTTAGGATTTAAATCTGCAGAGTGAATTTCTGCAAATTGTGGTGTATTTCAGGTCCTGGTGCCGCTATCCTTGTCAAGCAGAATCTTACTGAGTGGCCATTGACAATATGCATATATGAGTCAGATCCAGCACCAACATTGTCAGTGGTCATTGTTTGATGTGACACTTGATACACTTAGAAGCACCAAATGCTTCCTCACTCAAAACTTGAAACCTGCTCTAACTCCCAGATTGCTTCTGGAGTAAATGAAGGTCTTGTCTGCCGTGGGCTCAGAAGCTGGCTGTGAATAATGTGTGACAGCAATGTCTCTTGGTCCCAGCAACTCTTCACCATACAGAAAACAGTCCTCTATGTGAGACAGATGCAGTCCACAGGCTGAACACCGCAGTGCTGTGCTAGCAGGACTGGCCATTGCCTCCCCACATCCTGGTGTAAACAGCACTCTGCTGGCTGCACACACAGAATCAATCTGTCGCTTCCAGGGTTTCCTCTCCACTGTTCCCAGAGTGCAGGCTGACCTCTGCTTTTCTACCTAATGCTCATGAATCTTCTCACACTCCCTGACTCTGAAAGAATTCTGACATTGTCTTCATTGACAGTAAGATCAGATGAAGAGTCTATTAAAATACAAGGTGTTTTAAATCTCCATTATGCCATTATATATTGTCTATAGTATCCCTGTATTAAATTTAACAAATGCTAGAGCCAAATATTGTGATCTGTCTCACCTTTCGTGGGTGCTGAGCTCATACAAAAGATGATGATACTAAACACCTTGTTGTATCAAGTATATTAACAACATGCATGTGAGAGCACTGACTTTTTAAAATGTCTCTTTTTTTATCTCAAATCTGTAAACGTGAAGGACTGGAAGAGCCTCAGACATGAAAGTGGTGCTGTAATGTCAGAGCTATGTGCTTCACCTCGTGGTACGTGTCTGTGAATGACTCGTTTTGAACATACTGGGGCTACTTTCTCCTAAAAAAGGCAAGGTAGGAAACAGAACAGTAAGCGTTTCTGCAGTTGAGCTGCAAAGCAAAGCAAAGCTTTCCAGTCACTTCACAAGGCTTTTGGTCACTCCACAAGGTTTTCAGTCACTCAATCTCCTTCTGTTTTGCCACCTCAAGGAACTATTTTAGTTTGTTGCTGTAACTCGAAAGCAGGCAACATCACATTTGCAGCACTGAGAGACAAGGAACTGCATTCAAATGCCTAGAAAATGTGTAATAAAAGATGGCAAATACATATCCTGCAAATACCTTGTTTCCTCTAATGGTTTTTTTTGAATGGCAGGGACAATTTATAGCTTTTATGTTTTCTGTTCCATGGCCAACGAACTTGAAGGGAGAGAGGAGCTGCTGCCCCCATAGAGCCTGGAGCAGCCCCACAGGAGTTCCCCGTGCATGTGTTCTGCGCCCCTGCAAAGCCTGCAAAGTATCTCCACCTTGCACAGGTCCACAGCCCAGTCTGGATTTCACTCTCCACAATCCTGGGTAAATCACTGAATCTCACTCTGTGACACTTTCTCATCTGTAAAGTGGAGTTACTATTAACTCCACGAGCTGTCACAGGGCTTAATTTCTTAAGCTCAAAGCCCTGTGTAGGCTCAGAGGGAAAGACAGCAGTCAAGAAATGCCAGGCATTACCTCGAGGTTTCCTCCAGCTGCTGTGATGGTGCTGGCCGAGGACACTGTCCCTCTCCCACTGGGCAGCTCTCACTGCTTGCCTGGCAGCTGCAGGAACATGGGATTTGGGTTCAGCTCCTCCCAAATTTGGGGGTTTGCAAGATCCAGGAGACCCACAGCTTGCAGGACCAGGGACAACCAGGTTGTTGCTGCTGCAAAATGTAGAAGACATGGTCAGCTACAGGGTAGCCAGCCAATGCTCCCTATCCCCTGTCCTTCCACAGCAGCAAGGGCCCTGCCTGGAGAGAAAGTGAGGGGAAACATCAGGAAGATGTGGCCGCAGTCTCCTGCCAACAAATGCTTTTCCAGTGCCCTCTTCTGGAAAACATTTTTGGCCCAAGCGTCTGCTTCATGTGAGGTAGTTTGAGATTGGCAGTGACTTGTGAGGAGCTGCAGGAGTATCTCCCAGCTCCTCATATCCAGGGTCTGCTCTACTCCTGCCACCCAAGGACCTGTGCAGCTCCTCACACCCTTCACAACAGCTTGGCCAGACCCTCAGGGCACTAGTCAGAGAATGTGTAGCAAAGGATGTGCCTCCCTATTCTCATCTCATGCGCCAGAAGGCTGTCCCTGGCTGTTCTCTGGCATGGAGACTCAGGTCCAGCCCCCCTTCCCTTCCTGTGTTGGGACACCTCCTGCAAACCTTGTGCTCCTCAAAGCCCAGCCCTTGCCACCAGCAGTTCTCAAGGAGCCTCCAGCAACAAAAACTGAAGAGGGTAAAACATTTCAGTAATCCCATCCTTTTGAGGAGCTGATATAACATTACTATTAACCACCTGCAAATAGCTGACATACGTCAGTTCCTTGGATAATTACAACCTGTGGCTGTTCTTGCTGCTTTTTTCCCTTGGAGCAGTCCAGCCTTTGCTCTCCAGGCTCAGGCACTGCTCCGTGCTGTCTCACATCCATACCTGAGGGGTGCCTTCCCACCAGCAGCTGCGCCCCTGCCCTAGCTGAGGTTGGTCAATCCAGACTCCAGTGGGTATCAAGCCACGGGCTTTCCTCCAGCCCTAACCAGAGGGTAGAAGGGGGAACAATGACCAGAAGGATGCAAGTGGAAAGATGGGAATGGGTGATGGCTACCAGCCCCATCCCAGCCTCAGCCCTTGCTTTTCTGCCAGCTCGGTGAGCTGCTGGCTCCTGCGGTGGTGACACAGCCCTTCACTCTCCTCTCTGGCTGCTTTTCCAACACCTAAATTGTATCTGCTGCCCACGGAGCCAAATCCAGAGGTCTGTGAGCCCTGGTTTTTGCCCTGTTAACTGACAGGGGAGGGAATGTGAAACTCCTCTGGGTTTTTGGTGGATTAGCACAGGCAACGCTCATGCAGCAACAAGAGTAGCTGTAGAAGGAAGGTAGCATCCTGGGGACCAGCTGATGTGGATGCTACACGCTAGCACAGTATTCCCCACTGGCTGCTTGCTGTTATTTAGAAAACTTTCCCCAGTTTGCCCTTGTGGCCACACACACACTAAATATATATTTTAATCTGTTAGGAGCTTTTGTTCTTTCTTTCGTTTCACTATTTTAACTAAAGCCAGCTCTGTTCCAGGGCAGTTCTCCTGGCTGTGGCCCACCTTGCCTTTTGTTTCTTATCTGCTTGATCTTGGTGATTTCCTCTATTTTACTCCCTGAAGTGATTCTTGTGCAGTGCCAGCCTTGCCCTCATCCCCAGCCCAGCTCCAGCACGAAGGGTCTGGGGAGGACACACAGGCACATCCCATTGATCCACTTCTGCCTGAAATATGGTGGGTTTTCCAGCTGGGCTCAGTGGGAGGAAGGGATCTCTGAGGCTGGTGGGCCCAGCCTTTTCAGCACCTCCATGAGATGAACCTGCATCCTGCAGCAGCCAGTGTCTCACATCACCTTTCTCCATGCAAGGTTGAGGGTCTTCCCCGTGTAGTGTTGTCCATCTGGCAGCTCTGTGGGAGGGCAGGGGCTGGTAAGGTCTCTGCCTTCAGAAAGCCACTAGATCAATTAAAATACCCACCAGTGATTTGGTGATGGGGAGCAGGAGGACCCTGGGGTCCATCCTCTGGCATATGCTGCAGGAAGGTTTCCTGCTTTGTTATACTCCAAAGCTGACGGGGTAAAAATTCCCTTTTCAGCATAGCAAGAGCAGCTCCATCCTTCAGAGCTCAAACATACAGTGGTAGAACAGGGACTTGGTCCCTGTGGAGTTTCATTCCATAGGGCAAGACTTGAACTTTTTAAAGAGAGACAGAAAGTGCCTGTCCAGGCAAGGGCAGTAAGTGGTCATTCCAGGGCTAAAACAGAAATGAATTTACAAGAGTGGAGTTCATACCTGCTTACAACTTCCACCAAAGCCCCCTTTTTTTTTAATCAAGCCAGCGCAAGGGGAGACAAATTAACCTTACGGTTTAAACAGGTATCAGCGCCAAAGCAAAGAGAAAAAGATGGTCAGCGTTATGAGTAGTGTTTGGGGTGACATCCGTGGTGGGCAGGGATGCAGGCAGCGCCACTGCGGGCAGTGCCCACTGCCAACACGCGAACCTCATGGATGGCTTTGCACTGCCAGCGTGTCACCCCAGGGATGCTATGAGCATGCCACTCCGAGCGCCCTGGCTCAGCGCTTCATTTGGCATCAGCCAAAGCGTTGCCCGCGGCCGGACGCGCAGGGGCGCTGCGGCGGTCAGCCGGGTGGCGCACACCGCGCTGCGGGACCGGGACGGGGCAGGCGGCAGGAGCCCACGGCACCGCCGGCGGCCGCAGGCACGCGACGCGCGCAGAGCAAAGCGGAGCCGGGGCGGGACGGACGGGGGGGGGCGGGGCGCGCCCTGCGCATGATCGCGTGACGTCACAATAGCGGCTGGCCAGAGTCCCTACCCGGTCGTAGCCGATCGGGGCTGGTTTGAGCTGGTGCGTTGCCATAGCGACGCTGGCTGCCCTATATATAGGAGCGCAGCGGCGCTGGTGAAGCTTTGTCAGCTGCGGCGTGCCCCGAGCCCAGTTGGCCCCGCTCCTCCTCAGGCGGCAGGGCGCCTTCCGCCCGGCTCCTCGCACCGCGCCCGGCTCGCAGGAGGAGGAGGAGGCGGCTCAGAGCGAGGGCATCGGCCGCCGCCGCTGAGGCTTGACAGCAGCTCCCGCCACCGCTGCCTGAGGTGAGGCGAGCGGCGGCGTGTGCCGGGCCGGGCGGGGAGCGGAGCGGGGCTGACGGAAGGGGCCGGAGCATGCGCTCGCGGCGGAAGCCGGCCGGCGCGGAGCCACGTGTCTGCAGAGCCGCTGCCAAGCAGCCCGGGCTGAGCGCCGGCTGCTGCCGCTGGGCATGGGGCCTCCCTCCTTCCGCTCCCGGGGAATCCCCAGCCCTAGCGGGGCGGGGAAGGGAGGGGAGTGTGGGGGGAAGAAAGTAGGCTCCGGGCGGCGGACGGGTCAGGCCGGCTTGCCTGGGGACGTGTTGGCGCGTCCCGGCAGCGGGGGAGGGGACGGCCCCGCCGGGCTGTTTCCGGCGTGGGGAGAGGCAGGTGCGCGGCCGGAACGTGGCTCGGGGCGCCCGGCTCGCCCTTAGGCGGGGCGCCTCGGCGCATCCCTCGCCCCAGGCAGCAGCCCCGCTCTTCTGCAGGGTCTCGGGTGTGGGAAGTAACTGCAAGGTGAAGTAGGCTTTAGTAAAGCCGACCTCAGGGCAGACTGAGGTGCCTCCTCAGGATGCCGCAGCATCTGCGGCTGCTGTCGCGTTAAGTGCCGAGTCAGGCAGCGCAGCTAAGCACCGTACGGCTTTACGGGGAGAAAGGCCGTCAGTTGGAGCAGGGCAGCCTGCGGTTTCCTTGTCGGTAGCAGTCAGCAGGCAGCTACCGCCCGGGTCAGGAGCGCCTCGGGCGCCCGTTCGAGACGCAGGTTCGCTATTTGAGTACAGAGCCTGCAGGCATGACTCAGCTGTGTCTAAATACAGCTGCTGAATAAGGGAATGTTCTGGAGAGTTACTTCTAAATGAGCACAAATTGCCTTTCTTTTGGAAGCTGCAGACACTTTGCACGCAGTCTAAATAGAAATATACACTGGGAGGCTACAATTTGCATCTACATGATCATGTTCTGTCTATATTATGTGTAATTACACTGTCGTTAAAATTGTGCAATAAGGTGGAGATGGAAGGCTTGCAAGAACTTCTCAGTCTGCTATGTCCAGCAAAAGTGATTCCCATCTTAGAGGTTAATAGGAAAAGTGCTTTTCATGCAGCTCTGTGCAGAGGGGAGGATAAACTAAATTCTGCCTGATGGTGTTTGCTTCTCTTATCTGCAGCTGGAAGTCCCTGAACTGCTTTCTGCAAAACTGCAACATCTTGCCAAAATCATCTTACAATGTGCTGCTGTGTCTTATTTAGTAACAGTTTGCTAAGAAGTGTTTAATTTACTGCTTCTTAAGGCTCTTTCAAAGAGGCTTTTAAGAGAAGACTTTAATCCAGCTTCTGGGGGAATTAACACTGCATGTGAATGAGAGCAGTGGGAGGATAAGGCTTGGTGGATTGTTGGCTTTTATTTCATTAAAGCTTAATCTAGTTTGAATCTCCAATCTGGTTTGTCTCTAAGTGAGAAATGATCAAAAGACACGAAGTAGCTCTTGACACTGGCAGTTCAGCTGCCATATGAAGTCATGCTGAAATCGAGTCATAAGTGCTGACTTTTCAGAATCATTCAGTAGATAAAAGTTTAATAGATTCTTGTATATGGAATGAGTGATTCTGTTGGTGTTATAACTTCATTAATCTGTAACTGCTATAAAGCATAAGTTACTTTTCATACAGTTTATAGCCAGTCCTCTTGAAAACAGAGGGAACGGTGATGTAACTAAAGGTTAGAAAATAATTTAGAGTTTACATAATCTTCAGTCACTAACTGTATGACTAGATTGAGTGTAAAAAATGCTGAGAGAAGGAAGAGGGCTGGACCTGGTTACATGAAACCATATCTTCCCTATGAGTCACTTGCAAGTCTTTAAAAGGTAGCACACACTTCTGCTCAAGTTAGCAGCTTAACGGAGTAGACTGTCAATCTTCTCTTTGGTTTAGCCAGTAAAAGGATGACCCATACACTTTGCCATGGGCTTCAGAATTCTTGGATGGCAGAGGAATGTGCTTTTGCTTTTTAGTTCTGACTCTCAAGGGACTTTCTACTTGGCTGATAGATTTCTGTTAACAATGAGTATTCTTATGTATGACTACTGTAAAATCCTGTTATAGAGTGTTAATTGGGATCACTGTTAGTGTATATCTGCTACTCCTGACAGCTGAGGTTTTCCTTATGTAGCTCGGAGATTATGGGTATAACAGGGAAGCTCTAACCACCAACAGAGCAAACTCAAGGAAAGCTGTCATCTCATGGCTGGCTTATCCGTAGCCTGAACTGGTTTAGACCTAGTGAGAGTTGTTACTACTCAGAAGTCAGTAACATCCTCAGATTCTGTCTAGTAACGCAAAGCCCTTTTCCCAGAAACTGGTGAGCTGCAAAAGTGCTCAGGAGTTTGGGTATCTTTTAAAAGTTACCCACTTGCCACTGTCCCTAGCCTTAATATTAGCAGCTCTGATGTGGAGGTGAAGGCGAAGACAGTGGAAACTTCCAGGGGCTTAGACTAATAATATCTGACAGCATTTATTTGATTTTTCTTTTTTTTCCTTTGACTAGGTTGAGTAGATTATACAGATGCTGAACAGAGGAGAATTAGCCTTCAAGCTAGCAAGATTATTTTGCAGAGTGCCTCCTTGGTTCTGATTAAATCTGATCTGTCATCTATGTAAAATCCTAATCTATGCCACTATTAGCAATCACTGTAGGAGTTGTGTAATTGTAAATTGTATGACCACAATGTAGTGGTTATATAATGGGTGCATTAAAGTGAATGTAAATTTAAGTGAAGATTGAATGTGGGGTTTTTTTGTTTGTTTTTTTGTTTCTCTTTGTAGCAACAGTTTGTCTAAAATCCTTTACATAAAGCTGAAATCTTGGAAATCATGAGTAGCTTCAGCAGCGAAGAATTTGAATTCACCTTCCTTGATGAAGGCTTTGCTGCCAAGGATATCCTTGACCAAAAAATAAATGAAGTGTCATCTTCTGTAAGTATGATAGGAAAATCACTGCATTTTGTGACACTGCAAACTTTATAAACTAGTGGAACAAGTTGTCTTTGCAGATGATTTGCAAGGCAACCTCCTCCTCAAATGCTGACCTCTGCTTATCCTGTTACCTGTTGTTTGTAACTAAGGCATGTATTTGCTCTAGGATGATAAAGATGCCTTTTATGTTGCTGACCTCGGGGATATCGTAAAGAAGCACGTGCGGTGGCATAAAGCCCTTCCTCGGGTAACCCCCTTCTATGCCGTCAAATGTAACGACAGCAAAGCCGTAGTGAAGACACTTGCTGTTCTTGGTGCAGGATTTGATTGCGCCAGTAAGGTAAAATCTTGATTGTGTTCTAATCTGTGATGCTGGGATATGTTCAGCTTTACAAGATGTGTTCATATAAAATTAAACATAACCAGGCAGCGTTGCTTTTGTTGTACTGTTTACTTTAATTATCCATCTAGAAATATTTTTCACAAGTGTAATCTGTTCTCTCTTTAGACGGAAATACAGCTGATACAGAGCATTGGTGTACCTCCCGAGCGAATAATATATGCAAATCCCTGCAAACAAGTATCTCAAATCAAACATGCTGCCAGCAGTGGTGTACAGATGATGACATTTGATAGTGAAGTAGAACTAATGAAAGTTGCAAGGGCTCATCCAAAAGCCAAGTAAGTTATGCTAATTGTTCTATGTAATTCTAGCTTGGGTTCCCAAGTTACGGAAACATCTGCTGTTATCTGAACCTTGTTCTTTATTAGTTAAGCTGCAAAACTGCAAGAAAAGTACTTTTAGGTGGTGAAATCTAATCCTGTATAGCTTACAGGCACATTAAGAAGAGATGTACAGAAAAGGTTGTATGTTTAAGTTCAGTCTCATTCTAAGGTCATATGTGCCTGATAATGATGTCTTTTATACTGGAACTTAAACTTTCATTTCTCATATTTCTAGGTTAGTCTTGCGCATTACAACTGATGACTCCAAAGCAGTTTGTCGTTTGAGTGTTAAATTTGGAGCTACGCTTAAGACTAGCAGGCTTCTTCTGGAGCGTGCAAAAGAGCTTGACCTTGCCATCATTGGAGTAAGGTGCGTTGATAGATTGCTATGCAGTCATAGTAAATAAGATTTATTTAAGTGGTATACCTGGTGGAGATGCCTCTGCATATGGTGACTGGAGTTTTGTATTAACTTCTTTATGAATTTGCCAAATAATGATTGATATTTTTTATCTCTTCATAGTTTCCATGTTGGAAGTGGATGTACAGACCCAGAGACTTTTGTTCAAGCCATTTCTGATGCCCGCTGTGTGTTTGATATGGGAGTAAGTCTAGTTCTACTTTCTCTGGAACTACTGATCAACTGTTGTGGCAAAACCTGAATCAAGTGTAAAACTGTTGTGGGGTTAAAAGCTAGCCAAGCTGCTGATTTCATGTTGTTGGAATTTTTGAGGTCATGATGGCTTACTTAGATCAGTTCTGCAAACCTCATTTACAAATGCGCTAAAATCAGCAGCTCAAACTCAAGTGACTTATTATTTGAACACGATGAATTAGCTGTGTTCCAAGTATTAATGAAGTGGCTTTACATCACTTTAAGCTACAATGATGAACTAAGAGCTGCTTTCTTGACAGTGTTGCTGTTAATCTCATTTTAGGCTGAACTTGGCTTCAATATGTATCTCCTTGATATTGGTGGTGGCTTCCCTGGCTCTGAAGATGTCAAGCTTAAATTTGAAGAGGTATAGTTTTGCTAAGAACTTCTCAGGTCATAGAGTCATTTTGAATGTCAATCTGGATTAAACAAAAATCATGTTTTTTCTATTTGTATACAGACATACTTGCAAGAAGAAAATTTGTCTGCTTGGTCAGAAATTTAATTTAGAAGAAAAGAGGAATGAATCTGAAAACTGAAAATTAGATGAACTCATTAGATACATAGCTAAATGACTACATAAGAATGCAGAGATATCAGGCTTGTAAAGCAGGTTTTAATTGCAGGCTTGATTCTCACTGGTGTAGTCTGAAGTGCAGCATCAACTGGAAGAAGTCTATCTTAGATCAGCAGTGCTCCCAAATAGGGTGAAAAGGTAGTCCTGAGATTATGCTGCCCTTCTGGATGGCAGCAAACTAATCCATTTCTGATTTGGTTTAGAATTGGCTTTTGGACCGTTTTTTAATTGATCGGTGTTCTCCAGTCTTTCACACAGAAATAGTTCTCTTTCCAGAAAGAGACAAGGTGGCTGGGTATTAATAGACTTCCACTTGGAGCAGTGTTGTCAGAACACTTGCCAGTCTAACCTAACATGGTGTTAAATGATGTTACGTGTTTACACAAGGAGTCAGCAAATAAGTTACCTGAAGTGAATTTCTGCTAATGATGTGGGCTTAACATTGTCTCAGTTGTAATACCTCTTAAAGAAGGCTGGCTTCTCATAGGGCAGTATTGGCTTACAGGGAATGCCAGGAGCAAATGATGTTGTCATCGGGCTGTATGACAGTCATCCTGCGGTTGGAGGTAGCTGCTTAATCACTAACTTCAGAACTTGGAAATAACTGTTCATGTAAGCAACTGAGTTTGAAAATGGATGACAAAGCCTTCTGTCTTTAGGATGCAGAAAGCTGGGGAATATTGCATGATTAGCAGAACTACAAGTGGGATAGAAGTCAAAATTGAAGCATGGGAAGTTGCAGGGCATTAATACTGGCTTAATGAGTCTAGGAAGGGTAATTTCCTTCAACTGAAACATGAGTGCTTTGGTCACTTAAATTTTTAAGCTGCAAGTGGTGTCTGGTTTTAATGCAAACAAAGCTTTTGAGTGGGAAAATACAGCAAAAGCAATCAATATTGTTTACAATATGCTAATAGTTAACACACACTTGACCAGTATATCATTTTGAGCATGGAAGTCTGACTCGGACTTCTAGAATAGCACCCGAGTAACTGCTGAAGTTCTAATATCAGCAACTGATTCTTCCCTAGATCACAGGTGTTATCAACCCAGCACTGGATAAATACTTCCCTTCAGATTCTGGAATAACTATTATTGCAGAGCCGGGACGATACTATGTTGCATCAGCATTCACACTGGCAGTCAACATCATTGCAAAAAAAATTGTCTTAAAGGAGCAAACAGGTTCTGATGGTATGTAAATCTGGATCTAATCTTTCTTCTAGCCAACTATGTTTCTTTCCAAGCATTCTCTTACTGATATCTCAACTTCTTCCAGATGAAGATGATGCAAATGACAAAACTCTTATGTACTATGTGAATGATGGAGTCTATGGATCATTCAACTGCATCTTATATGATCATGCACATGTTAAACCAGTTTTACAAAAGGTATGCTCAGTCAGAAATACCACATACTAGTCATGTATCATGGATGCGGGAGAGCGCCCTCATCAGAGCAGTCACTTCTCAGTTTGCTTCTCCCTTTATGTTGCCAGAATCTGGCATTAGCCTTGGGAAGCATGCAGTGGAACTAATTTTAAAGCTTGGAGTGGAGAAGGACCTGTAAGCAGCTCTTCCTCCTCTTCTCTGGAATGTTAAACTAATTATAATACTACTTCTGAAAGGTCTGTTTTGACAGTCAGACTAATTGTGCTGAACTCTCTTCCTTAGCGGCCTAAACCAGATGACAGCTGCTATTCCTGCAGCATATGGGGACCAACATGTGATGGCCTAGATCGTATTGTTGAGCGTTTTAATATGCCAGAGTTGCAAGTTGGTGACTGGATCCTGTTTGAAAACATGGGTGCCTACACTGTTGCAGCAGCTTCTACTTTCAATGGATTCCAGAGGCCAACAATACACTATGTGATGTCAAGACCAGCATGGTTAGTAATTTAAGTATCTTGATCCATCAGTGCTGTTGATAAAGATGACTGTAGTGAATAGCCCATGTCAGTGGGCTGTCCCTGAGTACACAAGGCCATGGTTTTTGTGTCATAGCTCTTGTAAAACCTTGTATGAATGTGTTTTGTTGTGTGCTTAGAACAATGCTAACATTACCAATTACTCTTTTCTACAACGTACTCATTTCCAGGAGAGGTGCTTTTAAAGGGGTGATGTTAGGAGTCTTCATTATCCTGGGCTTCTAGTTTCACTCTTCCACAACATACAGAATCATTACATAATTCTTTATGCTTAGCTCCTGTGACTGGTAATTAGAGGCCAGTTAGTAACAGTTCTAATAGTATGCTGTCTTCTAAATTGATAGCTTGCTAAATTTTGGCAGCAGCATGCAGGAGCATTTAGCAGTACCACTTCACAATGCGATCTGTCTGTTTATTTCAGAGCTAGTCCGTGGCTTGGGTTGAGCTCTGGCTCATTGCTCAGTGCAGAGAACTAGATCTCCATGGGAAGATGGAGCAGCATTACCCTAAAGCATGCTTAACTTTGCTATTAGGTTGCTTTCGGATTTACTGAAAGTGCTTAAGTTCAAGGGAATTCCTGCCATAAAAGTAAGAGGAAGCTCTGACAATGGAAACAATGAGCCTTGCTTTTCCTTTAGTGAAACCTCCTGTCAATTGAAATGTTTTTCAAACAAATGGAGCTTTTAGACTTCCCATAAGACTCCAAACTGAATTGAAAATGCCTCTGCAGGAGAATAATTATCTTTTTCACTATAGTACTGGGTTTCTGTTAAAATGTAATTCTTTTGAGGCATGCTGATCTTAATTATGCAGACATAACTGCCACAGAATGGTTTGGGACCTTCAAGATCATCCACCCCTGGAACTAGAGAGGGGTGGGGACACCTTCCACTAGACCAGTTTGCTCAAAGTCCCATCCAGCTTGGCTGTGAACACTTCCAGGGATGGGGTGTCCTCAGCTTCTCTGGGCAACTTGTGCCAGTGCCTCACAACCCTCACAATAAAGAACTTTTTCCTTATATCTAATCTAAATTTACCCTCTTTCAGTTTAAAGCCACTCCCCTTTGTCATTTCACTACATGCCCTTGTAAAAAGTCCCTCTCCAGATTTTGTGTAGGTCCCCTTTGGATATTGGAAGGCTGCTCTAAGGTCTGCCTGGAGCCTTCTCCAGGCTGAACAAGTCTAACTCTCTCAGCCTGTCCTAGAAAGGTCTTCACTGTAACTTCATTGATACTTCCCCCTGAGTTAAGGGCCAGCTTGTATCACAGAATTTTCTGGCCAAAATGCAAAAGGCAGGTGGTCTTGTAGGACTGAAAGAGGGCTGTAGTCTTGGATGAACAGCCAGTTGAAGGAGGTGATTTCCCCCTCTATGGAATTCTCATGGAATGTACAGTACCTGGAGTACTGTGTTCAGCCCTGGGGTCCCCAGCATAAGTAGTATGTTGACCTGTTGACCTTCCTCTAGACTTGTTCCACGAAGGTGATCAGAGGCTGGAGCACCTCTGGTATGAGGTCAGGCTGGATAACTGTGAAGGATAAGGGATGAAGTAGCACAATTTAATGCCTTGCATATAGTGTAAGGAAACTAAATCAAAGAACAGAGTCAACTGAAGTTACCTGGATATGGAAGGAATTGTGTGACTCTCACTGGTCAGCTCCTCTACATTCCTAGTCTGTCATCCATACCTTTATGTGATTCAAGTTTCTCAGGAATGTGAGGGTGTGGGATAAGGGACAGTCAGTGCATAGGTCTGAAATTCTTAACTATTGGGCAGTAACTCATTCGCTATGGCATGTGGGTATAAATATAGCTAGAGGTATATAGGTGCATCTTTGCAGATCTAGATCCTACCCAGAAATGGGGAAACCAACTTGCCCTAAAACCTAGCCAGCCACAAGTGACCTGTACATATTCTGCCTTTGATTTTTTTTTTTTTCTTCATTTAGCTATTTTACCCCCCTTCCCTTTAGTAATATCATCTGGATTGCAGATAATGACTAAAGATTTCATTTCATGCTCCCTGGCAGTAAGAAAAGTACTTCATTACCTTTTTGGCACATCATAGTGAAACACTTTTTGACTGTTTAATTTTCTTTTGTTCTAGGCAACTAATGCAGCAGATCAAGGACCAGGGGTTCCTAGCTGAAGTGGAGGAGCAGGATGTTGCTAGTCTGCCACTCTCTTGTGCCTGGGAAAGTGGAATTGAATATCCAGCAACTTGTGCTTCAGCTAGTATTAATGTATAGGTAATATTTAGTAATTAACTGCAAGGTTAGTAATTGAATTTAGGGCATTTGGGGGGCCATTAACTTAATTCTTGCTAGAATTTTAAAGTGGTTTTTTAAAGTTTAGGTTTGGCATAAATGCAACAAAAACAACTGGGAGATGGGTCACAATTATCTGTGTTCCTATGGAAACTATTTGAATATTGTTTTATATGGATTTTTATTCACTTTTCATGTATGCTACTAAAGACTGACCCTCAACTGTCAAACAAGCATTTGTAGCTTGTGTATGGCAGAACAGGCTAAGCCTAGTGTTTTGTGACCTACCTGTTTTAAAATAAAGTATATTGAAATAACTGGGCTTGTGTTTTGTTAATCTGTTGAAAATGAATCTGTCATGGATGGCCCTTGTGGCATGTATGAAAGCAGACCAGGGACTGCAAGCCCAGAGCTTACTAATAAATTAATAATGCAATTGCTATCTCCCCACCCTCCCAACTAACTGAAGTGAAGGAAAAACCCCTTAATGGGTGGGGAAACTAAACTGTCTTTTTAACATGTGGTACACGAATCCTTGGGGAATCACATTTGTCTTTTGCTCTTGTACATGGGGCTAAACACTGTTGCATATTGCAAGCTCAGTGTGGTGCTGGTTTCATTCATCTTTGGCTTATCATTTATTTGGCCAGGACTGATGGCTGTTTAAACACATGTAGTCATTAATGAGAATATGGCACAGGCCCTATGGCTGCCACTGACAAGCTGTTTGTTACGTGTGCAAGGGTTAAGTAACGTCATGGGAAAACCTCAGAAGCTGAAACTCATGTAGTTGACTGGCAGGTGACAAATACTCTCTGATCCTTGTTGCCCAGGGCTTTAGTATTAAATTTTGGGTGATAAGAGATGGGACTTGACATTGTGCTTGCTGTACAATTAGAAGCTCTTATTTAATGTAATGAAAACACAAGCTACCCTGTTAATTTTATGGTTTTGGATTAAATGTGAAGATGACATTAAGTAGTAAATACTAGGAGCTAATACAGGGTGTGCTGGTGATAAAACTAATGAGTCTGCTTACTGGAGTAGAATATTCTGACTTCTATTTAACCTGATGTGAGTTTGCTGTCACTTCTTGCACTAAAACTGCAGAATCTGTCTGACAAACTTGCCTGTCTAGGATCTGGGTCTGTTCTGTTTGTCGGAAGCTTGGGCTGCAGGACCTAGGCAAATGCCTGGTGCAAAAGAGGAAAACCTTTAATGTATTGTGTAACCATGTAAAGCTTTAGCCAACTTACAGTGTTACATTTTAGAAGGTGATCAAAAGGGGAGCATTGCTGGTGGAAGCAATGGCTCTAGCCAGAAGAGAAATAAAGCTGTTTTCTTGCAAGCAGCTGTGAAAGACAATGTTTAATCATTCTGTGCTTTCAGCTGGGGCTATACATGAGCCAAACTAGTAGGGCAAAGGGAAGTGGTGGTTTGTCATTCTTGATTGTCTTGAAACATAGAATCATAGAATAGTTAGGGTTGGAAAGGACCTTAAGATCATCTAGTTCCAATCCACCTGCCGTGGGCAGGGACACCTCACACTTAAACCATGTCACCCAAGGCTCTGTCTAACCCAGCCTTGAACACCGCCAGCGATGGAGCATTCACAGCTTCCCTGGGCAACCCATTCCAGTGCCTCACCACCCTCACTGTAAAGAATTTCTTCCTTATACCCAATCTAAACTTCCCCTGTGTAAGTTTGAACCCATTACCCCTTGTCCTATCACTACAGTCCCTCATGAAGAGTCTCTCCCCAGCATCCCTGTAGGCCCTTTTCAGACACTGGAAGGCTGCTCTGAGGTCTCCACACAGCCTTCTCTTCTCCAGGCTGAACAGCCCCAACTTTCTCAGCCTATCTTCATACAGGAGGTGCTCCAGTCCCCTGATCATCCTCGTGGCTCTCCTTTGGACTTGTTCCAACAGTTCCATGTTGTTTTCATGTTGAGGACACCAGAACTACACACAGTACTCCAAGTGAGGTCCCACAAGAGCAGAGTAGAGGGGCAGGATCACCTCCCTCGACCTGCTGGTCACGCTCCATTTGATGCAGCCCAGGATACGGTTGGCTTTCTGGGCTGCAAGTGCACACTGAAGCCAGCTCATGTTAATTTTCTCATCGACCAACACCCCCAAGTCCTTCTGCGCAGGGCTGCTCTGAATCTCTTCTCTGCCCAAGTGACTTTTTTTAATAGCATTGCTCCTAGCTTCAAGCTTGTAATTGAAGTAGCACTGCCCTTTATTCTCATGCCTGCAGTAGCCTGTTTAGCTGCTGAGCTACACTGGTGCAAACTTCAGTACATACAACATATAGTGGAGTGACAGCCTAAAGAAACTCCCTGCATCCACACCAGGGTCTCTTCTAGTTGCTCCAACTTCATGTGGAAACTTAATGATTCCTGACATGAAAGCAGAAGTGATTGATAACTAGATGGTAATACTATAATAACAATTTCATATCTAGATCTTGCTCTGTGAGTGCTAACTGCATTTGAACTGTGGAAAAAAACCTAAAAGCTGTGCAGAAAACATACTCTTGGAAAGCCTGTGGTTGTCTAAAGGAGGTGTAGCTACTTTTTTAACCTGCCTCTTTGAAGGCTGGGGATGGTTGAGCACAGCTGTAGTAAGACCTTACGTGATACCTGCATTAGCAGCTGGTGCCCTGGTGGGCCAGTGGCACAGTCTGGCTTCCTCTACTTACAGCCAATGGAGATCATCCCCAGCAGGTAGGTTGAAGGCAATTACTTGTGTCAGCTAATTAGCTTCTCAGAGGAATTTGGCAGGCTGCCACTTACCTTCAGTCTGCATTTAACTTGATTGGTTAGGTTATTTAATGAGGTTTTGTCTCAGAAACTGCCCCCTGCCCCCCGCCAAACTACATCTGTTTCTCTCTGCTGGAGGCCAGGACAGAGGCAATGTGCTAATACACACCAAGTATCTTAGTAACTCTCCTTAAAAGAGATGCAGCTCACCTCAGTTCTCTACCTTTTTCCATGGTGTATGTCATAGCCTCAGCTGGTGGTCTATAAGCCATGTCTAAGGAGAGCATCCAATGATCAAAACAATTATTTATCTTCATGAGCATCTATTGTGGGTGTTTTTTTAATAAAGGGAGGGGGGAGGTTGCTAGCTGACTTAGTACTCATGAGAGCAATAAATCTTTATAGTAATGGTGTCTTTTTAAGCAAGAACCGAGTTTCTCATTTGAAGCTGGATTATACTAGGCAGATGTTTTAGGCTTTGGAATACTGAGTTATATATCCTTCATCTCACAGCTGCCCTGCTCTTGGCTTCCACAGGATCTCAGTGGGTCCATTTCCACTTAAACTGATTTTAAAATACTCTGAGTGCTAAGAATCAGTCATAAGGTGACTGTGGGGATTCCCTACCATCCGCACAAGGGAAATAGGTTTCCCAGTGTAAGCTGAAGCAGCTTACGCTAGGACAGCAAAGCTGTAACAAAGCAAGCAGTGAATAGTTTAGTTTGAGGTCCCTTCCCCAAGTCTTGGGCCATCAAAGCCTTTGCTCTGTTTTACCACATTCATTGATCAAATCCAGTTCTAACTGCACATCATAAGTATGCCTCCCTCGAGCAAGCTTGTCGGATAGGGGAGGGAGGAGCTGAGTGCCAGAATAATTGAGATCAGCTGTATCTGTCTTAGATAATTAGCTCAACTAATATCAAAGTTGCAGCCAAGAAGAATCCTGCACCTTTCAACTTTCTTCTTGCAAACCACAGTCTGTACGGTGCTGAGTGTCTCACTGTGGAAGGTGCTGGCCTGTTTGCAGGGACTTTGGTGTTCCTGCTGCTAATGTCCCTCACTGGTGATGGAGGTGCCAGTTTTCTCTTGGGATCCCTCTTGGAAAACAAGTAATCTGTGGGAAGTAGCAGGACATCTCCCTCAGACAAGGGCATGGCTTCTCATCACCCCATTGCTTTTTCTTGAATGGGGTAAAGCCACTTGAGATCTGAACCCAAAGTCCACCTATGGCTATACATGGCCTGTACTGGAGTTCAGCTGGCATTCTTTGGTGCAAATGTAGCTTCATAAACCAAACAAAGGTTGGGAAACATTGGTCCTCTGATGGAAAATTGAGGGTGGTAATGTTTGAAGGATACCGAAATATAGAGGGAGCAGACTGAGAGGAAGTAAGGAACCAGAGGGGTACGTACTGGCAGCGTACTGTGGGGCAGCCATCCCCCGTGTCACCGCATGAGCATTTAACTCGCAGTCTAATTTTAAGCTGCCCGTAGGCTTGTTGTCTTGCTTAAGCTAAGGCCTGTAGGCTCCCGCACAGGCCTTGCAGACAGACGGCTTCAGTGCGTGACTCCTCGCCGGGGGCGAGCCTGCCGCCCCCCCGGCTCCAGCCGCGTAACCCGCGGCCGCGAGCAGCGCTGAGCAGGGGCCGCCCGGCGGCCGCACAGCTCCATCTGCAGGAGCAAGGCGTGGGAGCGGCGGGGGGAGCTGAGCTGTCGCAGGCCTGCCCCCCAGCGCGTACGGATCTCGTAGCTGAACGCAGCGCCAGCCTGCAGTTAGAGTGAGACGGACAGCTTGCTTTCCGGGTCAGAACCAGCCCTCTCGGGTGAAACCAGTAATCGCCATCCGCAAGTATTGCAAGAAGAGCTCAGATGAATATGCTGTTTGATTGTCGAAAAGAGGTTACCAATCGCTGCAGTAATAATCAGTATTTTTAGTTTTCTCTTTGAACAAGCACTGATCAGTACCTAAAGAAGTGAGAGTAATTTGCTCTAGATAAGTGACCCTGGTTTTGGTGTGCATCACCTGGTTTTTCTTTACAGTATGAGGGCAGTTGGTACTTCAATGGCTGCGGTCTGGTTTCAATGCCCATGTCCCAGATGCCTCCAATTCAAATTTGCCTTTAGCTAGTATAAAACACTGTATTTGACTATCCTGAAAATACATTGAGAACAGGAATCTTATACAGGTCTGGGACTCCCATTTTAGCAAGCTTTGCTATTGCTCTTCAGCTGGATCTAGACTCCTGTGCAAATGGGAGGTGTTTACAGCAGGTAAACCCCAGCGGTGCTGGTTTTGGGAAGCTGGTGATGGGTGTGAGCAGTGGCCCCTTGAATCCCCTTTGTTTTGGTAAGGAGAGGCCACCCGTATCACAAGCAAATGCTCAAGCACTGGCAAATGAAGGAGAGCTCTTGGGATCATATGTCCATGTTGTCCTACAAAAATCACTAAAGTCCAGCTAGTATTCGAGCCTTATTTGCTTGTCTTTCTTTACAGTTATACTACACCAACAGTTTTCCTCAGTCTGTTAGTCTTTCCCTAAAGCCAAAAGCATTAGCATGCTGAAACCAGCCCTCCTTTCTCTCTCTGATTTTAGGGAGCTGGTCCCAGCCTTGCCTACAGCATTCCCACAAAACATAAGTGCCTTCCAGTTACACTGTCTTCAATTCATGCCCTCAGAGTGCTTTGCAGAGGGCAAATTGGCTCACCCTGCTTTTGCGGTGTGGAGCCAACTCCCATGTTCCAGTCCAGAAAGCAGTCAAGAGACAGCAAGGCCGTGCAGCCATTCAGGAAGGAAGCAGAGGCAGGGACACCTTCAGACCAACAGTAGAGAGACCAGTGCTCCCAGCTGGGTTGCTACCAACAGCTTACCATTGCTGGGTAAGTGCAGGGTCAGTCTGTATACCTTGGGAACACAGCAGACACCAACATGAGCTGAGAAAGGACAACAACCATAGCAGCTCAGTATGAAGGATTCCCAAAGTACATTGCAATCACAGGTATTATTCCATCCATCCTTAAAATGCAGTTCCCTACTTTAGGGGAAGACCAGTGCATTCAGTGGGCTTAAGCATCACCCTTTCATATTTGGCTACTGAGCTCGATAGCTGGGAAGAGCAAGATGTTAGCTCTAGATTGGCAGCCTTGCCAGGAATAGGGTTACAATGCTTAAACAAAGTAACATGGATGCAGTTTTCAGTAGGGTAAAGGAGGTGTTGCTGCCCTTTCTGTGAGGACAAGAAAAAAATCATCCATTGTGGTGCCAGATAAAAAGATTCTGCTTAACAAGTTAACTTGCTGTTAGCTGCAGTTCATCAGTAGCAACAGCATTTCACCCTAACAGCTCCATAAACACCTCTCAGCAACGCA
The DNA here is from genome assembly GCA_028858755.1 of Ara ararauna. Classification (NCBI taxonomy): domain Eukaryota; kingdom Metazoa; phylum Chordata; class Aves; order Psittaciformes; family Psittacidae; genus Ara; species Ara ararauna. Next base: position 29,644,306 of record CM054379.1, read on the forward strand.
GTGTCTGACCAAAGTGAAAAGCAGAAGACATTCCAGCCCCCCGGGAGGCTGCTGATGCGGGGAGGGGAATTCCTCCGGCAGCCTTCCAGGGTGCGTTGCCAGGCTCCCCGGAGGTAGGTGCTGCAGGACCCATCCGTGTGCGCCATGCGGGCTTCATGCCCCAGTGGGGGATGGCTCCTTACTGCAAGCGGAGCGGAGGTGCTCCTCTGGCTCGGGGCAAGGGAGATGCTCCCGCAGATAAGGATGTGGTGACTAATCAGCCCATCGAAAGCCCGCGAGATGGAGCTCAGTGCAAAGGAGGCACCGAAAATCCCCACTGCCAGAGCCAGGGGAGGCAGGAAAGAGGAGAGGAACGGAAAGCTTTCAAATGGATCCAACACTCCCCATGTCAGACCACAGCATGAGCGAGATGTTATTAGGGAGAACAAATGCAAATAAGAAAGTACAAGGGAAAAGTATGTACAGAGTAATAATTAGACTATTGCACAGCTCAGAAAACCCAACCCAAACAGGCTCCTTTCCCATCCATTCACACAAATGGGAAACAGAGGATTTGAGGTTTTTAATATAGAGAAAACTTCAAAATGAGTGGCTTTTTCTTTTTTTATCAAACGTTACCTCAAATGTCCTGTCAGCTTCCAGCTTCCTGCTTGGAGCCCAGGCTGAGGCTTGGATCTTCCAGTAGCTATTTCTGTGACATTTTTTATTCTCCACTATTGCTCCTGGGCTTAATTTAGGTTTGCTGCTGTCAGGGGGTTTGTTTTGGAGTAAATCCATGGAACTGATTTATGCCGTCTTCTGTGGAGCAGCCTTGCAGGATTGCTGGTGTTAAGTAGCAGTGGACACAAGCTGGAACCAGGGGGTCTGGTAGGGTGCAAGGAGAGTCTTGTCCCATGATGACAGCCAGGAAGGGACCATGCTGCTGGTGGGGCTGGCCACCCTCCATTGCCGGAGGCTTTGGAGACGTGATGGACTGTGGAGACGTAAGGCATGGACCCCATTTCTGGTTAGGAAATGAAATCATTTATTTCCCGAAGGTCCAGGGTTGATATAGGCTATACGAAGTGTCCGCGTGTATGAGCGGCTAACACAATTGGTTAGCTATCACCGTCCGCGTGGGTATTTTCCCTTCTTCATTGGTTGATATCTTGCTCACTGGTTGCCTTGATTGGATGCCTGCTTCTCGCTGTCGTCCCCTCATTGAATACTGGTTCCTCACTTTCTTCCTTCTTATCTTCCCCAACTTTCGCTGCAATACTCCCCTACGGTCTCAGAACTTTCCCAGCAACATTCCTCTGCTATCTCAAAGCTCTCCCAGCAGCTAGTCTAGCTCAGAAATCCTTCACATCAAGACCCTTTACACCTGCAATGGACCAGTGAATGTCCTGAGCACCCATGGGCTGATCTTGCAGCTGAACTTGATCTGCTTGGAGCTGGAGCTTGGGCCAGAGACCTCCTGAACCCCCTTCCAATCCAAGCATGCCTGTCGTCACCCTGCTCCCCTGCAGGCCTGGCAGTGCTGTGGGGCTGGGCTCCACAGTGCAGTGCCCTTGGTCCAACAGCAGGTTTTGCCAACACCACCTTGGCTATCCTCCCACTGCTGGGGCTCTGCTTGGAGAGATGCCCTTGCTCCACTGCTAAAATGGATCTAAACTGGGCAGCTGCCTCTGGGGAGCTGCTGAGGAAAGAGAACCCACTCCTGCTCAGAAAAAAGAAGGGGAGGGCAAGAAGTGGCAATAGTTGCTAAATCAAAGCCACAGTGTGGCTCCTGGAGCAAAGAAAGGGCCACATCCTGCTCCATGGTGTGAAGAAGGCTCCTCACCCAGAAGCCCTGACCCTCATAAGGTGGCATCCCACCTTCCTGAAACAGTTTCCCTGCATCCCCAGCTGAATCCCCCATCAGCCTGGGGACACCATTCACTCCTTCTCCCCAGTCAGCTGACAGCTATGGATGTTGCAGGGAACAAACAGCTTCAAAAGCAGAGACCCATTCCCAGCCTCAGGATTAGGACACTGAGCAGGGTGGTGGGAGATCTGCTGGGTCCCGTGTCCATGCCAGCATCAAGGCACGGTGGGCGGAAGGATGTAACCCAACAAGCGCAGCTCCTCAACACTCAGCCTGTGCCCGTGGAGAGCTGGTATGTCCCACGCTGGTCGGGTCACCGAGCAGCTGCATGTCCGGGTCCGGGTACTGCAGCACCTATGGCAGCAATCTCAGAAAGGGCGGCCTGAACGCAGAGACCTTAAAAGAAAAGGAAAACCCCAGCAACCTGCATGGAAAACAGACTAAAAGCGGCGTGTGGGGAGGGCTGTGCCGCGCCTGAGCAGCAGGCATGGCTAGGTGGCAGCAGCACCCCGCGTTAGGACCTCGCTTCACACTCTCCATCCTTGATCCCAAAAGTAGGAGTCGGTATTTGCTGCTCCTGCTCCTCAGCAGTCCAAGGCCTTCCGGTCTGGGACCTTCCTAAGACTATGGATACTGCCCGCACACTTCACTGCCGGGGAGAGAGGAAATTGCTCTATCACCAGCAAATAAACTGACCTGCACTGAGGGAAACTGTGCCTGCAGGGACAATATAACCTCTTAAACCTTTGGCTTTTGAGTTGAGGTGGGTGATAGGAAGGGGGGAGCAGACAGCACCAGGTTACCCTGCCCAGGATGCATCCCTGCAGATAGGTTGCCAGCAGCCCAGGCACCCTTCTGCCTGATGCCACCAAGTCCAGGGATTTGCATGCAGGACACAGCAGAAATTCCCTGGAGTATCCATAACTGCTGAGAGGTGAGGGCAGGCTGCTGGAGTGAGGGCTCCCTAAAAACCTCTGCGTGAGATGTGCCCAGCTCCCTGCGCTCCTGCCCATGGCCTCTTCCCAGGGTCAGTCAAGTGCACATGGCTCAAGGAGGGATGGAGCCAGAAGTCTCACCGTGCTTATTGCATATGGAAAGTGGAGGTCACCCCAAACCCAGGGATGGACTGATTAGCCTGGGTGTAAGCTGAGGCTTGGATGCACCCCAAGATGTGTCCCGAGTTTCTCCCTCTCATGTCACCACCTGGAGAGGAAAGCCACTCTGCACGGGCTGACGATGCCAGTGGGGCAGACCACATCTCTGCTGGCCTGGCTTCCCAGTGCTGTTCCCTGTAATGCCCAGGGGCACTATATAATGATCCTTCACCACCCTGCCAGCCCCCTGTGCTTCCCAAGAGCCGGAGTGCGTGTGTACAGGCAGAAAGCAGAAAAGGAAAGAAGAAGTGGGAAGGGACAAAAAGCTGCCCGGTCAATCTATTCATTACTCTGAGTATTAAGTGCTGAACTCCTGGTGCCTAAGGAGATTCTTTTGTCCTGAGCAATACCGTGCAACAAAGTACGGTTTATCTCTGGGAAAGACGCATGCAGCCAAGCCAGTACCAGACTAAGACAAGAGAGCACTGACGTCACCCTCATCAGTCTGTGGCAGATGTTTAGTGCTGCCTCCAGCCTCGGGCCAAAGGTGCACAAATTACCGAGGCAGAGTCGCTGGCCTGTGTTAGCTGCAGGATCATGATGGGCTGATCAGAACGCTCCCTGCCAGCACTAGCTGGCTGTGAAGCTCTTTGCCACGGGTCTGCCTGAGGACAGTGTGATCACAGCGTGCGTGATTCAACCAGGTACCAGCTGCCAGGTAAAGAGCCTGGAAGTTTAAACTGACACGTGAGGAACCAAGGGCACAGAAACATGGGCACATGGCTGCGCAAGAAGGGACGGCTCTGCCAGAGAGGGAGGTTTTGAAGGCCCAGGAACCCTTTTACCCAGCTCAGTAGCATCTTAAACCTGAAGGCTCCCCCAAAGCTTATTAGTGGTGTAAGTTGAGCACTGACCTGGTATTTTCAGACCTTTACCCAAAGTGATCTTAATATCGTGTTAATCTTGACCCCAAAGTGTATGAGTAGTTAGAACTATATTTTTTTATGAGTCCCTTTTTTTTTTGCAGTTAATAACAGGTACCATAACTAACATTTGTATTGCTTGGTCTTCAGTTTGGAGAAACACTTCTGGATTGTTTTGCACCATCTCTGATCATCTTCAACAATCTTGTATCATCAGCAAACTTCCTTATTTCCGTGTATTCATCCATCCCTTTTTCAGACCATTTAGGAATGTGTTACATTGTTACATCTTCATTCCTGCAGAGACCATGAACAGATTGATAGACAAGACTTCAATTTGTAAAGACCTCCCGTTTTGTCTCTTCCCTAACACATCACATTTATGCTGGGATCTCCAATGCCTGTACTTTGCTGCAGTTTCTCCCTTTTTTCCTGGTTCAGACATCAGACTCACAGCTCCGGAGCTTTTGAGACTGTGCCCTGGGGTCATTAAAAGATATACCACTAATAATCTGGTACCATGTCTGCCAGAGGCTGGTTAAATGAGAGGTTATGCTCTCATCCTTTGGGCGCACTCAGTGGGCACCACCTGATCAGAATAATTTGTGCTATTCCTTTCAGTGGGCTGTTGGAAAACCTTCCCTGTGGTGTTTCAGGCTCCATATCCTGGTTCACTGTCACCCATGCCTGTGGGAGACCATGGTTTCAATTTCAGCTTAAGGAAATGAACTGTTGAAGCTTGTATTCTCGCTGCCGTGCTGGCAGCATAAATAGCAAAATGCTACTATTATAAGACAGAAAAAGATGCTTGCTACTGTAAGATACAGGGACAAAGATGAAAACTTGCCTGGGTCAAATCCATTCAGTTCAGCTCTTCTTACCTGTACAAAACATGAAGTCAGAGCAGAGGTCTTTGTGCCCTGATTTCATCCAGCTGCAGTTTACCCAGGTCCTTGCTGTCTGACTCCATCCTCTCTTTCAGAATGTGTCAGGGGATTCCTGTGGTCTCCAATTCATTGTCAATCACTATTTAGTCATCCAAGATGCGCATTCAGTGTCTCTGAAGTACCAAAAATCCTCTCAATCCCCTGGGAGAGCTGGTAAGCTTTAGAGGGTGCTGGGCAATCCAGGAAAGCACACTCTCTGTGGCTGCTAGCTCCTGGCATAAGTAAAGGCAGGATGCAGGCAGGGACCACCACAAAGGCCCCCAGCTGCCTCTCACTGCACTTAGAAAGTGTTTTTCTTTATGAATGCCGTGCACAGCACAGGGGTGTGCTATTTTTTCCTATTTATGCCCTTTTCCTTCTCACACCTGCAGCAGAGGAACCGATGGGTCCAAGGTTGACAGCTCTTTCTCAAAAAATATTTGAAATTAAACCCATTTTCTAGAAGCACCTTGCTCTCATTTAAGGTGCTAATTTGTCCTTATTGCCACAAGGTGTGGAAATGACTGGTGATTGAAGGGTGATTACTGAGGAGGGAATCAACCTGCAATCTTGCTTCGGAAAAAGCCCGTAAGAGAGCTGTGCAGCTGATGGAGGAAGACTTTGGGGTCTGCTCCAGGACAGATGTGGGAGTTGCTCATTCCAGGGGAGAGCAAGACAAACCCAGAGGCAGAACATTTAGCTTGATCTTTAGGAAAGTGCTTGTTAGCAATATAAAGTGATGCAGCAAGGAACAATGCTGCCTGTGCCATGTCAGTGACCCTGCTCATGCTTCCACCCCTGGTGACAGCAGCTCTCCAGCCTCACTGCTAAGCAAGCGCATGTAGATTGAAAGAGCTAATCCTGTACAGAAAAGGTTTCCAGGAGACTTGGCAGCTCATGCCACTCACAATGACAAGTGCTGACAACCGGGTATGTCCAAAATTGCCATATGTCCTACAGGACAGGAGATGCTCTTACTGGCAAGACCCATCGCTGTCACTGGTGCCTCCTGCTCGCAGGCAGGTTCAGATGCAAAGAGGCTTGCTGAGATTTGTGGCACACCCAAACCCAGCAAGCATGGGCTGGTGGGGGAATTACCATCAATTGGTGCTGGATCAAGCGTGAAAAGGAAGTCTGACAACAGAAGCTAAATAAGAGCACAGAAACTTGTAGCTGGGTGGAAGCAGCATGCAAAGGAGGACTTAAAAGTAGAAAAGTGATGGTGGAAACGCAAGGAACAGCACAAACCTTGCTGGCTGATGGAGGAACGGTCTAACATCAACTTTGAGAATCAGCTACCAAAACATGGAAACTCATTCTAATCATTCTTCACAATCCCCCCTGTATTCTGGATAGCGTCAAACCGCCCCCAAATGTGGGGGAATGCAAAGCACAATTGCCCTAAGAGTAGCTTAGTCAGACAATTGCTGTGGTGGAGCAAATGAATCAAGGGCTTTGGTCCCCTCTATTGCCACCTCACTGCACTGTCCCATGTATGGTCACAAGGAGACTTTTTTGCCCGTTCAAGCATCCTGCCCAGCACGGCTGATGTGAACTGCACAGAGAAGGTGAACAAGACACACTGCAAAGTCATCCAAAACAAAAAGAGAGACCTTTCTTCAAGCAAGTTGCTTTCCTTTGAGAGGAAAAAAACCTCCTGGCTCCTTTTTGGGTGTTGCCATAGCAACTGAGGTGGCCCTGGCTTCTGCTGCCTGGAGAGCGTCACCTGGGTACTGTGAAGTGGGTGCAGGAAGTGCAGCCAGGTCTGGCATCTCACTTCATAGGCATCATGCGAAAGTATTGCACTCGAGGGAAAAGAAAAGATCCCAAACTTTTTTCCCTGTTTTTGGCTAGTTTTCAGCAGCAGCACTGGCAGTTATCAAAGGGCTGAGCAGACTTGGAGTTGGTGAGCTGCATCAGTTGAGCAGTACTGCAGGTTTCACCAGTGTGGTCACAGAAGACTTTGGGATCCTGGCAGGAGAGCTGGAGCACAAGAGGGCCTTGGGGAGACTAGGGGAGCCTTGCTATACCACGCAGCCATCACTGGGTCCCACAGGGGACAGTGGGCTGGTGGTGGCATGCCTGAAGGGCAGCTGAAAACAGTGGCAGTTCATCAAGGAGTGTGGCTGTGAAACCTGACAAGTAGCCCAGAAGAGTTCAACAGCTGTTTTTAAGCTGGATTGAGACACTCCTGCTTAAAAATGAAGTTCTTTACTTATATAGAGTTATCTTTAGCCCATAGGGCTCCCCAGATAGAGCATGGGGGGGCTAGCAAAGCCAGTCCCCCAAAGACCACGTTTCCCAAGGGTGAAACAGCAGCAGCAGCTCACTGGGGCACCACTGTGTGTAACACTGGCAAGGTGGAGGATGGCAAAGTGTTGGGGTGAACCCTGGCACCTGCAACCCCATTCTAGAGCACCAGCACTGGACCCAATGTGTGTGCAGCCTTGCTCCTCGGTGTCACCATATACATGTGGTGCTGCAACCTGTGTCCTTCAGCAGGCATCAAACCTGCTTGTCCTGAGCCTTGCAAGTATTAGTAATTCATAAGGAAACCAGAGCAGGAATAGCCACGTCTGTGCAACACTAACATCTAAATTAGCTGTGTTTATTTTATTTTCTCCAAGGAAAGCGTGTGCAGCGTTTGTGCTTTGTTCTTGGTTATTACTGAGATATTAAAGCACAGTCGTTGCACTCACCTTTTCCCAGAGGAACCAGCTGCCGGCATTGCGCCTGCTGCCCACAGCATCCGCTCAGCAGTGGAATCAATGAGCTGCCCTGAAAAGGGTCCAAGAAAGTACTGAAAACCAAATAAAGAGGAAAACCATCAGGTTCAGCAGCAGCCTGGCTCTCAGCTGAGAGGTTCAGTCATCGTTGCAGCCTCAGGAGGGGGATGTTTACCCTCATCAGCTGGGTCTGGCAGGAGGAGGAAGGGTTTCTTCTCCCACCACCGCTTGCCATTAAGCCTTTGCAGCAAGGAGCGGGGAGAGCAGTGGTACTGCATGGCATTCCTGGGGTTGCCGAAGACCCGGGTGACACCTGCTGCTCCTGGTGTTCCCGAGAGGATGCTTCCCAGCTCCATGCTGTGCTGCTCAGCACATGGCCCTTCCCCTGTCTGCTCTCAAAACACTTCTAAAAACACCAACAAAGACATCTTGCTGCTGTAGAAACAGCCCAAAAGGGAGATAAATCCCAGCTTCAGGCATAGGATTCTCAGAACCAGTTCTGTATTTCTCCGTAAGAGGGGGTGGACAGTATCTGGAAAGATACCTGTGCTCCTACTTGGGAAAGACAATGGAAGCTTTCACTGTGGGTGACTTTGACAGGATGGGACCCTTAGGCAGGACCTGTCCCTCCTCCTAATCTCTTCTGCAGTGCAACACCATCCCCACTGCTGTGGAAAAGCAGGCACAGCCAGCACCAGTGGAAACAGGCTCCCTCACTTACACCATACTATGTGCAGAATGTTTTGGGTGTCAGGAGCAGGCACACAGAGGCAAACTTCATCGAGGATGTAACTGATTGTCTTTGTAATACTATATCTGTGACCAAGTGGGACCTACAGTGTGACCTGCCTTCTGCACCGAGTTCCACACTGCTGCACGTCAGATGCAGTTACGTAAAGGAAACTGCCAAGATCCCAGAAAAAACAGTGCAGGAAACATAAAAAACACTGGGGCAGGGACGCAGGAGCACAGCTGCGAGCCAGCAGCACCCAGGGGCTCAGTGATGCGGCTCCCAGCAACGGGCACCAGGTAGAAAACCCACCAATGATGTGCTCAGAGCTGTAGCCCTACAGGCAGGGGGCGTTTGGGGGAGCTGAGAATGACCAAGGGTACCAGCCCCAAACACCAAGGTGTGGGAATGTGTGCAGAGAGGGGCTCCTCACCTTCAGGGGAGAGGCAATTCCCTCTAGTGACAGCACAAGCAGTAAAGGTGCTGTTTGGGATAAACTGTCCTCCATTAGGAAGGGCCAGCCTGTTGTTAGCCTGCTGAATTAATCCACCCAACTTGTGTCCATGGGCTTACCCCCATGGCTCTGAAGGTCTGCTTGCAGGCACACTGCTCCCAGCGATGCAGGCACATTTCCAAAGCTTCTACACAGAGAGATGCTCTGCTCTCCTCCTCCCCTTTTACTTCTTTTCAATGAAGCACCTCTCCTCCCAGAAGAGATAACAGCAATTACCAGGTTCATCAGCAATACACCTGTCATTGTGCAGCCTCAGGATCTCAAAATGCCAGTGTGCCCACCAGATCATTGACGATGATGGCTGTTCCTAACCCTGAAATATGAATAGAGGGTGCTCTGCATAATTGAGTGGGGTCTGCCCATGGAGACCATCTGTCCAATGGCTGCAGAAACACTCACGTTGTTCTTCACAGGGATTTATTACTCAGAGACTAATGCTAAAAATACATTGCAAAGGGCCTTATTTAAAACAAGGAGCCAATGTAAACCCAGTGACAGAGAAACACAAAGCTGAACACAAGCACCTTTGCCACCCAAGCCGGAGTAAAGCCGCAAACAGACAGGCACTAACTTAATTTGAAAGGCAATGACATAATTTTGAATTAGCTTAATAGGACCTGCAATTCATACAGAAAAGCCTGAGTTTATGTAGTAATTAGCCAGAGCTTTCAGAGTGCTAGGTATCTCCATGGCAAGAAGATAATTACATAGCTTATAGAAGTGAGGTAAAAATGGACCTGCTGATGGGCTTGGTATTTTTGTGCAAAACTCCACTTTTGCTAAACTCTGTTTTTGATTAAGCACACAATTCACCAAAACACCAAAGTCACTCAAGAAGCTGAAGTTTCCTATTAATCACTTGACATCATTTTGCAAGTTATTAACCCCTCCATGCACCAGTCCCTCCCCAGAAGACACCCGTGGAGCCTGATGAGCAGTAAAGCTCTGCAAGCTTGTCACTGATTTCTCTGTTGGTTTTGAACTCTGCCTGGATCAACTCTCAAATGACACATCCTGGAGGATGAGCCTGAAAATTGCTCTCCCTCCTAATCCTCATTACCAGACAGGGAAGCAGATGTGTTCTCAGAGGAGCTCTTCAAAGCACAGCCAAGATGTTCAAAGTTACCCAGTCACTGTAGATGCACAACTTCAGCCTCTGAAGCAGGTCTGATTTTCTCAGGAGAGCTGCTTGGCAGCAGCAGATAAAGCTCTTTCCAGTACTTAGCTGGCCTGTAATCAAAAGGTTCCCTGTATCAGAGGCCACCTTTGACAAGCTCAGCATGGTTGGGCTTCAGAGCATGTCCCCTGTCTCCCCAGGATGCCATGCATGATGACTGACTAGGAACCTTTCTTGCTCGCTTTCCAAAAGGCAAGATGTGAGTGCCTTGCTCACATATCCTGTGCCAGCCCCTCTCCGAAATGGAGCCGATCCACCCTGCTCTGAAAAGAAGAAACTCCTTAAAAGCTTGGAAAGCAGCGGGGGCCAACCCCCAAAAAAATAAAACCTGTGACTGGAAAGTTTAAAGTGGCAAAGAGAAAGGCAGAAGAAATCAGGCCAGATGAAGCAGGATGTAATCCCAGTGTATCCACCATGGAAACCTCGACATGTTTCAGAGCAAAAATTACAATGTCAAAGAAAAGGGAATGGTTTTGACCACTGAAATTCAGATTCTTCCATTTTGTTTCTGCAAAAACAAGGTCAAAATGAGCTTTCGTAAGGAGGTATTTTTTTGTTTTCAAATAAGAAAAGTTTAGGCTTTGTTAAACAGCTACTTAGAACTTGCCACTTAATGCAGACAGAAGTGGAAATCAGAAGAGATGTCAGGAAAAGGTGGAAAAGGTAAAAACCGGTCCCACCTGCAAGAGCAAATGAACAACAGAACTGCTGCATTTATGAATGCTGCAGCAAAACAGCGTTCACATCCTTGGTACCTAAGAAAAAGACCTTGTGCACTGCTTGACTAAAAATATGCCTGCCTCACTGCAAGATCACACAAACAAGATTCAAAAGCTGTGGTCCCTCTCAAAGGCACCATCCCACAACAAGATTACAGACATTCTTTCATGTTCTCCCAAGTGCAGAGAGATGATAAAGCCCGTGGTGGCCGGTTTACATCTAAACAACCACTACCCAGCCTGTGCAAAAAGAGCAATTAAGAGTAAGAACATCTGCAGCATCTTAAACACCACAGCATCTTCCGGCAGACAGCCAGTGGGTGTGAGCACAAATAAGCTGGAGAGAGACTATAAGCAACCATGGAATTTTCATATCTTTTTTTCAACAGTTTGCCTTTTCTTTGGGCTCAGCCAGGGAAAGCAAGCAGGCTTCTCATCAACCTCCCTTTCAGGGCTGCACTCATCAGCAGGGTGTCGCGGCTGAAAGGACTGTTGGTTTAATAGCTCACATTTGAATTTCTAGGAGATAAAGGTGAACATGCTTTTCTGCTTGGCAGCACTGACATGAGCTTGTACCACAGACCAAGTCTGACCTAGCAACACATTTCCATTTGGATATTGCAACCAACTCTTTAACATTAAAGTTTTAACACCCAACCGCTATTGGGTCATTGTATATAGCAAAAATACGTCAATTTTTTAATATCAAAGAAGTTTTAACACCTAACCACTAATTAGGAAATCCTGCACAGCAAAAATCCTTTAATTACATCCTTAACATTAACCTTAAGCCAAATCATTTGTTGATACTTTAATTTGCAGAGGAGAGGCTTAAAGCATCTACCTGCCAACCTGATCAATGTGGGGAAAACTGCTTTTCGTGCTACTGATGTCAAATGTTATTCCAACAGCACAAACCCAGTACCCGACAGGATCAAGATACTTTTAGTTTGTAAATTCGTGGTCACAAGAGCCTGGCTGATGGGGCTGGCAGCTTTCCCTTCATCACCTTGAGCTGTTCCACATCCAGCAGAAACTGAGCTGTCACCTTCCTGCAGTCTTCACCAAGGAGCTGCCTTCACCCAGGACCTACCTGGGATGGAGCAGGGTCCCACAGGCACTAATACCACTGCAGCAGCGGGCTCCCCAAAAATCCTATGTACTTACAAGGTGATGTGTCTCAGACAAAACAGGGACATGATGAGCAAGGAGCTAGCCTTGTCCTTCCCCTAAACATGTGATGCTAGGAACTTACTGCATGGGTTAGACCAAGACAGGGAGTGACAAGAAAAGTAGTCTTTTATTTCAATTAATATTTCTTGGCATTAGGCAGATATTAAATAACACTGTAACGCACAAGACTATTAACATATTGACAGCAAAAGGGAGGAGGTGTAGCCAAGTTGAGAACAGCAGTGCGAGTCACGTCACCTTGGGGCACTCAAAAGCCATTTAATGCAGCGACCACCAGAAAGTAGGACTCCACTGAGAAATACAAAATGAGGATGAACTCCTTCCAGGTCTTTTGTTAATACAGTAACATTGGAACGATTGACAGTAAAAATGAACAAATATTTGCATTCAGGAATTAAACAGAGTGAAATATCCACGAACTGCTAGTCATGCATTTCTTTTGGAACAGCAATTTGCTAATGCATAAATATCACAAAAAAAACAACCTCCAAGATTTGAATAAATCACAGACAACTAGAAGAAACAAAGCTCGAATTCTATTTTATGCCTTAAATAGATGACCTAAATATTTAAAATTCTACTTCACCATATATATATAATTTATATATATATTAAAAGAAAGTAAAGACCATTAGATAAGTGCAAGCAATTTTCCTCAAAAAGAAAACTGGAACCATGCCCAGGAAAGCTGCTTTTTTTTCTTTTTTCTTTTTTTCCTTTTTTTTTTCTAACTTTCTACTCCATTCAGTCCATTGATTTTTTTAACTTAGGAATTTCTCAAGCAAAATAAATTACCTACCATCTGCTATGTCGGGTTAAAGCCCTACCTAGCATCTTCTTGGGAACTACTTCTTACGGCCTAAGTGAAGTGGTATCTCACCAGCGGTTTGAACTCTTTTGCAGCTGCATGTAAACATACCTTTTGATTAATGTTTAAAATGTGAGGAGTGAATCGTAACGTTACAGGGAAGCAGGAACGGAGCTGCCAAAGGAGAGCTGCACTGGTGTTAGTGAGGGGAGCGAGGGCTGGTTCGCTCAGACACACACACACACGCACACACACATATCTGGCAATGGGGTTTTATCCGCGAGGTGTGGAGGGGTGTTTGAGAAGGCATCTGTTTGCAAGCAAAGCTTGAAGGACACAAGCTGAGATTCTCTGTGCACACTGTCCCCTTTCATTAGAATTGACTCGCGCTACTGGGGTCGCACTGTAACAACCGCACAATGGAGGGATCGCTCTTGGCACCTTTGATGAACTCTTCCAGTGACAGTTTACCTGAAAAGGAGGAAAAAACAGAATGAAAATCATTCTTGGAAAGTCAGTTGTTGCTGCCACCATTGCTGTTGCTTAAAAAAAGCCCTCCACACTGAAGGAACATACGTATATTTAATCTATCACAAAGGCATCGAGGGGAATTTAGAGCAATGCACAGCAGCCAAATCCAACTCAAGCCCTTAAGCCCAGATGATATTTTCTTCTGCAAAATAACCTAGCATAATAATCGTTATTTTTTCATTTAAAAAGACATTGCCAAATATAAAACCAACTGTTCTAATATCACTTGGCAGCTTTTTGCCCAGAAACAGACTATACAAATTGCATGACACATGAGCACAAAGTATGGTATCTGAACACATGCACGCTTTGAAAATGATGCTTATATTAGTATGAAATTTTAAACCTAAATATCCCAAATCTCTCCACTTTGCCCCCTTGTTTGTTGTGACATGTAGAGCTGAGCAGTGATGGCTTCTCCTGCACCTCCAAAGTCAGGCTGGACAGGGCTCTGAGCAACCTAATCTAGTTGATGTCCCTGCTCACTGCAGCGGGTTGGACTAGATGACCTCTAAAGGTCCCTTCCCAGCCAAACCATTCTATAATTCTACAAGCCACTTGCTATGCCCTGCTGTGCATACAGGAACAGGACTGGTTTCAAAAGGCAGCAAGAAAAGCCACCCTTGGTGGAGCCACCTATTGCCACATACTGTTCCTGAGCAGTTTTGGGTTTACACATCTTCAGTTTAGGGCAGAGGCACTGACTTAGATGGATTCTGTAACAGTCTGCAGGTCTGAAAAGGTGATCTCTGAGGAAGAGACCATGAGGAGCAACTGCCAGTATGGCATCAAACAGTTCTGTGGCATAGTATGGCACAGCATGGCAAGGAGGAAAGTTCCCATCTGGTCTTCCAGACCTCATCCTGGGGTGATGGAGCCTTCTGGCAGGTTCTTCCTGAGTTCAGGCCCAGTCCCCTGCACAAATGCCATCAGAAACCCGGGAGCAGCTTCTGCCTTCCCTACTATCACCAATACTCTCCTGCTCCTGCACTCTGAGCCATGGCAGAAATGATCCATAGCAACATTAATGAGAAATGAAACAGTTTTCCCTACGAACCAGAGGAAACAAGCATTTTTGGCATCCCTGACACCATATCCAGTGATCTCCCATCTACCTTGCGCTCTCAGCATGACCTACACACACTCTCACACAACACCGCAGGGCCATCCTTATCCAACCTGAACTGCTCTGCTTGAGACAGGCAGGACCCATGTACAAACATCTAGCACTTGGTAGCTGTCTGCTGCTACTTTTGGCCATGTGTCCCTGAAGAGAGGGAAGCACAAAGCTCATTGTGGCGGTTCTCACCAGCTCCCAGATGCTCCCAGCCTGCAGGGGGATGAGGAGAGGACTGAGCTCAGTGGCCAGCACCCAAATCAGGTCAAACAGGGAAGAACCAGCAAACCTTCCTCTTGTACAAATCACAGAAGCTTAAAAACCAATAGCACACTTCTGTCCTAATTTCCTACTTTTAACCTAGTATTCCCAAACCAAGCGTTTTTTAAGTTTTCATCAGCCCACAGGAGTACTCGTAACTATCAGGACATTTATCAGGATTAGCAGGTCAGGTGGGACAGGGCTTTCAACAACCTGGTCTAGTGGAAGGTGTCTCTGCCCATGGCAGGGGGGTTGGAACCAGATGATCTTTAAGGTCTCCTCCAACCCAAACCAGTCGATGATTCTATGATTCTGCGATTTATTAGTTTCCCCCTCTCCTTGTAATACTTAAAAGCAAAGCACAAATCAAAATCTACTTGCAATGTCTGACAGTCAAATGTGGAAGGGGAACATTTCCATCCACCAAGAGCACATAAGCTTCTCCGTGCACAGACTTTATGGCCTGCCACTGCACGGCTTGCAGGGCATTTCCCTGGGGATAGGATGACTTTAGTTGAGCAACAAAGTGCAACGGATGCATATATAGCAGGTTTTGTGACCGCTATGTTGCACATCTGCATGAGCCACTTCTTTCTGCAGAACAAAAATATTTTCATCATGTTATTTTAGGGCCCTCCACATGTGAAGTCGGGGGATGAAGTCCCAGTTTTTTATGAAGTCAAAGGAAAAATACTCAAGGACTTCAGCAATGTCAGGAATTTGCCCCAGGGGTTACAGCAGCAGATGCCAAAATGCAGCCTTAAAATTCTCTTAAAGACCTTTCTAGAGATAAGATCGTATTTTTCCAGGTCTTCATATCTCAGTGCAAAAACCACATTTTTGCTCCCACTGAGCACATCAGTAGGACACAGCTCCTAATTTTGAAGTGGGCAGCTGCCACCTTGGCTGCTGCTGGGGTAATTCCCAGGGAAAGCTCCACCTCAACTGGGACAAGAGGAAACATGTCAGCAGGTTGATGGGCAGAGGAAATTGCTCAGTTTTGCCTGTGTTTTCGAGCCTAAGGAAACGAGCTAGCTCAGGTGGAGGGGTTGTGACAGGTACGCTGTCAGATAATTTATCAAGTGTCCATAATTGGTTTGGGATCTGTTACATCCCCCTGACACGCATGCTGTAACAGAGCAAACACTGCAGGTTAGCGCGTGACCATGTGCATACGTACACATGCCACAAACATGCACAGAAAATAAGTATTATGGACCCAGCAGAATTTTTACTTTCAGCTACCCAACCACATCCTTGACCCACATTACTGATGACAAGCCCAGGAGTGCAACCTGTCACGGGCAACTGGAGCAAAATCTTGTGCCTAGTTCATCCTACACCAGAAAAAATAACCCAAAGATGTTGGAGTCAGGAGAGTTTCAGAGGAGCCACTGCAGAAGCTGATTTACCCATGAGATGTCAGGGAGGGAATACTCCCCTCCCAGTCCCCAGCAGAAATATCTCACCCACTGCCACTTACACACTCTATTTGTTATGGACCGCAGATGCCCACCAAGGCCAGGCAGAGACCGGAGGCGCTGGTGGGGACAGCCCTGCCCTCTACTCCTCTCCTCAAATACCATCATCTGGTTCTACCAATGCCAGTCTAGAAACTTCTATTCCTAGAGCCTAGAAAGGGGTGCCAGTGGAGATCCTACCATCATTGTTTGTGTCCATCTGTCTGAAGATCTTGTCTGTTCGCTTCTCAGGAGTGGATTCATCTTCCGGCATTTTCATTACTGATGAAACCATTTTGTAGATTGCCTGAGCATGAAAAACACAAAAAGTAAAAAAAAAAAAAAAAGAGATAAGAAAAACATGACCCAAATGAAAAAGCATCAGGACTGAGAAAAAGACTTTAAGCCTGTAGCAATAAAACGAGGCAGCTGAGCCCGGCAAGCAGCTGCAGGACTTCAGAAACCCAAACAAACAGGAATTTCTGACTGCAGCCTTTTTTATTTTTCTTTCCTGTATTCATTTGCACTTCAAAAGAAGGTCCCACGCTGCTGGGTCAGTTTAACTGAATGTCAGGGTCTAGGTTAACATACAAGCAGGACCGAGCTAAAATACAGGAGGTAATGGTGTTTAATTCTCTTTTCTGCAACTGAACAAAGCCACTGCTTCTTTGGCTGGCTCTCAGCATACATGCAGTTATGTGTATGCATACGGGGTGTTGTATGGATTACAGGTGAATATGAATATATAGGAATAGGGAGTTGGTTTTCTTTGTGGAAGGGTAAGGAAACACATTTTCAGACTTACAATAACATGAATAAAGAGGAGATCTCTTTAGGATGTCTAAAGTCCAAGTCCTCCTCCTAAATTATCCCATCTCAACCATGAGGACCAACTGCCAGGGCACTGGCTGGGCGCATTACGTGCTTCTCAGTGTCCCTTGCAGTGCACTAGAGACACAACTCAGCTGCAGAGTGGATGGCAACCAGCTCACTGCTGAGGCCAAGCCCTGGATGGCACATGGGGCAAAGATACAGGGGCTCTGCTCTGCCTGCCCCCCAGTACAGCCCATGGATTATGAGTGCTCAGCCTCCCAGAGACAAAGACATGCTACAGCCTTTCATTCAGAGCTCACGTGGACTCAGATTTGAAGTTTCAAAGTATTAACTTTGAGATTAATCAGGTCAGTAAAATTTGTAATTAGGGTTTTCTGATCCCATCAATGTCCCACTACGGAATCACCAGGGAGACATGCAAGACTTTGGCTGCGGGCCAGTTGCACAAGCATCCTGTTCATGACTCAGGCCCTTTCCTCTCCTGCATCTCATAGATTCCACCACGGACCCCAGTGTCCCTCTGGGGACCACGGGCTCAGAAGCCTCCCTGGGGCAGGAGCAAACCAGCTCAGCACACCCTTCATCTCCAGCTCCAGCCGTCCCAGGGGAAAAGGGTTATAGCAACACAAGTAAAACATAAAGCAGAGACAAAGCCTCACCTGCACTATTTCTAGCATTTCCCCACGGCTGATGTACCCGTTGCCATCCAGGTCGTACATACTAAATGCCCACTTCAGCTTCTGTTCCAGTTTGCCCCGAGAGGTGACACTCAGGGCGATGATGAATTCCCTAAAGTCAATCGTCCCGTCACCATTGGTGTCGAAGGTGCGGAAGACGTGCTCTGCAAACTTCGACGCGTCGCCATAGGGGAAAAAATTCGCATATATCTTTTTGAACTCTTCTACAGTCAAATGGCCTGTGGGGCAATCTTTTAGGAAGCCCTTGTACCACTCCTGCAGCTCGTGGTCCGTGAACTCGGTGTTCTCGCGCAGGTCCTGCAGCACCTCAGGGCGCAGCTTGCTATTCTGCTTCCCCATCCTCTTCTGGGTCTGGGTTCACTGGCTGCAAAGCAAAAGAGCATCTGCCTGAGCTCTAGCCACTGCAGCCCCAGAGGAGAGGGGCCAGGGGGAGGCAGAGCCTGCCTGGGACAAGGGGAAAAGAGGAGAAAAAGGATGCTATAAATTACTACAAAAGTATCTCATTTCATTTGGCCGCTTTTCCTCTCCTCTAGGCTCTCTGAGTTACCAGTACACTGTGGAAGGACAAGGGAAGCTAGTTCGTGAGGTACTATTTGGGAAATATTAATTATTATTTGGGAAATAATAATAGTCATTATTTTGCTTCTCTGCTACAACCCCTCTCCTCTATCATACAGCTTGTGATGCCCAGGTCTGGATTCCAACTCTTGACCCATTCCACCAGGCTGATCTGCTGTGATGACAGCAGTGGCGATGAAAAGTAAATCCATCTATTCAAAAGTGAAAGTAAGTGGGGATGAACAAGAAGCAGGAAGGGCAGAGGGCTCTGTGCCAAATGTTTTTGCATTGTCCAGATGCTCTTTCAAAACCCTTGGCTTCTGGAGCACCTCCTCCCTTGGCTTCTGGAGCATGTCTTCCCTGCATCTCTCCTCCCCCAGCAGCCCCACAGCAGTTGGTGCTGTTGTGGCACCCCAGAGATCACAGAAGTGTGCAGCAAGGGTAAGCTCAGCACAGCCCGTGCTCAACAGCACCATCCCAAAAGATTTCTCCCTCTTTTTCTCAGCTGTGGAAGCTGCGCGAGTAGATGAGTCGCTGTGACAACAGCACTGGCACAAGGTACTTCATCCTTTCCAGCAGATCGCAACCCTCTGCCCTCATGGACAAGCACAGAAAAGGGCTTTTTAAAGCAAAATGTTCATCAAAGCAACTCCTTTCAGGCTTATTGTGGTTTATACTTTTATATAAGCTTCTTCAGCAAGTTCAATACTCCCCAGCGTGAGCAAAAGGGCATTTTAACATCAGGTTTTATCAGGATGTCAGGAGGGGGCTGGGTTTGTCCCCTCCCTTGACAATGCCCACCGGTAAGACTGCCCAGCAACAGGAAAGCTCCTTCAGCAAAATGAAGGATGGTCAGTCTGCACTTCGGAAACAACAGAAAAACACCCCAACAAAACCATAATGTAGTTTTGGCTTTTATCCTTTTCAGCCTTTCACGGCTTCCCAGCAATGCCAGAATGAGCTGCCAAGTAAGGAGCTGAGCTGCATCTCCTTCCCCAGACTTGAGAAGCTTATTCACAAGCTTTGCACAAAGTCACATCCAAACCCCAGTGACTGGTCCAGCATAAATGACACTTCTCTGCACAGCCCCATCTGCCCATTAGGCTTGCTTGCAGCCAGTGCAGAAGGCAGGTTAGTAACAGGCCAACACCACACGGCTATTCGGAAACTGCAAGAGCTGAGCAGAGACCAGGAAAAATATAACAGGGGGTTAAACACTTCCCAGAGATTAAAAATCCCAGGCATGCATAAGAATCTAAGGGAAAAAAAAGGTCAGCAAAAAAAATAAGTTGCTCTACAGCAGAGAGGTTTTCAACAGCTGAATTTAAGCTTGTTTTATTTGTATTCCACTTAGTCTCTGCATCGCCTCAGCAATGTAAAAAATCCACATCCTGCTCTGTGGCTTAATGCTAGTAGACAAAAACCAGCCAGCTGCTCATTAGTTCAATGCATCAGGCTTAACAGAAAACTCTGTTAACATTAGCACTTGTGTTTTCTAGAAAAGCTGCCAGTATGTCAGCTACAAAGCTTTATTTTTGTCCATTACACTGCAGTTTTCTCAGGGCCCCTGACATACCTCTGCATGCTCCCAACACACAGAGATGCTACAGCTCCCGGTCCCTGCCAGCATCAACCCTAGGAAATCACCGGGCTGCCGTCCAGTTAAACCACTAACTCCAAGCTGCTCCTACTGCCTCTTTGAATCTCGCCTGCTCCAGATATTCATCCTTTCAGTGCAAGGGGCAGAAAACATGATATTCTACTCTGCTGCAGTCAATTTGCAGAAAACAGTGGCTTGGAGCAAATAATGAATCGACCTCGGAGCTTTTTTTAAGAGCGGAAATTGTAGCACTGTGTTTCTGTCCTTGAGCAATAAGGTGCCTTTGGTGAACTCCTTCACTTCACGATGCTTGGGCGCTTTGCAGGAATTGCTGTCCAAATACTGCCAAAAGCAGTCCCTGCCTTGCCAGCCAGTGTCTTGGACTCCTGGGAGAGGAGCAGGAGGACAAACGGCAAAGCTTGCTTAAAGCAGGAGTCAGACTAAAGCAGAAATAGCCTCAGCTTTAATCATGCACAGGGTTAAGGGACTGTAAAACTTCCAAATGGTCTGAAAAGGTTTAATGCCAGTTCTCTGTGTTCCTATAATACCTTTATTATTCCTGTTCCCTCTAAAATAGAGGCCCCTAAATAAGACAGAGGTAAGATGTTATTTTCATTTATTAGATTTCCCTACTTCTACTAGCGGTAAGATATCCTGTTATTTGGATGGATGCTCATTTAATATCAGCTCCAAAAGCTTTATTTTCAAGTAGTCTTTGCATTCAACAAATTACAGGTTATTTCAACCCTTTCTCCTCTTTTACATTGTTTTCTATCAGAAAAGTAATGTGCAATGCTCTGAACACAATCCTTTTTTGCATATGAGCTTTCTGAAAGGCTTCATAATGCATTCAGCCCAAATGTAACCCTGCAGTTGTTGCAACCAGTTTGTTACAAATAATTAAATAACCAACATTAACATTAATTTATTAAAGCCCATCTAAAAAACCCAGCTTCAATGTGAATTGTGTTGCTGGTAGCTCCTCCAAAATGAAATGCCTAAATATCTCATTAATCATGACAGCAACCCCTGCTGCTGGCATCCAACTGACATTTCATTCGATTGCTATAAAATGCTTTCATCAAATCACTTTCCAGAGGCTCAGTGGCTGCTTTAGCCACAAGACCACTTGGAGGATTGCTGCTAATGGAAATCGCAGGAAGCGGGTTTGGGATGCTCAGGTCAGTCCTGTGATTAGGACTGTGGGGTGTTTTTTTAACGAGCTTGTACCAGCCACATCACTCACTGCAGTGGGTGTAGAAGGCAAAGCAGGAGGGATATCCTTGTACCCAGTGTGGCCCCAGGTCTGCTTGTCCTTCAATTCTGATCAAGCCAGGGCGAAATCCAGGGAAGCAATGCCACACACATAGCAATGAGGTCCATGCCTGCTTAGTGTAATGAGCAAAAACCCTCAGAGCACTGAGCACTATCATGGCATCAACAAAAATAACCACAGGAATATCCTTGAGGTGATCAGACAAGGAAAGGTTGGAAGTATAATTGCTAACCAATAGACGTCAGAAGTGTACCACTGCTCATGAAAATGATAGTCATGATGGGGAACAGGGAGAAATGCAGATGCATTATTGATTCTGTTTCACACCAAAATTTTTGTTAAAATCATACAGGGCTGCTGCCTGCCCGCAATAAGCTCAGCTTCCAGCAGAGGTGCCAGAGAAATCCTACCTGAATATATCCTCTGTCCTTCTAGTATCACCAAATATAAGCAATAATCTCTTCTCAAGCCTAGCAATGAGAAAAAAGGTCTTTCACAGAAGCCGAGATGCACACCCGTGTCCTGGTTTCAGGTGGGATTGAGTTAATTTTCTTCCTAGCAGCTGGTACAATGCTGAGGCTTTTTGCTTTAGACTGAGAATGCTGCTGCTAACACACTGATGGTTCAGTTGTTGCTCAGTAGCACTTACCCTCACCAAAGACTTTTCAGTCTCCCACACTCTACCAGTGAGGAGGGACAGAGGGAGCCAGAGGAGAGCAGAGACAGGACACCTGACCCAAACTAGCCAAAGGGGTATTCCATACCACAGCATGTCATGCCCAGTATATAAACCTGTGGGAGCTACACAGAAGGCCCAGATCACTGTTCAGGTCGGGGTGGGCATCAGTCAGCGGGTGGTGAGCAATTGTGCATAACTTGTCTGTCTTGGGATTTATTTCTCTTTTTGTTTTCTCCCTTTGTATTCCTCCCTTCATTTCCCATAATTTACACTGTTCTTATCTCAACACACAGGTTTTACCTTCTCTTTCTGATTCTCCTCCCCGTCCCACTGGGGCAGGAGGTGAGTGAGTGAGCGAGTGGCTTCATGGTCTTAGTTGAGGGGTGGGGTTATCCCACGACAACCAGCTATGCAGCACTAGGGTGAGTAACTAGCTGACTCTGAAACAGCTAAAGTAGCAATTTTGTGTTTCTACCGATAGATGGACTGGTTGTCAGCATCCACACACTGAAGTATTTGAAATACTTCTCACAAAGCTCAGTGCATCCTACTTCCATGCGAACTCTCTGTCAACCACCAGTTACTGCGGGCAGCAGCATTCTCCGAGCACGTAACCCAGACAGCCAGAGACCAACGCGTTTTTTCACTGCAAACCTCCTGAGGCAAAAGCCCCTTGAACTGAACTCCTGACGGGATCCTCTTAGTGAATTAGTCACGGCTGCAAAAGGAGGAATGACTGCAGAGATGCACTTCCTTGTGCAACCCCCGTTTGGATACTGATTTTGTGTTAATAAAAAGAGGAAAATTGATGAAATGCTTGTCTGTAGGGCATAGGTGCTTTCCAGCAGAGAAAGGCAGTGCACAGACACCGAATAAATACTCTTTATATTATCTGAGCTATCTGCTTTGCAGGGGGAAATCTAGCATCATTTCTCTTGCAGGGCTCATTTATAAAACAGAACAAGCATGTCTGAGATCTGTTGTGGCCCTGAAGCTGTAGCACAGTGCTTCTGGGACTGCAGGAGCCCAAAGCAAATGAATAGCACAAGCCAGGCAGCAAATACTGCTCTAAGTTGGTCTGAAATGCAAGAACCATTCCTAGAGGGGTGAAAGGTTTTTTTATTGAAACACCTGAACTGTCAGATCTGTCACTGATGCCTTCTGCCTTGGGGTGCAGAAGAAGAGACAAAAGGATTTAGAACACAGGGACCCTGTGAGCATCATGTTAAGAAAGGCTTTGCTTGGAAACACTATTTCACAGTGACTGCAGTCAAAGGCTGGCACAGGTTGCCCAGAGAAACTGTGAAGCCTTCATCCTTCAAGATACTGAAAACCCAACTGGACATGGTCCTGGGCAGCCTGACCCTGCCTGAGCAGTGGGGTGGACTGGATAATTTCAAGAGGTCCCTGCCAACATCAACCGTTCTGTGAAATAACCCCAACACCCTTTTCCCATGGCCGGGTGAAGATGAGAGCCATGAAGAGGGCAATTCAGCAACCACGCTGCCTTGTTCTGAGGCTGTATTTTTAAAAGTTTGATCCTTGTCTTTAAAAAAAAAAAAAAAACAAAAATCCCACAAAAAACCCCACAGGTAGCCCAAAGAAAAGCCACAATCACTGAAGATCTCTGGAGCTACACTTCAGGAACACACCCTTACAGAAAAATGTTTGGGCCCTCTTAGCATCACTGCTCACCAACTCAGTCAATGCACAGATATATTTAAGAAGACTCCAGCTCCCGTGGGCCAAGCTGCAAGAGGGAGATGGGTTCTTGAGCACCTCAGCTAGCAACAAATGCCTGGTGGTAATAAAAGATCACGTAGCAAAAAGGCTGCAAAATGGGATTATAACAACATCCCCTGGACCATGGTCAATGGGTCTGATCTGAACCGGGAGGGGAAATGTGCAATTACACGGGCCTGGGAGAGATAATGAACTCCGGAGTAAAGAGCAGATTTTGTTACATGTTTTAATGCCAGTATCCTAAGCAACGAGTGCTGCAATAGCAAAGGCACAGGATATACAAATATGTTGCTATAGATATTGGGTCCTGCCTGGTAAAAGTCATGCGAACTTCTTTCCTGCCCTGTGGCAAAAGCAATGCTGACACTCATACACCAGCTACTGCAGCACCCGCTTTGTCTTCCCAAGCTGTAGACATGGGGTCAAAAGTAACACCTCTCTGATAAAGTTCAAAGCAGAGCAAGGAAAATCTTCACCTCTTGAAAACTTAATAAGAGAAGCAGCAAGACAAAGGAGAAAGCTCAATCAATAATGCTGCAAAAAATTCAAACCCTGCAGAAACGCTGTGGAGTTTGAGATGAGAAGGAACTGAAGCTCCTTCCTCCGCTGCCTTCGGGGAAACAAAGAGAAACGAAACCTGACAAGTGAAGAACAGACCACACTAAGTAAATAAATGGGCTTTTTACAATTTTCACTTTCAGTGATTAATCATGCTTTTATTTAAGTAAGTACCACTGCTTACTTGCAACTCATTTTCAAGTTAAACCCCTTCCAGAAGCTTATTAAAAAAGGTGGGTGAAGGGGAAGAACTGCCCTCATTTTCAGTTCCAGAACACTCTGTAACAATTCAGGTATGTACACTGAATGTTCCTCCGAGAGGGGCAGTGGACTGGTAACAGGCCTGGAGCCACCTCACTTTGTAAGTTTATCCATAAACATGTACTCAGGAACTGTGTGGTCTTGAAAACCTGATTGCACATCTGGGATGAAAACCCATTACAGATAACCACCCACCCCTAGCTCGCCGAACAAAGATATAATGACAAAGCTCCAATCCTGAAAACAGCTATGAGAGGAATATTTCCAGGCTGGCCCATTAATTTCACGGAGTCAGCTGCACAGGCTGAAATCTAAGAAATCCACTTATAGGTCTCTGTATTGCTCCTATCTATTGAAGTCACTTTACTTTGGATTATAGTCCTGATTTATATGGAAAAACCAATTAGTCTCTGACATCCAGCATCAGTGCATTAACCTGTGAACAGTTTTACATTCGTATTATTGGTATGGGGTGCAAAGGCATTTGCAGATGACAGTGGCAACACCTTCCCAGCCATTTCAGTCACTGCAATGAGCCAGGGCACACTGGTACCCACTGTGCCCGCCAGCACCAACCCCCATCACCAGGAGGTGAGGGCAAGGTTAGAAATTTCCTGCAAAGAAGAAACAGAATCACAGAACACCCCCAAACATTCACAATTTGTTGCTAATGAGGAAAAAACGAGACCCGTGTTGGGACAATAAAAGTGGTAGTTCCTCCGGGAGCTCTCTGTAATATTCTCCAGCTCAGGGTGGAGAGCTTATTACTGTAAAGGACAAATATTCCCAACGCAATATGAGTAGCACAGAAATATTTCGAGTAAATTAGGAAATTGGGTTAATTTGGATGGGAGAAGACTGGGCAGCAATGTAGCTTGTGATTGCAGACAGGAAAAGAAAATCGTAGTGGATCTTCCTCGTCTCCTCCCTTTGCCCTTTCCTTTTTTTTTAATGAAGCCAAGGGAGAAGCCGCCAACCCTATTTTGTCTTCAGACGCTCTGCAAAGTTGGCAAGGCTTAAAAAAAATAAATTACAGTCTGTTTACACAATATTACAGAGCAAGGAAAACATGTCAGCACAATGTCTTAGCGCACAAGGTCTTTTTCTGAGAAGGTTGGGTTGCATGAGGAAAACCCCACGTCACGTTCTCTGAATATACTATTGTGATACGTAAATCTAAATAAAGCTCTGAGTGCAGGCCTGCAGGGCAGGGGAAGGGGCCTGATGTGAACTGGGAAATCAGAGAGAACACGGGTCCCTTTTAGAGAAAGTGAACAGAAGTGTCAAAATCAGCACAGGACATTTTTTGTATAAGTAAACCCATAGAATTAGCACGGTTGTCATTGGATTTTCATATGATGCATTTACTTAAGTGATGAAGGTAAATCACAGAATAATTCTCTACAGAATACCCACAGCTCTGGGAGAAAGGAAGCTGGATTAAATTTGAGAAGAATTAGCCAAAACATGGCAGTATAAGAGCCAGCCAATGGCACCTGAGCAAGCCCTATAGCATCAGAGCCATTCATGTAGAGAAAATGGACAGTTTGGGGGCAATGAGACTTGCTAAAGAGACAGTGATGGATGACAATCAGCCCTCAGAGGCTGGTCTGCAAGACCACCCTTGCTGCTAATGATGCCTACATGAAAAAAAAAAAACCAAACAAGCCCAAAATCAGAAGAGATCTGACATCCTTCCCCCGTTGCAGGTACTGTGCTAGGATACAGAGGTTGGAGGAATCAAGGGGATTTCAGGATAGCTAATTCGAACCAGGGAAGAGACTTGGCCTTGTTTTCAAAGAGTGGAATGAATTCTTATTTTATTGTTTGTAAGAAGCATTATTTAGTATGCTTAGTAAAAAGATGCTCAGAAATGTGGTTTTGGAGATATGCCAACTAGCTGCCTTTAATAAAACTTCAACCAACATTTATTTCAATGCCTGACTTAAAATACTGAAACATTGGGGGGGGGGAGGGAATAAACCCAAAGAGAACAACTGTCACTAACATTTTCACCTACCAAATACACAAATATTGCTAATAATTTCTACTACTACCCAACATTTTGTTCCAAAAATGTCAAACGAATAAGTACATTAGATTATTTTATTTTATTAATCTCACTTTTTAATCAAGCTTTTTTTTAACAGATCGTCACTTCAAAATAGCACAAAAACCACTGGTTAACCTCCTTGTAAAAATACACTCCGCCAAACCAAAATTCTTCTCAAAACACTGTTCTCTTCAGTGGCAACGACCAGTGATAGTAATCTAAGTATTTCACACTGTTATATTCCTGTTTGCTGAATGACAAACGCAAAACTGAAGTTAAAAATCTAAAAGCAAACCCAGAGTATAATTTTACTTTTTTCTTTGCAGAGGTGCAGAAACCCTGTGAAAGAAAAACTCTGTAAAATAACTACATGAGAACAGCATTCCACCCATAAAGAAGAAACCTGGTTCTGCTGGATGCAGCAATTCAGGCATCTGAAGACCGAATGTTCTGCTGGCAGGAATCAGCCCAATCTCTATGCTAGCTGGGGGGTGACTGTACCAGCCTCACAGGGATCTTATTTATTTATTTATTTTGAAAATCACGGAGCCAAAAGTGCAGAGACTACTATCACATGCAGGAAAGCCACGTCCCCAGCACACATCTTGGACAAGAGCACCACATGAGGGTTCACGCTCAAGATAGTATTCAGGACAGCCATGAGCCTTCGTGCCTTGAGATTGCAACCCCAAACACCTTGTACTGAATTATAGCAATATAATGCTAAACTGGGATGTGGGAACCCATCTGGGGCAACGTCCTGCTGTCCTCCCAGGGTGGCAAGGTCTGCTCATGCCGAGGGATGCTGGGCTGGTGGCTCCTCACAGTCTCCCCACAGATGAGGGCACATGCTGGTGTTTGTCCAAGGTAGTGCCTCAGAGGTGTGAACTCCAGACCCAGTGGCTGCAGGGATGAGCAGGACTCTGATGTTCCTCTTAGGTGGATCCTGACCACAAAGTGCCATTTTCTATACCCACTGCAGAGATAAGGACATCCTTGCTTAATCAGTGGTGATATGAGTGAACATCTCTCTGGCCATGCATAACACTCAGTGATACAAGTAATATCCCCTCTCATCTCTTACTTCAGTTCCCATCTTTAAAAATGGAAGATCTCCAGGAAACAGAAGATATCATATTATTTCATGACCAGTTCCTACAAAGGCAGTAGAAAAATGGGCAACACCCCCTCACTGAGCTGTCTGGGACCGCACTTACTGGACTCCTGAAGACTCCTTTTGGGTCCAGAAAAGGGCAAGAAAGCTGGTGAAAGACGTGGAGAATAAGTCTGATGAGGAACAGCTGAGGGAACTGGGGTTGTTTAGTCTGGGAAGAGGGAAGAGAAGGCTCAGGGGGGAACCTTACCACTCTCTGCAACTACCTGAGAGGAGGTTGTAGTGAGGTGGGGGTCAGTCTCTTCTCCCAAGTAACAAGAAAGAGGACAAGAGGTAATGGACTCAACCTGCTCCAGGGGAGGTTTAGATGGGATAATAGGAAAAATTTCTTCACCGAGAGGTGCTCAGGCGTTGGAACAGGCTGCCCAGGGCAGGGGTGGGGTCACCATCCCTGGAAATGTTCAAAACCCGTGTAGATGAGGCCCTCAGTGATACGGTTTACTGGTAGACTTTGCAGTCCTGGGGTAATGGTTGGATTTGATCTTAGAAGCCTTTTCCAACCTAGTTGATTCTATGATTCTGTGACTCTCCCAGCAGCTGAGACCAAGGCAAGCAGAGGCTAATGCAGCAGCACGGCAGGACACCTCCAGTTCCAGCCCATGCGCTAAGTAGCTGCAATTTTCATTAATCCTGAACATTCAACAGTATGATTTGCTTTTAAGTGCATTCACTATAAACTATGCAGAAAAGCAATATGACTGATTCAGAGAAAGGCAATGCCCCATACCAGACGAAACAGCTGAAGACCCCTTGACCCAGACACACTATGACCTTTTCAGGTGCACCAATAATAGCCCTAAGAAAATCCTTTCTCTCCTCTGGCATTTCTGTGTGGCATTCAACACTCAAATGCATATAATCTCAGAAGTAATCCATGAAATCAGCACTCAGGACATCACTTTTTTCATTAACCTCCACCATGGGGCTCCATCCCTAGCAGTATCCACACCAAATGTGCTTTTCTGAGCACCGTGGGTAAGGGCTGCCTGGAGCTGAGCCTCTGTCAGCAGGCTGGGTAAGACAGCAAATGGAAAATCAAATCATGTTGAATTTTATATCTTTAAGTGATGCCAGTAGTGGCCAAATGGGCGTACTTTCCTCCCTAACTGGGTATGGTAACAGGAAGGAGATGTGATGGTTGTGAAGCAGGAAGCACCCTGACAGGGGAGGAATGAGAAGAGCTGACCTCCACCTGAAGCACATCCTGTCCCACCGCCTCAGTGCCACATTGGTGAAGGTCTTGACTGTAAAAACAGGAAATGAGCGTCTTCTCTCAACAGCAGTGCTGAAGGTGGACATGCATGTGGGGAGAAGGGGACAAGGGAGAAAACCTACTCCTGATTCCACCTTAAGGTCTCTCTCTCAGATGGCACTACCTCCATGAACATTTTTTTAGCAAAGGCAAAGAAAAAGGAATCTAATCAGTAAGATTTTAACATATCAGTCCATGGACAGATAAAGCTCTTCTGGGTCCAGCCGCACTAGAATACTGATTTCAGCCACTTTTGTGATCCTTTCATTCATTACTCTGACCTCTGAAAAGGCCACAGCTGGTATCAAGTACTAGCCAGCTCCACTTCTAACAAGACCACAGAAAATCCTACTAAACCTAACACTTTCACTAACTTCTGTGCCTTTCACAAAGATCCACAAAGAGCCACCATTTCTTTTTAATCTTCCTTCCCCAAGGGTGACATACCTATTTTCTTGGAAATTTCCAGCAACTTTTCTGCACCAGGAGAAGGTATCCTGTGTGAGAAACCATGTCAACAAGGCCCTTCCGTAAGTGCAACATTCGTGTAACATCAACACAATAATTTATCATTTATTTTTTCCTCCTGAGAGGAACAGGAAAAAAGTGTTTAAAGGACACAGCAGTGGTTAAAAGGAGGGCTATGATGGTGGAGGAATGTGCACTAACTGAAAGTTTCTGAAGTGATGCCTTCTCCTGGGGTGTGCAGACATCATCTTTCAGGACACAACAGCAAGGCCACTTCCCTTTGCCTTGAAGCTTGTGAATAGCTTTTTGTTGGCAGTATGAATGTTGAAAAGGGATGGCCAACAAACCACCTTATGTACTGCCCTCAGGGCCAAGGGGAGTCTGCTCTGAAACTGATGTACATGTTTGGCGTCACACTGGCATCGGGGAAGACGTTCCTGGCAGAGGAATGTGAAGCTTTATCTGCTCAGCTGAAGGCAATCTGGAGAATGGAGGTACCAGGTAGATCCTCCAGCTGATGCTCTGCCCAGGCTGAGCCTCCCATTCAATCTCTTATCTCTCCCCTCTGCAAACACACGCACAATGCTGCTGCTGGACTTTCTTGAGATATACCCAGCACAACAGAAATAGTCTCACATTTCCTCCCCATGCTCTGAAAAGAGTAGACTATACCTTAAAACCATTCATGCAGTTAACATCATATTTTTTTTAGCTTCTTGACCCTCTACCACAGAGATCATGACTTGTCAGACTTATTTTGAAACCTCCCTTAAGTTTCACAACTAAAACATAACAAGTATCAATCAGGCTCCCAAAGAGAGGTCAATCACCGTATTCCCTCTCTGCAACACCATTTCTAACTGCAGGAGGGGGGTTGCGGCAAGGTGGACAGATGGGCATTTATATATCCCACAGTACAGCCCAAGACAGCCCTCTTTGGCATTCTGGTGCCAAAACCTTCTGTTTTGGACAAGGAGAGGAGCTGTAGCTGAAGATGACCCCACTGAACAATGGTGCATTGCCCCATTATGCTGGGTTTTGGAGCGACTCCAAGCAGGGTGGGACTGTAAGGAAGTGGACAAAAGCTTCGGATAGAGATCTACGGGGAGGAAGCGCTTCCTACTTCCTATACTCCACAGAAAGGACGAGGGCTTTAAATAACCCTCCTCCAAGCTCTGCTGAAAACCAAAAGGGTTGCTGTTAGAAGAAAGTCCTATCTGGCTGAGACCCGGATGAAGGCTGCCAGGGGTCTCCCATGGGATGCAGCCGCTCCACTGCAGCAGTTCTCAATGCATTGGTGGGAAGGGGAAGGCTGAGCTGCCCACAGTCCCATTGTGCCCAGCACCATCCAGATAAAAAAAGGCTGTGGAAAGCCTGGGACAGAGCTTTCAGCTCCCCCACCAGAAGTGCAGACCTAAGTTTGCCTGCTGAGAACATCCTTTGCTGAAAAAGGAAAATCTGGGAGCTACATTTACACTTTGCAATACCACCTCAACATCACACTATTTCTCAGCCCCATTTACCTTTTAGCCCTCTCTCATGTGGCCTACAGGGCTTCAGCAGACCCTTTATTCTGATGGATGGAGACACTCAACCTGTTCCATTAATTCATCCTGGCTCTTTGCCTCCCTTCCCACCTCAGCGGCCACACCAGACCTTCCCCCATTGCCTCCCTCCTGCCTCTTGCACAGTCCCATATATAGACCATGAACACTGGAGCCAGGACAACCTGCAGGTTGGGCAACAGTACTGATAAGCAAATACTGGCATTGACCAAAAAACACCCACTCCTAATGAATACTGATGGGAAATTACTTTGCTTGGATTTAACAGAATCAGACCCTAAATACAGTAATATGTATTTGCAGACCATCCAGAGCTTTCCTCTGTACAGTACTATACCAGTTATCTGTCCATTTTAATGTACATATTCTGTTTTCACACCTATCACCTGTCTTCTTCTCCGTCCTGGGCATCAGCCCACAGCAGAAAGCTGTTTGTTGTCTTTCGACCTATCCTTAGTGTGCTGGAGCACTCACTGCCTATTAACTCAATCGTAGAAGCTTGTGCTGTGCCAAAGCTGCTTAAATCTATGTATCAGGTGTTTTCAATAAGGTGGAAGATTTAATAGTGGAAAATAAGGGAGAGAAGGAAGGAAACCACAGCTTTGGAAAATATCAGGCTAGACAGATTAAGAAGCAATGTGGAAAAAATATACTTCAAATTATATTTTCAAAAGGAAAATGAAGATATAGTCAGGTCAGAAATAACCAAGTTGAGCATACATTTCTGCTACCGTCTCCATTAAGAAAAGGCATTGCTTTGAAATGGGATTGAATAAACAAACTTCACCTTCCTGGAGGAAAAAATTAGTTCATGAATGGCTTTGCACAAAGCAATTACCCACTGGTTTGGAACAGACGTCTGTAGTTTTGACCTGCTGAGATAGCCATCGAAACTGTGCTTGGTCCAAAACTGGGAGAGATAAAGTTATCAACTCCTCCCCCATTTTTCAGGGAGCAAAAGAGTCAGAACTATTTCTCATAGCAATTATCTGCCAGGTTCTGGCAGATAGGGTTCACTGGACAACAAAATGCGCTCAGTAAATGTTCTGTCATTATAAAACTCTGGGATTTTCTCCACTAATTCATGTTATGGCAATACAGTGAGCAGCCAGCTGAGAAGGCGGCTTTGTTTGGCTGAAATTAGACAAAGTGCAATAAAAAACAGCCTGTGGCAACACCAAATTCACAGCCAGGAGTGAGAGGGGCAGACCTGCTTGAGTGCCAGCCTCGGAGAGGTGGCATACCCGCCAAGGGCATGCAATGAAACAAAAACACTTACTGCCACTGTTCCTGCAAATTAGGTTTGTCTATTATAGGTTATTTCTCTTTTGCTTGTCGCTTCCAAGCCATCTCGGTATCCTATAAGTTTCCATTACTCAGCTTTGTCCTAATGGTTTCAGTACAGAGCTATGCCAGAATGGATGCATCTCAATATACTTGAACTTTGATGTACTCATTGTTTTCAGTATTCCTGAGGATGAACTGCTCCTCTTGGGAACACCATGTTTGGGCTCTGATATGGCAGATGCAGCATCACTCACTGACTTTCTTCCCGAGCTTCATCCCAAAAGCCAGACAGGTTTTGTTCCTACCATCCCAGTCACAGGCTTCACTCCTCTACCAGCTCAAAATCAATTTAACTTCCAGCCCAATTGTATTCAGTGCTGGTGACCACATCTGCTCTGCTATCAACACCATCTTCTCTCAGTCTTCCCCGCTGCTACACACATGGACAGAGAGCCATCATTCCCACATCAGCCTTGGCTTTCCTGTCTTAACTGACGGGGCTCTTCTTGCCCCCTTTGAGACACACATTTTCCTTTCCCTATGCCATAGAAATCCTCCTCCACTCTTAGTGCAGTGACAGCCTCCCAACTCCTGACCACTGGGACTGCATGCACCACCCTGGACAAGGTCTCACCTCAACACCAAGTTTCCTTATCTGCACTGGGAACTCATCCAAGAAGAGGATTTGTCTTTTCACCTTAGTGCCTTGGGTCAATCTGTGTTCTGCTCTGTCTGGGCTCTTCTCCGCATTTCCAGATAAGCAGCTCCTACCCCATTCAGAGAAGTACTGCCCCTGCATTTCATGCCTCTTCTGTGACTATCCCCAGGGTTACCCAGCTCTCTCAGAACCATGTTCTGATCTTCCTCCACATTAATCACAAATGGCGGTGTTGTGGTATTAGACTTCTGTGATCTGTGCCTTCCCAAATGAGGAGCTTCAAAACCCATTCACTGAAAAGGTCTAATGAAAGCGATGTAAAAGCTCAGTGGAAAAACAGTGTTAAGAAGTAAGTGATCTGACACGTTTCTGGAACATCTCCACATGTAAAACCTAGTGGTGCAAGTCACACAATGACCTTCCAGTTTCTTCTCCAGCTGTGAGAGGTGATGGAGAAAGATCACTTCTACTGTTCATCCAGTGTGAGAAGAGGGAATAATGGTGTATTTGTTTCATAAACAAAACAGCAGGCTTGTACAAAACCAAACCAAACAAATCTAACCACAGCCTTAACTAGAAGAGACCACAATCATTCTCTATTTGCTGTTCAACAGGATCTGTGTATTAGAAAACATTTCAGCAAGTGCAGCTTCTCACACACATATATTTCTATTTTACCTACAATTAAGGTCTGTTTCCTCCGAAAGGGGTAGATTAAAATCTCACACATCAGAGGAACAGCTGTAACAAACACAAAGTCCATTAGGCAGTTTGCTCTGAAAATAAAATAAAAACACCCACCTTAACTAGAGCAGTGAAAAAAGCACTGAAAAATGCCTGAGTGGTATGAGCAGGTTTGCAGCCCCCCTGGAGCATAAGGAGTCTCAGTATCTGCTGCAGGGGCAGGTGAAGCAGTTCAGCAAACACAAGTTCACACATGCTTACAGACACATGGGGCTTATAGTCAGTGAGAGATTTGCCACTGAGAAGAACACTATTTTTTGGTGGCATCTAAAGAAGCGTGCCCTTTGCTGCTTTACCAGACCATGGGTGGGATCATGGTCATCTGGCACAACTCCCTCCCTAGCTCTAAGCAGTGCTCTCACTGGAGCAACACAGCATGACTCTCTGCAAACCCGGAAGACGCCCTGGATTGGGTCATTGTGCAAGGGAACGGATGGGGAAAAACCACGCAAAAATACCACAAGTTTGCCAAAACTTCAGGCTATGCCATAAGAGTGTTTGGCTGTATGCTGAGGCATGCAGGTAGCTTTGGCCAGGCACAAGCCTGCTCAGCCAAGCACTTGCTCCGATGGCCTACTGCTGCCAACACATCAGTTGTGAAAAAGCCTCAAACCCCTGCATGTCTCAGCATGCCACTGAAAAAATAGGCTTCATCCCCCAGAATGACTTTTCCTATAGAAAGTGACTGTTTCTTGACTGAAACTGCTCTTCCCAGCTGGGAGGGGAGCCGCGGCTGCACATTTCTCCGGGCTGTGCCAGCAAGCCATGGGGCTGCCAGGAGCACCACAAGCAGAGCTTAGGGAGCTCTGCAACAAAACAGCAACACTCTCTACCCACAAATAACTCCACCAAAATACACCCAATTTCTTGATGCTGCTATTGCAGGCATGGAAATAGTGGTCCCTTTAGCTTTTCCAGAGAAAACTACATCATGCACACGCTCCAGCCTGTGCTACATTTAACAGGAGCAGCCTGGTATTCATACAAGCAGCGGAGCTGCTTTGCTAAAAGCACATCTTAGGTGGTACGCGTTCAAGCTGACTACTGGCAAAGCCACCGCTCCAGCTCCAAGAGGGGATCACATCTGCCAGTGGCTACCCCAGCCCAAAAGCAGGAAGCTGGAGTGCTCCTGCTGCAATGCAGAGAGTGGCAGCTGAGATGTGGCCTCTGCTGTGCCAGGCACCATACACAGGGCTAAAAAGAGCCTTTCTCTGTGCCAAAAAGTGGGCAATCTAAGTAGAAAGACAGCTGATGGGAATTCCCTGCTTTGCCAAGCAGTCGGCTGGAGAGGCACATCTTGCAGCAGCAAACATCCCCCTACATCAACAAGGTGGAGGGTCCCCTCAAATCAGTCCTGGGCAGGTCTAAGGACAGAGGCTGGGGATAAAGAAGAGATGCTTGATATGTGGCAACACTTCGCAAGCCTAAAATAACAGTCTGCTTCCTCCTCTTCAAAACGTTATGCACCTCTTTCCTACTGTTGCCTCCCAGCCCATAAAATATCATTAAAACTCACCCTGACTGAAAATACTAGATGCCTCATGTCTTAAACTTGAAGAACATTTTTTCCACTCAGACACAGGAATTTTGCTTACCTTCATCAAGCAGCAGTGCCAACAGTTGTTCAAGTACAGTATGAATATCAGCCTTTGCCAGCAAACAAATGCAGATTTTGGCACCAGATCTCACAGGAATAATCACAGAATGGTTTGGGTTGGAAGGGACCTTATAGATCACTTAGTTCCAGCCCTTCTGCCATGGACAGGGGCAACTTTCAGTTGGCCCCATCCAGCCTGGCCTTGAACACTGCCAGGGATGGGGCAGCCACAGCTTCTCCGGGCAACCTGTGCCAGCGCCTCATCACCCTCACAGTAAAGAGCTCCTTCCTAACCTAAACCTACCCTCTTTCAGTTTAAAGCCATTCCTCCTGTCCTGTCACTGCAGGCCCTTGTAAAAAGCTCCTCTCCAGATTTCTTGTAGACCCCCTTTAGGCACTGGAAGCTGCTCTAAGGCGTTCCTGGAGCCTTCTCTTCTCCAGGCTGAACAGGCCCAACTCTCTCAGCCTGTCTCCACAGGAGAGCTGACCTCTCCTATCCAGCCCTCTGACCACCTTAGTGGCCGCCTCTGGAATTGATCCAACAGGTCCAGG
Organism: Ara ararauna; assembly: GCA_028858755.1. Taxonomy (NCBI): domain Eukaryota; kingdom Metazoa; phylum Chordata; class Aves; order Psittaciformes; family Psittacidae; genus Ara; species Ara ararauna. Next base: position 29,679,889 of record CM054379.1, read on the forward strand.
TCTTTCCTGCGCTGGAGACCCCAGAGCTGAATGCAGTGCTGCAGGTGGGGTCTCACAGGAGTGGAGTAGCAGGGGAGAATCGAGCTACTGGGCACGCTTTTTGGGCTGCAAGCGCATGTTGCTGCTTCATGTCCAATATTTTGTCCACCCATACTCCCAAGTCCTCAGTTCCTTCATTCCCCAGCCTATATTGATACTTGGAGCCCCAGCTGCAGAACCTTTCACTTAGCCGTGTTGAACTTCACAAGGTTCACATGGACCCGCTCCTCCAACCTGTCAATCTCCCTGTGTATGAGATCCTTTCTTCCTTCAAATGTATCAACCGCATCACTCAGCTCAGTGACATCTGCAAAGTGGCTGAGCGAGCGCCCAATCCCACTCTCTACAGCACTAGTAAGTTAAAATAGACAACAAAACCTCACAAGAAAAAGCTCAACTAGGGAACAACGGCATAGACCAAGCAATCCCACATGTGGGACTATAGAATATACGCACAGCTAAACTGGATCACTCTTTCTAGAAGCTTCATTTCCATGCTTTATTTATTTGTATTTAACAAACTAAAACCCTACGTGCCAAACTGAAGGCTCAGTGACAACTCATACTAAACAAATTAGCTACTCAGGTCATTAAAACACTTGAGAGCTGCTTTACTTCCTTCTGTTTATGCTCTACTAATCTCTACACTTCTCTCTGTCTGATAATTACAGAAAAAAAACATCCATTTCACTTTCTGTTTCTGACCAGAGAAAGCATAACGAGCACACAGGCTACTGGGATTTTTTAAATGAGAAATATTATTCTCCATATACTTTCAGTAAATAATCCCAGTGCGCTTAGGTGTGAAACAGATCTGCAAAATTAAATAGGCAAGAATGTAAACTTAGAGTCTCTGCTTTGAAATACTCCCAGCCTCATCTAAGGAGCAACTCGGCTGGAAAGTTATTTATCGAAACAAAGAGGCCAAGTGATGCAGGAGCTCCAAAGACACAGCAAGGAGAGCAGGGAAGGTAATGCCTAAGTCAGTTATGCAAGTGGGGAAGCGCAGGGTGAAAGGACGGAAGGACTCTGTGGGCTGCACAGCAGCCAGCCTCAGAAAGCTCATAAAGAGCTTTGGCAGAAACCGGCTACCCCAGTGATGCTGAAGCTGGGCTCTGGCACTGCTGGCTGTGGGATCCCACACCTGGCACCTCAAGCAGCAGGGCAAAGCTCCTGGTTGCTCTCCTGCGAAGCTCTGTGTTTGCTGGGCACATGCATGGAGCCTGCGGGATGCTGGGGAAAACATCAAAAGGGCTTTGATGCTTTCTCTGCCATCTATGCCGGGTTTTAATGCTGTTTGGTTTGTTGGGGTGTTTTTTTCCGAGTTTGCCGCTGAAGTGCCCACAAACAATGAGGCTATTGAGCATTTACTACAGCGTGAGATTAGTTTGGGTTTCAGTTTCTGCTGAGCCAGCTCATTTCCTTCCACATTCTTACCGGAACAGATGCTAAAATACAAATGGGCATTCATCATCATAAAAGCAGAAAAGGGAAAATTCTCATAACAGCAGTTAAAATTATTCTTTTTCACGGCTTTAGCCAGAACCACTCAATAGCTTGCTCCTCCATCTAATTATATTACATTAAAGAGGCAAGGAGCTATTATTTTGTCTTTAATAACAAAAAAACCCACACACACCCCTCAAAATATCAAAAACCCCAACCAATCAACAACAAAACTGGCCAAACTGGCCAGATCAAAAGTCTTCAGAGGAGCTAAATAGAAAAATTACTTTTGTCCCCTCCCATCACGCATGACTGTGGTGCTGCCTTCAGACACTGAATTTAATTGCTGCAGCAATTAGTCATAAAATTCACAGCAAGTTGAAACTGCCAGATACACCAAAGAGCATCCCTGCACTACAGCCAGTTCTTCCCCCACAGAGGAAAACCAAGCAAGTGAATAACCCACAGTTAATAAACAGCAGCTAGCCATCCCTGGGCTGGGACATCAGCAAGGACGAGGCGACAGCCTCGTGCCTCCACTCAAGTCACGGCAGGAGCATCCCTTCCCCTCTTCCTCAAGTGCTTTCGTATCCAGGGGTCACAGCCCAGGGCATCCCCACAGGGCCAGGCAGCAGAGACAGAGCCACCAGTGTTTGGACTTTCTTTGGGGAAAAAAAGGCGGAAAGAAACCACATGGTGACGCTCATCAGAGCCCTGCTTCACCACACCAGCCACATTTTTCCTTCCACCCACAATTATTCCCTTCACAATTACTTGTGCTCAACTGCCTACAGTCTTCTGGAAACTAAATGGCATCTGCAAACTTTACCCCTCCTCAGAAAAGCCCCAAGTAGGGCAAAACGCTCCCCCTGGCATCTCTGCTATTCTAGATGCTTTGCCAGTTAGATGGGCAATCTGCAACCCCTCCACAACCTTTTTAAAGTACCTTTCACATACAGATGTAATATCCATCGTCTACTAATGCTTCTAAAATGCCAGATGCTTCTCATCGGCCGCCCCAGGTGGGCAACCTACCACTTGGCAAACCCGTAACTCCCTGGTGACCACAAGCACCACCTCCTCTGGGCTGGCAGAAAAATAATACAGGTCAGAAAACCAGGCTCATGAAGGGCTGAAGCCACCGATTCTCCCATGAGGCTGCTTCGTGAGCTAACAAGCTATGATGTATACAATGTAAATATACAGACAACGCACAAGTTGGTAGGACTAATGACAAGAAATCACTGGTAAGACCTAGGAGGACTTCCAGAGAAATCTTTCCACACCATCAACTTCTGGATTAAGACTAGTGAGGTAGGTTCACAGAGGTAAAAACTAGGTCCATGGAGGTAAAAATAAGGTTCATTGAGGCTCATGGAGTAAAATGAATTTAGCTCATACAGAGAAGAAAGTAAAAGTCCCTGCTGTCAGCTCAGGCCAGAACCAGGCTCTGCAATATCTTACTGACCGTAAGTGAGGGGAGTTTCAATCCTGCCGTAAAGAGCAGAGAAAATGATGCAACTTCCTAACGTCTCTGTCAGCTTGTTCAAAGACATTTTAGTATTGCAAACATTTTAATCCCCTGTACGATACCATTAGGCTTTCCAAAAAACAAACAAACAAACAAAAACCCAAATCAAACCCAGAAAAAACAACATAGTAGGAAATGTCCTAGCATCCAACATCCCTAATGAAAAAAAAAAAGCTCCCAACACAGCTCTCGATGAACACAACTGCCCTGTGGTTTCTCACTTCCCAGCTGCAGCCCTCCTGGCACCAGCTCAGCAACCACCCCAGCACTGTGCTACTCCTCCCTACCTGGAAAGCAAAGCCCTCCGTGAGCCAGTACAGCTGCCATTGCTCAGTGTCCTGACGGCTCTCAAGCCAAGTTTCAGTGCAGGTTACCCACCGTAAAACCATCCTGCTGCACTGGCACGAGAGGATACCTTATACGTTTCTGATGGCTTCACTGCTGCTCTTGCTCACTCATTTTCCACAGAGCAGCAGCCAGCCCTCTAAACTACTCTCTGGGATTCAGCCTTTAAAGCAACCACCTCCCTCATCGCCGAAACACATGCTTGGGCCTGATAGAGGACCTACATGATCATAGAATCATAGAATAGTTAGGGTTGGAAAGGACCTCAAGATCATCTAGTTCCAACCCCCCTGCCATGGGCAGGGACACCTCACACTAAACCACGTCACCCAAGGCTCTGTCCAACCCGGCCTTGAACACCGACAGCGATGGAGCATTCACAACTTCCCTGGGTAACCCATTCCAGTGCCTCACCACTCTTACAGTAAAGAACTTCTTCCTCATATCTAATCTAAACTTCCCCTGTTTAAGTTTGAACCCATTACCCCTTGTCCTCTCACTACAGTCCCTAATGAAGAGTCCCTCCCCAGCATCCCTATAGGCCCCCTTCAGATATTGGAAGGCTGCTATGAGGTCTCCACGCAGCCTTCTCTTCTCCAGGCTGAACAGCCCCAACTTTCTCAGCCTATCTTCATACAGGAGGTGCTCCAGTCCTCTGATCATCCTCGTGGCCCTCCTCTGGACTGGTTCCAACAGTTCCATGTCCTTTTTATGTTGAAGACACCAGAAGTGCGCACAATACTCCAAGTGAGGTCTCACAAGAGCAGAGTAGAGGGGCAGGATCACCTCCCTCGACCTGCTGGTCACGCTCCTTTTGATGCAGCCCAGGATACAGTTGGCTTTCACACCATGACATCTGCTTACAGGCACAGAGGACTTCATGCGGCCACCACCCCATGCACGACCGGCACCCAAAGGTGCCTACGTACCAACTGACGGCAGCATGTCCCCCCCACACCCAGAGAAAGGCTGATCCCACCACTATCCCTGCTCCCCACCCACTGCCCCTTACCTCGTCCCTCTGGCTGGCCCAGGCTCAGAAGGGAAGTCCTGCAGCCCAGGCCAGGCTGGCTGCCCCATTGCTCTGGCTGCTCCACCGCAGCCCTGCACAAGCCAGGAAGCGGAGGCAAGCCGGCGTTTATTTTTAGATGCTTTTTTTTTCTCTTAAATATGACACAAAAACACATGCACAAACCACACGTTTACTCTCACTCCGCCCAGCGATGGGCTTTACGTTTTACAGCCTGCCAACACTCAGAAATTCCCAGGCAATAGTAGAGAACAGATATCACCATATCACCCCATATATTTCCATTAGCCCCTTCAGCATCCCCGTACCTACATGGGCATAATTAGAGTCTCTCAGACACTGAATTAAGTCTCTCCATGAAGAGAGCTCAGAGCAGGAACACACCCTTAGCACTTGCTGTGTTGTGTTGCAGGCAGGTGGCTCTGCTCTCAGCTTGCCTGTTTTCCCTCCTTCCCAAAAACCAGTAAGGCTCCAGCCATCCAGGAGCACCGGCAGCTCACACCTCCAAAGCTTTGCCGCAGACATTTCAGAGAAAGAGCCAGCATGAGATTATTTGTCCCTTCCCACGAGTTCAAACACAGTTTTGAATCCCTGCTAACCAGGACTTGGTTGTTGCTTCTCTTCTGCAGCTCCTCAGGTGTTAAATTTATAGCATAGTATCACAGAATCACAGAATAGTTAGGGTTGGAAAGGACCTTAAGGCCATCTAGTTCTAATCCCCCTGCCATGGGCAGGGATGCCTCATGCTAGACCATGTCGCTCAAGGCTCTGTCCAACCTGGCCCTGAACACTGCCAGGGATGGAGCATTTACCACTTCTCTGGGCAACCCATTCCAGTGCCTCACCTCCCTCACAGTAAAGAACTTATTTGTATCTTCGAGTTTTCCAGTTAAACAGTATACGGGATCTCAAGAGCCACCCCAAACTTTAGTTTCACAGGCCTCTTTTAGGGATGCCAGGATGGGGATGTGAGTAGCACCACCCTGCTGCCCAAACCACCCCACTGTGTGATGCAGGTAGCAGCATCCTGAACGCATCACCACCAAGGGCAAAGCTTTCCACAGCCTCTGCTCACTTTATTGCAAAAAGTTTCTCCTACACTGCTAACAAAAAATTAAATCTTGTGTTGTGATTAAGAAAAAGAAGAGGCTTTTGGTGAGAAGAGCCTTAGGCTTCTGCTACACCAGAGACATAGAACAAAAATATCGCTGCAAGGCTGCAGGTATCATTAGTCACTTTGTCTGTGCCTTATCTGACCACGTACAAAGCCCATTCAACACTCTCTGGTAACACATCAAGGTGCCTGATGCCAAGGTTAAGGATCCCCTTGCTTAAGAACTGAAAGTTATTTTACACAGAGCGATGGGGAAGTGCATTTGCTGGCCAAAGGGGAAGCCTTATGCTTGTATCCCCATGAAGGAGACTGTGGAAAGCGGCACCAGTGGGCTGAAAGGGGCCGCCAGTACCTCCCTGCGGGCACAGAACCCCCGCACCAAACACGAACAAGTTCTCAAGGGAAAGGCATTTTACATGTCAAACCTCTCCTTTCCAAACTCCAAAGAAGCCTACACACTTCCCCTGCAGCCTAATGGACTGCGTTTATTGCTGCATCCTTCACTTTAGAGGTCAACATATACCAGAGCTAGCAATTCTCAGCTAATCAGATTTCCGTGCAGACTGACAAATGGCTCCCAATAAGAATATAAAAAACCCATAAAATAAACAGTCCCTATAATCAACTTGCTCGATGTAATGCAGTAAGTGTGCAGAAAGCTCATAGGCCTTATTAACACATTTGACTGCACTACACAGCACCATCCTGGGGGCTGGTGGTGGTGGGGGGACCCCAGCCTAGGCCAGCTGCAGGAAGGAGCATGTTCCTGCTGGTCTTTGCTGTTTGTGCTCCAGTAATGTTGTGTTATTGTAAAATTAAATTTGTGGTGATTCCTTGACATAGCATTAGTGTGCTCACCAAACGCCAAAGCCTAAAACCAGACTGTGAACACACACTCACAAAGGAAGTCCTCACCCCACCACTTGATTACTGCAGACTGGACTCTTCTAATAGGCAAGTCCTTCCTATCTCCCCAGCCAGACCCTAAATCCATGAACTGACATCAACAGCGGGGCAGGTAAATCCTTCCCATGAAGACCAAGCACATCTCCTTGTTATTCTGCCCCTGCAGCTCTGCCACATTCAGCCCTTCCAAACTCCAGCTCCACTTTACCCCAAACTCTCTCATCACCAAGAAGAGCTTGAGAAGCTTAATGACACCACTGACATACATATAGCATCCTTCCTCCCTCCCACTGCAGCGCTCACGGTGATGGTGGGGTGCTGCACACCCAAGAGTTAAACCACTGAACCCAGTGAGTGAGAAGGAGAGGAGACGCTGTACAGAGAAGCAGGCAGAAAATCACGACCTCCTCCTCCGTGATGGCCTCAGACAGCCAGAGAAGATGACCAGGATTTCCAGTAAAAACACCAGTGCTCTCACAGGTCTGGCTCCCGAGCTGCTGTGCATGTGAAAGGGATGGTGAATCTGCCAAGGTCCCTGATCAGGTACGAAAGAAAAGCCCTGTGCACACAATACTCTTACCGCAACTATAAATAGTCCTCTCTGAACCAAAGTTATACACACTGTATTGGACACCCCTGACTTAATAGGATTTGCCTGGTAGCCCAAACTACCTCTAGCTACTGCAGTGCAGCCTTGCTGAGCAATTTTCACAACACGTGCATACCATGTGGTGCTGCAACTGGGTGGAACACAGAGATAATCCCATGGTTTTGGTGTCCTCGTCACACTAAGGCACAAGGGGACTGAGAAACTCCTAAAGGTTTGTAATGAATTTGCATGCACAGCACGATGTGGAGAAAAATTCCCGGCTGACTGTTTCAATGTAATAAGCTTATCTCACAGCTACATTTCAGAAGCTTCTGTTTTACTACAGATGCTGTTTCTTTCCCCTTTACCGTCATCCTTTTTTATTGTGGTAGAGTAAGACAAAAAAAATGCTCAAAGAAAATATATATTACAATACCATTTATATAATGTCCAATAATGTTAAGTATTAGACTGTTTTCCCACTCAAGTTTATCACGTCATCTCACCTCCTGCAAGTAAACTAAACAAGTTCTCTCACTGAGTCAATACTGTATTCAAACAAATGTATAAGATAAGAATTTAAACACCTCTTATATCACTTTATGCCTCCTAAGTAAATTCCACCCTGTTTGGGTTTCTGTCTGCTAATCTGAGATGCTCACCCCAGTACTGTTAACCAAATACTCTTTTACTGTATCGTTCCCCCTTTGCCTTTGTAGTGTTTCAGGGCCTGTCAGTGGTGCTGAGAATCAGGTCCAGGGTGTGCCTTGACCCTTCAAGCATGTACAAGATGTACTCCCTGCCCTGGGTCCTGAGGCTGGGCTGTGCTGCCAGGCCCATGCCTGCCTCACTCTCCATCATCTGCCTCCCAGAATTGAGCCCCTATTGCTTCCATCACCTGAGAAAATATTCCAAAACCAGTCCACTCATCTCCTGTGGGGAAAACTGACACTTCCATCCCCAAAATGTCAAAATGCCAAGGACTATTTAAACCAGAAGTGAGCAGCTAGAGACTCCTGACTGCACAGCCAACTTCCTCACTTTTCCCTACCATTGCAACAGTTGAGAATCACCTGGCTGAAACATCACCCCAGCACCTCGGGGCCTCAGCCACAGACCAACAGACCAGGAAGCAGCAAGACTTTATGTTGTACAGATGCAGAACAGTAAGATGTCTTCTGTTACCTTATCACACCATCCCCATCATCACTACCTCACAGGCAACAATCTTCAGCAAGAATGAAGTAGTACTGTTTCATATTGTGTATTCCCTACCAACCCCAGCTTCCTTCAAGTACTGCATCACCATAAGCAATATAGGAACCACACAGGACAATTGTAAATGCTCATCCATGTGCTAAGTATTGCAGCTTACTGACCCTACTGACTCAGGACAAGTTCTCAATCGTGTCTGTCACCCTGGGTACACTGTGGCTCCAGGGCTTAGGGATGCAGTCTTTGCGCAGCACTTCTGTGTTTTTCTGGGATGACGTTTGGCTATTGAGAGCACTGGGAATTTGTAACACAAGAAGATGAAATTAAAGTTGAACTCAAACTGGTTCAATACATTCATTCTGAAACCAAAGTAGCAAAAATGTGATGCATCATTTTTTCCTACCAGTCTTTAACGTTATGGCAAATGCAATAATAACGAAAAGGGCTGGCTCTGAGCTAACCTCACCTGCCTAACACCGCATCTGCTTCTTCAGGATGTACCATGTACCACCATGGCAATGATATACATACTGTCTGTACGGCTATCTAAGGACCCCAGGCACAAGTGATCGTAAGGAGACATGTAGTTTAAAATTTCATTAAAGAAATGGCTATAATACAATCACAAGTCACTCAATGCACTGAAGGCTGAATGTTTCTTAAGAAAATTATGAGCCTTCCCCTGCAAATACCCTTATCTACCCACAACAGAAAAAGAGCCAGTACTTTAACATCATCTTTATTCAACACATATACTAGACCACAATAAGTTGATCACAATAACTTAAAACAAAGAAGCTAGCAAAATACAGTAAGCCTCAATAAGCCAAGTGAAACAGGGCTAAAAGGCTCTACCAGCTATGTCTTGCACTTACTTCCCTCCTAGGAAACCTTCTGTAGGAGATGGAAGGACAATCTACTCCCCAAGAGCTTCTACACAGGATGGATGGCAGACAGGTTCCTCCTTCTGCAAAACCTATTTTCTTTATTCTGCACAAGTGAGTAATTCAGCTCAAGGGGGAAAAAAAATAAAGGGCAGAGGGGAAGTAAGGAAAATATTTGAATGTTAGAAAAGGCAAAGTACGGAGCTATAGAAAATCTAGATTAATTTAAGCATTCCTGCAAATTTACAATAGACAAACAAATGGCTCCTATCTGGAAGTCCAGCAAATTAACTTGGATCCTGGTTAAGAAGACAGCACCAGAGCCTGCTTCCAGAAATGTAAATATCCAGCGTGCATTTGCAATCCAATCACAGGCTAAAAATATAAGACCACTCAGAGTGGAAATCTGATTTTATGTCTACCCTCTTAATGGGAAATAAAACAATCGCTCTCTGTAGACACAGCAATCTGGACTCATTCTTCCTGTTTGGAGAGATGCTGCACGATGTCTTTGCATCATTAAAGTCTTTCAGCTGCTTCTGACTGCAAGGCCACAGCTACCAGAATGGGAGCCTGACTTCTCTATCTCCTTTTCCATCTCATGCCCCTGGCTGTTCTACTGTAGCTCTCTGCTTACATCACTTTACTTGGTCCTTATTATTAAGAGCATTCTGGTTCCTTTTTCCCAGGGAGGCTCATCTTCAGCCTTCCAGTAAGAGATGAAGTGCTCTTGCTCTCAATGTGCAGACAGAGAACTCAACAGGCATGAACAAGGCTCAGGACTAAACTTAGCCCAGAAGAAGGGGCTAGTGTCTATGTCAGTGGAAGAAGTAGATTAGGAAGGCAATTGGGAGCAGGAGCCTGTTTTAGATACTCCCTGGTGGTGCTTACCTCCTTTTAGGCTAAAAAGAGAGCCTGGGGAGACCAAGATTAGCCTCTGAGCCTGGGGACTTTCTTTCAATGCTACAAAAGGAAGGAAAAGCCATTACAAGTTAATGTCATCCATATGGTTCAAGAACTGACACTGCAAGGGAAGTTTTATGGTGTTCCACCACCAGAAGGCATTCATGGAAAAAGGACATTTCTCTGTGGATGAGATGGCCTTCTGTGATCACAGCAGGCACAGCTGAGAATTTTAAACTAAAGGAAAATAAAAAGCCTTCCAGTGACATGAAAACCAGGAAAATCAGTTAATTCCTACATCTGGTTTCAATAAACAGACAGGGAGATTGGTAAACATGGACAAAAAAGGCACATAATGTCATCCAAACTTAGGAGAACAAAGAGCATGTTAACATCAATAGCAGCAGTCAGATAGGACAGCAGATAATTAGCCAGAAATGCACACATGAGGAGTAAGAAATAAGATCAAGGATTAACACACTTGATACTGGCAGCCAAGACAACACAACAGGAAAGTCAGGAAGCAGAAGGAGAAGAAACTCAGAAGGACATCATCATGGCCAGCCTATGGTGCTATGGGGTCAACACTGCTTGGGAGGACGGACAACGGCATGGGTTGTCCTAAACTCTACAGATTTTGGATGGAAATGCAGAGTAGATTGCAAGGTGCACAGCAAAACGTATGTGCTAACAGCATTTATCATACTGTGGGACTGTAACTTCCCAAAATATTCAACTGAAGAAGCTACTATTAACATTAAGAGCTGACCACAGATATTCCTGGAAGCAGCAGACAGCAGTTGTAACCCTCCAGCTCCTGAACCTGAACAGGGTGAAACTAATTCAAATACTCTAAGTAGCCATAAGTGCTCAAAAAAGTAATTCTGGAAGCAATGTTAAACATGGAGAGGTGGTTTGGGTAGAAGAATACTCTGAGGTGAAACATGGAATCCATCTTTTCAATTTCCCATGGGCTTTGAGGAATCAAAGGAACTTAGCATGGAAGTCAACCAGACTGAAGCGCTCAAGGATACACTTGTAAGAGGCTTTATGGTAAGAATATGGTAAAAAAAAAAAAAAGAGCTGGTACTTGTAACTCCAAGCAAAGCAGGGCAGACATCTAGGGAATGATTCCCAATCTAACTGGACAAACAATCACTAAAAAAGGGATTTTAGGACTAAGCAGAGTGACTGCGAGGACTGGAAAAGAAGGGCTGCTTGGCAAAGACAGCTGTGTCACAGAGGTCAGAATGCAAATGGGTAAAGAGAAATAGCCAAAGCTGAATTAGATCATGCAAATAAAAATAAAGAGCAAACATCAAAATGTTCTTCAGTGATGCAAATTAAAACAAAAAAGTGAAAAAACAGTAAGGAAAGTGGCAGACTAGCAGCACTTGGCTGATGCCTCTTAAAAAGAAAGCACAGAAGGGAGATAAGCTTTTGCTTTAATCACATCAGGATGGTGAACACCAGATGGAAAAAATAAACCCATAGTGCTGACAAAAAATAACTCCAAACTATTAAACAGCCCATGAGTAAGTTATAACCAGAAGTGGAGCAGTTTTGAGTCAGGGAGGGAGGTGAACAGCCTCTCAGCAGGGCAAGCACCCGAGAGAGGACCTCTCAGAGAAAACTAAATAACAGGATGATGAGAATCTTATGATGCAAAGGGTAAACTATCTTAAAAATAAGATTAAATGGGATTAATTGCCACCTGCAGCCTCATCCCAGAGCATCCAAAAGCAGGATCGCTCTCAGTGCTCTCCTTCAGCATCTCTGGATTCCTTTTGCGACCTCAGCATACCATCACCCCTCTTTGATCTCTTTCAGGGCTACTTGCAGCTCAGGCTCCCACACCCAGAGGTTTGGAGGAGGGGAGGATGCTTATTTTTCAGCACTGGTCATCTGAGTCATTTTGAAACAGGCACAAAGCTATACCACCAAAACAATCCTATCTGATGCTGGGTGGGAGCAGTCTGTCTTAAATTTACCCTCTAAAATAAGGTAGCAAATACATTAAGACTAAAACTAAGCTTTGCCCTGAATAACCTCACCATAGCACAGATGTCTGCCTGGAGTTCACTCCCAAACTTCGGCATTCTGAGCAAAACCAAACTGCATCATTTACAAGCACTGTCATGACGGCTTCTTCCACCACATGAAATTAACAAAAGGGAATTAATTTACTTGAGAAATCTGGGATTAAAAAGCTTGCAGTATGAGCCAGTTTTTAAACATCACTCTCCAGTGAATGAAAGTGCCACTATCAGAGCACAGGGCTGCCTTTAGGAGATGAGAAAACATTTTGTAGCTCCATCAAGCCAGTATTCAACATTACACGCAGAAAATGGCTTTGTGCCTGAAGTTTATTGAGAGTTAAAGTCAAAACCTCTGCAACAACAGAACCACCATCACACAAGCCAGGGAAGCAAACCTATTATTGTCCAAAAATATTATTGTATTAATAACCTGAACAACTTCAGGAAATAGTAAGAAGCTATATGAGTAATTCCATGACTTATGCCCAGCTCCACTGCTGCTCAGTAGCTCCAAGGTGGCACAACTGGGTATACAACCAAATGTATCATTGCGATCCAAAGTAATGAGAAACAGCTTAACCTCTAACCTGAGGTCAGATTTGAGGACATTTCCTCAAACAGAAAGACAATTAAAACCAGCATGAGCACATAGGCAAGTCCACGGCATCAACAGACACTAGAGGCTTTTTCTGAGTCAGTGTCTCGATGCAACATGGTACGTGGTGCTATGACTTGTAGCTGTAAAAATGTTAAAAATGTACAAGTTCACAGAATGCATGAGGAACCAAACTGGAGTCTTCTCTGCAGCTTTGCCTTTTCTCTCACAAACCATTGCATTTTGAAGTGTTTAGTCATCTCTCTAAACTCAGCTCCTTAACTAAGTGCTGGGATGCTCTGTCCATACCACATAACCAAAAGGAGAGACTCGCTGAGAAGAAAACCAGGACATAAACAGGTATTCCCATTACAAGGACTACTCCAGATGGTAAATTAATCAATGAATATTTTCACATGCTCTGCACATGATGCTGCTAACTCAAGAAGAAGAACGCTGTGACCTCCCATAAAAAAAAAAGCTCTTAAGTATCATTATTTCCCCAGATTAAGCATGCATGTAAATGCATGGATAAATCCAGCCAACCCCATGATAATTTAAGCATATGTCCCAAATGAAATACAAAACTGAATGTTCTTCTGGCTTAGGGCAGACTTTAAATCCCTTTCATTACACACTTTTCAGCATGAGACAGAGGTACAATGCTGATGCAAAGGAGTAGGCCAAAAGAGAAACGGGCTACAAATCACCATTTATTTTATTGCCAGTGTCTTATCTTTAAAACATTCCTGCAGGGAAGGAACAGCACGGAAGAGGCTCAAAAATTGTTTCAAAGACACTACTGTGCTGTCTGTCTGTTAGGAGATTAATCATTTAGTGTCCACCTAGCAATAGTCATAATTGTTTTGGAAGACATTCATATTGCAAAGTTGTAAGAACATATAGCAAGATTGAGTAAAGCTGAATTTAACCTTTCTTCATGTTACATTTGCTTTAGACATGTTATCTCCAGTACAGAAAGAATCAACTTCAAGTAAAAAAACCTGTCATGTAGATTAAAGTTTATTGATTACCCAGACAACAATTCCAGCCCAGCAATTTGAGATCTCTCCAAGGGGAAAGAAAGAGATGGCATTTACAGAAACAGCTTCTAATGAGAAAACCTTAAGGCAAGGAAGGTGAATCAGAGAGCAACAAGCATCAATTTTTATAGATTATAAACAACGGTTTGCTCTTTTGGTTTTATAACTGCATTTCCCTTTATAACTACAGTCCCTATGCTTTACCTTCCTCCAGAAACACCCACTGATAGGCTAGAGTGGCCAGAGATGGATTATATCACAGTAACTATGGGCAAAGCATATTAAGCCTTGCTTAAACTTGCACTTTGTCAAGAAGAGCCTTAAATTCATCAGTTTAAGAAAAACCCTGCAACAACCGGTGTCATCAAGGGACTGTCCCTTTTCTCCCTCGTGATTTGAACAGCAGTTTTGCATAGAGCTCCATGATGAAGGAGTATTTTATTTCTAAAACAAGTCCCAGTATCCCAAGCAGGTAAATTCACTTCAGAGATGGCCCTGAGCCCAAAGAAATCACTTTTCCTAAAAAAAAAAAAAAACAAACAAACAAAAAAAAAAAAAAACCCAAACCCCAAATGAAAACAAACATACAACACTCCCACCCTCATCCAAAAATGAAAAAGATGCTTCTTGCACGCCTCCTCCTGACAAACCAATTTTACTGAAGGTAACCATGGAGAAGTCTCCCTGTTGACTGAGGGCCTGAGCCAGCAGGACTTGGGGAATGAACATGGGCCAGTGCTCAATCATGGAGTTTCACATGGTTTTCTGCAGACAGAAGAAACACACTCCTGCAAAGCTAGTCCTCGTTACACTCTGTGTTACAGCTGTGGGAGGCCAAGAGTGTTGAAGCTCCAACACTTGGGCTACACAAGAAAACCCAACCACATGGCTGTCACAGCTTCTAACAGCCCTTGGTTCTGCAGGTACTGGATGTGCCTTCATCAGATATGAAGCACCTGCAGTTCCTCCACTGTGAGAGAAAAGGAGCTAAAAAAGCCAAAGAAGAGCAGAAAGCAGCTACGTTTTAAAGAACGCTCTGAACTGAGCTACAGCTGAGCTTGCACACAAACAGATTTGGGTTTCATGGACAAGCAGCAACGATAGCAGAGGAATTAAGTAAACAGCCATTTGCCAAATATAACTTTCTAAAACAGTTTGTCAGAAAATGGCAGCTTTGGTGGAGTGAAGCAATGGGATGGAACGGACATTCTCACAGCATCACGTTTTTATTTAGAGAGGACAAATAAGAAAGAAAATAAATACATCTTGCAGATGGCCTGTCTCGGAGTGGCCTCGATAAAAGCCTCTGCACGCTGACTCTGGGCCAGCCGCATTCCAGCTCCAACTGCACAGCCTGCAGAAGCATTAGCAGTCATTAAGAAAAGCCAACTGTGGTGATAAGCCAGATCTTTGTAAAAGAAATACATGCTGCACTGATACAGATTTCTTTTTCCTTTCACTTTCTGGTGGACTAACATGGCACACTCCTTATAAAGACAATTTCCAAGTGCTTGACAGTTGCTGCTTCAGCCTTGACTCACTCCCAGATGGGACCACTGGCATCACTCATCCCAGCAGGCCTCGCAGGGGCAGCACCAACGACTTGATGTGCAAATACTGCTCTTCCAAATCAACACATGTGTCTGAAGCACAGCCCCTGGGAATTCACTGCAATCTCACACAATATATTGAGAACCACTGATACAGCCTGGTACCTCTTGATTTAAAGAATTTCTCCATCCAGCCACCACCCATTTGGCCTACACCATCTGTTTTCAGATGATACGCAACTCTGACCTAAAAGCCTCCAGAGGATGGAGAAACCCACTAGAGCCTGAAACAATTTGTGCTGAACAGTGATGTTCTTCCACCATTAAGCAGGCCGATGGTGCACATATATAGCTCAACACTCACTTGTACGGCTCACTAAAGGATTAGTTGGCTCGTTCAGGCAGGCAAGGGTAGACCCTTAAGATGGTTAAGTGATTTGAGGCAGGATGATTATCTGTCTCCTCCCTGCCCACAATTAACTGTTCCATGGCCCTTGTCTTGCTAGGGCTGAGCGCTGCTGTGGAAGCAAGTGAATAAGAGGAACTGAGCTCCTTCCAGCATGACCAGGAGCACCCCTCCTCCCTCAGCTTCCAGGAGTTTAAAGAAAGTTGGGACAAAAGGAGCTGATCCCATAGGTGCTCCAGGATCCTGCTCATTCCACCTAAAGTTCAATGTTTCAAACAGAAGGAAAATTAAGCAACAAAGCTTTGCTGTAAGCTAATGAATTGTGTATCTATTGCTCAGATGGTTGTAAAGACCATGACAAGCTTAAAACAGCCTGTAAATTTATAAAATTAAATGGCTTTTGGTGTTACAAAGGTTGGCCATCTGTTCAAATGTTCCTGTTACAGTTAATTTAACCTTTCTTCTTCCACTCTCCTCTCCTAACTCAAGCTCCCCACGAAGAAGAAAACATGGCTAAAGTCATTGCAGTTAGACAGCTCTTCCACAAAGAACTGCCCACAGAAAACATGTTTATGGTTACGACAGGCTATGAAAGCAAAGGAGAAAGAAAAGTGGTGATAAGAAGCAGGATGTTATCTAGGTCTCACAGGACAGCTAAAATCTGCAGAAAGCCAGGACTGCAGGTGATATTCAGAGAAATCATCATTTTGAAAGCTGTGCTCAATGTCCCCCACACAGCAGGACACCTCCAGCCCACCTTTTCCAATTCCATCTCATGATATGAAGGGCTTCAAAGTGAAGTATGACTGCCCTTGATGGATTTCATACATATTTCTAATGAAACTAGCTTTAGAAAAATAATAACTTAGAAAAAAAAGTAAACATCAGTCTGAAATTACTCAGCAAGCAGGGCCAGCCCAAGGCTGAAACTGAGCTTATAGGGAGAGAAGTGGACTCTGAGCTGTGTCTGGTATGAAGAGAGATGACACAAAACAACCAAATTCTGCAGTTCAGCATTCTTTCACAGTCTAGGTTATTCTGTTTTCTGTTCCTTGTAATAAAAAGAGGGGAGGGAAAAGAAAAGAAAGAAGATTATGAGTTCTGATCAAGATGAGGAACTAGGGGGACTGGACAGAGCAAAATTAAGCTATTTGCAGGAAGAAACCAAGCCTGGGCAGAGGAAAATTAAAAGTTAAAAAGACGTGAAAGTGGTGGCTGAGAATGAGTATGTCTTCTGAAACCGCCAAACCTTCCTGAAATGCCTCTTCAAGGAAACTGGCCACTTCAGATCTCAAGTAGCCCCTGTCCATCAGGACCTCTCTGGCATGAAGAAAAAGGCAATACATGCATCTTTACACCTCCAGCTTTAGGCTAGGAATGATGGCTTCAAAGGAGACAAGGCAATACGCTGCTTTATTGTGTAACATTTTAAACCAGCTGGAGTTGGAACAGGTTTTGATGGAGGTATTTGGATAAAATGCTGCACAACTGAGACACTGTGGTGAACTACCCACTGGGTTAAACACAGCCGAGTTCAGATGGAGAGAAGTGCTCCCATATTTGCTTGGAAACCAATCTAGGAACAGGTGTGAATTCTTGGTATTGCAGGCGGCTTAATTCAGGGGAATAACTCAATGAATTACCTGGAAACATTGCCACTCATTATTTTCTAACACCTCCAGCATAAAACCTAGCAAACGCTTAGCAGCCTGACCTTTGGGATGAATGTAAAAGCAGTGCTACAACACCAAAACAAAATATTTTCCGCTTTTTTTTAAAGTCAATAGGACCAGTATTACTTGAAGAATGGTAGCCTCAGGGAATCTGTTTCACTACAAAACTGTTTAGGCAGCTGTCATTAGTTTAAAAGCCCATTTTTGTTTAATGACTGCAGTTTCACATTCTCCCAATGCCATGCATCATAACTGTCATCCCTAAACCTTAGATTTATGAAAGCATCCAGCAGCATCATTGTACTCAGGGGTCTGCTGATATCCCCATTACTAAACCACTTCCTACAAGTTTTGACTTGCATAAAAACCCCTGGGTTCTGCCTGGGTGCTCTCAGGCAGGATTCTGCTCCATTCCCACAGGGTACTTGGGATACCAGGCAGACCCATCATCACCCTTCGCTGGGCATCCTGTAGAGCACAGGAGGCTGAAACAAGGATTCTTGAGATGCAATGAGAAATAAAAACCCTTTACAGTTATTTAACTAGCAATAGAACAACCCCCTTGCCATCATGGGAAGGTTTTGGGAGGGATGGAAGGCATGGTAAGGCTCACTCTTCAACTAAGTGACAATTTATCCAGGGTGGAGAGAAAACTGGAGGGGAATTCAACCACTGAGCTGGTAGTCTGAAACAAGCAAAAAAACAGCCTGCAAAACCAAACCCTTTCCCTAGAGACCATGACCACTATCTTTAAAAGCACACTGATTCAAAAAGACAACCTGAAGTCATTTCCCAGGGACTCTACAAAAGTTAACATTTAGTACCTTCCCGCTTTGAAATGTCTTTTGCAGCTGCTATCTTTCATTAATCCTCCATTCAGTTGCCGTTTTGCAGGTAAATTCATCTCCTGCTATCTTTACAGTGGTGTACAGGGACCATTCAATCCTCCTACCTGACTACACAAGGAGCAGAGTCTGTCAAATATATTTGGTCAAACTTAAAACAAAAACCCAAGTGAAAACTCAAGCAAAACAAGAGGAAAAAGCTTTTTTCCTCAGATTCAGAACACTCAGAAAAGCATTTGCAAACTCAGGGAAGGTGCTCCTAGGATATTCTAAAACTAATCTGCTCAAGGTTTTGAATACTGAAGTTTCTATTTTCATACTCTTACATTATCATATCTATTGTGCTCCTTGTTACAGCGTTAAAATATTTCATCATAATTCAGAAAGAAGATATTTTAATCTAGAAAAAAGAC
Organism: Ara ararauna; assembly: GCA_028858755.1. Lineage (NCBI taxonomy): Eukaryota > Metazoa > Chordata > Aves > Psittaciformes > Psittacidae > Ara > Ara ararauna. Next base: position 29,698,455 of record CM054379.1, read on the forward strand.
ATGAAAAGCAAAGTGCCTTCATGATTCCAATATAAATGATCAGAACTAGCTAAGTAACTATACTGACAGATAGGGAGCAACGGTACATCACAAACAAGGACACATGATATACACCCTGAAGGATACATGCTTTAATATTGACATGCCATGAAAGAATTTTTTGATGGTAAATCCTTAAAATGGAATTTCCTCTTCAAATTACAAAAAATATTATTTTTCATAAATTATTTTTTCCTCACATTTCACAGAAGAAAATGTCAAATTATATTCCCCTTGAAATTCAATAAAGACCACGTTTCTTTTTTTTTTTTTTGTGAAATTAAAAATTCCTTGAATTCTGTAGTTGAATCCATTTCATTTTTACTGCAGCAGATTCATTATATTTTGTGACTACACTCCATTTGCTGATGAAATCAAAATTGAGACAATTAATTCTCAGGCACCAGGGTGTAAGACAGACAGCAAGCACCTAGCAACTAAAATCTCTCCCACAGTGCCTGCACCAACATAGGAACAGAGATACCAGCTGCGATGATCTACAGCCCAGTCTTCTTCCAGCTCTCCAACCCAGTCTGCACTTGAAGAGAACAGAACAGTGCAGTTAGAAGGGACTTACGACGAACACTTAGTCCAACTGCATGCTTCTGTTGGAATGAAGCTTCATCAACAATAACAAAATCTGATGGCCACATCTGCTTCCCAAGCAACGCAGGGCAGCTCTCTGGAAGGGAACAATAGGGATTTTGATTGCTAAGAGACAAGATTTTCTAGTAATCCAAGGGCAGTATTTATAAGCATCAAATGCTTGGGGAGAAGGAAACAAAACTGTCTGGCTTAGCTCAGACCCTCTTTGCTCAGACAAAAAACAGTTTGCACCCCACCAACCCCATTGATGCCCTGCTGGAACTCCACGAGAACACTGTGCAGGAGGAAGGCAATAGCTAGACGTGACAGCTGACGTAGATACAACACCTGGTGGTGGTCAGGGGAAAAACAAAACAATGCCTTCCCCCCAAAAAACCACAAAGTCCCAAACCAAGCCTCCCAGACAGAACTGTTAACAAAGCAATGAGACCCAAGTCACTGGCTGCAGCAGGGATGCAGCAAAATGCTCACACCTCTGACTGCACTACTCAGCCAACCTCAGCCTTAGGGCGTTCATTTATCTTTGCTTTATCAGGACACCAAACTACTACAGGGTGATGGGGAGAGGAGTGACAAAAGGAACCACATCAAATTGCCACATTTATTTTATTTAAGAGGGTCTGAAACAAAAGCCAGCAAGGTGGATGGACGTGAGTGCTGGTATGATGCCCACAGGAGGTCTCATTTGCTTGAATGAGATGACCCTGCAAGTGCTCAGATTTATAAAACCCATGGCACTCCCTTGGTGGCTGCCCTGGTAACTCCATCAAGTATCCCCAAACCTGCTACCCTACACCAAAGCTTTTCCCAGCAAGTACCAAGTCCCTGACCACAAGCCAAAGCATCCTTTTATTTTATTCGAAGCCTGGCCAATAAGATGGAGGTCACATGAAAATTAGAAATATAACGATTCATTATAGAGGAAAGGGGGAAAAAAGAAAGTGTTGAGCTCATGACTAATCTTTGCAGCTCTTGCTATGAACAGGATTTGTACAGCCATCTTGATTTTTTATAAAAATAGTAAATCGTATTACCCCCTGCTGCAAGACCAAAGATTCACAATGATACCTTAATACAGCTTAAATAAAAATAGCACTACCTGAGTCAATCTGAGCATGATAATGCTTTGTAATCCCACACTGCTAGAGAACGAACAGTTGTATAGCAGTGAATCAACACGACATACTTGCAATAGGAGACACTCCTTTTGCATGCTATAAAGCAACATCTATACAAAGTGTGGAAGGCAGGTGGTGTTTGTAGGAGGCACAGTACATGATGGGAAAACAGCGCTGTTACAGAATAATTCAGACCTGGTACCCCACTATCTTCTATCTTGGAAATCTTGGCTAGTAACTTCCATTTCTAAAATAAAGCCTGCTTTTAAATTTTGCCCATTACAGTGAAGAATGAAAAAGTTTGAATTTTAGAAGGTTTTCCTGAAGACTGGAGTGACACTGGTTTTCCTCCAGTCCTCAGGCACCTCTCCTGTTCTCCATGACATTTCAAAGACAATGGAGAGTGGTTCAGCAATAGCATTTGCCAGGCCCCTCAGCACTTGTGGGTCCACCCCATTGGAGCCCATGGGTGTTAAGTTTGCCTATGTGATCTCTGACCTGATCCTTGATGAAGCAGAAGTTTTCCTTTCTCAGGACTTTCTCTCTTGCCTCCAGTGTCTGGGATTCCCAAGGGCTGGCCTCAGCAGTAAAGACTGAGGCCAAGAAGGCACTCAGTTACTTCACCTCCATTGTATCATTTTTCACCAGGGCACCCACCTCATTCTGAGCAGGCCCACATTTTCCCTTTTCCTACTGCACGTACTTGAAGAAGCGCTTCTTCTTGTCCTTGACATCCTTTGCCAGACTTAATTCTAAATGGACCTTAGCCTTCCCCATCACATCCCTGCATATTCTGACGTTCCTATATTCCTCCCAAGTGGCCTGTCCCTTTTTCCACATGCCATAAAATTCCTTCTTCTGTTTGAGCTTTGCCAGAACCTCCTTGATCATCCATGCAGGTATCATGTCACCTTCTCTTGATTTCTTACTCTTCAGAATGCACTGATCTTGAGCTTGGAGGAAGTGATGCTTGAATATTATCCAGCTCTCTTGGAACCCCTTACCCTATAGAGCCCAAACCCATGGGATTCCTCCATGTAGGTCTTTGAAGAGGCCAAACTTTGCTCTCCTGAAGTCCAGGATTGTAATCCTACTTATTGACCTGCTTCTTTCTCAAAGGATCCTGAAGTCCACCATCTCATAACCACTGCAACCAAGGCTGCCTCAATCTTCACACCCCCAACCAGTCCTTTGTTTGTTAGTACAAGGTTCAGCAGCACACTTCTCCTCATTGGCTCCTCCACCACCTGTGTCAGAGTTATCATCAATGCATGTTAAATATGAACTGACACAGCCAGATCATCATAAGGCTCCATACAGAAACTGCTACACTCTGGAGATGGACCTTCACAGCGGTATGGACTATCTCAATTCCCAAATTGGAATAAATGACATACCTGAATTTGAAAAGGCGAGGAGGAATACTGTTACAGCAGCAAAAAAGTGATGTATGAACACGAGACACCTCTAAATTCTCTTTGCAAGAGTGCACCTGGAGCCCTGGTTTCCCCAAAGGATAACACAGGACCTTCATGCTTTTGAAAGCACTGCCCAAATGGAATACACAGGTAAAAGAAACATTAACTATGGCAAGCACAGTCTGGAGTATTAACAAGACTTTTTTTTTACCTTAACCTATTCAGGTGTTTTACCTGAAACAACAACAAAAAACCCTCCAATTCTAAGTACAGTTTAAACTGACAGTTTAAAATTACCTGGCCTTTGCACATATAGCATTACAGTCACCAACCCCATACTCCCCTCTGCCCTCAGGAAATGATAGCTTGATTCATCTTTCAACATCTCAGAAAGATCAACCGATGATTCAGGGCCCAATATAGCAATTACCAGTACAACCAGCATGCAGGTTTATAATACAGATCCAACTGTAGCTGCTAGGCTGGGGGAGAGGAAGGGTTCACAAGTTATTACTCAGAAGAACATCTTGGCAAAAGGTACACAGGATTCACAATTTGGCCTTGTACGGCTCATGTTTTATGGCCATAAGCCTTAGTCAGAAGAATCGTCTGGAGTTAAATTAGCTCCTCCCAGAAAATACGGAAAACATTTTAGCAAGTAGGGGATGTTTTCATTGATGAAAGATGTAATTGATAACAAATACACTTAAGGGGCATTAAAGAAGCCCTTTAAAAATGCTAAATAAGCATTTTCTGGCCAAAATGAACACATACTTAAGGTGGACACAAGCACAGTACAGCACACCAAACCCCAGCAACCTCCCTGGCCCCAACAAAACATAAGTGCAGACAGCTACATTTCAGCTGTACAGACACTTCAAATCAACCTAGGACCATATGCACCAAAAGGCCCCTTATCAATGTAAAATACACTGATTTTGAAAATGGAGAAATCCATTAGATGTTTGGGACACTCAACTGTAGTTCATTAGTCAGTCTGAACACACAGGAGTTCTAATAGCTTGTATCCTGTGCACTAAAGAAATGCAACTAAAGAATGAACTTCCTGAGCAATTAATGGGTAATGATATAATTTGGTTAATCTCATTAGGAAGAAATCTAGAACCAAAAGAGGAAACAGAGCACGTATCTCTCTAGAAACAACGAAAACAAACAGCAAAGGGTGATACAGAGCAGAGTCCTGGCCAGCACTCGCCGGAAGAGATCAGCTCCACCAGAGGAAAAGAAATCGCACTGAATTACATCAGCAAAAAGGTGTCTCCCTGGCTACAATGCCACAGTATCAGCATTTCTTAGCAATCTCATTCTCCTGCAGCTCTTTACAGAGTCAGGTTTTTTTGCTTGCTTACAACTAAGAACCTAACGAAGTGCATACAAATGAAGGACATGGAAGTCTTGGGCTCAGGCAGGACAAAATCAATCACACACGTCAATGATTAGTGCGAGTTATGCAGCTCATTTAACCCTCTGGAAGTTGCATTCCTTTAGGTCAACACAGCTGGACAGCACAGAAGGGAAAAAAAACCAAGTAAGGTTGCTCTCTGAAAAAGAAAACACTTTGCCCCGCTAGAAAGTGCAGGCTTTTTTTATCTGTACAGCATAATTTGTACAGATTTTCCTTGAATTAAAATATCCCGTTTATTTCACTAAGCGAGTCTCAGGAAATTCATTTTGGTGCAAAGGTAAAGCTTAACAGCCTGATGCCAAACCCCTACTTGAAGATTGGCCCTGCCAGCTTTAAAATTCAAGCATGCCACAAGCTCAGCAAACGCAAACTTCTGCACCCAGTGCAGAACAACAGCAACACTTGTATTTTCTATTACTAATTTAATTTCTCTATTATTAATTTAAGCAGCGCTTTGAAAGGAGCAGGCTCTGGAAAGTACTCACCACCTATCTTGGAACGTCTTCAGAGAAAGTCCACAAGGCTTGATTGCCTGGAGGGGAAGACACAAACCAAACATGCTTTATATTACAGCTTTCTTCTAAGTGACAACCTTCCCAGTTTTTTGCCTCCCCTGTAAAAACCAATTCTCCCAGCTGAAAAAGAAATCAGAATTAGTCTAAACATGCAAACCCCCCTCCTCCAGTTCTTACCCTACACTAAGAAACAACTCTGTTCCCTGCATGTACATTTTATAATTTATCCTGAAACAGCAAACAGCTCCCATGTTAAAAAACACATAGATTTGTCTTGAACTTAGACAGCAAATTCTTCTGGAATGCCAAAATCTGCCAAAACCACCCTTCTACTAAATCCTTTTGAAAAGCTAATCTTTCAAAATAAGCAAGTATGAAGTTCAGAACCAGAAGGTTTATTTGACTTACACCTCAAAATATTACTATGCCAAGATCTAAACCAGGAGAAGAAGAAACAAAATACAAGAGCGCCAGTTTCAAGTTTTCTGGAGGCATTAAGCATTGCTCTGAAAGGCTGGAAATCACTTCTCTTTCCATTGAGCATGCTTCTCGAGGAAGCAGAGTATAACAATCAGCATCCCTTCAGCATCTGCCAACTGTGAATCCTGAAGGGTCATCAGTGCTTAAGGACTCAGAGATGAGAGTACCAGGAGCGAGCTCACCTGCTCCTGCGATTCCTAATCTCTCAAAGTCTGTGCATTAGAAAATTGAAAGCAAGTGACTCACTGTGATTCCCACCCTCCCACAGCACTGACCATAATTTCTCCTACCACCAAGGACAGGCGCAGCTGGGAGGAATTCACCTCCTTCAGTCCAACATCCCCAGTCCCACCACACCAACTTTCCTGCCAGACCTTGCCTGACCCAGTAACCCTGTATCTTCTGCAAACAAAATCCCACCAGATTTGGGACTCTCCTTCCGGGTGCCTCCAGCCCACCCCTAACACAATACATTTGGTCTGCCTGACACAAAAACCCAGCCACAGAGATCCCAGACATTACCATAGCCTCCCAACAGTCTTCTACGACACTTCACCATCCCTAGAGTTTCTTCCTTTCATGATACCATGCAAACTCATTACCACTTGCCCTAGCCCCCACAGACACGAGGCAGAGGTTTCCTATTTCTCTCCTCAAAGCAGTCTTCCAGACACCGCAAACCCACTGTGCCAATCCTTTGCCTTCTCTCCAGACCCAACACCCTACTCCTTCCCATCTTTCCTCTTGGGTCCTGTTCTTCAGATCCCCATCAGCCTTTCTCATTTTGTCCATGTCCTCCCTTCAGATGCAGCGCCCCACACTGGCTCCAGTGCTCCAGCAATGCCAAAGGAGATGCAACACAGGACACAGAAGGCCCACCCTCCTGTTAATGGAAGACTGTGTCTGCTGCTGTTGGGGCAGGATGATGTTGGCAAAGTCGTTTGTGACCATGATCCAAAGACATTTTTCAGCAAAGCCCTCCGACCACCCCTGGTTAGCCTGTACAGCCAACTCGCTTACCAGGGTAACTGCAAGCCCACGCCTTTGGTGTGAATGATGGAGCCTCCAAGTTAATTTTTTGGTTTTGTCTACAGGCATTTGAAAATCTAATCCCTTCTCCAAGGGCTTGTAACCTCTCCTAGAGTGTGGTGCTACCTGTTGAGTTTGAACCAGTATTTTATCAAATGGATCAATTAAAATGACCCAAGCCACAGGGTCCACCTCTGGAAATCCCCACACAGTACTTCCTCTGAGCTTGGTGACATCCTGGAGCTAAGCCTGGAGCACGGTGAGCACACCTGCACTGTACCATCCATAAGGCAAAAGTTACACCAAAATTTCTTTTCCCTAACTTCCGAGAGTATCAAAACAGTGCCAAAAACCTAGCAAGGATTAAAGTACATCCTATCATCTGCTCTTCTTCTATCCACAAGACCCATTACCCTGCTGTAGAAGGAAACTGGAATGTCTGACATGATTCGTTTCAGACTAATCCACGCTGTTACTCACAAGCACCCAGAAGATGCCAAGGTGGGAAATAATGTATTAACTTCCATGGAAAATACCATAACAAGGTGAGAGTGACTGTACCACAATTCCATCTCCTCTTTATTAAAAATTTAGCACAATATTTTTTGATTTTTCATTGTTATGGAAACCTCACAAATTCTCCAGAGGTTTTCAGAAATAATCACCCAGAAGAAACTGAAAAGAACAAAAGTGAAGCAGACCGAAGGTGAAATCCAGCTCCTTCTACAAATGATGAGAACGAGACAAGTGTCATGGAGGTGAGGTTAGGGCATCCCACCCTGACCCAGGGTCACTGGCCACCCCCTTGCAGGTGCACTCTCCCCTGATCACTGCTGGTGCTGGTTGACCAGCTTTTACTGAAGACCAACCTTTCCACATGTGTCCTCCCAACATCTGGGGGGTTGTTTTAAACAAAGCCTTCCCTAAGGCCCAGAGAACCTGGAACTAAAAATAAACAAAAAGATAAAAACTCTTCAGAGTGCTCCCTAAATCATTTTGTGAGTCTCTATTTTATCCTGGTATCCTCTCTTGTCAGTGCAGATTTTAACTACATTCATCTTCTGCTCATGGGAAGGAAGATCCAAGACACCATGAAATCTTCTATTACTCTTGAGATTCCTGGCCAGGCACTCACAAATATTGCAACCTGACAGCAATACAAGCATTTAAACAAGTAACTTCTGCTTCAACATCATTTTAGGAAGAAAGCCTCGTATCCCCATTTTATGCAGGGATGCATGTTATCTCTCCAAGTTGCCAACCAGACGAAACCCAATGGGAAGGCAAAGTAAGGACTGAAGCCAGTCACCAAAAAAACAGGAAACACAACCCAGAAGCTCTTCTGATTTCTCTTCTGTGTTCTAATAGAAAATTGTCACGCCTTACCCATTCAACAAACCTTACCGAATAGTGCAAGATTATTTGGCCATATGTATATGTTCAAAATAGATGGCATTTCGCAGTCCTCAGCTAGATTATGGCATCCCAGAAGACTTTCAGAAAAAAACAATGGATATTTAAATTCTTATAATCATACAAAACCTTTGCTCTAACCCAATGGAGTAGAGGGTAACTGGACATCACACATTAATTTCTATGTTGAAGAGCTCATGTTAAATCCACTGCCAATTAAAAGTAAGGCATAATTGAATTAGAAGAAGCAACTTATAGCAGAAATTCAATTACAAAGCAGAATTAAAGGAAAAGGTGTCAGTAACTTTGGAGACTGGGCACAAAGAGGCGAGTGCATCTGTCTACTATTTTCAGAGCAGCTAGCAAAATGCTTTGAAGAGGAGACTGCTCCAAAGAATCATTTCCAAAGATCCTCATTATAAAAAGTGCTTCATTGATGGCCTGGAGAAACCAAGGTGAAAAACAGTTTTTTCCAGACCACACTTTGACCCACCTGGCAGGGGTAAAACTCTCCCCCAGTGGTCATGCACCACCCACCCATCTTCCCTGCAGGCACTGCAGCTCTGCCACATCCTGCAGCGTCCTCAGACCTGCTTTAGCTTGCACCAAAACCGTTGCAGACACCTTTATTTTTCTTTCTTTTTGTTTTTCAAAGTGATTTTAACCCTATTCCTTTGCTCCAAGTCATAGAGATTACACATTAAGTAGATTCCTTTCTACATGATAGAGAAGCCTCAAGTGTTATGGACACTTTTCTCCCTTTAATAGCCACTACTTTACCCTGCCCTGCCCTAGCCTCCATTTGTTCTATCCTTCATCAGTCTTGATGCTGATTCCCAATAAGGCCCCCCCACACCTCCAAGGTTCAGCTTTCATAACTGCATTAAGACAAATCAATACTGCTATTAACGCTGCTACGTTTGGGGATGGTGTGATCTGCCTGCAAACCCCCAGAAGGTAACCCCCAGCACTACATGAAGCCTTTGCTCTCCTTTTTGTAATTTCTTTTTCAGCTAGACTCTGCTATTTTATAAAAATATGTTACTTTGTTTTTCCTTTTTTATCTTGCAAATGCAAACTGGTGAGGGCTTGTGAGACATAAAATTTTGCAGTCCCCTTTACAGTAGTGCATAGTCAGACGAGAATTGAATTGTCCTGTCACTTGCTATGCAGTTGGGCTACTTGATCACTGTAGGTCCCTTCCAGCTGAACTGTTGTATTCTAATTTTCCTCCAGCTCCCCCCAGCCAGCTCATCACTCACCACCTCACCATTGGCTGTTGCACATCTACGTGTTTGTGGATGCATTCAGACTGCACATGTAGTTGTGCCAGCCCTCGTGCTAAAATGTAATAAAATGTATTACAATCCAACAATAAAATGTAATAAAAATGTATTACAATCCAACCACTGCAATGTGAATCTGATGTCCCAGGAACTTCTCAGGAGGCACAGGGTTAAGTCATAGATTGAATGTCACTCCCTTGAGCCCCAGGCCTTCAGCCAAGCCACAAGTGCATCATCTTTGGTAACAGACAGGAGCACACCCTATGCCTGTTTCCAGCTGTCACCATGACAGTAACAACAGTGAATCTCAATTTGAATGCATCAAACTGGACATATGCAGTGAGATGGTTGCACAGCCCAAAAACTCTTAAGATTCCCAGCAGTCACCATAGTGAAGCACTGCTTCTCATGAGGAAGACTGTAACCAAGCGGTTGTCAGAGCATGAAGGAAACACCAAGCAATGACAGTTTCAGGAAACAGCATCCGGGAGGAGTTCAAAACATTCCTTGGAGGCTGTGTTTGCTTATTTGGAGCACCTCCTGCACCTATTGACTCAACAGACTGGGCAGGTTCCCAGGCCACTTTGATTTCTCATGCTGTAAAGCAGCCTTCATTTTCAGGTGTCCAGCTCCTGCCACCTCCCTGCCTTCAGACTTTCTCCTTCTGCAATCTACCTGGACAGCTGATGCAGCATCACTGATACCTACCCCTGCTCACAAAACCACCTTGAAACTGCTTGGTGAATTTAACCTGTAACAGTGAGGTTGAAATGCAAAGCCAGGTGCACTTCTCAGTAGAGAAGACAGAACAAACATTGGTGGATACTGTACCATCAGATAAAAAAAAGAAAAAAAGAAAACCCAGGAAGAGTGGGGCAGGGGGTGTTGCAGGGATGATGGTGTAATCTCTGCCCTGGCAGGTTTTTCTTTGGTCTCCCTTGGCCCTGAAGTCTATCAGGTAAGTCTGCTATCCTGAGAGCATGACAAGATGCTTGCCTGCGTGCTCAAACGTCAACTCTCCAAGTAAGTAAGAGCCCTTGGAAGACTGTGACTTGTGTTCCCACCCGAGCAGGAACAACACACCTTAGCTGTGAAACATCAGAGTGGGGCTCACAGATGTCACAGAAATCCTAGAATGGTTTGGGTTGGAAGAGGCCTTAAAGCTCATCCAGTTCCAACCCCTGCCATGGGCAGGGACACCTTCCACTAGACCAGGCTGCCCAAAGCCTCATCCAGCCCGGCCTTGAACACTGCCAGGGATGGGGCAGCCACAGCTTCTCTGGGCACCCTGTGCCAGTGCTTCACTACTCTCACAGTAAAGAACTTCTTCCTACTATCTAATTTAATCAAATCCCTTTCATCTATCCCCTCAAATTCTGTGGGATTTCAGGGAACATTCCATGCTGCCCTGCACATCTACATTCCATGTCTGCTGCGCTGGAGTTGTCTTTCAGCACAGTCACTCTTGGGAGTACAACCCAAAAAGCCTGAACGTAAATTAGTGGTTGTTTCACATCTCTAAAAATCCCACTCTGAGAACCCCTGAAGGTTTATTTATTGGACACAGCTGCAAGGTAGTGGTTAAACCATTGACTGAAGAACAGTCTGAAGTGTGTGGTACAAGAATCTTATCTTTGGCTTGTGTTATCATAGCACAAACAGTTATCCCTGCCAGATTCAGGGAAACAACAGGGAAACCAACGGAAACTGAAAGAAGCCCATGCAAAGGAGAAACCTGCACGCCAACAAGGCATATCATGAAATATACCATGGGCAACACCACCACAGATTCATCTCAGTGAAGGCAGATACAATTCCCCTGGCTTTGGAGGGGTTTTGCTCATTTCAACCCAAAGCTGAAGACTGCATTTTTGTACTACACCTAGGTTTGGCTCCAGCCCCTCCTTCTAATAGACCCTCTCACAAGTTGGCTGATAACCTTTGGCCACTGAGGATGCCCATATTGTGCCCACTTCAGGGGGATGAGGAAGCTGTCTAAACATCTCCTCCACCCAATTCAATGAGTAATTAATATCCGCAGTCCTTAGCACAGTTTTATACAAGCAAAGCTCTCTGGCTTATTAAACACACCCCAAACTCGGGTTCCACAGAAACAACGAAAAGGAAACCACAACAGCGTAAGGAAGCTCTACAAATCCAAGGGTAAGCAAAGGCTTTTTTTCAAGACAGCACTAGGGCTAAGACTAGAAAGCAGGCTGGGTAAGTTGATGTTACCACAGAATTGATTGCCAAAGTAAGCTCACCTACTGCACTAAATTTCCCCAGAAGTTGCATGAAAGAAGGGAAGGTATGGAAATTCAAACACTGCTGACTAAAAGAGCTACATTTCCTCTAATATAATTTCAGGTGTCAGAACAAGATGAATTATTTTCACCTAAATATTTTCCCCTTGTTGAATTGCAGGGTTGTTTTGGTTAGGTTTTCTTCGAAAAACACTTTACAAATGCCACATGCTGCCTGGTCTGACTTGTACACAAGCAGGCAGCCTACAGGTAAAACGATACAGAACAGTGCCACTTATTTACTCTATTTCCTACTTCAAACTTTTTTTTCAGTACAATTAACTAAATTATGTCATTACACGTTCATTGTCCAGGAAGTTTCTCTTTTTCCCATTTTAGCCTCCTTTTCAGTTGCATTTCTCTGCTTCACAGGATGCTCTAAACTAAACATTACATTCAAGTTACACAATAAAGATTTGGGAGGGATAGAGTGAATAAGGAAGGATATGGGAAGGGAGGTATCTGCTAAAATAAGATCTACACAGCTATGCAGGACATAGTGTCAACTACCTTTTCCTAAAGGAGATTCTGAATTTGTACCAGCGAAGATACCAGGTGGAGGCACATAACAGAGTAGTTGAAAGAGTTCAAAAACTTTTGAAGGACTGAATGAAGCCTGAATTTATTCAAAAATGAAATTACACTGATAAATGCTGTTATGGCGCAGACAAGGTGCCCCATATAACCTTAACCCTCTCTGCATATTGAGGCTCTTTTACGCTGCATAAAAAATGCACTCCAGCCACAGAATATGCAGCTGCATTTAAATTGAGTTTATCACAAACTAATGCCCCTGGGCAGATCATTTATTCGTTTAAAAATAATTACACATTCTCATCTTTATAATTACAAGGGGAAAACCACCTTGAAAGCAAAGCAAAAACCAGACACACCGGTGTCTTGTTAACCTCCACAGAGCTGGAAAAGCGACATTAAGAGCAAAACTTCCTGCACACATCCATCATGGCTTTAGAGGCTGTAAAATATCAACCTCGAGTGACAAAAGACTTTTCCAGGCTAATGGGTCCCCCTGGGTCTGTCAGGACAGCCTCCTGCAGCCCACAGCTTACCTTGGCACTGGCTGTCCCTCTGAAGTCCCCTCCTCTTTGTACTTGGTGGGAGCCACAGGACCTGCATGAAACCAGGCACCCGGAGAAGACTGATGGGTGACAACCTTGAAGTCTACACTGCAGGATCTGTCACCATTGCTACTTTGGTCAGGGATTTTTCCATCTCCTACTGCTGACTGAGAAATGGGTTTAAATAGAGGCTGGCATCTCCATGGCTTGACGTGGACAGCAGGGTGAGCTGGCGGAGGAGAGGAGACAAGTGATGGCAAATGAGCACCCTGCAAACCTTGCATCACACTGAACCACGGGCTCCTGCCAGAGCCGCAGAACCTGGCACAGTGATGTCGCAAACACTGCCACAGATAGAGGCAGCAGTGGCAGCCAGGTTGAGGAGCTCAGCCTGCAGCACAGCTCTCCCCAGCACCCACACATCCTCCTCACATTGGAGTCCACCCAAACACTTGGCACAGGACAGCAAGTGTGCTTGCATGGGTATCAAGAGGCACAACACTGACCCAACCCTTCATGGTACTTAAAAGCCACAGGCAGTTCACCTTCCTGTCTAATGACTGCTACACCAGGAGGCACGCTCCTTACAAGCCCCTGAGCAGTCATTAATATTCCATAGTCAGCCCAGCCTTTTGCATGCAAACAGCTCAAGAATATTAAAATTTCCCAAAAAACATTCCTGCAGTGCTTGCATGAAACTGAGCAAGTGTGGCAGAGCACTTCTGTTAAGAGACATGCCTCCCCACTAAGCATAAAAAGCTATCAAGGCCATTAATGAGGAATACAAAACCCCAGCACCTGCCATGGACACCAAGCATCTAAAAACAAAGCTTGGAACCAAGATGCAGCTTGCACCTAGCTCTAAATCTCCCAACACAAGGTCTAGCCAATGGCTGGCTGTGAAGCTCTCAGTCGCCAGAAGATGATGGATAAGCTAAGAAGAATATCCTTGACTGTGTCTTGCAACAAGCTAGAGCTGTGGAAATGGCCAGCAAGGGCACACTCACTTACAAACTATGCCTTCTGAATTACACTCATAAAACCAGGCACTCAGTACATTCATTTGTTCCTGGTGCTGTCAGTTCGTAACAGCATGCCTTACTTAAGGGAGAGGACTTCTGGAAAGCTGCAGCACACACCTTGCAAAAAGCCCACCAACAGTCCCTATCGGGGGTGATGAAAGACACGGGCAAGCACCAGATCTGAGAGAGGAGAAACCACAGTCAGTGCGGCTGAGAAGCTCGGATCTGGCAAAACCCTTCTGCAGTAAGCCATTCCATCAGATCAGAGACCACCTTCTGTGACAGGCACAACAACTGCTTTGGTTCTCCATTCTGGCTGATCCAGCAGTACCTCGGCAGGTGTCAGCAATGGGTTTTTCTCCTGCAAAGACTCCGGTCCTCCTCCTGGCTGGCAGGGAAACATTACTGGAGTCACAGATTCCTCCTGTGCAAGCTGCTTTGGGTGGCTGCTGTGATCCGAACAGGACAAGACACTTAATGCTGCCTTGCAAAGGGCCACCAGCATCAGGTGGTTTCCCACCGGACAGGCCTGGCTGAGCACGCCAGCCTGCCGGTTCAGGGCATCCTTAAGGAGATGGGAGAGTAGAGCTAGAGGATGAATTAAAAATGAAGGGTGGTCTTCCCTCACTTTGCGTATTTCCTGAGGAAAACACAGCTCTGAGTAAGAGAACTTTAGGGACAGATTTAGGAATGAATGTCAATTTAAGAAGTATAACATGAGCAGAACAGAAAGTTGCGGCTGCAGTTTAGAGAGCTCATTCTGATTTGCTTTCAGACAGCCACCACAGCTCAAATTACCCAGAGCTGCAATGAAATCCAATATCCATTAAAAAATATAGATCTTCTGACACATCTCCTAAAAACCTCAGAAGAGCCCCAGAATGGCTCAGGAAGAGCTGCTGCTGCTGGGGTGAGCCCGGTGTGGAGGAGCGCAGCACCCCCAGGCTCACACTGTGCTCCCTGGGGAGACAGGCACACATGCAAAGACCAAACTCCTGTCCTGACAACCGGAGAAGTGGGCACAGCCATCACTGAGGGTACAGCACCCACAAACCCCCCCAACTGATGCGTTACCAATGGCAAGGGAGCCAACTGAAATGGTTTCCCACACCGGATTTCAGTGGGTTTGCTTCACACCAAACCTGAGCCAAGGGGAATCATTTACGATGGGATTTAGGGGAATCAGGCTGTTTAACCAGGGACAGGCTTGGCCTGCCACCCTCCACTGGATGCAGCCATCTAGCAGGCTTCATGGTGCAAAGCCAGGAGAGAGGCACATGCCCATTCCCATTTAAATGGCTCTGGCTTTCAGAGACTGGTCACAAAAAGGTGCCTGACATATGCCTGCATTCCACTCCCCATTTATTTTGTGTAAGTGCCTCCTTCACTAAACTCTTACACACACGAGCACCCATCTTCTAGAAAGCCCCCCGGAATCCCTCTGCAGCAAAGCTGACATGCACGAGCTCAGGAGCAGTAGAACTCAGCCTAGCAAAAACTGAAGTAGTGTCTAATCACAGAGGGCTTTTATGCTGCGTCTGCTTTCTTCTCCCCTCTCCACTGTACAGCAACTCCAGTTCTCTTGGTACAAGAGCCTTAGAAGACAGACACCAGGTTGAGAAGAGAGGCCACACAAGACACAGGGGTACTGACCATCAAAGGAGAAACTCGAACTGAAAACTGGAAGGAACAGCAGAAGCCTCAGCTCGTTCCAGGATGGTGCTCTGACCACTGCAGGACTAGGAAAGGCAGCTGCCTGCGATACCCACTGGCCAGGCAGCTCCGGACAGCACTGTGCTCTCAAGCCTATGTTTCAAGCTGCTGCCTTCCCTTCAGCTGTGGTGAAGGGGATACATAGTTTTCAAGCATCTTCTAACATATGTAACAGA
Source organism: Ara ararauna (assembly GCA_028858755.1). Classification (NCBI taxonomy): domain Eukaryota; kingdom Metazoa; phylum Chordata; class Aves; order Psittaciformes; family Psittacidae; genus Ara; species Ara ararauna. The sequence goes on from CM054379.1 coordinate 29,714,078, forward strand.
TATTGCTTCTAGACCCTTTCCAAAGCACCACAAAGTACACTTGCTTTCTTTTGAACACGCATTTCATGATTAAAGTCGGTGCTGATGGTTATGTATCCACAGCATCCTCCTTTGTAACTCCTACTCCCCTCTCACGCACAAGCAGGTAGCATCAACCAGCCCCAAACTGCCCTCCAAAGGGAAGTCTGCTTCGCCCCAGGTAAGCTTTAAGAAAGACAATGAGCAGTCTTTGGAGAAACACCATTTACCTGCTAAAAATAAAAGTTTCACTAAAGAGAAAAAGGAAAGGATGCCCTGCAAATGCCAACTGGCGTTGACAGTCACTATCTGCAGCATGACCAAAAGCAGTGAGCTTTCTCCCCTCACACTGTGGGTGAGCTGCCACGAGCAGAGCATCCTGTGCAAAATGCCCTTTAGAAAGGAAGGAAAAAAAGAAACGGGGAAAGGAAAAAATCCTGCTACCTGCGAGCAAGGCAAAGCATCCCTTCTGCACAGCCACACCTGCCTTTGTGGAGCAGAGCTGAACAAGAAGCAGCGAGGAAGCCTTGTGGCATGCCTGTGTGCTGGCTCCCGCCTCCCTGAAGGCATCTCTTTTCCTTCTCCTCCCACTTGCCTCCACCCCTGCCTATTCTAAAATGACTTTGCATGAGACGTGCCAACTTTAAAGCCTCAGCATAATGTATTTCCTTATCCCATGGCCAAGCTATACCATCCATCATATGCTTGTATTTTCAAGACATTACAAGAATTTGAAGTTTGCACACCAGAAGGCACACCTGAGTGCTCCCTTCTCCTCGGGGGAACTCAGGATGAAATGCTTCTTGCAATTGCACAGGTGGGAAGTACATTCCTGATGCTGGCATGCTGCATGGTTGGGGAATCAAAAACAAACCCTTCTGCCACTCTGACCAGTCCGGTTAATTCATTAGGATAAACCCATTGTCCAAAACAAAAACATACTTTAATTGCTAAACCAGATGCCCAAGTTTAGCTGTTGCTCTTGGCAAGTGTGTCAGGATCTCAGTATGCCTCGTTACAGCAAGCATCTCTGTAGGTGCAAAGCCGTGCCTTCCACCCTTTAAGTCTCCAGGTGCCTCTGTTATCCTAATCCAGTGTTTTCCAGCCCAAGTGAATATTTAAAGGGATACCATCAGCTCAGAACATTCCTCTGACCACATCAGAATTTCAGGAACTGCAACACTAGCAAGCATCCTTCTCTTCCCACCCCCAGCTGTTAAATACGCATTTACACAGCTGCACCCTTTCCCACTTAGGCAGCCTGATCTCCCTTGAAAATAGAGGGCAGAAAAAGAAAATAAGGATAAAGCATTTTTGTAAATGTCACAAAAAAACTGGCAGAACGTCTCAAAGGCTGGACCATGAACTGTATGTAACTATAGCTATGTCTAAGTTTTGTTGCTGTTTGGTTGGGCTTTTTTCCCCAGCCAGATTTCAAATAGATTGTGTTGCTTGCTACAGGCAGTTTGATCATCAGGAAACACGTGGCATGCAAGAGAAGAGAAAAGCTGACCAGGCTGCAGCCAGCATCTTTTGCATGGAATGCTGCCAGCGAGGGTTTCCACAGTATCTTAACTAACATAGATCACCAGGGAGACTTCCTTAAACTACTTGCTGCTTTCTTTGACTTTAAAAAGATATACACCTAGAGGACAAGAAACACTGAAACAGTCACAGTACCACTGCCATCTCTTCCACCGTGGTATTTGCACATCTTCTCTGTGAATTATAAGCAGTATTTCTTAATAAAGGAGTATTTCATGCAGTGCTATCCAGAAGAACTGCAATATTTCTTAGATTATGAGATGGATCCACTCCTGCCTTCAAATTCCAGTGCAATCGGTGCAGGAGAATGAATAATTCATCCCACAGTCTATGGGTCTCCCAGTCATTAAGCAATATAACACTGAACTTCCTGAAAGGTCACATTTCCAGGAGGTTCAGCTGAAGAATGTTCTCTCCTACCCATTGAAAGACTGGAGGTAAGGTAAGGAGCTCCTTCATGAAGTATTTGCCCTCACAGTTGAAGGTTTCACAATTACTTTGCCATTGGAGTGTGGCAATAGGCAGAAAATACTTGTCTGGGGAAGTCAAAAAATGCAGAAATCAATGGGTTAATTAGCAGGTTAGCAGAACATGACCAACCTGTGAAAGCTTTTATACAGCTAAAGGCTGATGAACTGAAGATAACTGCTTGCATTTGTTATCTTCTTGAGATGGTGGAGGTTTATTGGAACAACAGAAATTTCAAGCATTGATTTAAGACATTTCCTGCTCATTACGGCTAAACCCCAACAATTTTGCAGGAGCAAATCCTTCCACAATCCATGGGTAGTATCCCACACAATACAGTAATACAGTAAACATGAGCTAAGATAAATCGCATCTCGATGAAAGAAATTTAACTTCAGTTCGAGTTAAGCTCCATGAAGATACTGTAGTTGGACTATTTTCTAATACAAACAAACAAAGAAACTGATCCCACATACAGACATTATGGGAAGCATCCTAGGAACATGAGGAAAAACACATAATGTTTTTTAAAGTCTGTTTTTCTTCCACTCACAGGAAAACATATTGCATTTGTTACTGGATCTGCCCCAAAAGTCATGCTTGAAAGAAAGACCAGCAGTTCTCTGGAAAAGTGTGAGATCCTCTTCCTGTATCAGTGCATCTTGCACATGCAGACAGCACCACCTCATTCCCTACAGACCCACATCATGAAAAGCAAGAAAAAAAACCCAACAGTGTACCCAAAATTTAATTCACAACTGCCCCCTTCATCCACCAGCATTCTTGTCTCACGTCAAAGTAATGGACACTCAGAAGAATATTGTCTTGCTTGGACAGAAAAATAAATCACATTGCATGAGCATTTTTAATTGCAACCATTTCTAATCACAAATCACATGCTTCCTCTCTCTTTTTTTTTGCCTCTTTTGCTTTTTTGTTCTTTTGCAGAGCCATAATCCAAGTGTAATATTTCTTAGGCTACCAAGTAATCTCTATCATAGGCTCCCAACAACCGGCCCATGTTATTGCCATGCCCATGCGCTTGGGTGGCAGAGGAGGCACTGCAATGCCAGCTGCAAGCAAAGCATCGCCTCCACCTGCACGGAGACAGCCTGAGTTGAGAATGCAGGAGGCTTGTCTACCCTTACACAAATTCCTGCTCCTGCAAGCATCCAGCGGCAAGAGCAAACCCCACTCCTGCAGCTCAGAGAACTCTCCTCACCCTTGCAATTCCCTGAATGTACTAAGCTGTGCCAATAAAACACACTTCTTTTGCCAGCATAGCTGACTTCTCAGCTGAGCTGCTGCCAGCGTTGCGACAGCTACTCTACAGCAGCACACGCTTTTTTTCCTGCCCAGTTTCCTACACTTTCACCTCTACACACAGAAATCCAAAATTCAAGGCAAGAAACAAAGACAAACAAAAAACAGGTATCAGGAAGAGCCGACATGCCTGGCTAGCTAGCCAGCAGCTCCCCACCTAACCAAAGGGAAGATGTGGGGAGATGATCTGCCCTGTCCCCCAAACCTCACCACACTATCTGAAATCAAACACATGCAGCTGTAAGATCTTTCAACCGAATAGAAGGGCTCCTGATCCGAGCACCTGAGAAGGGTAGAGGCACCAGGAGGGAGATGGGTATCTGGCCCCAGAGAGGGCTCCTCTCCATTTCTGCTCCCTGGCTGCCACAGGAAGCACCTGATGGTGCTGGTGGGACCCCACGCAGGACAGCGTTTTCATGCCAGTGGGCTGCTGAAATAACCCTTTGGTCTTTGCTGCAGTTTCACCTCAGGCAAGAAGAGCTTTTGAACCTGAAACTGCAATAAACTGCTCCTACTGGGAAAACTGGGTAGTATTCTGGGGATGGAGGAGTTGATCCTTTCTTTCTTTTCCCCTCAGAGAAAATCTGATCCCCCCTCCAGATTTTCACTTGTGAATGGGATTACAGGGTAACACTCAGTTCCAGTGCCTGCCGCTAAGTATTCCTGTGAAAAAAATCAGGATTTTGTCATAAAGGTATAAATTACCCAGCTGCAAGCAGAACACACAGACCTACCGAACACCCAGCTGCTGTTCCCAGTCAGCCCTTCGCTCCAGATGATGTATTATGTGACCTTTTCCCAAACTGAGCAGGAACTTATTTGCATGGAAACTTACTTGTAAATACACTTGCCTCGTTTTATCCTGTTTCTTGTGATTCTCGGTACCCCAGCAGCTACTGCACGCCAGAGCCCAGCACTCCAGCAGGTCCACTGGCAGCCCGATGCAAACCATGGCTGGCAGACACAGGTTCAGGGAACAGGGGTGACCTCGGCTGCAGCCATGCAGCTTTCAGCGCACCCCACACATCTCCCAGGGGATGACAGCCAAAAAATCCTACTCACCAGAGGCAAACGCCAGCATTTTTAGAGGTTGTTTGGGAAGGTGGCAAGTAGGAAGTCCGGCTCTGAAGGAGTTGACTCAAAACGCCCTGCAACATTCATGCGGCGGGAACTTCGTTGGGTAAACCATTAACCACCATAAAGCTTAGCTGCATAACCCCCTTCATCACCAGTGAGACTCGCACACACCCCAGATACACACGCGGGCTGCATGTGTATACACACATACATATATATATGCGTACAGAAACACACACACAAACACATAGAGAAAGACGCACAGATATGCACATACGCTTCTTTTCCGAGGGCAGGGGAAAACGCCGGCGCTCCCACGGCTCGGGGAGCAGCGGGCGCCGTCACCGCAGCCTCAGGGCGGCGGGGCCGGGGGGGACCCGCTCCGAATCCCCGGGCTCCTAAGGGGGCTCCCGGCGCGCCCCGCCCCGCTCCGCGCCCCGCGGAGGAGTAAGAGATGCGCGGAGCGCTCCGCACCCGCAATCCAGCCAGGATCTTTCCCACCCTCGCTCGTTAAAGATACCCCTGCAAAAGCCCGGTAAAGCCTCCCCGCCACACTCCTCTACAGACCCCGCGGCAGGGACGGCAGCGCGGTCTCCCGCCGCCCCGCCGAAGTTTCCGCGCCGCTCCGCGGGCGGCGGCGGGGCAGCCTCAGCCCCCTTACCCGGCTGTCAGAGCAGGGTCCCGCGGCGGCCTGGAAGCGGCGGCGGAGGCTGCGCGGCGGCTTCCTGGGAGCTACAACTCCGCGGCGGCGCCCGGGCGAGCCGCGCGCCTGCGGAGCGGCGGCGAGCGGGGAGGAAAAGAGGAAATGAGCGGGAGGCGCATTGGGGGGAGGGGGAGGAAGGAGCCGTCGCCGAGGGACCGGGGAGAGCGAGGGACGGAGCTCAACCTCCCCGGCGGGGCAGCGGGCGCGCCGGGGGGGGGAGGGCGGAGCGCACCGCACCGCTCCGCTGTTCCGCGGCCGCCCCGCGGCGTGCGCAGCTCCGAGCCCCGCGCAGGGGCGGCCCGCCCGCCGCCGCTCCCGCCCAGCCGGGCCACTTGGTATCGCCCTGACCGCCTCCCCGGGCCGCCGCCGCTGCCGCCGCCGGGCAGGAAGTGCGGAGCCGGCGGGACAGCGCGGAGAGGTGGCTCCGCGGGGCTGCGCGCTTGCGGGCGGTTCGCCAGCCCCGCCGGCGCTCGCTGCCGGCCCTGCCGGCGTGGGGGCGGGGGGAAAAAGTTTGGATTTTTCTTTCTTTTATATATTTTTTTTCTTCTAACCCCAAAGCAAACAAGGAAACGATGGAGCCGCAGAACTCCCGCGGCAGCGGCTCACGCCAGGCCCTGCGCGCATCCTCAGCGCGGCTGAAGGTGGCGAGAGTTCGGTGAGCGGGGAGGACGCGGCGGCTCCGGAGCGGCCGGTGGGCACGAGCACGGCAGCCCCGCTGAGCCCCCTGCCGCCCGCAGTGCCCCCTCACATCCCACCGGTGTCCCCACCAGGGCTGGCAGCGATGCAGGTGAATTCGGTACCCGCGGCTGAGTCCGGGGGTCGGTGTTGTCCCGTCCAGCTGCAGCCAGGCGGTCGCGGCTCTGTGCGAGACACGAACTTGCCCAGCCTGGCCGCGCACCCCACCACAAAATGGAGCGGGTTTAGGGCTTGATGCTAATCTGCCTCCCGAGGAAGATAATGGGAAGCGTTGCTCAGAAATATGGCCTGCAGCACAAAGAAGTGAATCTTACTATTAGGATATCTCTCTCCCATCTCCCTCCCCAGCTCCTGCCCAGCACGTTTTCAAATAAAAAATGTATGGAGAATTTAATGTAGTTGCCACAGTGCCTTATCGGTAGCTTTCAGTTTGCCTCCCCTTATAGGAGGCTGAGTGCACTGGGTGCAGTCGCTAGATGAGAACTATTCCGAGCTGAAATGAAGGCCACACCAGGAAAAAGATACTTAGAGATCTTAGCGACAAACCCTGGGAGGCAAGGGGGGATAGGAGCAAACAGAAAAAACCCCACCACCCCCAAAGCAGCCGTTTTTCAAAGCTTATCTCTGCACTGGGGCCAACAGATTTTTAGAAGGACAGAAAAAAAGAAGAAAAAAAAAAAAAGAAAGCACCAAACCCTTTCACATGTACTCAAAAGTTTGACTCCATTGAAACTGGATACATAGATGCAAATAGGTTAAAATGTTGCCCAATAATACCATTTTCCCGAGGTCTGTCAGAAATAGTTCAACCATTTTGCCAGCTTAAAAAATAAATAAATAAAAATGTCAGCCCAAGGCAAAGAACATGTGTGGAAACTAAAGAACCTGAACAGTTAAAACTAGAAGCAACTTGACCAGGAACATATAATGGAAAACTGTATGCAACCACCATCGTTGCCAACTTCACATACTTGAAACTGGGTTCTCCTTGCAGATGATTACATGTGAGTAATCCCCATGACTTCCCTGTAATCCCTTCCCTGCTGTGGCTGTCATTGTGCCTCACCAGCCGCTCTGCCAGGGAGGAGGTGGCGTGGGTGACACCACCACCCTCAGCCCAGGAGTAAGTGGCAACTGAGCAAGTACCTACTTGAAGCCTCCTCCGTGATTTACAACCCTTGGGGCTGACATCTGGCAAGAGGAGGCAGTTTATGGCGCTCAATTCCATTTTCATTTTTAACATGGTTGCTCCACCAGCAGCACGTTTTCCTTGGCACAGCACCGCCCTGCATCCTGCGGTGAACAGGTTGTGAGGTGAGACCTGCAGCCACTGATTCCTTGCAGTGATGCCTTGGTTCTATGGGGCTTGGTGGCTGCAAGCACCCTGCCTCAGTTTGGGGTGATTCTTGGGTGGATGTCCTCACTGCACCCTGCTCAGCACAGCGCTCAAACATTTCTGTCAGGAGCTGCCTGTGCTTGGAAACTCATGGACATTTTATGGTCAGTGAGTAATTATGAGAAGTGCCCAGGGCTGCTCCTCTCTTTCAGCCTTCCAGCATTTTGTATATTATCCTGTGATAAATTGCGTAAATACTGAAAATCATTCTCTATTCAACAGTTATTGGGGAACACACAACAAGGACCAAATGAGACATTTCTACCAAACTTCTTTCTTCAAGAATTGCACCCTTCCAGTTGTGACTGGATACAAGATGGTGCAACCCCAATAGATAGCCAACCAAAGAAACACCACCAAGATTTCCGATGATTTTGAGACCTACTGCTTGATAACATGCAATTGCTAGGTTATAGAAATCCCCTGGGAAACAAGGAAGGATGGCCTGTAGAAAGTTGTCAACTGCTCACAATCAATATGAAATTAAAAGAAGCCGCATATTCATTCCTGCAGTGAGTTTGGGGAGGCTGCTCTTCCCACTCCGCAGCATCCAAGTGCTGCTCTCCTCTTCAAAGAACTTCCCAGAGAATGTAAGTTGCTTTTTCATGTTAAGTGCTTAAATGCATACTTGAGTGTACTGCTGTGTGAACTTAATGTTCTCTGAAATGCTGTATTCATTCTACCTGAAAGAAGGGTGGAGAGATGTGGTGGTCAGTCTCTTCTCCCAAGTAACAAGCGATAAGAAGATATGGCCTCAAGCTGCACCAGGGGAGGTTTAGATTGGACATTAGGAAAAATGTCTTCACCAAAAGGGTTGTCAAGCATTGGAACAGGCTGTGCAGGGAAGTGATAGAGTCACCATCCCTGGAGGTATTTAAAAGATGAGTAGATGTGGCATTCAGAGACATGGTTTAGTGGTGGACTTGGCAGTGCTGGGTTAAGGGTTGGACTCAATGATCTTAAGAGTATTTTCCAACCTAATTGATTCTGTAATTCTATGAAAGCATTTGTAAAATTGGGCCCATTGGGTGTTTCTGGCTTATTTAAAGTTCTTCTTTTGATGGTGTATGTTGTTAAGCCTATCTGTAATACTCACATGATGACCTAGCATGGACCTTCGTAAACTTAAATCCATAGCTGCTCTGGCATCTCACCTTTTGTTTGATTTTTCTTTCTGTTTTTCATTCTATTTCCACAGTCAGGAGTAAGAAACAAAGATGGATTAAATTAGATTCATCTGCATCATTCCAACTATGCTGGATTTGAAGATACTATGTGAAATTCCTTCTGCTGTCTGGGGTTTAATCACCAAGGGCTTAGGTGGAAGCTAAAGTGTTTGAGTTGTGTGGCATGCTGCTATTCTTTAATATCTGCCATAATAATGTAAGCTTTATGAGGCTATTGCTAATCTTGAATTATTACCTGCCTTCCTGTGGTTTGGCATGATTAACTCGAGGAAAAGATTAAAGCGATATTTACCTTTTCTGGGCAGTTCATCAGCTTGATGTGGGCAGCCCAGCACAAAAAAGAACAAAGAAAACTGCTGGCAAGAATGAAGGCTTCATCCCGCTCTTTCCCTGTTGGTCTCCTGATACCTGCCACGGTTGTTGGGATGGAAAGCGCTGTCAGTATCCTTGAAGGCAGACAATTGCTCCAGCTGCTTTCAGGGCATCTGTCTGATGCAAAGCTTGTGTGGGTCTGAGATGCCTTGATCTGCCTCTTGCCTAAGAGCCAGGACATGCCTCCACTGCAGGCAGTGGCAGCAAAAGCATGTCTTCTGGCTGTGGGTTGTGGACACGGTCACCCAGGTCGTCTCCACACTGTCCTCCTGGAGGCAGATGGCACTTCTCTGGGGGGAGCCACTGGCCAGGGGTTTTGCCTGGGAAGGAGCTCCTGCCTGGCTGGGGCATCTGCAAGACAACCTTGCACAAGCGGTTGGAGGAGCACCCACCAGTCACTGAGCTGCCTCGCAACCGACATTTGATGCAAGAAAGCAACCTTTCAAAAGACACTGTAATTATTTTCTTCATTCTGTTATAATCTTACTTTTGGAAATCCCTCACTGAAGAATCACTTCAGAGAAACTCGAATGAAAATAGCAGAGGAGTGATGCAGCCGATTGTTATTTCATTGTGATAAAGCCAAGCTGGATGGCAGGTGCTTGGGGAAATATGAGGCAAAATTGTTCATCAGAACTATTTTCTTTGATAAGTTTTGACTTCCAGTAATAAACCCCTGGGTGCTCACCTATAAAGCCTCCCATTTTTGTTCTACCAGATGATGGGCTGTATCAGTTTAACCCTTCTTTGCGCTCCTTTGCATTTCCAAGTTGGACTTAACAGGCAAGCAAACATAACTTGGGAAATGCCAGCTGCACACATTGCTCTCACCCGCAGTATGGACAGGCAGCATCGCCTGAGCAGGCAGACCCAGTATTTACATTCTACCAAAACAAATATACCAAGGGGTTTTGCCCGTCATCTGGACCACAGAAACTGGAAGTGGAAATGAGCAGGTAGTTTTTTACAGTGCGTTTTCCTGCTAAAGCAGGAGTGTTCACTGCAGTATCTTCTAGCGCACTTTCCTGGCCTGTTTAAAACAACCTTGGAGGATGTGGAGAGGCAGGAGGGGCGAATCTGCCAGTACCCTCTAGGGTCTCTTTGTCTAGTTTGAATGATATAATGTGGAGCAAGGGCAAACGGGTGTTCAGCAAATTTAGCTACAACGCAATGTTTAATGTAATTTTTGCCTGCTTTTTCATCTCCAGCCTACTTGCTATGCCTGCCGCTGTGCCAGCAACGTCAGATATATAGATTAAAAAATAAGTAACAGAAATAGTGGCAGTACTCCATCTTTGCATGATTGCTCTGCTTTCTCTTAGCAGGAGATTGTCATGGGTGCTTTCTTCCTCTACAAGGAGAAATGAACAGTAAGAGCTGTGATGATTGGCAGTAAGCCTGAGAACAGCAGATGTGTGCCTGCACAGCTGGACAAAGGCAAAAACTCACTCTGCTACCTACATTTGCATTAAGGTTGCCCCGGGGATATCCCAGCGACTACAGGGGACATAGCTCATGAACAGCCAAAGCCATCAGGCACATTTACATGTATAAGAACACTTGATGTCCTTTTCAAAGTCAGAGAGAGTAACAATGAAAAGAAATTTGGCTTCCTGGTTTTTCCCTCTGATAACTGAATGCCTGGGGTGGCAATATTAAAAAACATCAGCCCTGACAGAGATGAAGAACTTATGAATTAAACGGCACGTTTCCATTTTATTTGCTATTGTCTAGTAGCTTATTACATGGGAATCTAAAAAGGACCTGATTGTGCCTCCCAGGCTGCAGTTGCTATGCGAGACACTAAAGTTAGGTGTTTTAGGTAAGATTTTAATATTAAAGCTTCTTACACAGAAAGGGAAAAACCTTGCTAAATAGGGAAAAAATAAAAAGCCTCATTTCTCCCTGTGGTGCAGTTTTGCACTCAGGGGTTTGCCACAATGTTTGCTAGGATTTATCATCAAACAAAGTGTGCGGCCAGGGGAATTTCCTGTGCTCCATAGCATGCACATGCTTATTTCAAGCTGCATCTACCAACAACCCAGTTATCCTGTGGGCTCTGTAAACAAGGATACCTGCTGTCAGGGCAGAGCAGCAGGGCCTTGGGTGTCTGCCCATGATCCCGTGGCATTCCCACCTGGACTTGGCATCCCCACACGGGCTATTTCCTCACACTGGCAGCAGCAGCTATTTCAAAACACAAAATGACGTGTCTAATTTGTCCGAGCAGAAAATAATAGGGAGCCTTTGAAATGGATGAGCTTCCACAGAGCAAAGTAGCCCTCACCGTTGTGTTCGTGAGATGTAACAGAATGAACTCTGGTTTTGTGATCCAACATGGCAGATTTATGCTGGGAGAGGTGGGATAGAAGATGGAAGTGTTTCTGTGCATCAGTGCTGTTACATTTTCCATTCTGAACCACAACAGGAAAATGCAAAAGTCAGAAATTAAGTATGAGAAATACCAGTGTGTCTAAATGAAAATCAGTGGTTTAGCCTGGCATTACAAAAGCTTTAAAAGGCAAAACAAAGCAAAGTATTTTTGTTCAATCAGGGCAATACTAAGTGATATAGGAAACCTGGTATTTCCCCACAGGGACTTTCAGTTTTGCTCAAACCACTTTTTTTTCTTATGTCTGAACAAAAGAGGGAAAGAAAGAAACCCGACAGCGCTTTCTGGGATGTTGGAGCCAAGCAGATGCTAATTTAGTGCTCTGCCAGCCCGCATGCTCTGGGATACCTTCCAGAGCCCTGTGAGAGCTGGGGGACCCCACACACCAGCATCAGGATTCTGCTGCCCCCCCCCCCCGGACTTAAGGGGCTTTTGCATCATGTTTGCACCCCTCATCCAGGTTCCTGCCAGGACATCCATGTCTTCACACCATTCCCATCTGCATGAATCCACCCTGAAATACTTAATACTGAAATTCCTTTTAATGCTTGAAGGGGCTTATAAGAGAGATGCAGACGAACTTTTTTAATAGGGCCTGTTGGGATAGGACAAGAGTAATGTCTTTAACCTGAAAGAGGGTTGATTCAAACTAGATATAAGGAAGAAATTTTTTATGGTGAGGGTGGTGAAACACTGGAACAGTTTCCCCATCCCTGGAAGCATTCAAGGGCAGGCTGGATGGGGCTCTGAGCAACCAGATCTAGCTGAAGGTGGCCCTGCTCATTGCAGGCAGGTTGGACTAGAGAACTTTTGAAGGTTCCTTCCAACCCAAGCCATTTTGTGATTCTGTGAAAACAGAGGGTCTCATAAAGCAGTATTTCCCATGGGATCAAGATTTCCCACTCAGTACCTGAAGGCAAAGCCATGTGGATCATTCAGTGCAATTTGGAGGAAGTTAGATTAATTTTGGTACAGGCAATGGAGCACTCCTGTATTGCTCCTGTTGGTAATTAAGAGAAAGCAAATCACAGGGGTGGGACAATAGAAGTATTAATTAACAGCGCTTTCAACAAGAAAAAAGTTAGTAATTTAAAAAATGCTGGGTTTTGCCTGGAGAAAATACTTAAATAGGGTAATCACATTGTTGGGCATTTGACTGATGTGTAAATGTGGCATTGATTCCACATTTAGATAATCACCGGTTCCTCCATGCTGTTGCAGGAATGTCCCAGTTCTGCTGCCACGAGCTTTGATTTCAAGTGAAAAATGTGCTTAATTTCAAGCATAAGACAACCATGTTTCATTCACTGGCCTTCACCTGCAAAGTCCACGTGCATTTCCCATCAGCTGGAGAGCCCAACACATGATCCTGAAAAGCTACAGCAGCCCGCCAGCTGAGCATCAGCCTCCTGTCTCTGCAGGGCCTCCAGCCTGTTGGGTGCTGGCATTAGCTGGGATGGATTTAGCTGGGTCAGGCAGTGATGCATACTTGGTGCCCGACCTGGTGGGTGCAGGAGGAGGGGGAAGCAGAAAGACCCATTGACATGGTGGGCCTCGGGCAGGGACAAAGGTGAGCAGCACCCCCCCGGCTGGTGCCTCTTACCCGATGGGGATATCACAGCAAGATATAGAGGACTCTTGCTGAAATGGGAGGATTTTTCCCAGCCTTGCCGAGCATCCTGCCCTACCTTCACCACAGCACCACCAAAACATGCATTTTTCTGTAAGACCAACAGAAAGGAGCAGCAACTTCACAACTAAAATCAATTGCAGCCTTCAGGGATATATAATCACCTTATATCACAACACATACCATGAGGCAATTTGCTTCAAGCAAAGGATGTTTTCTTCCCCGTCCAAACAAACAGATAATAATCCTATAAGAAAGCCTGCTAGCAGGATCCTGGACAATGCATGACACCATGTTCTCATCAGCATCCCACAGTGATCTGGCAAGGTACCTGGTGCTCAAGGCACCCGCTGGTGTGGCCCCTCTCAGCTGATCCGCCCAGCAGCGTTCAAAGGCAAACAGTGGCACAGTTTATTAAAGCCACAGCAGCTCCTCTGCGCTCAGATTGCCGTGCAAATACCACCAGATTTTTCCTATTATGATACCAGGTGTCCTGTTCTATTTACGATGATACCCAGGCAAGGAAGAGCGATTCAGTTACTTACTCCATGCTGGGGGTATCTGAACGACAATAATTCTGTCTGACAGAGATTTTGGAGACATCTCTTCATGCTGACAGAGATTAAGAAGTAATCGGGTTCCTAAACCAGGTGAATTCCTGAAAAATGCTGGAATGGGTCACCTTTTACATAAGAGTTTCAGCACTGATTAATTAACGTGCAGTTTGGCTTCAGCCACGCAAAGAGAATGTTTCTGCCCTTGCACACGTGAACTCCCAGGAGCAACACAACTGCTGCTTTGCTTTAGGCTCCTTTTGGGAACAGCCAACATTTAGTGGCATATAAAATTCCATGTTTGGTAATAAAAAGGCAGGTAAACAAGTTACACTAGCAGGGGCAGAAAGCAAAAAGTAGGGACTCCGGAGCCTTTGGAGTCTTCCAGAGTCTTTCTTTCACATTGGCAGTGCATTTTTCCATTGGAAAAAAGGCTTTTTCTCCTGAGTCATCTCTGCAGGAAAACTCCGGTTCTAGTAGGGTCTCCTCCTCCAGGCAGAGGCCAGCACTAGTGGCCACTCCCCTCCCTAAGGTAGGTCCCATCTCTCACTGGTGGTATTGAAATGAAAATACAGACATCCTATTAATAACTGAGCTGTAGACAATTCCAGATGTGGAATTTGGATTCTGAAATTACAGTCCCCACCAAACCAGGCCTGAACCGGTAAAATTCGTCTGTGCTTCCTCTGACTCATAACTGGTTTTTCAGAGAGGTTTTCAGCAAAATTCTTCAGCAATTCCTATATTGTTGCCTGACTCATGCTGAAACACCAAAGTCGTTATTAAAGTGAAATTGTAACAAAGGAGATGTGAATACTTTGCATTTACCAGTTTTAAATGCATTAGAAACCATATTTCGCTGTGGAGCATGCTTTGTCCAATAATGAAATACCATGTTATTTACCAAAACAAACAAAAATCTGTCATATAGGGCACAGAGGAAAGCAGGCACTTAAGAAACAACAATTCTGAAATGTAAGGCTAATTTATTCTTCAATAAACCTTCATTTATCCTCCTGACACGTGTAATATTTGTGTTCAGCATCCCATCCACTTTCTGTCTGAAGCCCCGATCCATGCCAGCAGGGAACAGAATGCTCAGCATAAAAGTTGGAGGCGTTCAGATGTCCTGGGGATGGGCAGGGCTACAAAGCACATGCCTGTGAGAGGCACTTCCTGACTGTGGGAGCAGAGGTGCACCCACAGCCCCCCCAGCAGTGCAGAGTTATGGGAGAGAGGAGCCAGGCTAGTTAGCAGATCACTGAAGCTTCCATCCCTGAGGAAAGACCCAAACTTTTTGTGCCTTGCTTCTGTTAAAGTGTGATTTGCTGCAGGAGGGTTGGTGGTGCGATGCAGGCGTCAGTCCATCACCCTGCCCATGGGTTTGCAGCATGGGAGCAGCAGCCTTTTGCCTGAAGCAGAGCTGTGTCTGGGAGGGATCTGCCCTCCTCCCCTGCAGTGGGAGCCCAGCTATCCCCTCCCTGGGTTTTGCAATTCCATAAAGCCCCAGGGCCTGTGAAGGTGGACCACAAAGGTGGTGGATTTAGGGAAAAAAAATACAGTGCAACAATGATTCCTTTGCTTTTTAAATTAAAACTCAAACTGTTGCTGCAGAAGAAGGGACTGAAAAATATCCCCCAAGCCTGGGAGCTCATATTTACCTTCTCCCCAGCTCTGCAGATATTTAATTTGAGCATTGCTTCATCTCCTGTCTCCCTCATGTATCATCGCTAATTAAAGTACACACACTGCACTTACCCAAACGAGGATGTGGGAGGCAGAAGAGGCTCCATCTCATTTTCCACTGCTGTATTGCCTCTGCAGAGCCAACCGCAGGGGACCTGGGGTCCTGCTCAGAGCCTGGCAGCCACAGCATGGACCCTTCCCTTCACCAACACTCTGTGTGATGGAAACCCCCCGTGTGTGAATGGCAGCTTTCAAATGAAAGGCCTCAGTGGTGGTGACTCCCTGGGCAGACGGCATGAGCCTGGCGAGGGAGGGAAGGACACCGCATCACGGGCACTGCTCCACACACCTGCACTGGAGACTGCTCTGTCCCCAGCTGAGGAAGCTAGAGGAGCTGTGCTGGCAGCAGCCTCGTAGGTCTGTGCTTTAGTGCCTCCACGTCCTCCAAACACGCCTCCTAACTTCCAGCTCAAGTGGAATTCAAACAAAGCCTGTAAGGCTGTAAGGACACTTCCCCACCCTGCAGCCCACAGAGACACCCTTTGGACGTGTCCCCCAGAGTCTGCCCACCCCTGACTGCATGGCTACTCACTCCCAGCCAGCAAAATGAGTTTGCTGACTTCTCAGCTTCCCGCTCCAGGCTAGAAGTCTGTCCCCTTCAGCCGCCCACTGCCCCCCAACTCAACGTCATTTCAGCCAGAATGTGGGGAGCGTTTGGCACTGCCTCATTCTGCAGGCACACTGGTCCCCATCCTCATTGCAGTCCCTCCTGACTCACAGTGCTACAGGTGACATCCAGCTGTAACAGGTAAAGAGAGACTCTAAAGCCTGTGAACGCCAGCGAGGGAATGCTGTGATTCTCTATGCCTCAGAAGATTCAAGAATCATAGAATGGTGGAATGGTTTGGGTTGGAAGGGACCTTCAAACGTCATCTAGTCCAACCCCCCTGCAATGAGGAGGGATATCTTCAACTAGATCAGGTTGCTCAGAGCCACATCCAATCTGACCTTGAACGTCTCCAGGGATAGGGCATCCACCGCCTCTCTGGGCAACCTGTGCCAGTGTTTCACCACCCTCACTGTAAAGAATTTTTCCCTCACATCCAGCCTGAATCTCTCCTGTTTTAGTTTAAACCATTACCCCCCGTCGGGTCACAACAGGCCCTGCTGAAAAGTCTGTCCCTATTTTTCCTATAGGTCCCTTTTAAGTACTGACAGGCCACAGTAAGGTCTCCCTGAAGTCTTCTCCAGGCTGAACAACCCCACCTCTCTCAGCCTTCCTTCACAGGAGATATGCTCCATCCCAATGATCATTTTTGTGGCCCTTCTCTGGACCCTCTCCAACAGGTCATGTCAAAGGTGGGGAAAGGGCAGAAGCAGCTCCTTTAATTCACCAGACTCCCAGGAATTTAAGCTCCTGTGCTGGTCCTTGGCACTTTGATTCCAGAACTTCCAATCCCAATTCAATTAGTGCGCCCCTCCACAAGGTCCATGTCTTTCCTGTACTGAGGACTCCAGACTTGGATGCAGTACTGCAGGTGGGGTTTCACCAGAGCGGAGCAGAGCAGAGGGCAGAAGGTGGTGTCAGAGGAGGAAACATGAACGCGGTGTGTTTAACATTTGGCCAAAGGTTGTTCCCTCGTCCCCATCTGAAACACCACGGTGCGTTCCACTCTACATGAGCCAAATGCATTCGTGTCCATAAAAGCTGAGGAAAAGCACTGCTGAAATGTCCACAGCTCTGAATAATTAATCCCCAGAACTATAAAAAGCTGTGAGGGAATGAAATTTAGAAAAATCTAGTTTTAGGATAATTATAGTAGAAATCAGGAGCGCACTTGGACCCAAGACAGATGCATTAGTAGGACAACTGAGCACAGTGGGTCAAATTCATACTTGGCAGAGCTGCACAGACTTCTGCAGGGCTCCTCCCGGGATTGATTCAGCCCAGGGAGAGAAGAGAGACTGCAGTGTGATGAAGTGAGTAGAAATCTGAAATAGCACCTCCTAATATAGACAGCATAAAAGAAAGGAGTGAAATGGTTTCAGGTGAGCATTCACTTCCCAGGGATAAATGGGGAGTGATGTTTTATGGAATATTTTATTTTAATGCTAGTTTAGCCTGCTTCCCCCCACCCTGCCTCCACTTGCGTGTCTACTGTGTTACAGCTGGTTCTCTAACATCCCAGTTTGTTTGCAGACCTTGTCACACTGGGGCTTTTTTCAAAGCTCCAGATGCTGGAATTCACGTGTTGGTTGCGAGCACAGATCTTCAAGTTTCTAACCAGTTATGTTTTAGTCTGTATTTTTCATTGCAAGTTTGAAAACATTAACCCTGGGCCCTGAGTCACGAGCAACCGAGCAAAGATGATTTCTCCCATTTTCCTAGTTTTTAAGCCAGTCATTACAGTGTCCAGTTTAAGATGTTGAATCCTTGGGACTGCTGATTTAACTCACTACTTTCAGGTATGGGGATGTGGGATTTTTTCTTCTACATACTAACACATGGAGTCAGGCTGTATACTGGGCACATTTTAATTGAATACTTGAGGAGCCAGCTTTGGGTGACTGGATTATGGTTGGCATCACAAAACCCCAGTGCCCTCAGCATCTCAGTGGGTTCCCCAAGGCTCTGCACAGGGCTCCCCAGGACAGACTCTGGCCTTCAGGTGTTGCTTTCAGTTACAATAGCATACCCACAGACAGGAAGAAGTTTACTGCCTTGTTTTAGCAATAGCAACATATCACCTGAGAATTCGGTTTCATGCAAGCCAGAACTGGCAGGCTGCTCGCAGAGTAACAAACAGGGAGATTACCACTACTTCAGAAGAGCTGTTTAATGTCCAGTACCCTGTTTCAGTGTGACTTTGGTGGCACAGGACCAGGCGCTTCCAGTTGTATCTCCTGGCCAAAGAAAAGGACAGAATGGCAAAGGCGTCTGTCCCATGTCAGCTTATGTTTGCATGAGCTCCCTGTTATGGCATTATTCATTCCCAGAACAAAGTTATTTGGTACAGTCATAGCATGCTAAAAAACAGGTACTCTTTTCATAGTGGCGAGCTATGAGTTTTTATAGACTTAAGAGCACTGGCATCCTTCAAAGTGAAAGGCTCCCCTCTAAGCCAGTGCCATTCCTTGAACTTAAAATGTGCATAAGAGGAGGCATGTACTATAAGCAGATATCCTCTCCTTCCTTTTGAAGTGTAGGAGCTGTTTGACACAAGACGAAGCAACTGGAGAGACGAAGCAAGTATTACTGTATCAGTCAAAAATGCATCCAACTCTGCTGTGTGGTTCTTGATGAAAGGGGAACAAAAGGCCAACTCCATGAGCCACAGCTCTTTAGAGCTCTTAAGCTCTTAAGTGGGTGGCAGGTAAAGCATCACATATTTCCCTTGTGTCCAAAAGCATTAGGGTCAATTGAAGAGAAGAGTAGCTGCTAAGGGTAGAGATAATGAAGAAATGGAGAGTATGCTTATGAGCTTATAGACAAGTTAAAGCAAGTGGGAGCTGCAGCACAGAGAAAGGCAGGATGACAATTCAAAGCTGACAAGTTGGGGAAAAGGCCTGGAAGAAGAGGATGTGGTTCAGCAGAGACGCGTGTGAGGTAGGCAGAAACAATCAGCTGTGCAAACACAGCCTGGGTTCAGCTGCAGCAGCTCTGCCAGGAAAAGGTCTGAGAGGGTGGTTGTGTATTGCAGAGTGAACGTGAGTCAACAACATCACGTTGTTATGGAGAAGACAGATGTTCTAGGGTGGCTAAAGGAAGAGCAGAGCCCATACAATGGGAAATGTTATGCCCCCTTCCACACCAGCTAGAGTGATGCACTGTGGCTTGAGGACTGGCACTTGCACAGAGCCCAGTTGCCATGCAGAGAGGTGGAAAACACCCTGAAAGCAGAGGCTGACTGAATTGGGCTTTAGCCTAAATGTGTGAAGCCTGAAGGGAAACATAATCCTCTGGCTATGTAAAATGTTGCCTTAAATGGAGGGGGATGTCTGCAGTTAACAGGAGCAATGAAATTAAATTAAAACAAGTAAGAGTCAGAGCATGCATAGGAATAAAAATTTCTACAAGTGAGGGCACCAAAGCACTGGACTGGCTGGCTGAGGGCAATTGAAATTTCCATCACACTACAAACAGGTCAGACAAGTGGTGGTTAGAGATGATAAAGTGGTACAACCTGCCTTGAGGCTGGAGGAAAGATTAAATGGACCCTTGCGAATCTTTCTGGCCCTATTTTTCTGTGATTTATCAGAGGATTCACAGATGTAGTTTTCCACATTTTCATGGTTTAAAAATGCAGCTTTACTGGCCAACACCACAGTGGAGATGTTGGGAGAAAGAGGAAGCCCTCTTGTCTAAGCCCAGTGACACCCACCACTTTTGGAGCAAAACCCCCCTGAAGTCACCAGCAAGCTGTGCTCTGATCTCCTCAGGATCTGAGAAGGTGACACTCAAAACTTTTCTCTCCAGTTTTTGTGGCACTAAAATACCAACAAGAAATTAGAGAGGAGACAAAATAAGAGCAGTATTTCAGTTCAGCTTCCAGATTGCTTAACCCTATTCTCTCCCATCATCCTTTAACAACTGTTTGGTCTCTTCAAAGTCAAGGTGAAATAAAAAGAAAACTCAGATTCCTGTCCTGGAAATGCCAATGCCAAGGTGTTAAGTTTTATGAATTCCTTCTGCTTTCATAGCAGAAATGATTCACAAATTGAGACTCACATGGCCTTTCAGTCCCCCAGAAGCTATTACAGATATATTGGTTCTGTTCTAGCTCCTTCATTTGCTATTTCTGGGGGAAACAGTAATGCCTCCTGCTGCCTAATAGCATGGTGTGTGACAGAGAAGGACAAAGCCAGACTCTTTGCAGATATGCACCACAAGAGAACAAGGGACAGCTGTCACAGATGCAGCAAGGGAAACTGGTTAGAAGTGAGGAAAGAGTTTTCATCATAAGGGTGGATGGTGAAGCACAGGAAGAAGTTGTCCAGGGAAGCGGTGGTTTCTCCATCCTGGACTTTCAAACTCAATGGGTTGAGCCCCTGAACAACCTCACCTAATTTCGAAGTTGTCCATACCGTGATCAGAGGCGGGGCTAAGACTCCAGGGGCCTCCTCTATGATGCCAGCATAAGTTTCCCAAGTCACAGCAGAATTTCGCATACTTCCTCATACCTAGAACACGCTTTTCTCCTGGATTTAATTTGCAACAAGAAGCATGCCCTCCCAGGCTGCCCCAGTCCTACCCAGTGTCACCAAGCAGCTGACCAAGGACTTGCGGCTGGGTCTGTTCCACACCTTATCCCACCCCTCAGCTCTCCTTGGCTCACTTCTCTTGCTGGGCTCTGGAGGCTGGTTGATAAGGACAAACATATCATTTACCTGCTTTGTTTTATTATAACAGATAGCAAACAAGGTACGTATACCAATATGGTCTCAAAAAAAAAAGTGAAAAATTAATGAAAACCCATTCTTTCATTGCTGTGCTGCTGCAGCATGGGAGACAATATATGCCCACTCCTCTCCTTTTCTCATAGTGTTTGTTGGCTTTTAGGGCTATAGTAAATCCACCAAATGTCAGCCAGAGAAGACACACCATGACAGTAATGACTGTAATTTCAAAAAGCACTTTACAAAGACTGCAAAGCATAAAAAAAGTGAAAAAACATCAAGACTTCGTTGTGAAGATGCCTAATCCTCCCCAGTCTTGCACATTTTTTTACATAGCTTTGCCCACAACTCTGCCAAACAATATTTGCCTTTACTTTACGTGCTGAATGTTTCACCATGATTGCAGGTCACCAGAAAGGGTAGAAGCCATTTTGACTTTCAGAGCCAGGCTGATCTGTCAGCACAGAGCTATTAGGAGATGACTGTCTTGTAACCAAGCCAGTTTAGCACAGCTCTAGAAGCCCTATGCTGATACAACCATGATAGTACATGTAAGGAAACTATCCTGTCTTCTTGCAACACTCTTCTGCCTATTACCTAGACAATAAATTTTAAGGAGTCTCCTATTTCTTTGCATAGGGGTCAGATATTTAAAGCCAAGATAGTGTTTAAAAACAGCAAAGAAACTTCTTGGTTACAACATTAAAAGTCTGAACCTACCTTTGCATCCACCATTATAGAGAGATATGCAGGGTTGACAGGGCTTTCATTGTCTCCATGGTGTGGCTTTCCTGATCAGCGGGGTACTTAGTCATAGGAGGTGCTAAAAGAGCTTTTCCGGGTGCTTGCATAGGCGTAGGATGGACGAGGCAATCGATCTGCTTGAATTTAAAAAGACAGATTTATGAAGAATAATTGCCTTCTAACTTGGCAGAGAATGTGTACTGCCTCTCAGGGATTCACAGCTGTGTCCTGTTCTCATGGAGTTAACTGAGCTTAGAAAAAAGCATTTGATCTATTCTTCCTTCCTTAATTCAACATAGCTGAGAATCTCCCAGGATATTTCTATTTGAATTGCAGCAGGCTTTCCATTTCAATGTGTTGGCAGTGAATACCTGTCACACTGATGGCATTTTCTACATGGAAGGTATCATCAACACATACAGTAGACAGCAGCAAATACATCACCCGAATGGCTGACTGTGTTGTAGGAAAAGCAAGATGGGCTACCTTTATCTCTGACTATGAATGCAGGTTGCCTTGGGCAACATGAGTTCTGCAGCCAGATTCCCAGATTTTGTACCATTTCTGTGCTAGATTGACACCTCTGGCATATAGCTTCAGCTAAAGCTAAGCCACAGATAAGTACAAACCAAATAGATCAAGAAGCAGAACTACTCCTCTTCGTAACAAGCTTCTAAACTTCATCCATCATTTCCTGCAACTTTGTGCAGATGTCTGACTCTTACATTTTAGAAAGACTTTTTAAAACCAGTTCATGCTTGCACAGTACTTGAACACAGCTGGAAACTCCCTGTGTTACCTTCCTCCCAGGAAAAAAGGCAGCAAAATGCCTTGCAGGAGCTCCTGAAAAGTGACCACGTTATTGAGTAATACAAAAAACCATGAGCCTGAAAGAAGAGGGGAAAGTAAATTTCATCTCCAAACTGAAGCTTTCTTGTTTTTTCTTTTCTTTTTTCTTCTGCATGCACAACGCCGCTGCAATAGGCCTATATTGTTGGTATCAGCACTGAAACCAGCACTTACAGAAATATGATGCAGCCACCACAGGACCAGTTTGCAGACCCTCTGATTCACACTCTGAAGCTCATCATTTGTCTTCTTTTATTTATATGAATAACCTGAGTTACAGGTTCATATTTCCAATGTAAATCATTAATACTGACAGAAAAGGATGTCCCATGAAAACTGTTTCCAGGAAAGTGTTAGTTATGCATAAGTCCTATGTTCTCTGTGTATGTTAAGCACACTATTTCTTCACTGAAAGTGTGCCTCAAGGCTAGTTTCTTTTAAGCAAACCTTTGCAAGGCAAGAAAAAGCCTGTTGTGACACACACAATTGCTGTTAGGCTCTGTAAGATGTAGAGGGATACAAACATTCCCCAAGTCTGTGTTAGGACACGGACACATGCCAACTTCTCCCGCCACTCTGCAGGAAGGAAGCCCTGGGCTTAGTCCCATCCTGGGGACTAAAGCTGCAGGGGACAGGGACAAAGACCCATGTCTCATTTTAGGCTCAGTTGAAGTACAGATAAAACAGCACTCAGTATGAAATTTATGTTAATATATTGGTAAAATTGAAAGGTTATATATTTCTGCTGAATCCAGTAGTCGAGAGTTTTGAGTCCTACCCAGTTTTAAAAGAAAGACTCTGAAACACTTCTTCATGTTGACACGACAATCAAAAAGGGCAATGTAGGCCATCTCTGCCAGAGAAGCATTGCCCTAGAGGGGAATTTTTCAGTCTTATTTTAAATATCACTGCATTTCTCGGGGAGGCCACCCAAAGGTCCCTTTCATGACTTGCATATAGAATTTCTCTTGGCACTTACAGGATATGCATATGCTAAAGGCATGCAGAACTCAAACAAAGCTCCAGGAAAAATTTCCAAATGAGTAAATTCAATTATTTGAGTTTACTCTTACAAATTCATTATTATTTTCTAGCAGCTCTCCAAACAATCATTCAGCAACCATAGGATCATTCACATTACACCCCACCAAGGTGCTCAAACTCAGGACGTAACTGGGAGCACAGGGGAAGGTCCCTTCCCTCCACTAGTGTCATGCCCCTCGCACTGCTGCTCAAGGGGCCTGCTGAGACTGCTGAATGGTCTCCTGTCCCCCATGCCCCAAAAAGGGTGCACCCCAGAGCTGCCTGCAAGGCAAGGAACTTTTCACAAACACCTCCTCAGCTGAATTCAGGAGCACTAATCTTGTATTGGAAATGTATTGCTCTTGCAAATGTTACCTCCAACAAATATTTTACAGAGACTCAAGGCTGCTGCTTCAAAACAAGCCAGCATCAGCCATTCACAACTGAAATACTGCTGTTCACATCTCCCTGGCTCTGAATGGAAGCACAAAACACCCCCCACATGCCTCCAGCCTCCACAACTTAGCTGCATCACTTGCTTTTTCCCCAGCCTTTCACTTCTGCTCCCAGCCAAGTTATCACACGCAGCCTGTGCCCAAGCTGCAGGACTGTCACTTTGCTGTAATCAATGCCCCTTGGCTACCTGCTAAGTTTAATACCTGCCTGGTCCATCCATTGCATCGCTGCATCGACCCTGCTCAAATGCAGTCAACCATTCACAGTCCTTTCATTATCACTCAAGTTGCTTCTCCTGTCTGAGATAAGCAGATCCTTAACCCATACGTCAAATAAGTGATAGGGTTTGCTGAACGAAGGTGAATAGATTGCGTCAGGTTTGGCATGGCAAAATATAGAGCTCTCTATATTTTGCAGCTGGTATTAATACAAAAGATTTTAAGTTCAGTATCTCCTTTCCTGTACTTCTCTCTCTTGAAGTATCATGCATCCTGCGGCATGATGTGCTCTGCCAGTCTGTCCCAGTTGTCTTGATGAAGCTTGGCAATGCTATTCAGTCCTCGGAATATATTATATAAGATATTAGGGTGTTCTGAAAAACATCTGCCCGCTTTTTCATCGTGTTATTCAAACACTAGCACTACAAACCACTCTGCTTAATACTGTGGTCGTGTTCCTCAGAGATGGCCTTGTCCCACACCAGTGGCTTTCTACTGAAATGTCTAAATGCTTTTCTACTTCCCTTTGATGCACTGGTCTGTCTTGTGTGTATGAGGCACCTCAGGTGCTTCTATGCTCCACGCCAAAGCAGCCCTTACCCAAACTGGGCTGCTTTGATCTGTGAATCCCTTCAAACTAAGCTAGTGGAGCAGAGACCACAAACTCTTGCCTTCTGTGTAGGAAAACATTCACATTTTACTTGACATTATTTATGATCCACTTGTTGGGGAAGATACTAAAGAAACCCACTCATCCTGAGTTTGATCTTAGGTCAGATGTCCCACTGGTTACAGACCCACCTGCCTCCCCATTATCTCCTCTTGCTCCTTACTGTGCTTTTTACCCTGCCCTTGTTCCTACCACCCAGATTGCCCTGTCTATCTCTACATCTGGTCCCCACTCACTAATCTGCCTCTTCTTCACCTGCTTTCACAACTCTGTCTTATGCATCTATATGCTTCAACTGCAAGAACAGTATTTCTTTGCTCTTTGTTCCAGTGCTCAATTACAAAGGAAAAGCTCCAGAGATTATGCTGGGCTGGAGCCTTCTGTTTGGAGATTAAATAATCCAAAAACTTCCTTGCACCATCATATATCTAAAGTGTACATGAAATAGTGGTCTTTTTTTCAGAGGTTTGTATCTTGGTCAGATTTGGGTAAGAGGGAAAAATGAAAACTGATCCAGTTGTGAATCAATCCCTCCTACTGAGCTGTAATTCCTGCTCAAAAAAGAGGCGCTGCAGTTTGGGCTAAAGAGCTGCAAGAATTCTGACTTAAGGAAATTAATCTGGTTTGTGTCAGGCTTTTTCCAAATTTGCTGGATCAAGTTTGCTGAAGCTTGCAAAGCCACCAAGCTCTGGGATAGGCAGTATAATACGTAATCCACTTGGATTCAATCTTATTTGACAAGGCAGAAGCAACTATAAACAGGACTTCAGAATGGATATTGCTTAGTAATTCCAAGTCTACACAGCTGTGCAACTTTGAATGTTCTTTTCCAAGAGTCTGGAGGCACAGAGAAAAGGTAACCCTTGATAAAATAGAACTTACCTGTAAAAGTCTTCATATTTAGTAACAAAAAAAAAAATAAATTAGAGACTAAACAAGCTTTATCCCATAAAGTGCTGGAAAAATGTCAAGTTTGTTGCCAGTAGTCATCTTGAGCCCCTGCTAAATACCCAGTTCAAGCTTCTGCAAGACAAAAAATGCAAGACTGAGTTACAGGGTGATGGAAGACCTTTCATAGTTCAGGAATCCCTTGCTCATTTACCTCAGTCTCTGTCACCCTGTACCATGCTGCAGAGCATGATATTTCCAAGTAATTTGGGCCTGTCATGGGCTTTAGTTTACCCTTAATTAGAAAGAGGTTCTCACTTCAAAGGAAGGTTGACATTTACTTTGATCTGCTGATGGCAATTATGTATTTACCCGTCAGTCAACACAGCAGACCCCCACGCTTTGCCCTTGGAGTGTTACAACAACATGAATCAACAGTATTACTTCTCTATTATCAGCACAGCTTTTCCACAGCTCTTTGTTTCTTTCTCCATCCTTCACAGAAGCAGGTGCCATTGCTCACACTTCAGTAGCAGCAATAACTTCAGTCTCTGGCTCCTATCCCATCCTAACCCTCACACTGCAGGCTGCCTGGCCCACCCCAGTCCTCTTTCACACATGTAGACCCAGTAGTTCGTCTGTGACAACTGTGGGAGCTCTGTTCTAATGAGTATGTGCTGCTCGGTTTTGGATGACATTAGTTTTCCTGGATTTGTGGATCTATTCTACTCACCCATCTATGGTAAAGGAGCAAATCCCAGTGCCTCTGGCTTCAGGATCTGCTAGGCATTGTTTCAGCTCTGCATGCAAGCCTTCCTCCTTACAGAACACAAGCTCCTGGACCATCCCCAAACGCACACAACCAAGTTGGCTCTGAACCTATCTAAACAACACAGCTCCGGGCAAGGTGGCTTCACCCCACCACCATCATCCTCAGCCACATACACTTTCTCCAGTTGCTTTCACAGCTTTAGCAGAGGACTCAGCACTGCAGAAGCTCCTTTGCCACTCCACCATGGGCAGGAACACCTTTCACTAGACCATGTTGCTCTAAGCAGCACCAGCTACCCCTTGTCTCTTGCGGACCCTCACAGAGTTACAGGACTCGCCCAGCGTGACTGTAATAACTATATGGCAGATTAGCCAGATCTTGCACTGCACACAATTTTAAAACACGGAGCTGAATAGCTTCTTCAGTCATTTACCACAAAGAATGACACAAACTTAAAAAGTGGATAGAGCTGCTCTTCTCAATAACCCAGAAGATATGCTCTTTGAAGACTCCTTAAATGTGTCTTCTCCCATTATGTAAAATGAATTTCCATATCAGTCTAAGCCAAAGAATTATTAGGACGAAAGGTCACTTAAAATGGTCTGTATTACTGATTTTATCTTTTACTACTTACAGCTTTAAAAAAAATCAATGTGATCTAATAGCGTCCATATTTCATCAGTTGAGAAATCTAATACTCAGAAAAGAAGCAATATCGGACTGCATGGTCAGTCTTACTTGGAAGAGAAAATACAGTTCTGAGGAATTTAATTTTGAACAATAAGAGAAAGAAAATAGTGAAACATAGCTGATATGTTGCATATGCGTATAGAAGTAGAGAAGAAACAAAATTATTGTGATGAATAGGGAGAACATCTTACAAATAATGCAGATGCCAGCATGAAGTATTCTTTGTTTCTGGAGCTGGTAATGAAAGATAAGAAGATTCCTGCAATATCACACCAATACTGTAAGTGCATTGTATTTAGCATATAAATTAAAATTCTGTCAATAGTCCCAGGTACAGAGTGGTGTGCATACATTGAAGGTATTAGCTTCTGAAACTCAGGAGTGCAACAATGAATATGTCATAATAATATTAACATCTCTTTCTCTCCTAGTTTATGTAACACACTACCACCTATATGCTGCTGTATATCCTACAGTAGTATCCCTGACTTGGGATCCCATTGTGTGAGAAGCTGCAGTTTCAGTTGACAAAGGCTGTGGCTACTCCCACTGGACACTGACATGGGTGAACGGCAGGGAAAGGCAAGCAGTACCTAGGCAGTAAGTGAGTCCTGAAAAAGGAGCACATCTTGTCTTCATTTAAACATGCTCATAAACGCCTGGCACAAGTAAACCTAACAAGATTAATCTAGTAGCAATGAAAATCTCCCTCCAAGGGACAATCTTACCTCTCATTATACAGCAATTGTGTCAAAGCTTGATTACTCCCTCACCTAGTCCAAGGCAAGCCCATGCACACTTCCATCAGTGATATTGGTCTGCATTAAAAAGCATAGATAAAGAGGCTTTACTACTTCATTTCAAAATTAATGCAAGTGTGACACATCAGGGCTTCACACATGGAAAGACAAAGTGTGTTTCTGCACTAGGACAAGTGAGCTCAGTACTAGGCACCAAGCTGTGTTAGTTACTGGCTCTCAGCTGCTGTTGCAGATTGTCGTGTGGTGTGGACAGGGACACCCGAAGCCTTTATGCACCCTTGCAAAGCACTTCACCTTGTCAACACCAAGAGGGAGGGCAGGTGTGATCAGGCCAGCCACAGGCTGCTCAGGGCTGGCAGAGCTGTGCACAGGGAGGTGTTTCTAGCAATCCTTCTGCCACAGCTGGCAGCGGGGATCCCATCCATTCCCTATGTGCATTTACACACCCTGGTGCATCTGGAATGATCCCTCTCCAATGCCTGGCAAGGGCAGCTCCCAGGGGAAGGAAGGATATGGTGCTTTCTGAGCTGCTCCAAGCCACCCAGCTGGCAGAGCCTGGGCAGGAGTCTAGTCATAGGATCACAGAATGGTTTGGGTAGGAAGGGACCTTAAAGGTCATCCAGTTCCAACCGCCCTGTCATGGGCAGTGACACCTTCCTTTAGACCTTGTTGCCCAAGGCCCTGTCCAACCTGGCCTTGAGCACTGCCAGGGATGGAGCATTCACAACTCCCTTGAGCAACCTATTCCAGTGTCTCACTATCCTCATAGTGAAGAATTTCTTCACAATGAGTCATCTGAATCTACCCTCTTTCAGTCCATGCCATTACTTGCTCCTGCTTTACATTAAGAGACGTTTCTTCTCATTTTGTACTTTAAAGGACCAGCTTTGTCAGTGTTCTGGCTGCCTGACGTACCCCAGAACCACTGTAACAGCTCAGAAGCCAACGCTACCAACATGAGTCTTGTTTTGAAGCTGATAACACTGTTACAGATGTGTTGCTTAGCCAAGTTTAGTACACGAGATTTTAGCATCTAGCATTCTCCCTATCCAGTACAGTTGTGTTCATATTTTCTTTTTTTAAAAGTTGGGGTTTGGGGGTTGTTTTGTTTGGATGGGTTTTTTCCTCCCTTTCGTTTTTCATTTTTAAGCTGCTTTTTAAGACTAGCTCAATCTCTTTGATCTAGTCCTTCCACAAAAATACTGCAGTCAGAAGAAATTTGCCTGATGATACTCAATTACTGATTTGGAGAAACAGCATCTGCTCTCCAGTTCTGCCTCTTATCAGCAACTGAGATACTATCTTCCTAATCAGACTGTTATAATTTGCTTTAAAAATCTACATGGCAGAAAAGCAAGCCAGCTTGCATTTATCCTCCCTGACACTTTAAAATATCAATATCTATGTATGCATCTTATGATCAAATCCAACACTGTGTCTTATCCAAATGCTTTCTGCACTGCTTTGTTATCCTAACAAATCTAGTTAGGAATGTTATTCACAATTGTTATTCTAATAGGAACCCACTCCTGAATTACCCTAATGATCAGAACTCATGTTCAGTGGGTGAATTTCATGGTCTTGCAGAATTAGGCCTTACATTATCACAATTATGTGCAGAAATTGCATGACCTTGTTTTGTATTTCCCTGACATAAAATTGTGTGTTTCCTATTAGTTCTTGATTTTTTTATCTGATAGCACAGTGATAATTTCTTCCTGAACACCAAGTATAATGCACTCGGCAATTACAGCCTCAGAAAAAAAGCAATTATTTTGCTTACAATGCTTTATGAATCAAGATCAGAAAGGTCAAGACAGAGGTGTCAGCTCTTCTCTATACAATCTAATATTTGCATGTTAATGGAATCCTTCTCTGAGATGGCCACCCTGCTTAGCTCACCAGAGAAGCAAGAAAGCTGATTCATACCTCAGAGGGGGTAGATGGAGAAGGGAGGCTGTTACTGACATGAGCGATTACCACATTTCTTTTATATTACAGGTAAAACCCATGTATGCATAAACAAGGCTCAGTCTGTGGTTGCTGCTAATTCCCTCCTTTGCAGGCGATGGGGCTACGTGGATTTGTGCTGGCCAAGACTTAGATTGTTGCCGAAAGAGTCCAGAAGGAGTTTGTTGACATTAGGGAAGTTCTCAGTGTCAGATCTCACCTGGAGGAAGCTGCAGTGTTCGTGGCCATTCGCATGTCGCTACCGAGTCCCTGAAAATGAAAGCTCACACAAGCTCATGGTGTTAGAGACATTATCAAGAATGAAATCCTTGGTTAATTGCCAATCAGGAGACTCATCTATCATCTAGTTAATACCATTATTATCATGTAGTTCCCACCTGCCTGCTTTGAGCAACCTGGTCTAGTGGGAAGCGTCCCTGTCCATGGCAGGGGGGTTGGATGATCTTTCAGGTCCCTTCCAACCCAAACCATTCTATGATTATCAGTGCTAAGGTTTACCTGGAATAGCTGCTAAATTGCATTAAGACTTTTAGCAGAAGGTATTATTCAAGTCATCCTGCTCTGCCCTTGCTTTTAACCTATTGCCATAGACGGGTATCATATGTGACTCTCTAGCTGTGTTAATCTTGCTTACAGGCTTGGAACTGAGATTAGATTAGTTTGATTTCGTCAGCCTGGCAGAATTGTGCACCAAGCTGCTGGCTGACCAGAAGATGCTGAAGTACACGTACAGGAACAGCTCTCTCCTGAAGAGCTGACTCTGACCACTTGCAATTTTCTCCAGTTACCAACAAGTTCTGCCAACTGCAGATAGGAACGGAATAATTTTAATCATACTTTATATATTTTACTTGAAAACAAACAAACACAAAATTCTTACTGCCTGACATCTATCAGGGTATGACATTTTACAGCTTAATAAAAGATGGAAGTACAAATGGTACTATCTGAGGACTGGCGGATAAGCTATATTTGCACATCTAGATCGTAAATTTTTATTGTAGATCATCATTTCCTATTTTAAACTATAAGTTAAAGATTGGTTCTTTGCTTGTGACTCTTTTCCTAGGTAAATGGGGTCAAGCTGTATTTGGTTAAAAATACAGATACAAAGCACAATAGCAACTTAGAAAAACAAACAACCAACAACAATTATTTTGGGTTTGTATCTTTAAGTCCTGAATGAAATACAACTGCTATTGAAAAAGCATCTAATTTACTGAATTTGCTATTACTAGCCACAAGGTCCTTTAAAACGAGCTGGTCAACTCACATCCCACTTTCCTCTATGTTAGTTCAGAAAAAATGCACTTTGCTTTTCCCATTTTGAAACTGTTTTTCATCTTTCAATTAACTTGTCTTTGAGCTGAACTACATGAACATGCTGAAACAAAAACCCCACTGACTTCCTGCTGAGATGAAATAGCTGTAAAACTGTCTTATTATTTTGACAAAACACTTGGTTTAGATGCTTGTCTAGTGACTTTTATGAGCTTTCTGCTATTACTTTTTCAAACTTTGGAAATAAGCAATGTCATTCTTAAATATATTTTATTTACATCAACTTAAGTTCTCAGATATTACAGCAAGTTCTGGCGTTACTACACTTGTCAAAATTTCATGTCTTAAAACAGATCATCTGTTTTGTTATTATAGTTTAATTTTAACTTTGCTGCTTACCGAAATCTGTTTTAAATAAATATCTTCTAGGTTTTGAAGCAATGCAATTTTCTATAATGACAAATTAAATTTACTGTGGATAAATAAACATGAGAAGAACAGTTCTTTCTTTACTTCCAAGATAGCAGTTTCTGAACAAACCATTAACGCTCAGGAGGAAGATCCTGAAGTTATAATAGATGTAATGAGCTGTAAAGAGCTTGAATAATGACACAAAAAGTGTTGCTGATGATACAGAGTTACAGAATCATAGACTCATAGAATAGTTTGGGATGGAAAAGGCCTTAAGAAAGTGAAGTTCCAATCCCCCTGCCATGGACAGGGATGCCTCACACTAGACCGCATTGCCCAAGGTGCTGCCCAGCCTGGCCTTGAACACTGTCAGGGATGGAGAAAGAAATCTGGAGAAAGAAATCTGAAGATGACAGAGGAGATTCAGGACCTCACTGGCAGAAATTGGCAGCAAGCTGGTAGTTAACTCATGGAGGAATACAAAGTGACACACGTGCAAAAAGTGTCCAGTTCAATTCACTTGCCATAGCAAATGCATCTGTACAACGATGGATTTTAAATTATCTTTTTCCATACAATTAATGGATAGGATAGTTTTGGACAAAATCACACAGTAGTTGTTGGATACAGGGAACAAAAAATAAGGAGAGAAGTAAAGAACATAAAAAAATTGTCCTCATGGAACTATGACCGTGCAGGGAACATTGCCATCTGGCACATGATGTGGGGTCAGGTGCCCATCACCTGCAGCAGCATTGACTGGAGCTGGGAGGGACACAGGGAAGTGCAATGAAAACTCATCCTACTGGTTATCTTCAGGCCAGGAAAGACAGTGGATCAGAGGCACTGCAAGGAGGAGCCACAAAGTCCAAGTGTGACAGGTAGGCCAAACAGGGTGATTGTTTCTGAACCTGGCTCCTACCAGTGTTGTTTAATGTTCTACAACTGGACAAAATGGTGAACATGCAGAAAATATCAGATGATGAAACATCTCTAGAGTACCTTGCCAATGGTTACAAAAATCCTGTGGTGCACAAAAATTGAGTTAAATATGGAGTAGGATGGGAGGCTCCTGAGAGTATCAACTTGGAGAAACACCATGTGTGGCTCTCAACAGGTAGGAGGTGCAGATGGAATGAAGTTGTGAACATGTTGCCACACGCTCACTCTGTTCCTTCACTCTTCCTTCACTCTGAAAATCACCATGCTTCTGAAAAGAGGTGTATCATCACCTAGGCAGGATTATGCACTTGCTCGATTCCTTGTGCCTAAAAGAGTAAGCTGTAATGTGCTAATAGTTGTCATGTTTTACAAGGTACTACTGTTCCCAGAGCATGATGTCACGCAGATAGTGGTAACATCCCAGAAAAAAAATAGGAAATACTTGTCATGGAGAAGCAATGTTTACTTTAATTTAATTCTGGTGCTGCAGATATCAAAAACTATAGAGGCGCTTAAGTGTTTGGAATTGTTAAATGATCAGAAAGCAACCACAGCACTCAATCTACTAGCCTGATTGCTACAATAGCAATAAAAGATTCATTTATCAAATCAGTCATAAAAAATTCAAGTATCCTTGACTGCTGCCTTCCTCCATCTCACAAAACACATTTCAGCATCTCTAAGGATCAGAACATAACTGTGACAGCATCCAAATCGGACCTCTGCAGCTTGACTGGAACTCTACCCACACGTTATTTGAATTTCCAATTTGAAAGCAACTTAGAAGGAACATAAACCAACAGAAATCCAACACTGCCTTTCACCTCTCCAGTGTTCATAGTAACTGAATGGGCAACAGTGAATGAGAAGAGAATTCAGACACAGGAATATAACTCAACAAGGTTATCACTGGTTTGCATCTTTAAATAAGTGAGCTATTTCTACACCCTACCACAGCAAGCATTGGGACCCTTCACTGCATAAGGCTTCATAGATGAGTAAGTGCAGCTGGAGTTATGTGAAGATCTTTGCAAAATCTAGGGTTTTTTTATAAAGAATGTATATTATTTATGAAGAATGTCATCATGTAGTCATGGATTGAGGAAAGTGTCTTCATCCACCCTCTCGGGATAGTGTGGTCAGCAACAGAGCTTACTGCCTCCAGCTGTGGTGGCCAGACCATGGAGGAGGGCTAGGAAACCTGCCAAAGCCTGTGGCTGGCTGCTGGATGGGAGAAAAGGGCATGATGAGCAGAGGCAAGCTGAAGATGACAAGTAGCAAGGGTAAGGGACAAAAAGAAATGTCTTGGTCTCCCCATTTTTTGTGGCTTAATGTCTCATTTTTAACATTAACAATAATGCCAGGCTTATATTTAGCCCTTTGTTTCACCAGCTCCCGAGCACTGTATAGAGGCAGAGCCACCTCTCTCTCCTCTGTTCTGTGCCAGCTCATCGCCCCGCACCGCCTGTGCATTCAGTCACGGCCCAACTTCACATCTTCCTTTCTTGTAGAGTCGTGCTAAGAACATCTGCCAGGAGCAAAACCAGTGTTTACCCACCAGGCTTCCAGAGCCAAAAGGTTCCCAATTTAAACCTCCCAAAGTTCCTCTCCCCATAAAATTAGTGTTTTGCTGTCATGGAGACAGACGACTGAGCACTGATCTCTGCACTTCCATTTGAAAAACAAGGAGCACTTGCCTGAAACCAATTCAGATGAACTACAGTGTCCACCACTGCAAACAGTTCAGCTGTCAATAACGTGAGGGTTGACAGGAGGGAGACATAAGAAAACATTTCCTCCCCTTGCTCTACCACTGCCTTGGTTTCCTGGCAGTTCAAGAGCTTCTTGATAATGTAAAACCTGAATCTTTCTTCCTGCATATTTAAGCTTCCCATTTCTCAGCCTACCCACCAAAGGCACAAAGAACTAACTGACTGACTTCTTCTCTGCCTCTCCCAGTAGGTCACCGCAAGCCTGCCACCTCTGTCATCCCTCCCCCAGAGGGTGGGCTGCCACCCACCCTCATGTTGTCTATGTTCCCCCACACATCATCACCTTATGTTTGCCATCACTGACTCGCCTCCTACACTTTTAGTCCACTTTTTAAGGTTGTTTTGAATTCTCACCCTGCCCACTGATGCGCTTGCAAATACTCCTGGTTACATGCTCTCTGCAGATTAACGAGCTCAGACTGCCTTGGTCCCTCATCCAGGTAATCACTGAAGAACACAACAAAACCACGTCCAGGATGGACGCAGCAATTCTTAATGGTACCTTCATCTCATTTTGAAATGAACCATTACACACTGTTATCAACTAACCTCACTCATATGTCGTGGTAGATTCAGCCAGACCATGTTTCTCTTCCTGGTCAGACAAGGTGTTTACATATAATACCCAAAACCTCAGGTCAGTATTTCCAGTACCTGCTTCTCCTTTTAGCACACTGGCTTTTATCTAACAATACAGAGAAGATATGTGGGAATTTAAGAGACCAGACTGTATTTGCTGCTACCTCTCTCACTTGATCTTTCCAGCTGCTTTCCAACATTCTATTCTTCCATGTGCATTTGGGTAGGAGGGTTGTACCTTCAGCTGACTCATCTCTGAGTCTTTTCTTTCACTTTCTCTTCAGTATACCTTGCATCTTCCTGCACTTCCAAAAACCTAATCATCATGGTCCTCACATCACTTTGTCTTCAAAGATGAAAGCGAGAATGAACTCTTAAATTCAGGAACTACCTTCTAACCTGTTCTCTTACTGTTCTGGGTTGAAACCTTCAGTTGTTGATAGGAATTATGCTTGTGATGAAGTGCACAAAGAAAGGTGGGGACCCCTGGGACAGCAGGGGTTTGTGAATGGAGCCCGTGGCCCCCCAAGGAGTGCAGGAGGATGTTTTCAGCATGCCTGATGACAGAGCAGAAGCCACGTAGCTGAAAGCTGCAGAGCAGCCCAACTGAGGGATCTCCCAGGCAGCCCAGGACAGAGCTCTGAACAACCAGCACAAGCACAACCAGCAGAACTGCAACAGCTATCGTGGCTTTCCCCACATGTTCCTGGCAAGGCTCTGCCTGTGAGATCATGCCTGGGGAGCTCACCCAAACAGACAGGCAGATAACCCCGGCCCTGGGAAACTGCTTCCTGGCTCCAAACTACTCCAATACCTCCCTGTAATTTCCCAGTTAAGTGAAAGATAAGTTGGGTGGGACAAGCTATCAAACCAAGCCCTTAATCAGGAGACAAGGGTTACATGTCTCATGAGAATGCTGTGCATGTACCCCTGGTGAAAACAGATGCCCTTTACATCATTATTAAAAACTGCCAACAAGTCTGAGGAGTGAAAAAACCCAGGCAACAGAAATATTACAGGTAGAGGCAGTGCTTTTCTGATCGTTTGGATGAAAATGCTTATACTGTTGAAGAGGCCCTGGTCCAGGTTCCTTCATCATCTTTCCTATTGCCAGGAACATTTTCACCTTTGAGAGAATTTCAAGCAGCCATGATCAACCCCACCACCAGTCGTGGCTGAGAATGGGTGTTTAGTAACCTATCTTCAAACCTGGGTGAAAACCAGCGTGGGGTGCAGCAGGGCCAGCGGATTTGACTATTCTTCATCTTGCAGAATCGGACTCCCACTGGTAGTGTGTTTGCTAGATTGCCAACAGAAGTGGAGTCAGCCCTGTGAATGATGCTCTCTGCATCTCATTTGAATTCTAAAAGGCTTGCTTTTTGCCTGTAATGACAGTCGGCAATAGCAGGGTAGCTCTGAAGTATTGAGTGGTTACAAATAACATTCACAAAATATGTTTCATCCAAAAGGACCATTATAAATAAAATTATCAGGAAGTTACAGTCTAGCCTATATCACCATATTCTTGCTTTCCTCCCTACTTTGAAGTCTTAAGAAAGTTATATAAGCAGATAGTGATTCTCAACTCTCATCTGCTGCTTATGCCAGAATTTCACTAACAGTTAATAGCATTGCTGTAGCAGTGTACTATTCTACAAATTATTTCACATTCACAGAGTTAGCTCTTTGGGGAACAGACTTACCAGATTTGGCAAATAAGAGGCAAATGAACCACATCTCATAAATAGAGAAGATCTAGATTCAAGCGCTTAAGTCACGCTGAAGTTAAACATAAATAAATTACATTCCAAGTGCAGTGAAGCTTCTAAAGTTATCTTTATTGACATGGACCTACCTGACTTGGAAAATAAAGTCTGTGCCAATGGTAGGAACTGGTGCCTCTGATTTCAGTCCAAAATCTTAAGGACTTGGCAGCACAAGCACGCAGTGCAATAGGTACTTGATGCTTATTTGGTCAGAAAAGCTCACCTTTTCTTTCCTGGGGTACAAGCTGCAGCATTAGTCCCTGATGGTTCCATATGCTGCTACAGCAGCCAAGCCCAGGGGCTTTAACCATGTGATTCAAGAAGGGGGGATGTCCAGGAACCAGTCCAGGTGGACCATCCACTGAAAAGGCAGTGCTAGTGATCAAGTCAACACAGCCTGGTTTTCTAAACCACACAAGGAAGCTGTTACTTATTCAGAGAATAAGCATATGGAAAAAGGTTGACTTGCTTCCAACTAAGATTGTTGCTGTATCCCAAACCCAACCTAGAGAGAAGCTGGGCCACCTTGCTGGATGAAGAGTAGGTAACAACACAGAGCAGGGAAAGCCAGCAAGCACAGACAAGTTAGGGTAGGAAGTAGAGTCACCTTCAGAGAGGCACAAGGTTTCAAGGGCTGTAGAGATTTGGGAAAGGTTTAGTGGGTAGGATCACAGGACCACCACTGAAGGACACGGAAAAAGCCATTGAAGCTGTGGTCATGACCAGCAGTGATTTAGTGGAAGCACTGCACATGCGACTAGCATTGTATGTATGAATAGATGTACCCAATATTTAGTTGTATTGAGAAGATCTGAAGTAGAATCTGGGCAATTTTCATTAATTTAAGGATCTTCTGTCTCTCGTTATACAAATGCGCATAGTATTAAGCCATTCACTGTGAATAAAACAGTTTCATCCAGATTAAAAACATTAAAAATCCTGAAAACTTTCCATAGTTTCTATTTGGAAACTTGCCTATTTTATGATCCAGGCTTTATTTTGGCAAGTGCTGAATTCAACAGTTAAGCTGACGTAGAAACCATAACCAGCTTAGTCTTCCTGTCAGTCTGGGGATCTTTGATGCAGCATGTCTACATTAAAAAGACTGTTATTATATTTTGCCTCTCAACTTAATTAAAGTCTCTTTCATGAGATGCTGTATTTGTAACTACTTTCCCCTTCCTCAAATGAGCCATCTTGTCTGGTACAGTAATTATAACAACCTTATTGAATCTCTATTCACAGCCTGTTTTTTAAATAGCTCCCGATTCTGAGTAGACTAAGGATGTTTGTGGGTAGAAATGTTAATGAAATGGGTTTCTCTGGCTACGTTCAGTCAGAAATGCACGGATTGCACATCATACCTCTTAACAGCAAAACCAGTTTAAGCCAGCAAAGATGACACCCCAGACTTTGCATTAGAAAGACATTGCTTTCAGCCCTACCAAGTTATTACCATCCCAAGAAGCACAACAGGATACAACCAACCACTTTTTTTCGTCTGGAAGCTGTAGTTAAAATCAGTCAAGTCAAGCTAGGAACAGGACTGAGCTGCCTTGGTGGCACTCTCCAGAGCCAAGCACTGGTCCCAGCTCTGCA
Source organism: Ara ararauna (assembly GCA_028858755.1). Lineage (NCBI taxonomy): Eukaryota > Metazoa > Chordata > Aves > Psittaciformes > Psittacidae > Ara > Ara ararauna. Next base: position 29,751,914 of record CM054379.1, read on the forward strand.
GTTGACTGATAGCACAGCCACAAGTGACTCACTTCATCTTCCTGTGCAAGAGTTTCCTCTCCAGTATTTGCCTCACATTTCAATACATGAAGAAACTGAAACCAGCAAATCATTTTTTGAGCAGTGACCACAAAGTGCTCTGCACAAGCTACACCTGAATTCTGTCAGCAGTTTATCCAGGTAATACTGGATGACAAAGAATGGCAGTACTCTAAAATCGCAACAGCTACACAACTATTATACCCGCACCACCTGTCCTCACTTCAATAGTATGACCAAAAACTTGCAACTCCTGTTTCTTCATAGGACCTCCATGTTAAGTGTACTCTCTGTTGTTGTTACTTTACAAGGAGAAGGAGGAGAAGGACATAACTTCCTATTTTTTGTAACTCACTGGTAGGAACACAGGGTAGAAGGGATTGTTGAGCCTATCAGCTTCAGCTCTAGCAATCACAGTGAGCTGGGCCATAACATTAATGATTAGACTCAATCTATCAGTGCGACTTCTATTCCTAAGAGCACACATTAGGTGAAGAGCTTTATGGTGAACCCAGAATGCTGATATGGAGAAAAAAGAAGCAAACAAGAGAAGTGTGAACTCTGAAAATGGTTACACATCTATACACATAATACCAGAAACATGGAAGAGAAGGTGCATTTGACAACTGAGAAATAAACAAACCTTGTGCAGAAAGGTAGCTGGGTATAGTCTGGGAAATATCTCACATCAGCCTACATTATCTTGGAAGGTGCAATTTGCTGAATTCAACATATGTAATATTAAAAACATTTTTCTGATGGAAAAGAGCTAGTTTTCCAAAACCTGTGAGCTACACCCACAAACAACTGTTGATACTAAAAAATCATTGTGCATATAAAATGCCATTCTGAAAGCCTGAAGATTTCCATTCCAATGTTTTAGAGGATTTAACAAAGAGAAAATAAGTCAAAGAAAGCCACAGCACACTTTAAGCCAAATCTTTTGACCCAGTTCTTATCTAAGCACATTTAGAGTTACAGAATGGTTGGGGTCGGAAAGGACCTTAAAGATCATCTAGTTCCAATCCCACTGCCATGGGCAGAGACACCTCCCACTAAACCGTGTCACCCAAGGCTCTGTCCAACCTGGCCTTGAACATCACCAGCGATGGAGCATTCACAGCTTCCTTGAGCAATCCCATTCCAGCGCCTCACCACCCGTACAGTAAAGAACTTCTTCTTATATCCAGTCTAAACTTCCCCTGTTTAAGTTTTAACCTGTTACCCCTTGTCCTATTGCTACAGTCCCTAATGAAGAGTCCATCCCCAGCATCCTTATAGGCCTGCTTCAGATACTAGAAGGCTGCTATGAGGTCTCCACGCAGCCTTCTCTCCTCCAGACTGAACAGCCCCAACTTTCTCAGCCTATCTTCATACGGGAGGTGCTCCAGTCCCCTGATCATCCTCGTGGCCCTCCTCTGGACTTGTTCCAACAGTTCCATGTCCTTTTTTTGTTGAGGACACCAGAACTGCACACAATACTCCAAGTGAGGTCTCAGGAGAGCAGAGAAGAGGGGCAGGATAACCTCCTTGGACCTGCTGGTCACACTCCTTTTGATGCAGCCTAGGATATGGCTGGCTTTCTGGGCTGCGAGTGCACACTGCTGGCTTATTTAAATTAATTGTCTTCATCAGTTCCTCAAGTTCAGGCTGGTTATAGAAAATCTCAGGATTTCAAAGAGATCAACAGAATATGAGTTACAAGAACTTCAGTGTAAAGAAGCAAAAAGCTTTTCTTACCCAAATAGATATGCAGTTATCAGATTCAAGTGACGTGAAAGGAAGAAAAGATCAATGCTTTAAAAAGTTGCTTTAAAAATAGAACAAAATTCTTCAACAACTCCAAACAGTTGAGGAAGAAAATGTATTCATCGTCTGGGAAAAAAAATAATGCTTTCAGCCTGCAGATAATCCTGAATTATCTTTCATTGGCTCGGCATTATTAGGCCTTTACCAGAATGCTAACTGCTCACCCCTAAGCCACATCTGCATATCTATATGCAGAAGACTTTTCATTTCTTTCCTGCAATATTGCAACTAAGGAGGTTAGAAATGGGTGGCATTTCAACCCTGACAGCTTGGATCATCACCAGGCTGCAATATCATCCCAATGGGGAAAAAAAGGAGCAATTCTAACAGAATCGCACTGTCAAAATCAGAACAGGAGTCACCTAGAGCCATGAACTGCATTGGTATGATTTCCTATTACCATTTTAATTATTCTTCTACATCCTTTCTGCATTTTTCCAAGGCTTCAGATGCTCAGTTCTATAAGAACAATGATTGGTTTAAAAGGAGCCCAGATGACCACGGTAAGCACCCATATACAGGAATGTCAGCTTAGATTTATACAGGAATGCCAACTTATATTAAGTGCACTCTATTTGAGGCCTGAAATCCTGCTGAAGATGTCAAAAAGAGGAACTCTACTGCACAGGATGTGGTCCCAGAAGGTTTTAGTAACTACTCGGAAAATGATACTCAGCAAAACAGTGGAGTAAACCAAAAGTGTGGTGTTTCCTATGGGGATTTAGTCTGGTTTTTGTTTCCCTTTCTTCCCCCACTATTAAATGGCTTAGGGAAGCTTTTTGGAAAATACTTTTCATGCAGACCCAGTAGAGTCTTACCTACTGAACTAAAACCTGCATCTTCAACAGCTCATCATCATGGTGTTGCGCTGCTCAGTGATCCAGCACATGCAGCTGATCAGGAGCTACTGCACAGAACAAGTCAAGATGCTTTAGGATGTATTGTGCTTGCATAGAGAAATAATGCAGGAGGACCTCCGGTGCAAAAGTTGCTCTGCAATGTTGCAGCATGCCTGGTACTATATGATAACTTGGATGCTGGAATATAGTTTTCTACAAAGTTGCATTGAAGAAATATGTAAGTTCAGCCCAAATTTCCAGAAACCCTGTTCATTCTGGCCAACTTCCACCTGGTGTTCCTCAAGAGACTGTGAGAAAAGTCCCCATATTCTCAGTGACAGGACATAAGGACCACAAGACACCTGTGCAGAGTGTGTGCACAAGGAAGAGAGTTTTTGTCACTTAGGCACAGTGAAATCATTCCCTCTCTCAGCTCAAAACAGCCGTGCTCTGCTGCTATGCATCTTTTTGCTATTGATCTTCAGGTCCTCTCCAACCGTAAGCATTCTATGATCCTATGCTGTAGTGAAACCTCAGAAAGGCAAACCACTGTGCCTGTGACAGCTGGTTCACAAAAAAACAGTGCAAACCAAGAGGCAGATCTAACATGAACACTCAAAAACACCAAGAAAGTCTCTACTCTCTAAGGCTGTGTTTTACTTGAAAAAAAAAATAAGCTTTTTATGCAGAGAAACTCAACTATGCCAGCTAAAATGTAAGCAGTCTCCTTCCTTGCCATCCGTGGCTTTGCAGGACAGATCCCAGCCTCTGAGGTAACCTTCAGTCAGCTAGCTATATGAGGCTCCTAGTTTTCAGTGAGCACGGTGCAGTCCCTCTGAGCACTAGGGAAAAGTCTGTCTCTCCTCTGAATCCAGCGGGGATCACGCTTTCCTCAGGAGTTTCCCAGTCTCTGGCTGCTGCCTGGCTTTATGGGAGGCTGTGTTGAAAACATGCCTTCCCTGGGTGCAAGCATGCCGCCACTTTTCCAGAATAGTGCCCCCACCTTACGTAAGATCCACAACCAGAACAAGGTAGCCAGGGGGATTCTCCCTCCCTGGTGCTTAGCTGTGCCCTCCTGATAGCACACAGGACTGAGCACACAAACATGCAAACCAGACAGCTAACGCGTGTCCCTCTGCCTGTGGGCAAGCTCTTGGGAACAGTGAGCTGTCCCCTGCAGCATTCCCTTCCTGCCATTTGGCAATGAATACGCTTCTTAGACATGTTTCTATGGGAACAAGGCTTAATGCAGCCACACTATCTTCTTGTCTCCTCCTAGTAACTTCTGAACTCTTTTTGCTCGTCCCAGCTAGAAGTTGACAGAAGAAGAGCAAAACTCAGAGATAATCTAGTTTCTCATCAAGCTTCATGGGCACAGGGGCTGATTGAGTAACAGAGAGAAAGCATACCACATGTGCCTTGACAAACAGAAAAGTCGTAGCCCAAGCTCATATGTTAGTGCCAGCTACTTGAGACATTTTATGAGGTCCCTCTGTTCCCTAGGAAGAAGATGTCCACTGTGCCAGTGGTCAACTGGCAGACAAATCCACTGAAAAACAGGCTTCATCAGTACCTGTGCACACAAAACAGATTGTTCTTTCTTCTCTTCCAATAGGTAGAAATATAACTAGCGCTTGATTCTGGAATTCCTGAGGACTAAAGGATAAGGCCGATTATCTTCCTTTGGTGCTGCTGGACAAAGTCTGTCCTCCGTTTTTAGCCCTTATTTTCATCAAGATTTTCTTTTGAATTTTGGAATTCTATTTACAAGCAAGCCATTTCTTTTGCTCTAATGATATTACCAGACAGTTAAAACCGGGAACGTCTGGACGAAAATCTGTATGTTGTTCCTGTTCCCTTGTTGTAATCTTGGCTCCAGCTGAGTACTGTAATGGGCTCAGAATTGCAGTTCTGCTGCATAAGGTTCACTGGCATTCACAGTTACTGCTTTGGAAATAGCAGAATTTAATCTCAGATGAAATGAGTGCAGTCACAAAGAGCTATAGAAAGAAGTTTGACTTCACACCAAGGTTTCTAATTTTCCAACAGATAATATCTTTTTTTCAGGTGAGTGACCCATGTCACAAAGGCGATAGAAGGTAATACTCAGAGATGTTTTTAAATTGTGTCGTTCACCCGGGACTGCTATGAAAGTATAAGAATAGGGCATAAGTGGTGTTTTCCCCTATGGCAAGTTCTCAGCTGAAGGAACAACTGGAGCGTAACTGAACAAAAGCATAAAAGCTACTCTATGACCACTGAATATCCTGCTTGTCATTAATTCAGTGTGTTTAAAATGGAGGATCCTTTCTACATTAGGAAAGAAGGTTACCAGCTTGCAATGTGAAAAGATTTGAGGCTTTACTCTATCATGAACTTCTCTTGGGGTGGCAGAATGGGAGTATCCAGAGTGCCAGACCCCCAGAGGTGCTCAGAGCCATGAAAACTGCAGCATGGGCTGGCTGCAGCCGCCTCAGCCATAAAAACTTGCCTTTGGCTAACGAGAGCCGAAACCAATGGGTTACATTTTGCAGTGGTTCGCTTTCTGATTGATGACTGCTGTTTGCACTGGGTGAGCTCCTACATCAAGCCACTCCTGCCAAAGCTGCAGGTATGGTGCTCAGAGAAGCCTTAGTAAGAGCCTTTTCCAGCCTGCATGCCAGCCTCTGTGTTCCTCATCTCACTGGTATCATGATGCACTCCTCTCCTCCATCCTCCCAGGAAACTGTGTTAACTCCTGTTCTGTATCTTGCTAAATCACAGCATCCCACTCAGGCCAGGCTTTTATTCTTGCTCATTGATAGCAACAATAACAGTTTAACATGGATACACAACTGTGCACAACAAAACCAAAGATCCCCAAATGTTCCCCTACATTTAATCATGGAAAACCAAACTTAGGCTTCCCTCACAATTTTTGCCATAAATTATACTTGATCACACATGTTAGTCTCCTTCTGGCATCTTCATCTCCTGCAGTTTAGATGAAGATGATTCATAGAGGTCTTAAGAAATCAACACGACATGAAATAGTACATATGAAATGTGATTTCCCTGCTCCTTGGATTTACTAATTTCTGCAATATGAACAGAGAGGAATGTCTCACAATAAGCCCAGATCTGTTTTTCCTTACTAATGCATTTAAATTATCTCTTGGGAACCCTAACCTACTTTCTGAGCCTATACAACTTCCCATCCTTGTAGCATGCTTGCTTTGCAAGCTTTCCCTTTATAGTAAGGTTGAGTAGTCTGCTTTCAGCTACTTTGGCTTTTGTTATCTCCTTAAATACTACTACATTCATTGAAATACACAATCTGTATCCTCCCTTATGTTTCAACCTAAGTAAGAGGAGCAGTAGGCTGATACAGATAATAACTTTCCACAATATCTCCATTGAAGGAAAAATAAAGCAGCACATTTTGACTTGTGAGTATGAAAGTTTTTACGCTATCATTACTTGGAAGATGGATGAAAGCATTTAAAAAGCAGTAATACAGAAACAACTATCCTGTAGCAATAAAGTGTTTTGCTGGGCTGGACATCTTTTCCAGACTTTCATAACCTACTGCCCAAGCACTTGGTCTGTCTATCCTTTAAGAATGCCTTTTTATTAGGCTTCAGTTTATTACACTCCCATCTTTCTTCTCAGCTGTCTTTTGCTCAGATCTACCATTGGCAGCTGTACAGTTTGCTTTCTCTAGAAAACACAGTCAAGTGTTACATAGCTATCAAGAAGGATCAGGTAGAAAAGATTTCCCTTCCTGCAAGTCTCATCCCTAATGATCAAAATCATCAGCAAATTGTTAGTTCCTTGGTATGTGAATTAAATAGACTCTTTAGTTGTAGTTTCACTGTTAGTTGCTTTACTCAACAGAGTCACCCCAGTACAGGAAAGAGACTTTGTGCTGAGCAGCCAATGACACACGAAACAACACAGCCTTTTTAGAAACCGTCCCACATGACAACCTTGTCTCTAAATTGGAGACACAACGATTTGATAGACGGACCACTTGGTGGATAAAGAACTGGCTTGATGGCCGCACGCAAAGAGTTGTGCTCAATGGCTCAATGTCCAGCTGGAGACCAGTAATGGGTGGTGTCCATCAGGGATCGGTGTTGGGACCTTTCTTGTTCAACATCTTTGTCGGTGACATGGACAGTGGGATTGAGTGCGCCCTCAGCAAGTTTGCCGATGACACCAAGCTGTGCGGTTCGGTTGATATGCTGGAGGGAAGGGACGCCATCCAGGGGGACCTTGACACGCTTGTGAGGTGGGCAGATGCCAACCTGATGAAGTTTAACCATGCCAAGTGCAAGGTCCTACACCTGGGTCAGAGCAATCCCAGGCACAGCTACAAGTTGATCAGAGAAGAGATTCAGAGCAGCCCTGCAGAGAAGGACTTGGGGGTTTTGGTTGATGAGAAAATGAACATGAGCCAGCTTCAGTGTGCGCTTGCAGCCCAGAAAGCGAACCGTATCCTGGGCTGCATCAAAAGGAGTGTGACCAGCAGGTCGAGGGAGGTGATCCTGCCCCTCTATTCTGCTCTCCTGAGACCTCACTTGGAGTATTGTGCGCAGTTCTGGTGTCCTCAACATAAAAAGGACATGGAACTGTTGGAACAAGTCCAGAGGAGGGCCACGAGGATGATCAGGGGACTGGAGCACCTCCCGTATGAAGATAGGCTGAGAAAGTTGGGGCTGTTCAGCCTGGAGAAGAGAAGGCTGCGTGGAGACCTCAGAGCAGCCTTCTAGTATCTGAAGCAGGCCTATAAGGATGCTGGGGATGGACTCTTCATTAGGGACTGTAGTTATAGGACAAGGGGTAACAGGTTAAAACTTAAACAGGTGAAGTTTAGATTGGATATAAGGAGGAAGTTCTTTATTGTAAAGGTGGTAAGGCACTGGAATGGGTTGTCGAGGAAAGCTGTGAATGCTCCATTGCTGGTGGTGTTCAAGGCCAGGTGGGACATAGCCTTGGGTGGCATGGTTTAGTGCGAGGTGTTCCTGCCTGTGGCAGTGGGGTTGGAACTAGATAATCTTGAGATCCTTTCCAAACCTAACTATTCTATGATTCTATGATTCTATACTTTAGCAATTTGTTTATTAGGGATACAACCAACAGTAGCATTTATAGAGGTTTTTGTGCTCGACACACAGTACAAGCATTCATAAACAACACACAAAGCTAAGATTTGCCTTGCCCAAATTGAACTGGGTAGCTAAACCAAGGTTATTGACAGGCAGCTAAAATTTACTGTTGAGTCTACCTATTGTTTGAAAGGTTTTGCCACAACTGGGAACCTCAGGCAAATACAGTATCACAGGTGGTTGGCGCAAATGTGGGTCTGAGCCATCCCTGCAGCTGTGGACAGATAAAAGATAAGATCTGGTTTGAAAACTGAGCAGAAAAGGGCAGGGAGGTGATGGAACATCTCACCCAGGATGCTACTGAGAGGTGAGCAGTGTGATGGGCTGTGAGGCAATAAAACAGATCCCATTCAGAGAGCAGGAAGAAGACCCCTCATGTCTCAGAGGCACTTGTGCATTTGGATTCTGTGGGGCAGCAGAAATGTTAAGCATTTTGGAATTGTAGGATACTCTGTTATTCCACACTTTCAACTAGTTGGTCATAATGGTACAGCACCTAGCTCTGTGGCATCATCTCCTACAGTCATGGCTTAACCAGCAGTTACACAAACTAAATACCATCATATGGAGGTGTAATGTTTCTTGGTCATGAAGGGTGTCATGATTTAGAAAGCAAAAATGTCAGCTAACTCGGTGAAAGTGTTTTCTTATCCAGAATTTAGTGAAAGTGAGCCAGGAACTCCAGGACTTGGTACATCAGTGATCATGGACATAGAAGGCCACAGAGATGTCTTCCCAGCCCCGTCTTTCAAAGCAGAGAGGATCTGAGAACAGGGCTTTTATGGGTAAAAGTTGATTTTTAAACTGTGCCAGCTCCTCCAGATCTTGCATGAAGCCACTCCCTGGCTTGAGGACCAGATATGGCTCTCAGCTCTATTTCACAGTGAAGCTGTGTATTTTGGCACAGATATGCCATATCTGCACCTGATGGCAATTCACTTCTGCAATGTACCCTCACAGAGCTTTTCCAAGGCCTTGTCTGAGACGGCTTAGGCATCAGGATTGGAGTAATACCTGACCTCCATGTCTGCTGTTTCATGGTTCAACCACAACAGGATCTGCTACCCGCAGCTGCCAACAAACCCACCTCAGCTGGTCGATTGGAACCGGGTGTTCCGCAAGAAATCCCAGCTCCCCTCAGGCTATTTTGTCTCCAGGTAAATGATAGTATGATTTCTTTGCTCTGGGACTGGACAGCTCATGGTTTTCAGGAGCTCTGAGGAGCCTGTTTTCCTGCTGTGGCCTCTCAAATCCTGTGAGATTTTGTCTGACCTTTGCATTTACCAGCTACCTAACCAATAGGTTTATTTTTCCTTTGCTGTCATCAATAAGATCTCACTTCAAATCTGTCAGCCAGAGGATCCAGAAAGTGCCAAAAAAAAAAGCACTAAAGAGAGGAAAACCAGTGCTATCTTTGAGAGCAATTGAAAAGGATGGACTTGTGTTCATGCACTAAAGGAAGAACAACACAAGGAGGAGGCAGCATGATTCCCAGATCTCCAGAGATTACTGCAAGAGGGCTGACTGGTTATCAGGGCAATGCAAGCCATGCTTTGGTAGGACATGTCTATAGCCTGGCCCAGGGGAAGAGTCCTCAAGTCTCCTTACAGGTCTGATGAGCTATGAGTCCATTCTCCAAATTCAGGACAAACTCAGACAGGCATGAGAACTCACAGCTAACACGTGAAGTCAATACACCCCCAGGGCCTGCAGCCACAGCCTTTGGTTCCTCTCCACATGCAACACGTTGCTTTGGGTTTTTTGTTTTCCAGACTGCCTCATCCAGCAGGCAGAGCTGGACACTTCTCTCATGGTAGAAGGGTCACCTTGTTGGTGGCCAACTAAATTCTTTAACTTTGACTAAAGTACCTGTCAAATCTTCAACACTCTGCCTGGAAACCTGCTCTGACACTTAAACAAATTTAAAAGTCACATCAAGCTCTTCAAAAAATCCAGGCCTTCATTATCATGAAGTGGGGAGTTAATCAAAGGACGTTTTACATTTTCCAGGGAAGGAATGTCTGAAGCATTTCCACTTAGCTTGCTGGAATTTAAGGAGCAAGGTGATTAATCTGTGGCCTGTGGAAGAACTCAAGGGCTTACTGTAAATTCTTAAAGACCATTAAAAATTATTTAAACATTGCAAAAAGTATTCAGGCACCCCTCCTGGAGACTGAAGGTGCCTTCTTTTCTATAGAGGGGAACAAGCTGGCATATGTTTCTTAGCATCACTACACTACCATGCCTTAGACCAGCCCACGTGAGGTGGAAGTCAAGTGTTTATCCTATGCTGGTTTGTGATTAAGCACATACTTAAATGCACACATATTTGTAGCTCAGCTCAGTGAACTTCAGTGGAAGACAAACTTTGGCCTTACCCGCTATGATGAATTGGGTCCTTTTACTTGGCTTCTCTGTGGAGAAGAGTAAATGTTAGCACTTACAGCTGTGATTCTCTGTCTCATAAAATAGAATAAGACTGGAATGAAACCAGAATTTCACCCACAAGAGATAGTAGAAAAGCAATAAAAACTTTGGCCCTATCTTCAGAAAAGGTGTAGCTACTCAACTGCCACTGATCAGTAGTTAAAGTCGCTGTAAAGCCTGAAAGTCTGAGATTTGGGAATCCACAATGGCATGATTGCTTTACTGTATTTGAGTCCATTTCTTCCTCATCTGAGCTGCTATCTCCTTCACCAATCATCAAGCTCCAGACATGTCACGCCACTGATCTCAGAGGACTTCATCACAGTGCTCCTGGAAATGGCTGGCTTTTCTGATCAATTCAGAGGATGTCTCTTCTCTCTTTAGCAAGAGTAAGCAAAGATAGCTTACTATAATACAGTAAAAGTGAAGCTACTTCCTACCGAATCTGTTCTTTGACTTTGAAATCCTACTCCAATGCTCACACCTTGTAGGATTTCTAAACCAGCTTCCTTGAAGTCCATATGGAAGAACATAGCTTTAACCCTACCCCAGGCTCTAACTGGGGACTGGTTAATTGCTCACTCCTTGGCAGCTGCATATGCACCATTCTGACTTTGTCTCCCCTAGACACCTGACTATACTATTGGAGACCTATTTCATTCTCTTGCATTTCTTTCAAGCCTGGACTTCAGGAAAGTGATGTCCCCTCACTGCAGGTGTCCCCATCTCTGCTGAGAGCAGCAGACCTAGTTTTGTCGTGCTTCCAAAGTTTATTGCTTGGAAAAGAAACTAAGACAGCTTTAGCAAGAATGAGTGTATCTTTTCAAGGCCCCTTTTCCCTCTCTGTAGAGGGCACATGGGAATTGAACACGCAGTTCACATAGACCATCTCCAAGAGGCAAGAACCTAAATGCTCCTTAAAGTGCTCAGTAAGCACTTTAGTGCACACAGTGCTCTACTTCCAGCCTTGCATGCAGCGTTCTATTGCTGACCAGTGCACATTATATGCAACACTGAATACAGGGAGGAACAAGTTGATTTTATGAGAACAAAGCTGGAAGCAGAACCTCTTATTGGTACTACACTTCAGAGCCTTGGAAGAAGAGCTCTAAGCTTACTTGCATGAGCAAATCTGAACCACACTGGATAATTCATATTCTCTCTTTCACTTGATTTCAGTACTGACTCAAAGGGGAATCTTACATACCAGGAATTTGGTATTGTTTCAACATATATGTGAAGGAGTCAGAGTATTTTTTGTCCTGATAATATGGCTTGTGTAAGAAAACTCTAGTGGGATGCCAAAGGGAAAGGAACTGCTCTGAGATATCACGTCATTAAATTTTTGTATTTACTTAAGGAACCGTGTCATAGTAGATAGATAGAAGAACAGGCACTGGATAGAGATGAGGGCTAGAAATGGGAGAATCCATTCTGATAAAACAGCAGTGAAAGCCAGAAAATTTGAAAGTTTAAGAGTAAAAGGAGGTTTATTTTTGTGAAGATTTCCATGTAACTTTAATCCACCCCCTCCACTCCATTTTGACGGAACATTCTGTACCAGCACTTTGGTTCAGACTACAGCATCACTGCTGTTTGCCAGACCAGCCAGTGCACTGGTGTCCCAGCAGCTCTCCATGAGGCAGAAAAAACAGTGGCTAAACTCCAGTGGCAGAAACGTATCTCAGCCCTTCCCCTGACTCACCAACACAGCTGAAAAGCTAAGCAGAGGAACTCCTGGCATTTGTTCCCACTTATAAGAGACCCACTCAAGAACTTTAAAAAGCACAAAGTCCTCAGTATCAAACAGGAACCATTGTACAAATGCACATTATGATAATAAAAGAATAGCTCTTCAGAGCTATTCTATTCAGAGGGACAATGTCAGGAAGAGGACATAGCTTTACTGCCTTGAATAAATGTCCATCACAGAGCACTCATGCTTACCCCTTGCCCTGTGCTTTATTACAGAGCTACCAAGAAGATAATTCAGACTCCTCCTGTTTCTTGCAGGCTTCCCTCCTATGAGATGACTGACTAAGAAGCATTAGGCCTTTTGCACAGAGCACAAGAGGGGTTTCAGGGTCTATTGGAGATCCGTATCATGCACAGCTAGTATAGGACCAGCCACAGCCAGGACCCACCGAGACCTGTGAGCTGATGTGGCTCCCATCGCACCAGTAGTACACCAGCTGTGCCAGCTGGGGAAATGTCAATCCCTGGGCAGTTCAGTCAATTTTGCCTTCCAACACAGGTAAGTGCTGACATGTACAAACAGTGCAATTTAAAGCATAATACACATGCCCCTGCACTGGAAGGCAAAGCCTGACCCCATCCCCGAAGGTGCCAGCTATGCTCTCCAGCTGTTCTCTGCTGTAAGGTGCACCTCAGCATCCCTGTTGCACCACCGGCTGGAGCAGCCAGCTCTAGCAGCTCACATCCAGGGATGTCTAGATATACCCCAACCCAGCGACTCAAGGCATTTTTAGGCAGCTGTTCAGTAAAATATGATTTTTATTTTTTTTATCAGGAAAATGCAATTGTAGCAGATATGGAAGTATTTACTACTATTTCATAGAAAGGACCCTGTCCTTCAAAGAAGTCCAGCTGGGCAACCCACTCTGCAGTGTGCAGAGGCTGGGAGAGCTACAGCCCCGCAACTGAGAGCTGAAGGAGGGCTTGGGCTTCCTAACCGTCTTCTGCCCAAAATGTTAAATGGATCATTCAGTAGTAACATCTTTACGTTTTTAGGGTGGAAACGAGCAACACCTCTGAAACACTGAACTTAATAGAGTGTGCATTTTTACTGCTATGCATGCTTCTCTACCATCATAAAATGTGCAGTTATTTTAATATATACGATCTTCCAAAGCATCAATTTATTATTTAAAATGGCATTTAGTCTATTTAATCACTGCCTAAGCTCTTTAAAGGGATAATTCAAATTAATTTGACACTTGGCATTTGCAGAATCAATATTTAGCAGGTTTATATAATCTGTCCAAGTCTGTTACACACACACACACACACACACACACAAAAGGTCTCTCCGTTGTTGAATTTCAAGTAGAAGTGAAAGCAGCAATTTCCAGTGGAGACACTCAGAAGCTGAAGATAAAAGTATCACATCACTTCTAACCCAGAGATTACTGAAACATATGAACACTTTAATTGAAATGTGAAGTCAGTATTTGAGAGCTAACATATGCCTCATTACATTAATATTTTTCCAGTATTTTTTAGTTCAAATCAATTTTCATGTCAAATTCCAGCACACACAAAAAGGTTTTTTTTCTAAATTTAACATGATAACAGGAATGCACTCAGGATATTGTGAAAAAAGCTAATAGTACTCAGTAATAACGTGTCTGCCCATTATCCCTGTTGTTTTGGACATACTTAGGGGAGGAAGAATATCTTTGAAGAACTTTCTATTGCAGTAAGCTTCACCTTAAACTATGTCTGATAGAAAACATATAACAGCTGGATGTGCCTTAACATTCCCACATGTTCAAGTACCAACAAAATGAATTCCCTTCTGTAATTCTGAAGTTTTGTCCTGCTGAGATGTGTGAATTGAACTGTAGTGAATACAGGAAGATGAATTTTAAATTTGCTGTCAGAATCAAATGATCTATATAAAAACCGTGGAAAAATTCATGGTACAATTTTACTGTTTCCGCGAGTCATTAGTTTTTGTACATTCACATTTCTTGGCAAAAAGATTTAAAAGTTTAGTTCTTAAACTATAACAGAATTATCATCTGTCCCTTTTGCATACTCCCACAGTTGACAGTCCTTAATGAGCAAACTATTATGTAAAATTTGCATAAACTACATCATTCCTTTTTTAAAAGGTCTCTACTATTTCTCTACTCCCTGAAAGGTGTAAATCTTCTTTCAGGAGGTGTATATTCAAATGCTGAGACAACCGCCAGTGTCATGGTCATAATTTAGGTGGAGCTGTAATTCCAACAACTAGGAATATATAAATAACACTGAGATCCAACCTATACCATGATTGTTGTCTCTGCTCTGCATCTCCTTCATTCTAGGCCAGGAAATCCTGGAGGCTGTCACCTGTACAGCCAACATCTAGGATGTGATATAAGCTTATGAATCAGTAACACTTTCAGGTACCAAATGGTCATGTTGACATGGACATCCCGCAACAGTCTTATAGGCAATGACTCATCCTGTAAAAACATTTTAGGTGTATCCTTTTGGCAGCTGTTAAAATTAATTCTGCATAAAGCTGATTTCAGATGCACTGCATAAAAGCAAACTGTTGCTTGAGGAAACGAAGCAGCCATGGGCAACGATATTACAGACTGAGTCATTCAGAAATGAGCATTTCCTCTCCCAGGGGCATATCAGTCATTCCTTGATCTTTACCTGAGTATGATCATGTTTCTTATCCTTCTAGCAGCAGCCTTGATGGAGCTTTGCCAGAATCTCTTCAGTAGTTTGTCTTGATTTTCATTAAATGCCCAAGGCATTCATCTCCCTTCTCCTCCAGTCCTCATCCCAGGCTCATGGAGAGCTCCATCACAAGACTGTGCCACCACCCTGCTGCAATCCCCTTGGCTGCGACGGAGGCAGCAGTGGCTTAGCCATCTCCATGTCCGTGGGATACTCAGCCAGAATGAAAGTTTATGCAGCCCAATTAGTGCCTTTGCCAAAAGGTCTGGTCCCACCAGGAGGACCTGGCTGCCTATCTTTACTCAAGGTCCTGTCCAACACACAGCACCCACTTAATCTTTACAGTGCTAACACAAGCATCTACTGGTAGCAAGTCTTTCCTGTTTCCACAGCCATTAATGGACCTCATTAGTGGTGTCCTTCCTTCTAAACCAGATAAGCAAACTACATGTACATGCTGGAAAAGAGTTCCTTCTCTAGTCATGTTTCCCCATCTTAAACCATACCCTGAATTTTTGGTAGATGTGCAGTGCAGGACAATACAAGATAAGGTGAAAACATGAATTTCTTTTCTTACACCCTCTTTTTCAAGCTCTCCTGTCCTTTATTTTAGGTCTAGGTTTGCCCAGGATGACTTTAGAGTGTAAATCAAATTTCTTCAAGCTACATAGCTTAGTCATACTTTGCAGAAGGTAATTTCATCGATCTTGCATTCCTGAGAATGACTTAAGATAAGGACCAGATACCACATTACTGGGAAATATTAGCAAGCAACATTACCCTCCCAAGAGGAACAATACTTTTAAAGACAGGAAAAATGAGTTGTTACAACCAGAGACTCAAGTAACACATTTGTGAAAGTAATGCTGAAATGCATGAATGGGTAAGCCTGACAAAAGCAGTGGTTTTCATTCCAGAGGCTTCCATCTCCCTGAGGATAGGCAGTTGCTTACCTCACAGGTACCATGCAGCCATTTGCTGGTGATACTTGGGTGACAGAGATCTTGGTCCAACCCAGGGGCTGTCTGCAGGAATGGGCTTTTCTGCCTGCTCAGAGCCCCACAGGAACCTCTGGAGTCCAGACAGATGCAGATCACATGGCAAGGACATAGTGTTCAATGTCCTCAGAGTAAAAGAGCTACTAATAGGAGCATGAGAAAAACTGTTGTACAACGTACTGGACAGCATACTCAGCTCACTGAGCCTGGCTGAGGCTTCCCACTAAACTTTCCAGTTACCTTAAATGCTCCATTGGTGGAATGAGACTCCCAATAGCTCTAGGCCCTGTTGTTTTCCGCTGATCTTTCCATAGCTCATACAGCCATGATCCTGACCCTTCTGTGGTCCTGTTTATTCATCTAGCTTATTCATTCTGAAGGTCTATTCTTTAATGGTCTTCTATTCTTTTTTATTGGGGATGCCAAAAAGCAGCTAATTAGCATACTCCTTTTTGTGCCAAGGTCATTCCTGTAAACATTACTGTGAGATTTCCCACTGAGACAGACCTTGAGAAACTCCTCAAGCAAATTCCTGCTGCCATAACATTCATCCTCACTACATCTCCCTCCCTGTGAACCAGTTCCTTGCACACCATGCAGGCCCTAAATCAGCACCATTCTTGTCTATTTCCCTAACATTTCTCCCTGCAACAACATTTCATACATGCACAGTGCAGTGGTACTTTGTCTCATTTGCCAAGGATAGGCTGTATTGATCCATTATGATCCACCCTTACTTTATACCTTACCCTATCCATTTCTTCAAGATTCTTATGCTACTGAAGTCAGACTAATGAGACCTGTTCCACCAGTACTCACCAACCTCAACAAATTGTCCAATGGACACCTAAGAAGCCATCAGACATTTCTAGCAGGGATGATGAAGCTGTATTAACAGAAAATTAGGCTTAATCTGCAACTATGTGCTTCATTCTGCCCACCGCACACAACAGAGAGGTGGTTAAAAGCAAGGTAGTTACAGAGGAGGTTAGCTAAGATGAACAGGAGACTACCAGTTATCACAAAGAGTGAAAAAGGATGGCTTGTTTTGCTAACCATGGGCTGAGAAGGAACATGATTGCGCTTTCCAAATATACCAGAGGACAATGCATAATCAGAAGGAAAGGATTTCACAGTCTAAAGATTACCAGCCCTGGAGATGTGGCAGCAGAGCTGAGGATTATCCATCTCCATTTAAAGAAATCAGTGTTCTTTACTACAAAGACATGATTGTCTGCTACAGGAGGAAACCAAGCTCCGTGTTGCTGAAATAGCAAACAAGCTTTCAGAAAGCAGAAGCCCAAACTTCTGAAATGGTTGGGAGGAGAAATGCTGCTTGCCCACCTTCCAAGGAGCACACCGACAACCCACCTCTGAACTCACCAAGTCCCTCCTTTAGCACAGGAGACACGGGGGAAACAGTGGCATTACAGGTTGTGCCCAGTGCTGCCCACCCATGCCCAGCTATGCTGTAAGCACCAGCAGCCCTGGCGTTTATACTTCCTCAGTAGAGCAAGTTCAGCATCCAGATCATTGCAATGGGCACACAGGGAGAAATCATCCCTTTCCAGGGCTGCTGCGAGCTAGATGTCCCACTCCCTCCTTTCCCCTCCCATGGCCACACTTCTTAACCATTATCTCCTCTCTTCCCTCTCTCCCATACCCCCGCCCCAGTCTCTGCAGTTTTCCCCTGTCTATACCCTTATGACATGCTGATTCAGGGGACAGGACATCCCTCTACACTGAGGCATCTCAGGTGCATGCTACCTCCCTACACTGGGCCTTCTTGCAGCTACAGTCTAGCAGCAAAACCAGAGATGTTCCCCTGCCAAGGCAGTCTCTGCTGCAAATGCATCTTCCCAGATGAGAAAGCAGGACTGCAGGAGCTCACTGTTAAAGCCAGTGCTGCAGTGGTTTGCCTGTGAAACTCATTCAGACATCACAAACAAAAAGAGACTGGGTACGGTGCCATTTTCACAGTCTCATTTTGAGTCCAGCCACACACTGAGCCCATTATTCCTCGCTCTGTCCTCACTCATTAATGGTGATACTCCATCCTTGACCTCTTTACTATTTCCTGTTGTGTACCTATAGCCACCAAATCTCCACTCAGGCACTCTTATTTAAGCTCAGTCTGCTCTGATCAATTCTGGCTTTCTTGGCTCTTTCATACAGGTTTAATTTTCAGACAATTTTGTGGGCCTGCTGCAAGCTGAAGTCCCTCCAACTTTGTCCACTTAAGATAACAGTGTTCTTTATTGAGGTGAACATGAGTATTGTGCTTTGATGCACACTACACTCCAGCCTCTCATTAAAACAAACAATTTGGCAGCCTGGGTGGCATAAGTTTCCTTTGGAGCCATCCTCCTCTCCCAGTCTGTCTCTGATGTCTCCTTCACTTCCCCATCTCTACCTTCATTTCTCCTTATTAACAGTCCTTGTGAATTAGTTTTTCTGAAAAGGAAAATAAAAATAATGATTCACTCAAGTTGCCTGATGATGAGATTTGAAGGCCTGTCGTATGTATCAGGGTTCGGATGACCTGAAGTGAGGGCTGCATGTGTGAAAACACAGAAATTACCACTGCAATGGGCTGTAAGGGATTAGTGCTACTGCTAGCTCAGCAATGAAGTGTTACGGTCCCAACCACAGCAGAGGGGAAAATATAGCCCCTTGCACTGTGCTCCAGGGAGGAGTACTTCTAGAGCTAAATGAAATGCTGGGGCAGAGAAAGAAGAATGCTAAAGCTAAAGAAGAGAGAGTTCCCTAAGTATTTCCAAATTGCCTTCTGCATCACAGGTGCTGCTTTCCACGTCCCCATAGCCTTGGTGTTGTACAAGCAGCATCTAGGCTGAGAACAGTCTCTTGAGGCTGCTGAATACAGCACTGCCCCAGACCAGAGCTGCAGGCACAAACCCAAAAAAGAGGCACCAGTAAGTGCTGTTTCTGTAGCCTTTGTTTTTCTTTCAGACTGAATAAACTATTTTATGCCATCACATGTAAAGCCATAATAAAGCCTGTAACAAGGGTATAACAAGGGCACTTCAAAAACAAGTCTTCACATACATACAGCAACCTATCTTCCCTAAAACTGTGTGGTTCGGTTGATACGCTGGAGGGAAGGGATGCCATCCAGAGGGACCTTAACATGCTTGTAAGGTGGGCTGATGCCAACCTGATGAAGTTTAACCATGACAAGTGCAAGGTCCTACACCTGGGTCAGAGCAATCCCAGGCACAGCTACAGGTTGGGCAGAGAAGAGATTCAGAGCAGCCCTGCAGTGAAGGACTTGGGGGTTTTGGTTGATGAGAAAATGAACATGAGCCAGCTTCAGTGTACGCTCGCAGCCCAGAAAGCGAACCGTATCCTGGGCTGCATCAAAAGGAGTGTGACCAGCAGGTCGAGGGAGGTGATCCTGCCCCTCTACTCTGCTCTCCTGAGACCTCACTTGAAGTACTGTGTGCAGTTCTGGGGTCCTCAGCATCAAAAGGACATGGAACTGTTGGAACAAGTCCAGAGGAGGGCCACGAGGATGATCAGGGGACTGGAGCACCTCCCGTATGAAGACAGGCTGAGAAAGTTGGGGCTGTTCAGTCTGGAGAAGAGAAGGCTGCGTGGAGACCTCATAGCAGCCTTCCAGTATCTGAAGGGAGCCTATAGGGATGCTGAGGATGAACTCTTCATGAGGAACTGTAGTGAGAGGACAAGGGGTAACAGGTTCAAATTTAAACAGGGGAAGTTTAGATTGGATATGAGGAAGAAATTCTTTCCTGTAAGGGTGGTGAGGCACTGGAATGGGTTGCCCAGGGAAGTTGTGAATGCTCCATCGCTGGCAGTGTTCAAGGCAGGATTGGACATAGCCTTGGGTGGCATGGTTTAGTGCGAGGTGTTCCTGCCTGTGGCAGGGGGGTTGGAACTAGATGATCTTAAGGTCCAACCCTTACTATTCTGTTCTATGATTCTAAAAGATAGAGCAACTATCAAGAGAGCACTTAATGAGCCAGGATCTTTCATATAAGATTTTAAAGTATGCATTTGCAGTATCTCAACAGTTGGATCCCAAATAAAATTCAAAGGAATGTAATACTGATGTAATAAATTGGCTGCCTCCAAAAACCTAAAGGTATCAAGCTGTCACACAAGGGATTTCAATCCATTACTCTAATATAATCTCTGCAGTTCTCTCAACAGCTTTAGTCTTCACAGATGAAGAGTTTGACCTGATAATTTGTAACAGAAAGAAGCTTCTCTCTACATTCATTTGTCACTGCAGGAGACGATAGCTCACAATAAAGCTTGCAACTCAGTAAGACTTTTCGCTTTCCTCCCACCTTTTGTAAATGTGCATTCAGACATGAGCCCTGCAAGAGTTAAGTTCTATATACCATGTATTCCAAAGGAAAAATGTTTCCATAGACATGTGAAAGGAGACTCCAAGGTAGATGGAAAATTTCCTTCTGATACTGCAATAACATGGTCTTAGGGGTGCTGAAATGCACTAACCCTTTCAAAGTGTTGAGGCATCCTCAAGTTACATGCAGCTCCTGGAGTCCAGTATGTGATTGGAGACTTACAAAGTAAATGAGGTTGGAAGGGTCCTCAGCTTCTTGCATCTGGGTCTCCTCTGGACACCATCTCATCCAACCTCACCTTTCAGAGCAGGTTGCTGTTCAGTCAGGTTTTGAGTGTCTCCACTGATGGAGACTCCACAGCCTCTCTGGGCAAACGATACCAGCGTTTGACCACCCTCACAAGTGTTTCCTGTGTTCACATGGGATTTCATGTGCTTTAACTTGTGCCCAGTGCCTCTTGCACCATCAGTGGACACTCTGGAGAAAGGTCTGGCTACCTCCCTCTTCCTTACTCTCCATGCCGCCTTCCTCCCCAGGAGGTATTTATACAAATGGAAGTCCAGTCGAAACACTAACAATTTTACTCCCCGAATTAAGGATCAGGCAACTGTTTCCTCCACTGTGATCACTTCAGTGCATGAAACACTCAGAGGCTTTCACAGTGAGTGACATTTTCATAAACCCTTTGTTCTGGAAGCCTTGAGAAGATTTGCCTTCTCCAAATTTCTGAAGGCATGTGGCTTGACATAGTGGTGGTGCACAATATCAGCCTCAAATATTTCTCTGGGAACACCTAAAAAGGACATTGCTGAAAATTAATTTGACTCTGTCTTATAACCTGTGTTTATTTTTAGGAAGGTGTAGGCATGACAATAATAAAGATAGCAATATCTTGAAAGAAATGATGAAGCATGACATTTATTTTCACCCTTCTTCAAAACCCCTTTTTATTGATCTGACTTGCACAATTTATAACTACTGATGTATAAAGATAAGCAAAGGGACTGGGCATGCTTTAAAAGAAGTGAACTGTGAAAATCCCTTAAATGCTGCAGAACAGAAAGATGGTTTTAACCAGTGAAGTGATCTAACAAAATGATACATGTATCTGCTGGACTCTTTCCAAATATCCCATACTAATACTACTTGTCAACCAGCTACTAGCCAGAGACAGCATCCAAGACAGAATTCTTCAAGCAAAGAAGTTCGAAATTTCTGTGTCCTGGGTTCAGCAGTAGCAGTCATTTTTCTCCTTCTTAGTAGCTGGTGCAGTGCTGTGTTTTTGACTTTCGGCCTGGGAACAGCACTGATAACACTGATGTTTATAATTGCTGCTCAGTAATGTTTACTCTGACCAAGGACTTTCTGAGTCTCATGCTCTGCCAGGGAGGAGGGGAAGCCGGGAGGAAGCAGAGACAGGACACCTGACCCAAACTGACCAAAGAGGTATTCCATACCACAGCACATCATGCCCAGTATATAAACTGGGGGCAGTAACCCAGAAGGGTTAGATCACTGCTCGATCGGGCTGGGTATCGGTTGTTGGGTGGTGAGCGGTTGTATTCTCTTCCCTTGTTATTTCCCTTATCATTATTATTATTGGTGGTAGCAGCAGTGGTTTGTGTTGTACCTTAGTTACTGGACTGTTCTTACCTCAACCCATGGGAGCTACATTCTTTTGATTCTCCTCCCCACTCCTCTGGGAGGGGGGGGAGGAAGAAGAGGGGAGTGAGTGAGTGGCTGCATGGTCCTCGGTTGCCAGCTGGGCTTAAACCACGACATTCTGTATGACGTTATTCAATGCAGTAGCCTCAGAGTAATGCAGACAAAGTTGATATCATAAGATACAAGTGCTTTACAGAGGTGAAAGGTTGGTTAAGTAGTTTGGATATTTGACTAAAAGGGACAACACTGTCTCGTTAGGTTGC
Organism: Ara ararauna; assembly: GCA_028858755.1. NCBI lineage: Eukaryota > Metazoa > Chordata > Aves > Psittaciformes > Psittacidae > Ara > Ara ararauna. Next base: position 29,773,878 of record CM054379.1, read on the forward strand.
AGGGGAGAGCAGGATTTAAGACAGACATATACTTCCAGCTTGAACTTTACCTCATTTTACATTTATTTTGTGATGATGAGATCTGTGTCTGCAACTCTACATTTGCAATATTTGACAAAGCTTCAGTGGTACGAAGAAATTCCTCTATCTAGAACAGCTGCAATTCTAGTATGGACCCATATTATGGCCATGCTTGTTGCCAGGGCAAACCATCCACATGACTTCAGCTTACTACAAAAGAAAAATTCAGGTTAGACTAGGCTTGCTCTAATAATACTCCTAACATTTTGCTATCTCTTCCCAGCACTATGCTCCATGATATTTTTGGTTGGTGCAAGGCAAGTTCCCCACAAACACCTTTCCTTGTGTATTTTCATGAGAATGTTGTTAATTTATTCATGGCACTATCATTCCAAGCATTCCATGGTGTAACAGTTTATACTGATATATGCAACAGCATGGGAAAACTGCAAGATCACAAAGAATAAAGATAACCCAAATAAAGAGGAATGGTGCTGAAGAATCTTAACAAATCTCTTTCTGAGGCTGATCAGTATCTCAGTTGATAAACTGAATAGACTTATCCACATGGTTTATAGAAGTTAGGCTAAGGATGGCTTTCAACAGTGTCTACAGCATGGTTCATTTTTGCTGTAGCAACAACTGAGACAGAATTTCATTCCTCAATATTTGCTGGATGAAGAACAACAACAGCAAAACCCCCTAATCACTTCAGGACACCTGAGCAGCCTTCTGCTGCAGAAGAGTAATAGCCTCGTTCCTCCAGGCCAGAGAGCTTCCAGCCAGAGCAGCCTCATTGGTTGGGGAGGGGGATATATGGAGCTAGTTTAGGACAAAATGAAGGCTTTGTCAAACCATCAGTTCCACAGTCTGCACTGTCTGTAAAAGGCTTTCCAACAGCCTCATGCTATGTATGTGACACATATATGCAAAATCTCCTACTGTCTGTGTCTCTTGCTGTGGAAAAAAACAGAAGAAACACTGACGTGATACATATATTTCACATCACTTAACACATTCCCAAATAGCACATGGTTATTATAAGAAGCTGCAGCATATGAACATGTCTAGAGCAGAAGAAGAACACATGCAATGGATACAGTGGCGTATTCAGTATAAATGTATTTAAAAACCACCATCCGGATGGTGTGAGTTACCACATTGACACTTCCACCACTATTGCTTTTGAAATTCTGGGGGTCTTGATAGCATTTTGGGAGGAGCCTGTCTGATTTTCCACCACCCACCAATTACACAGGTCAGATCAACAGAATTTCCAGAAAACTAAATTGTAATAAAACCAATTTCCACGGAAAGCGCTGCTGCATTTTTCAGTCAGGTTCACTAACTCTTACTGTGACTGTTTTCCAGAAACAAAGACAGATTGCTCCTTCCTCCCTTTAGCCATTTACAGCCAAATTTTGACAAGCTCGGAAACCTTTGACCCCATGCCTACATCTTTCTTTTCATCTTTCAAAGTGCATTTTCCTGCACTGTCTTAAAAGGGGATTCATCAATCCCCTTTAGTGCTTTCCCCCATCTTCCTTCTTCTTTCTCTAATGCATTATAGAGATTAAGTCATGTTTTGTTATGAAAGCTATTTTTTCTTTTCTCAATTTCCTGGAATTAAAAAAAAAAAAACCTTTTAAACACTTCAGAAACTAGATTTTCAGAAAGTTTTTGGCTAAGGGGGACCTTCTTCATTCCTGGCATCATCTCTAGCATTCTGTTTTCAGTTTTCCCTCCCTATTTCACGTGAAGAAAGTGCACTTTTCCAGAGTTCATGGTCATTGCTTGTTGTCTGCTCAGTTTTCTGAGAACATAACAAGCAAATTTGTAGTTAATGGGGTCATGCTAACAATAGTGTCCTAAAACAAACAGCATGGTTGGTTGATGTTTGAACAGCAATCAAGTTCACTGAAGCACAAATATTTCTTCGCATATGCTTTCAGACACTTGTTGAAACCACTCGGAGAAAAATGCAAGAGCCACGGGAGAGTGCAGCGATCTATGGCACAGAAATGGTGGAGAATTCTAGCCAATATATGAAGCAGAGCTGAGCAGACAAGAGTGTTATCTACATGAAGTTTGCATAATACCTACAGGAAAAACAAAGAAAGAAAAAAGAGGAAAATACCACTGCATTTTAATTAAATGAATAGGAAAAGAAATCAATAAATACTGCAACTTAAATAAAGTTCAATTAAAAATATGAGGGCAGCAGAAGAGGATTTAATTAGACTTGAATTTTGTGTCTACATAGCACAGAGTTTTGTTCGGAGAGCTCTTCATCAGATGCCAGTGCTCATATAAACTAGCGATGCACCAGGGCTTTTGCTTTTGAAGTTGTAGGTGAAAGAAGTAAAGGGAATGGTAAGGCAATTTTCCAACAAGAAGGAAACCTTGTCCCCAGATAAAGCCACAGTGAGTGGGAGGGGTTTGGAGACATGCAGATAGATTCTTTTGTCACTCTGTTCATTTGCTGTTATCTTTATCACTTGGAAAAAGAGATGAATTGTGACAGAACCAAATAACACACAGTACAGGCGCCCACGCAGCCTCAGCGCACACTCACCCATACTGTAACTCACTGATTGGTGAGCCAGTGCTAATGACTGCAGAAGGCAAGCATTCAGAGGTGCAAGCCAAAGATCTTATTGCTTAATAGAGTTGAATCTCCCAGCATACACTTTGATTTCACCTCTGCTTACTGGAAAGCTGCTAGAGAATTATTCTCCTCAACCTGCATCAGTCAGAGAGCACATCTCACCACAGCGCTGAGAACATGCAACTCCACTTGGTTGGAACATCTACATCAGAATAGCAGCAGGTTTAGTTTCTTCTTATGACATTAGCAATTCTACAGTGATTACTCCTGCAGCAACCAAACATTTCCTCTCTTTTCCCTTATTTTTTCAAGCCTGTCACTCTGGTGGTCTTTGACATCACATAATAAATTTATACTAGTCACTCTGGCCCCAGAGAAAGCCAGTCTGAGGCTTGGCTTTATTTCTACATCAGGAGCAAGCATTGCTGGCTTTTTGACAACTTGTATTGCACTGGGCTGATCCCTACCCAGCAATTCCATAGCAACAGAAACACCTGTACTGTTTTAGTACCTGGCTAAGCCAGCACAGTAGCTTAATATTTCTATGCAGTCTTTTTTAGTACTTTGACTTCAGCCTTCAATCCATGAGAACTCAAATGCCATGTGGAAGTAGATGGTGATACCGTGGTAATCTGAGGCTGTCACAGCTTTAGTAGCCATGAGGTGAAGATGGCTGTGCTTCATGAGGTTGACAGCTTTCCTTCAGCCAGAGGCAGACCACAGCTTAGCTCTCTCGCTCTTTTCAGCTTGCTCTGCACATTTGTCTCTCCTTCTCCATAACAAGTAACAGGTAAGGGGACAAAACCTCATTTTCTACCAGGGTCGGTTTGTCACTGCTTTATGACATGGAAGAGGTTTGGTTCTTCTGTTGGCATAGGATGAAGTGTTATTGCTTCATAAGCATCTAATTTACCTTCTTGTTCTTCTTATTAGTGGTATTATTACTCATTCTTCAGTTTTTCCAGAATTACTTGTCTTTCTCTCTGAAAGGAAAATGTCATGAGTTTGCCATTCCCTTGGCTTTGCCAGACCTCCCATGAGGGAAGCTGCACACCAGGGCAGGGATGCTCCTTTTTGCATGTACATGTCCTGTTTTCAGAGTGGCGGCAGTGGCAGAGCAAAGTGCAGGCATCCATGGAGTGGTAGACCCATCTCCCCATGGACACATCCCAGTGATACAGATGGTATTTCAGCAGGCAAAGCAACTAGCTAACAAGTACACAGGATCATGAGAAGGACATAGCTCGTCATGAGAAGCTGAGTTGTACAGATTTTATAGACTTCAGGAGAAAGTGTGGCTAAAGTTCCCAGCACAGGTAGAGGCATGCAGGGTCAATCAGAAGAAGCAGGCTGTGACTGCCATCACAACAGCCAGACGCAGAGTATTTCTATGTACCAGCCCAATCAGGCCTTGCATAGCTGGTTCTGCTACAGCATTTCTTCAGGCTGTAATTTAGGAGATTGGCATCAGGTATCAATTGTCACCCATCTTCAGGATCTCTGAATTCACTGCCTTTTTGCCAGCCTAATGTCACAGACAATATTCACAACAACTTGGTATTTTCAAAAGTTGAGTTGCTGCCCAACTTGAGTATCAGCTTCGACACCAATATTTATAGTACACAGCTATATGCTTGTCCACAGTTATCAGTATTTAGCCAATTCAGTTCACTGTCAGCACCTTTGATTCCTCCTAGCTGGTAATTACAGCAGTGTAGAATCCTGGGTGCACATTAGTGTTCTGATTAGCAGTTAGATTTTCTTTGGTCTCATCTCCACCAAGCTTATCCTGTTTACAGTGACTAACACACCAAAACTACTTAGTAATCGCAGCTGTGGAGACTGAAGCAGATCTGTTAGAGGTTGGTATGTTGTCTGCATCTCATGCAGTGTCACCACAGACCACATTCAAAGTTTATTGAAGCAACCTCTAAGGAAATCTCCCAGTCAGCCATCTGCGGTCAGAAAAGCAACTAGAGATATATATGTACCCAGAAAAAATATGTAGAGCTCTTTATCTGCACACACAACCCAGAAAAAAGTGTGGATGAATGCAGCACAACTTACAAATTGGAGAGCAGTCAACTAGATAACATATATCCATAATGATATGGAAATAGGGACCCTCACAAAGAAGTTTGGTGCTGCACAGAACCAGATGCACATTGACAGAAGGTCTCACTGCTCATTCTCTAAAGAGGACAAAAATAAAGACTAGAGGAAACATAAGGGAAAAAAAAAAGAAATGTGCTGTAAGTACAAAATTTCCACAGCACAATCCAAAGTAATGTAATACAAGAATGTCTTACAGCTCATGAAAATAAAAGCCAACAAAAAAACAGCATCATGGTTTCTTACCCTTTAAGGCACAGTGCATCATGAAAAGCAAAGGAGCTGACTGCAGCAAAGTCAGGCAAAGAATACTCTTTAATGAGAGGGCCGGGAGGGTGGGAAAGAGAAGGAACAAAATAAAACCATGGCTGTTTCCCTGGACTGTGTATCATACGACACCATCTGATAAGTTGAGCTAGGATGCAATATGGCATCAACAAGGATCTGTTGATATATCTGAGGATATTTTCAGAGGACGCTGGCCCGCAAAGTGAGCGTCTGGGAATTCCAGAATAGCAGACTCCCACCAGCCTCAGTGCTGGCATTTGCTTTATTTCACACTTTATTTCACAACGACCTACAGACCATCCTCTCCAAACAACTCGTATATGCTGAGCACATCTGCCTGAAACCAGGACCCCAAGCCTCTCTATAGGGAGAGCCTTAATAGTAACTTGACTATCATGCATCTTTACTGGAAGAAACAGGACCAAAGCCAAGTATGAGGAATTTGTCAATATACTCCCATTCGTATCACACACACAACTAATCTGAGCTTTCCATCTTTTTGAAAGGCATTGATCAGTCACGCCAACCAAAGCAATTATACTTCAGATTCACACTGTTCCCTACATCAGTTTACCAGGCTAATCCAGAAGTTGTAGGGACAATCTTTTAAACTGAGCTAGTAAGATCCAAGAAGGGGAAGGATCTAATAGGTAAACATGAGCTTATTTGCAGCTTGCTTTTTAATTTCTGGGAGACACACTGTTTAACACATTGTAAGCTTGACTGCACACTGAAGTGCATGCTCCTTACTTTGGAGAAGACCAGCAGCTTGCTGGCCAGGAGAACAGCAGACTTTCGTTGTCAGGGGTTTTAACACATCACCACCAAATTAGACAAACACTTACCTGGATTGCTATGACCATCAGCTCAGACCAGTCAGTCTCACCTCTGTATCTGGCAAAATCTTGGAGCGGATTCTCCTGGAAGGCATGCTGAGGCACATGAAAAACAACAAGGTGCATCATGACAGCCAGCATGGCTTCACTAAGGGGAAATCCTGCCAGACCAATCTGGTGGCCTTCTATGATGGAGCTATGGAACTGATGGACAGGGGTAGAGCAGTTGATGTCGTCTACCTGGCCTTGTGCAAAGCGTTTGACAGTGTCTCACACAACATCCTTGTCTCTAAGTTGGAGAGACATCAATTTGATAGGTGGACCACTTGGTGTATAAAGAACTGGCTGGATGGCTGCACGCAAAGAGTAGTGCTCAGTGGCTCAATGTCCAACTGGAGACCAGGAACGAGTGGTGTCCCTCAGGGATCGGTGCTCAGCCCGGTCTTGTTCAACATCTTTGTCGGTGACATGGACAGTGGGATTGAGTGCACCCTCAGCAAGTTTGCCAATGACACCAAGCTGTGTGGTTCAGTTGATACGCCGGAGGGAAGGAATGCCATCCAGAGGGACCTTGACACGCTTGTGAGGTGGGCTGATGCCAACCTGATGAAGTTTAACCATGCCAAGTGCAAGGTCCTACACCTGGGTCGAAGCAATCCCAGGCACACCTACAGGTTGGGCAGGGAAGAGATTCAGAGCAGCCCTGCAGAGAAGGACTTGGGGGTGTTGGTCAATGAGAAAATGAACATGAGCTGGCAGTGTGTGCTCGCAGCCCAGAAAGCCAACCGTATCCTGGGCTGCATCAAAGGCAGCATGACCAGCAGGTTGAGGGAGGTGATCCTGCCCCTCTATTCTGCTCTCCTGAGACCTCACTTGGAGTATTGTGCGCAGTTCTGGTGTCCTCAACATCAAAAGGATGTGGAACTTTTGGAACAAGTCCAAAGGAGGGCCACGAGGATGATCAGGAGACTGGAGCACCTCCTGTATGAAGACAGGCTGAGAAAGTTGGGGCTGTTCAGCCTGGAGAAGAGAAGGCTATGTGGAGACCTCATAGCAGCCTTCCAATATCTGAAGGGGGCCTATAAGGATGCTGGGGAGGGACCCTTCATGAGGAACTGTAGTGATAGGACAAGGGGTAACGGGTTAAAACTTAAACAGGGGAAGTTTAGACTGGATATGAGGAAGAAGTTCTTTACTGTAAAGGTGGTGAGGCACTGGAATGGGTTGTCCAGGGAAGTTGTGAATGCTCCATTGCTGGCAGTGTTCAAGGCTGGGTTGGACAGAGCCTTGGGTGGCACAGTTTAGTGCGAGGTGTCCCTGCCTGTGGCAGGAGGGTTGGAACTTGATGATCTTGAGGTCCTTTCCAAACTTAACTCTTCTATGATTCTATGTTCAAGGCCAGGTTGGACAGAGCCTTGGGTGGCATGGTTTCGTGGGAGGTGTTCCTGCCCATGGCAGGGGAGTTGGAACTAAATGATCTTAAGGTCCTTTTCAACCCTAAGTATTCTATGATTCTATGATCATAGGTAAAACCTTGGACATGCCCTGGAGCAGAGCTGCTGATATCAGAACAGATGCTATATGCTGTGTGGATTGACTTATCCTCATCCTCTAGTATCCTTACAGCTTCTCTAAAGGTAAACACCACTAAATGAAAAGTCTTTGGCAAGATCAGTCACCTAGTTATTAACTTGTGCTTCTATGCTTGTCTTACTTATTTGTTATGGGTGGTATTTAGTTTTCATCTTTCCCACACCATCTTACCAAAAGCTGCAAAACTCCACACATCCTCTTAATTCCTCCAGAGGAAAGAAGGTACAGATTCCTTCCCTCTTCCCTGCCATTATTTCCTGCAGATGCTCCCAGTCTCTCTGGAGCAGGTAATTAAGGAGGTAATTGTGTGGAGCAGAACTCCTGCAGCTTGCAAAAGTTGGTAAGAAAGGCTACTTTCTTTTCATGAAACAGAAAAACCTATAGCTTAGTTTTGATTGTTTCTGCTTATCTTCAGTCAAACACTGTTACCTGATGGGAAAATAGTTTCTCTTCCCCCTGTCCAGCTTTATTTGGAGTGACGGCAGACTGGGGAAGCAATCAATGCTTCTTTCAGAGTAATTGCCACTAAGCCCCAGCTGGCCCTGCTCGGTCTAATTCAGATGGTCCTAGGAAAAACATAAACTAGGCAGCAGTGACAGAGGCAGGATGTTTCATATCAGTGTTTGCAAAAATCTGCAACAGCAGCTTAACACTCATTCAAGTGAAAAGCAGCAGCAAGAGAGTTGGAGTAGGGGGAGGAGGGAGCTCTCTGAAACCCCAGTGAGCTGAGGTTAACACACCCAACAGCAAGCCACTGTTTCCTATTAGAGTGATTATCTTCCCCCATCTTCTTCTGAATAATTTCTATAGGTCTACCTGAAAAATGATGCAAGCTGCACAAGATGAAGCAGGATGTGTTCCTGGTGTCCCTGGATAGAGCTGTTTACCTGTGCTGCAATCTCCCTATTGCACCTGCAGGACTTCTGGCAGAAGTGGATTTCCGCAGCAGGATTTCCAGGCTTAGAGCTGTCTGCATGTGTTTGTCCTGAGGATTGAAGGCAGGCAGCTCGAGTTGTCATTCCTATCTGACTGACATCACTTTCTTGGTTTGTTTGTTGTTTTGTTTGTTTGGGTTTTTTAACTGTGTTGTAGGATGTCTCCAGGGAAAGACTTCTTTGTATTTCAGAGAGTATAAATAAAATTAACTCATCCAAACTCAGCTTTCTTTTCTAACACTTCTTATTCATTCTTCATTTGCATTTATTTTCTTCTGCACTTAATCTTTGCTACCCATCTTTATGCTGCTTTTTCCTGTACTCATGGCTTTACTCAGGGTTATTTATCAGCTCTTTCCTGTTTTTAAATGCAATCTTTCTCTTTTTCTCATTCTAGCATTCACACCCCCACTTTCTCTTCCACCCTCTAACTGTCGCCAATGTCTATTCATTGCTTTGTTAGCTCTCTGCCTTTCTTGCTAGGATTGATTTCTATAACCCTACTGAAAAGAAAAGGGGGGAGCTGCTGCCCTGCCCAGCCAGGGGGTTAGAACTGAGTGGGCAGGAAGGCCTGGTGGCATGCTGACAACCCAGGGTGGGGAGAAGTTATTTTTCTGCTGTTAGCTACCATGCTTTCCCTTTTCATTCTGTGCTCAGTGTTGTTCTCTGCCTTTCATCTTCTCCTAAAGGACATGCTGCAGAATTAGCACTGTAGCACAGCAAAATCCTTTGTTCCTTAGAGGTGAAATGTTGTAACCAAAGAGAGAATGAAAGTCAAGTCTCAATGCATTCAATGTAATGTTTAGTTTCTAAGCTAGAATTGCAGTTGCTGTAGGCTCACAACCAAGAAAATGGAGAGAGAAACAATTTCAGAAGGAGAGTCGAGTCTTCTTATTCAAGTATCTATGTCGGGAGATTTGGAAGTCAGCTTCTTACTAAACAGCACCTACAGATCAGAGAAGATCCAATAGGAATCAAAGATCACACAGCTCTTAAACTCATCTTTCTGCACTAGACTATGCTGCCTCAGACATGCAGAGACACAGAGGCTGTGTTCTAATACACGTGTGTAGACCTCAGATGTCCCTCTTGGGGCTGGACTCAATGTTTTGATCCTTTGACTACAACTCAGTTGAATGCAGGCAAAGCCATTGAGATGGAGCTTGTGCTCCTGATGACCAGAGATCCCACCATAGAGACTTTCCTTGCCAAGACTCAGTAATGAACCAGATGCATGATGTAAGAAAAATGGTTCGGTCATGCACTTGAAATCCTTTTCATCAGTATGCTAGATCTGTGCAACAGATTCATCAGTGGATTATTTCATTTACATTTTTAAGAGACTACATCTGCAGCAGAGAAGATGATTAGATACACAGCGATAAAGGTTCTTGGAAAGGATATTGTTACATGTATTAATTGCGCATACTTTGCTGTTGTGTTTTCCACAGCTTTGGAGTGTTTCATTTCCCCAGTAAAGAGCTCCTGTTACAGTCCTGGTGTACTTGTGTATCATAAAGTCAGAGGCACAGAGGGATTGTTTGCTACAAAAGCTGGGTGGATGTCCTGAGATGGTTTAAATAGGTATCAAGCCATATTTAACCTCATAATTTTTAATGCCATCAAAAAATGGCTGAAAAGTTGCTTGCATCATATTTCTGTGAGCTTAAGGAAAGAAAGGCAGCCTGGCAGCCTAACAGCCCCACCAGAAGCCAGCTTTGAAGCTTACTCTTCAGTACGCCCTTTGGCTAAGCATTCAGCACATGCATGCTTCTTGACCAAAGCACCCATGCAGCTCTGAAACAGGCAGAGTACATGCTACTGTCACCCCTGACACAGTAAGGGTAGGGTCTGCCTCTGGCTCAACCTGTGATTGGGGTTGAGGAAGGGAAAGTAAGCCATTGTAGGGAGAAACTAGTGTTTCTATAGCAAGATCAGGAAGGGTAGTAAGGATTTGAGGAGCGGAAGGAGCATTTTGGAAAAGGATAGAGGTATAGGCTTCAAATCTGTATGAATCTAGGCTTCATTAGCTGTACAGCTTGAATGACAGAATGAACAGAGAATGACCTGTTTGTCTTTATTATGGCAGCTCTTAGGGCATGATGGTCTCCTAATAGCTATATGAACAGAGCATAAAAGAGTGAGGCCCTTAATGGGTTTGTGAACATGAAGGCGCTATTACAATACAAATTACCATCAAGGCTGTATGCTCAGAGACCGTTAGGAGCAGCAGCAATAACTACCTTTCAATCCAAGCAAACCTGCACAGGCAACTCTGTCTTACTCCAGCAGTCAGCCAAGGATTGATACCAGAACTGCAGCTGGAGACTGTCCTAACCAATTTGTCCCATGGGGCAAAGCCTTGCAAGAGGCCTGTTGCTTGTGAAAACTGTCCTGATGGCTCTGGTGGGGATCTTTGCAAGTGCCAGTGAGCACTGAGCTAATACTGTGTTCTCATCACCTGCATCCCAGGTGCTTTTAGGGAACCTCGTGGTTCCCTAAAATTATCATCTGCTGATGCAAGAAAATCTCTTTTATAACGAACAGAGCTGCTTTTGCTGATTCCAGCTATCACCTCTTGCAGGAGTACTTTGTTCATTCAATACTGAAACAGCCAAATCAGAAGAGAGAGCTACCAGAAGGAAAAAGACTCTGTGGTAAACTTTGAGATGGGAAGGAGGAAAACTTATTTATTTGAAAGCACCAAGGGAATTGTTTGGGTTCTAATCCGTCCAAGAAACCAGAGACAGCACAACCTGATCATGAGGAGGGTGTCTGCTAAGGAATGAGCAAAGGTAGCAGCCAGATTTACATCAGTGTCTGAACAGGACAGCAATGCCCAGTGTGCAGGAGTGTCCTGGGGACAGGCTGAGCAGTGATATGCAGAGCCACCTACTTGGCTATGCTGGCTGCTTGCATGCCAGGCCTGGGCTGGCAGCTGAGAGCCCATCACATCTCCTGACCAAACCTCCATCTGTCAGTTGTCAGGTGAGCCAAGGTCCCACTCTTGGAAATGTACACATGTAATCTGAGCAGAATCACCCCATTAGGTCACTAACATTGCATTTTTGTGGCTCCTTTCCAGTTGTTTGTTACAGACCATTCAATGTCTATTCACAGAAAACTACTGGGAGACAAATCATCCGAGAAAAATTTGGCTCAGCTCACAGACTATCTGTTTCGTGTATGCCTGAGCAGATGGGGATGGGCTGTCCTTGCTGTCCAGGATGTTAGTAGGGATTCTTCCTCCAGGGCTGTGGGACACACCAGCAGGTCATGGCCCCTCTTCTATACCAGAAGGGAAGTGAGGAGCGGGATCATGAAACTCCAAATACCTAAAATCTGAACCTGTAAGATGCTCTGAGTTGAGCTGGGTAGCCACCAGTTTTACAGTTTCAGATGTTAGTTTTTTGGGAGTTTTGAGTTTTTTGATGTGGTGGTTTGGGTTTTTTTTGTGGAAAGAGTCCTCAGCATCAAGCTAATCGAGTGACATGGGTAAGAACAAACAGAATCCTTCCCACTTCTACCCCAGCAAATGTAGGGATAGAAAAAGAGCAATGAATATATCAAGAGAGAGACTCCAGTAAGGCAAATGACCATGTGGAGAACTTCAATTCAATCAATGGAATTGGGGATGAATTTCTTAAGAGGAAATATTGCCCTCTGCTTCATGGCTGGAATAATGATTTAAAACCAGATAAAAACAAACAAACAAAACCAACTCAAAAACCCAAACAAACAAAACCCCCAAAATCCCAAAACACAAAACCTGTAGACCCATACAGTGCTGACTGGAAATGAGGGAATTTTTGAAAGCAGCTATATAGGTTATTTGATTTCAAAGGATCATAAGCTTTTAAGCTGCTTTGGCAGCTCTGCAGATCTCCCAGGCATGCATGGTCTTTAGAGATTATGTTTGTTTTAATGACCCGGCCCAGCTGGTGAAAGCAGGACTCCCCTCGCCCATCTACCATTCATTAGGTACCAAGTCCGAGTTGGCCCTCTACAGACAGCGGGAGGACGTGCACCTCCATGGGGCGTTCGGTCTCGGCAGCAGGGAGGTGTCTGCGAAGGCAAACCCTGAGGGACAACCCCTGGACAAGGCACTAGGCTTTTGGACCACTGACGTTAGGGAAGTTGCCATCTCACCATAACAATGAAGCCATTGAGAGGACTCTTGTTTCCTCCATCGAGTCTAGAACTTCCGCTGGAGTTTTCCAAGTACTTCTTACTGCTCTTCTTCCAGAAAAATGGGAGAACAAAAACCCTGTAAAAACAGTCTCATTGATCAGAAATGATGGCATTTTTGCTTTGCTTTGAACATTCAAGTTGTACATGGCAATATTCAGAGTACTTACAAACCTTCAAAGCTCACAGCTATCAGTTTCCCCCATAGTTCGTCCAGAGCTCTCTCTTCTCCCCAACAGCTCCAGGTGAATGCAGATCCCAAACGTGTTTGCTGTCTCACAAGGCTGACCTCTGAACACTGAAGCTGAATGCTGTTAATAAACAAATGGTCTTGCAAGATAACACTCTAAAAATCTCTGCAGAACTGGCCTCGTGCTACTTGTTATTATTTAAACAAACCTTTTCTTCATGCTTAGATAATTGAAAGTCTGACTGCTTTGCCAGGAACAGGATAAGGCCAACTTACCCTCAGGGACCCATGAAGTGCCATTAAGCCAGCAACATACATGCATGCATTTGAATCTGTCATGGAGCTAAGAAAATATTTCTGCTGCTCACTTCTCTTAGGTGAGCTTCTTTTAAGCATAGGTAAATTGCATTACTCCATTTTCTCTGAATGATTTCTGATTCTCAATAGATAATGGATCTTCTTCTCATAATGCTTTTCTTTTTGGGAAGCATGTCTGGGAAATATAGACCTTTTGGGCCACACTGCTCTGTGCTGAAGTACTCTGAGGGTTCTCCATCCCTCTCTTCTTGCTTGTTAACATCATGGTGCTTGAATGAATGCCTCTTGGTGCAGCCTTTCCATACCAACAATAGCAGTGACTGGTCAGAAGAAAGTCACCTGTGTTAGAAGGTGGTGAGCCTGTGGGCTGTGTGATGAGGTGATGGTAGCTACTACTTACTTAATGAGGAGAACTGTAAGACCTGTGCTCTTGAGAAAGAGAGGTAGTGTTATGTAGCTTTGCTTAGGAAAGGATCATTTGGTTACTTTTATGACCAGTGGAGATTCACAGAAGGAACATTTTTCTCCAGAGGGTTAAAAAAGAGAAGCATACCTCAGTAAATGGCCAAGGCTAAAAAGCACATCAAATCACATCAGAGACCTGCATTGCAGGTTGGAATCGCCCATGAAGCAGGTCAGGAAAACAAATTTGCTTAAACATCCAAGCCCTATAATACAACCTGCTCACACAGTGTTTATGGGCACAAAACAAGCACAAAGTCATATCAAGGTAAAGGCTTTGAGATCTATATTGTCTCACTTGGTGTTGCCTATGAACCACAGCAAGGATCATCTTGTCTTCACAAAACCCTGATACCAATTCTACCCACAGGGTGTCAAAAAATGAAGCTGGAGCAAACAAGAGGAAAGTCTAATGCTGTTTCTGGATTATTTGACCATTGTTGTGACCCACAGGGAAGAGAATATTACAAGCCATCATTTCATACAGCAGATAATGTCCTCATTAGTCACAGCAAGAAGTCTCAGTGAGCAGAAGAAAGATGGATGAGATCTGAAGTAATTTCTAGTGCATCAAACAGCTGAAGTAGCTAAATAGCTCAGGACAGAGAGCTCTGATGAGGGGATGAGTGAGAAGAAGGAATGGTGAAAGACCTGTATTGGCATGGAAAGGTGATAAATAAGCCCAAGGCAGGAACTGGAAGTGTGAAAAATATTTGACTTAGGGTGAAGGCTTAGAGCTCATGAGGAGTTTGTGTGCATGCAATGAGGACTTGGAGGCAGACAGAAAACTGATGGAGAATTGGAGTGTGAGGCATGGAGCAAATATAGTTCTCTCTTAATAGGATCCAAGTCAGATCTTATTTTTGTTGACAGGACACATTGATTTCAAGCAAGTTTTTCCTATTTACACTATCAGCAAGATCAAAATCCAGACCCAGAAGAAAACAGGACACAATATAATCAACTCTTTGAAGTTCAGGGAACAGAACACAGGCTGCTTGCAAACAAGAGAAGGAGCACTCTAATCAGGGTACCTTTTCCAATTAAGATGTATTTAAAGATTTCCAAAGCGCTGGAGACATCAGGTGAATAGAAAAGAATACATTCAGACCTGGAGAAAAATAAAATCCATAGTCTCCTACTCCTTGGTAAATAAAGCTTTATTTAGCATAAGCAAGAAGGAGCGAGTAAAATCAGAGACTCAGGATAGGAAGGAATTATTTTCTTTATCATTTGGAGTATTTCTTTTTAGGTGTTTTTTGGGGTTTTGGTTTGGGGTTTGTTTTTTGGTTTTTTTTTTTTCAGAAAAAAAAGCAGCAGCCTCTGAAGATTTCACTACTTATGTAAGCATAACAATCTATCATAAAAAACATGAGCAGAACTGAAAACAGCTTAAAGTAAAGAATTTGCTGGTATCTATTTGCCAGTATAATTCACCCTTAAAAATTAGCAGATAAAAAGGAAAGGATTTGCGAAGAGCAATTATAACTTACAATGAAAAGCAGAGATTAGTAGGCAGTAACTAGAATCAGCTAAATAGAGGAGAAATATTGACACTATCTTTAGATTGTAAAAATGGAAATTACATTTTTAATTCATTCTTCACCAGACTATGGAAGCAGTCAGAATAACAACAATCATGTAATCTTAGTTCAGATTCTGACCCAAATGCTGTCTTGCACAGTCAAAGAAGGGATGATTGCCTAATATCTTCCCAGCAAATAAACTTTAAATCCACTCCCATGCCTGCTATAGAAGTTCCCTGTAAGAGTAATTGGCTCACATTTATGTAGATTGACTGAAAGTCCCTGAATGTTACTTAGTCTGTCTTCACAGTGCTGCATAAAGATGAGCATTCAAACGGCAATTAATAGTTATTCTTGGCATCAAGTAGAAGACGTACTATCTAAGGCTAACGTTGGTATGGAAATTAAATGCTACATTTGGCAAAAGTTTCTTAACAGACTGTAAGGGCTCAGGTGTTTTAATACACATTTGCTTAAATGCCTGTTCCTTTTTTTCCTTTGCTTTGATGTAGTCCTTTTAGTCTGTAGATTAAGTTCATTCGGAATTTCATGGTCACTCCGTTGCTGCCCTGGAGATACATCTCTGGGTAGCTTTCATTGTGCATCCCTTCAAAAGATGACGATGATTTGCTATGCTTTCTTGCCTGGTAGGCCAGTTGGAAATCATGTGAGGGAGGTCATTTTTGCTTAAGAAAGAAGGGGGAAGACAATTTGGAAGTAAATTCTCAGTGTATCTCACTGAGAATCCTATGGGACTTAGAAGCATGCAAATAATGCAAAGCATTAGTCATTGCAATAGTTTATACAAAGATGGTATTAATAAAATCCATTGTCTAAATGCAGTTTGCATTTAGAAACAAAATCTAGGGGTTTCATCATCACAAGAGTATGGGAAAAGGTGATAACTTCACAAATAGTCTACATGAGGGAAAAAAAGCCCTCCCATGTAGATCCAGCAGCATTTTGTTCCTATGTCAACATAGGTTTAAAGGGTTCTATTGCAAAACACAGGAGGAAGAGTTCTTGTCCTTTTCTCTGTGAAGTATTAGAAATATTTAGATCTAGCTCTTAAAGATACAAAAAGTGGGCTTATGAAAGATTTTACAATAGAATCAGAAAATGTTTTGGTTTGGAAGGGACCTTAGAGATCATCTGTTTCCAACCCCCCTGCCATGTGCAGGGACACCTTCCACTAAACCAAACTCCAAGCCCCATCCAACCTGGTCTTGAACACTGCCAGGGATGGGGCAGCCGCAATTTCTCTGGGAAACCTGTTCCAGTGTCTCACCACACTCACAGTAAAGAATTTCTTTCTAATATCTAATCTAAATCTATCCTCTTTCAGTTAAAACCATTCACCCTTGTCTTATTCCTGCATGCCATTGTAAAAAGCCCCTCTCCAGCTTTCTTGTAGGCTCCGTTTAGATGCTGGAAGCTGATCTAAGGTCTCCATGAAGCCTCCTTTTCGCCAGGCTGAACAAGCTCATCTTTTTCAGTCTGTCCCCACAGAAGATTTGCTCCAGCCCTCTGGTCATCTTTGTGGCCTTCTCTGGACTCACTTGAGCAGGTCCACATCCTTCTTATGTTGGGCCT
Source organism: Ara ararauna (assembly GCA_028858755.1). Classification (NCBI taxonomy): domain Eukaryota; kingdom Metazoa; phylum Chordata; class Aves; order Psittaciformes; family Psittacidae; genus Ara; species Ara ararauna. Next base: position 29,790,548 of record CM054379.1, read on the forward strand.
GTAGTGAGTTGACCTTGACTGGATGCTAGGTGCCCAGCAAGGCCACTCTACCACTCCCCATCCTCAACTGGGCAAGAGAGAGAAGATACAGCAAAAGGCTCGTGGCTTGAAATAAAGGCAGTTCAATAAAGTAAAAGCAAAGGTCAGGCATGGAAACAAAGGAAAACGAACAATTTTATTCTGTACTTCCCATCAGCAGGTAATATTGAGTCACTTCACAAGAATCAGGACTTCAGTATGCATAGTGGTTGCTCCAGAAGACAAACATACAGGATCTTTTGTCTGTTTTCTTTAATGAGCAGGACTCTCAGTTTCATGCATAGCAGCTGTTATTTTGATGAATCAACAAGATTTCTAAGGAAGCTTATTTGACTGAAAGTACCAGATTATCAAACTGTGCAAGCCACGGTGAATGAAACCTATGTACGTACTTCTGTCTGTACCACCTGAGGACCTTGACCCAAGTATTTCCATGTTCTACTCAATGCAGTGACGTATGGGCTAATTTTGAATTAAATCATGTTACCAATATGTAACTTTCTTGATTCTATGCAGACAACATAAATAAATAAATAAATAGGACCTTAAACCCAAGAATAATAAAATCAACCTGGTCAAGAAGCTGGCTGTTAGTACTGTAAAGACAAAAATCTTTCCCTGCTTTCAGACTTTGCTACTAAACTCAAAATAGCTCTATTTCTTACTAATGGGATTTCAAAAATAGTGCTCTATTACTAAATAAAGTGATTGTTATACAATTAAGGATAGGTTTAAATAACCAAATATTCCATTTTTTTCTGTGCTGCAAAGCAATTATTCAGTCTCAATGAATATTTTCCAAGACTGTGACCCAAAATTAATCTTTCTGCAGCAATGTTCTATTGATCAGTTCAGGGAATTTTAAATAAAATGCAATGTGTTATATTTTTAGCGCAATAAGTCAGACAGAGCTTCACAAAAAGCCCAGAACAGTGCCTACTGTCCATTTTTGCCACAGTCCTGCTGGAATGCTGTGGGCAATTCAATCCTTCTCTCACTACTTGGAGCAATTTTCATGCAAAAGTAAAGTTACTACACTTCTGGTATGTCTCTCACATAAATATGGTGAAGTTTAATAATTCATATCAATGATAAGTTGCAGGTTCAGGATTAAGGGTAGCAGTGAACCAAACATTCATTGACTATCATGATGTATGAAAATACCCAAGAGCTATACCGCTTTTAAATAGAGCACATTTAGGCAGGAAAGTGTATAAAAGTTATTAAATGTCAGGCTGGCAGTGTTCAGAAGCGTCTGCTCTAGATTTTTATACTCGGAAGATTTGAGAACTATGGGTTTGACACAGGATGAAAACAATAAGGTTACTTTTATGTAAGCATTACAGTGTCTTGAAGTGGAGATAGGCAGTCGAGCTAATAGGACTGTGCTAGTGGGGCAAACCAACAACACTCATGGTAGAAAACAGGACAGGGCCAGCGTAATCATCCAGTAATGGGGACAGATACTGGTTGCATTACATATTATAAGACTTAGTGTAATAACCACTTGAACCTTACATGAGCCATTTGGCATCATAAGAGAGACTATGCAAGACACAGAGATCCTGGTTTCTGACTTGGTGCCTTCATCTAAAGGCCATGCTTTTCTTCAGTGAAGTGCTGAACCTTAGAGCATCTCACACAGCAGCTATTTCACCGCCCCAATACTGAGGAATGAATTTCTTTACAGATTATCTCACATTTTCACTTTGAGGTGATAAAACGAGGATGGGTAAGTTACTTGCCCAGGCAGTGCATGTCAGAGATTTTACCTCTGCAGACCCAACACTGAGATGTCTGTTGATTTGTTTTTTTTAATCTCTGCACCTGAGGTAGGTGCATGGAGTCTGGCAAGAAGGGCTACACAATAGCTAATTGTTCCAAGGAGCAGCATACGCCCATCCATAAAGGAATTAATAGAAGTTGAGAGAAGACACTTGCTGTACTGCATAGGCAGGACATACTGACCCAAATTGTCCCAGGATACATGGACAGCATGAACTGAACGCACAAGGCTACTCATGACTGTGTGTTTCACTCTTCAGTGCTCCATAAATTTAAAATGCCTGTGAGATGATAATCACTCCCTTACACATGGCTCCCTGCTTTCTCTTACTGGTGAATGGGCCATGCGCAGACCTTGCCTGTGGCTAAGCCAAGGGGTCTGGGGAAGATCCTGGCAGAGCATGGCCAAAGTCTGGGGGTACCCCAGAGAGAAGAAATGTTCCATCATCTGCACATCCAAGAAGCACAACAGGATTAAGTGTTTCTGGACCTGCAGCCAAAGCCCTAAACTAAACCTTTCCTGAATTTTGAGTGCTACCAAGAGATCCTTCATCTGCCTCTTTCTCACAGTTAGTCTTTCTCACTGACTGAGCTGCCTGATAAAGATCTAAGGCAACAACACAGCTGCTCCAGATCAGGCCTCACAGAGCATCACAGCACAGGTATTTGTTCACTGCAGCTGTAGCAATGAGCACTGCAGGGTGCAGGTGTTGCAACACAGGGTCGACTCATGGTCCTGCAGCGAGGTTCCAAAGAGGTGAAGACCTTCTCTTCCTCACACCCTCAGCACTTCATGGGACCTCCCTGTCACCAGCAGTTGCTGAAGCATTTGCACTTGGAGAATTTTGTCTCAAGGGCTGTGTTTTGTCTGAAGCTAACAGCTGTTGTCACTCCTAGGTTGAGGTCAAATATGTTTTAAAAGAGGCTCTCTGCCCATGAACTCTGAAACAGAGGGTCAGCCAGCAGTCCCTTTATTTTCAGAGTAAGATGAGCCATTGTAGGGGTGAATAAACCTGACTAGTTGATATGTAGCTCATTATGATGTCCATACCCATTTTCATTCAGGAAAGTAAACCTGATCTGTTGGAAACAATATCTAGGGCTTTTATACAGTAATTATAGCGAACTAAGATCAGTATTTTAATGAAAGTGATGACAATCCTTTATGGAATGAGTAGCAACAGAGCTGATTTAGATCCTTTATGCTGCTAATGAAATGTGAATAAGTAGGAGTCTCATTATCTGCACTTTAGTGTGTGCCTTAGATTGCTCATTATCCTTCCACATTGTGAACTGTTACTTGTGCATGTGTGTGATCAAACAGTTTTTACACAAAAAGCTTCAAGCTTTGTTTAAGTAAGTGGTTTTAATTATTATATTTTGGTAATAAGCATAATATCTGGCAATGCACTATCCACATACAGTGCCTAATGGTTTGCAGCTTCAAAGAAAAAGAAAGATGATTTCAACAAAAGCTAGATTTTTTCTGGGAGGAAAAAAAATCACGTGATTTATACAAACCCTTTTTATTATGCAATAATTAGCATTTTCCAGGCATTCACAGTGTGGCACTTGAAAAATGAGACTTTTACACAACCTGAATCACTTACATTCATATTGCTGGGAAAGGAGAACACGGACAGTATCCTCTTGACCATATCTGGTTGCAGCAAAAAGACACAAAAAGGAAAGAAAATCAGCAGAGGATGAAGTCTAAACCATCGGTTATTGCAGAAGGGATCCTCCTATCCATGACGCCACAGTTTATCATCCTGATTTTTCTGCCTGCTGTACTCTTCACATTGATTCCTCTTCAAGTCCTACTAGCTGTTTTTGGCAACAAAATCTTACCCTTCTGAAAAGAAGATGGCACAGATGAGCATGGATTGGAGCGGTCAACCCTTGTCAACACACCTGAGAAGACCCAGAACTGAATAAAATAAATAATAATAACATACAATTTTTTCCCACACCTCCAAGCAGCCCTGACAGAACTTCTTCCAAGTGGGACAAGGATGGACTTAAATACATTTCCCTCATAGTTATTGTGAAGCCTCATGGTTAATTAAATCTGCTGAATGTCTCTCTGCCATCTGTTCCCTTCCAAAAGCCAGCACCTCTCTGCTTGCCTTCGTAAGCTCTAACACTATCTCTTCAATGACTGGAAGTATTTATTTTCTCCTTCCTAAAAGGGGGAAAATTATAGGAGAGAATAAGGACAAATATTCTAAGGTGCAAGGAAAATGTTAAAAATTAAAAACAAACCTAATTGCACTCTAAGGTTTAAAACACAAACCTTGCTTGTATTCGATAGGGTTTAATATCTTCAAATGCTTTGTTTACACCCTAGGTATGCTGATGGAAGAGGCAGCATGCACAGTGCTACTTTACTTCCCAGGTGACTCCTCCACTTGAAGGGACTCTCTTTGGCCATTTCCCTCATGATTAAGATTTGGATAGCAGTGCTGTTGGGGCATGTATCTGGAATCTGGCACTGACCACAGCAGATCACATGATGCAGGTCCCTGCAGGGTCTTTCCGACCGTTAATGCCTCCAAAGCCTGAGGGCACTTCTCCATTTCTTATCTACAGGCAAGCAGACCTCTCCAGTCTGGCCTTCTCACACAGAAGTCCCTAGGCAAGGTGGGGTCACCTGTGTATTCTATTAGATCTCATATGGGTCCACACTAATTCAGCTTCTGGTAAGCCAGAACTTCTGTAAGCATCCAGATGCTGGGGGAGCTCATTGCTTGAAGGATTGTACCAAGGGAGGATGTTTTCCTAATATTGAAACCTCATTTAGAACCAGGAGGTAATAAAGGCCCATTTAAGAGGAAGATGACTTCCAGTTTGCATTTGTTTACTGGAAAGAAACCATTCATCTAAAATGGATGGAGGCCAGAACATCTTGGGTGAAATCCTGGCCCCATCAAAGTCCATGGGCATTTTGCCACTGCCTACACATTCAACACATCGTTTCTTGCATAGAGAATGAGAAATTACTCATGTTTTCACACACAACACATCCAGCAAGGGAAAGCTCTAGAACAAAGAAGAAGGCAAATGACAGTTCTACCCCAGCATGTTTCATCTGTAGATGAAACTAGGAAAGGCTCAATTAGCATGTGGACTTCATGTCGATAGCTGCTGTATTAATTAAATATCACCTTGGAGATTCTCTTTCACAGTCAAAAAGAGTCAACAGCTACCAATTTCTCAGACACCTGGTACTTAGATGAAGGATGAACAATGTAATGTAGGAACTTGGCCCATCATTACAGGTACCTCAAGAGAATTTGCTATTCCCTCCTCATATAGCAAACATGAAACCACTTCATCTTTTGTTCCTTTTAAAAAAGAGCACTATTTTTTTTATCAGTTGAGCTTTATTCTGCTTTTTGCTCTTTCTTTAACATTTCATTGTTTTTACTAGCATTTGTTTATCCCACATTTTTGAATTTTTATAGCAAGAGTATACTGATGAGCCATTTAATCTGTGCTCATCTGGTAGATCATTGCTCTGTGAGGGGGCTGCAGTTCAAGAAGTTAAACTTTCTAGCTTTTCTAAAAATGAAAGAAATAAAACAAATCTATGCCTTCTTGGATGAGTAGACAGAACCATACAGCTATATCTTGCTGAATGTATTTGCATTTTCGAGTAACAGCTGAATTCAGGTGTTGCTACGTGTCACTGCATCATAGGATACTTATTAATCCTCAGAGGTGTATTGGAACCGAACCAAACCGAAACTCTGATCTTTCCAGAATGCTTAAAGCAATAGCCTAATTTTATAAAAGGGAATATGAAATGTACCTTTGGCTTCACCAAACACTGAGATATATCAACAGTAAAGGACAAAGTTTGAATATATGTATATATTCAAAGGTACCTAGCAGATTTTCAAAGGAGCTTGGAGTCTAGACACCTCTGAAATCAATGTTGAAATGGGAACTAGGCATTTCTAAAAAGTCACAGCCGACACCTGAAAGCAGCTAGCTGTCCAAACTCTCACGGAGAATCGGAGTTTTGTGGGTTTGGAAACTCTTCTTCTACAGGCTCAGAAGTTCCAGCTGTTGCTCAAGTTCCTGGAGAGAACAGCTTCAGTATTCCTCCTCCGTCACGTCACAACTAGATCCTCACTGCATAAAATCTTACATTTGTGGAAGCCACTATCTTTTGGAATCCAAATTAATGATATATCATTTCAATCAATTCTCTGATAAGCATATGTTGTTTTATTCTTATCAAACACAGTTTGAGCATATGTCCAGACTTATTTTTGCTCCATGTTCCATTATTAATTTCAGCTGAGGTTGAGTTATCCTCTATTAGTTCATTAGTGTCCCATAGGTAGCAAAACATTGGAAACAGCAAATATTAAGTAGAAAGGAAATAATTATATCTAATTCTGTAAAGTTTACATTTGCAAATCATATACGTAAGTACTAAACATATAGAGATGTCATATCCAGTCTGGGTGTGCCTGTCTATGAATGTAGCTCCCATTGCAGTTCTGTTTTAATTCATAGTTAAGGTAAGATACTGGTAAATCATGGGCCGTGAAAGATAAGCAACATCTGAGATAAGAGATCAGATTCGTTATTTGTCAAAAGTCTAATTGCAGCATATTAACAGTAACAAAAAAACATGTTGTTGTTAAATATCCAAAAGGTAAAAAAAATTATAAGATTAATAATATCAAGGCTCTTGGTTTTCAAACATAATAAAATGCTCCCTGCTTTTCAGGCTTTCAGTCCATCAAACTCCCTTGCTACTTTAGTTTCAGTGGCATTTTGAATTTACTTTCTTATCCTACTTTTGTAGGATGAGATCACTTGTGGTAATTAGCTTATCCTTGTTTGGTAGACTAATTAGGACTGGTTGAAGGAAAAAAAAAAAAAGCCAAAAAGAAAAAATAATTGTTTCCATTGTAATACAACTGGTTGCAAAACCCCTGCTCCTTTTATGTGTTACATTTGAGTTTTCATTAGAAACATTAGCCCAAGAAACCCAAACTTGAAAATACTGTGTTTATTTTCTTTAATGAAAAATTCAAGCTTTTCTAGGCATTCAGACCATTGCCAAATATCTCTAGCAGTATTTGGCAGCTAAATGAGCTACAATATGAATAAGCATACCAACATTTAGAATGAATTCCAGAGCATTTTACCAATGTTGATTGGTTAGCTAATTGGGAAGCATGTAGGTAACTCTTCAGTCACCGAACCAGAGGAAAAGTTCATTTGAGTTAAATCTACAGTGCTGAAATACCAGTGCTTGACACTTTTCCACCATGTCAGGAACCAGGACTCCTCTGGGCAACGCATGGGGAGAGCTAGAAGCTGAAGAACAAGACTACAGAAGCTGCCAGATGTACTAGGAAACTGCTCAAACTAGCATTAGATGTGGAGGGAGACCCAAGTTCCATTGGCAAGGCATCTCCACCTTTGAAAAAGCATTTTAAGACATTTTACATTTTTTTTCTACTTATATTAAGACAAATATAATTTGATGTTTTCAGTTATAGCAATTTCATCTGTATTCTCCCAACTTGCTAAATATTCTCAGACAAAACAAAACAAAACATCAGATTCCAGGGCATTCAGCGCCAAACAAAAATGTCTTCCCCTAAAACACCCTATGGGATTCTTGGCTACTGATCCTCTTGTCTTTCTCAGCCAGACACATGGGTGCCTCCTTGTTTGGTGGAGCTGCCTGTTCCCGTTCTGCTATTAAAATAGAAGGGAGGGTGCTGCAAACCTGCCCCAACCTCCATCCCCTGGAAAGCCCCTGCAAGGGAAACTGTTTGGGGTTGCTACACACCAATGGAAATGGTTTTATAGGCATTTGCTTTTCTTTCAATGAAAACTTAAGTGGAAAAAAAACATTTATCTTCCTGTCTCTGAGTCATGGACCACTTTTCATTAACTGAGAGTTTTGATGGAAGATTTTCAGCCAGCGTTAATCATACCTACCAGCAGGTCTGTAAGGATCTCCCTGAGATTTTGTGCCAGGCTATCATTTTAATACCAGGAAACTGACTGAAATGCTAACTAAAAATAGAATAATAAAATGTTCAAGTACGAATGCCGTAAGGGCTAAGCAGAAAGGCCTTTGCAAAGAAAATTGTGGCTTAGTAATCTATCTAAATTACATCAGCATATTAAAAAAGTCAGGGCTGAAGCAGAACTAGGTGATGTCATTTGATTGGAAATCCAAAAACCATTTGACAAAAACCTGAATGATTTCACAATTAGAATAATGGGTAATTAAAATAGCGACAGAAATTTTAATAGCAGGATTGAGGAGTTGAACACTCTTGTGCAACAGGAGAAAACCAGGAAAAGGTAGGTAAAAATGTGTTACAGGATGTGATATGCTCCTGCAGAAACAAATGGTATCCAAGTAGTGCTTCTACACGCTGCAGGGTTCAATCCCTAGGCCATAAAGTTCTAGAGATACAGATGCAGCTACAGGGATACAGAGGCAGGCTGATGACCTCATAGCCACTGAACCTTGCATTATTCCTCTCCTGGTCGCACTGTAGCATTTCCCTTGTACCAGACTGCAGCTGTTAGAAAGGAAAGGCACAGTGGCCAAGAGCAAATTTATTCATTAAACGAAAGGATTAAGATGAAAAATGGAAAATTTACCTTCCTCTGAAAACTGGCACAAAAGAACCAGGTATTAAAGATTAAGAGTTTGTGTTTCTTTAGCAGTGTTCCCACAAGATACCAGGCCCTGCTGTGCCAGGGTTACCATGGTTATCACTTTTGATTAGTAAATAGTGTTATTAACTCCCATGTAAATAGTTAATGACTGACAATTCTGAAATAGATGTGGACCTTTTAAGTAAATAGACTTTTTTTTTTTTTTAAATTGAATAGCATCTGATTGAACATTTGAACTGCAGCTTACATTTCCTCCCCTCCTTCACTTCTATTTCATTGTGTTTTGTTAGGTGAGTATATCCCAATGGCTGGTGTGTGCAAGGAAAGGGGGAATGTCAAATAAAATGTAAATTAAATCCAATACTGGTCCAGAGTCCAGGCTTATCTGGTCCAGAGACAAAGGGAGAAATAAATAGCTGATAATCATTAGGAGAAACAGTGGATAATTTCAGAAAAGCCTTCTAAAGACAGCTGCTCCAGGTCGCTAGGAATAGACTTGTCTCTCTAGCTTAGTCACAACAGCAGCTACACGTCTCACAGCTGAACATCATCACGTAAAAGCTCTGAAAATGTTAGACATGAATTGAGCAGCATATTTTTGTAAGATGGAAAATTGGACTTCCCATCCTATTAGGGGAAGCTGAGCATTAAATTTGCCTGATGCCACAGCATCTCTGCAGAAGAAATGGGGCCAGAACCCAGCCACTTTCCACTTCACAAAAGCGACTTCAGTAGGTTACACAATGAAACCAGCAGTGGGCTCTTGAGGACATCAGACGGTTGGAGTGACTTGGATATACCCTGGCATGGTCCATGTCACAGTGCTTCTCTACTTTCTACATGCAAAAAAATGGATGGGGCTTTTGGCTGTAGTGACTGGATGGGAATGAAGGCATCCTGACCAATTTTTCTGCAATATTTATCTGTTTTTTCCATATAAATTATAGTATGCGGAATAGTGTTGGCATGAAAGTTATGCAGTGGTTATCAACACTCAGACTCAAATATGCATACCTGTACATGCAAAAAATGCTCAGGTATCACAACTTACACCAGACTTGTCAGTCCTGAATTCACATAGCCACAGACATTCAGTCAGGAGCAGAAACTTTGCTGCGTGATTTAGGTGACCATCCACAAGCAGCACAAACAAATAAGAAGCAGTTGCAGCTCAAAGTCGTTCCTGGGAGGAGTTCAGTTCTTAGCTAACCAATTAATATGTGCAAATGTTTGCTTCTGTGGAGAGTGCACTTTTCTAGGTAATTCGCACGTCAGTGAAAGATGGAATGTCTAGTCTAAGCAAGATAAATCTGCATAGCTACAGCAGCAGTGTAACAGCAATTCAGATCAACTGAGAATCAGACCCAAGCCCGTAAAAAAGGAATCAGAAAACAGAAAAACCAGAACTAAATTAATTGGATTAATTATCTACTGCTAATTGTTTGTTCAGCTTTGTTTAGGAACAAATTGCTAAAGAATAAAAACAAATTACCAGTGGTCAGTTCTGGGTTGCCCAAGGTATGTTCTGCTCAGCTTGTTACTTAAGCATATAAGGCAAATTTAAACACAGACTAAATTATTCCAAATGAAAAGATTTTAGTAATACCGTGCAAGGAGCCCGGCAATGCAAATTCTCAGACAAAGATGTTGTGTTAGCTATCTTCAATATACCAGCTTATCTGTACATATAATCCTAGCGGAAACAAGATCCTGTTGGTTTTACTTTACTGTAAATAGACAAGATAAGCCTTCAGCTGGTGATTTAAAACTGGCTTTCACTAATTGAATGAGGATACCTGTCTGAGTATCTCATCTTTTCTCATTGTGGAGGAAATATGGCAGAAATATGGGTTTCAGTGGTAGAGAATAAAGCCCCAAAGCAGATCCTTTTTGAAGGCTCTGCTTGTACAGCACATACTATAAAAATTCCCAGCCTCTGCCAGGACCACTGGTGCTATGGTGACATAAATACAGAGGGCTGCCTGGAATTTCGCATGTTATTAGCATATCAGACATACAATTATTTTGGTTATAAAAAGAAATCAGCGAGATTTTGGTTTCTAAAATCTGCAAATAGACACATTCTTTACTGCACAGGAAAAGATGAGGGACTTAGGACAACAAAAAAGCCATGAACATCTTCAAGATGCCTTTGTGTACTTTCATTAAAGCCTTTCTTTATTTCAAATTGATTTGTCTTTGAAATAATGTCAAGAGAATATTTTATAAACTATCTTATATACAGAATAATCATTTACTAAAGAACTGACTCTTTGAATAGGCCTGAGCTGCAGATGCACGGTCTGATCATAGGTATTTTCATGTTTCTTTGGAAGAATTCTGCAAGTGAGAAAACATTGAAAAATGTGAACATAGTTCTAAAACATGGTTCTTGCTACCAGGAGGCTCACTGGTGCTGCTTTGCTATTGCAGATAGGTCATAAGAGCATGAAAGCCAAGCAAACTCAGCAGGGCTGCAGAGTAAATGCATACTGGGCTCTTAGCAAGAGCCAACTCGCAGCTCCTTGCAAGAGCAGGCAAAGCCAAACTCTGCTGCCCCAGGGAAAAGACAGTAAACAGGAGAATGCGCCATTCCTTCTGCAGGAAGGGGAATGCAGAGGTGGATGTGGAGTACAAGTGGCCTGGAGAGCCGAGATCTGGCATGTGCTGCTAACAGCAACAGTACAGCTGGAGATCAATCACAGGAAGGACAACTTTGGCCAATATCTGCTGCTCCCCATGTGTTGTCCCCAACCCTCAGCCTTCTTTTCCAGGTTCTGCCATAGTACATGGAAAGCCCATGGCTTTTGGTGCCTACCTTTCCTGTGGCAAAAGCTGGCACTACTTCTGGGATCTAGAAGTATTTGGGAAAAGCATGGCAAAACATTTTAAAGATTTTAATGCTGCAGTAGCATGCAGTATTACTACACAACTTGACAAAATAATAAATGCCACACAGTATTATTTAGTGTTCAGTTAGTTTATCTTAAAGAAGGCTGAAAAGCTTAAACAACTTTAGGATGCACCAAATACCTTTATCCCAAGAGCTCAACAAACACAATACGGAAAGCTTCCTACTTGACTTATTTGCTAGAGAATGCCATCATCGTGTACTTGTTGGAGGTGAATTTCACCACACTGGGTATTTCAGCTTTACCTTGTAGGAGAATAAAGTTAAACAGGAGGTTGCTGACGGAATTATGAGTTTAAGACTTGAAGATGAATTTAACCCAGACTCCAGTCTTCTTATCTCATTAGTGCAGCCATGATCTCCAGCAGCCATGGCATGATGCTCAGAGCCACCATGGCTGAGGCTAGCAGATTGAAAGGGTTCAGCTAGTTAGGAATGCTTATTTCTTGTCTCAGCTCCTTCAAAAGTATGTCATTTCACTTTAATGAATTCATTCCACATGATAACACAGTGTTTCTATGAATATGGATTTATCTTCTGATTGCTGTAGCAGCTAGAGAAAAGAAGACAGGGAAGACAGAGACTTTTAAAGGTGCCACCATGCAGTTCTACAACTTCTGCAAAGGCCAGCTCTTGCTTTCCTCTCAGCTATTTCACAACAGTTTGTTTACTCACAGTTGATGCTCTTTTCAGTGCTAGCATTCCCCTGCTCGAATAGTTTTCAAGGTAAGCTTTATTAATGATCACATTACAAAAGAGACATAAGGAAAACAGGGGGATCATTGACTTCTACATGAGACACTAAAAGAAGGAAGGAAAGAAGGTGGGAACAATTATATGTGGTCCACATTCAAGCCTTCACCTGTGGCTGCCCAGTGTAAGCACCATGATACCTTCTTTCCTTTGACCATGTAGAGGCAATGTCTGGCAGTATTGCATCTAAAATGGTCTGAGTGGCTCACTGGTTACACAATTTCACTCCCCTCTTAACTGTAGTGGCTCAGCCAGGATCTTGGAGAACTTGAATGAGGCCCTTGATTTTTCTGAGTAGCAGGTGAAAAGATACAGCAGTACACATGATGCTGGCTTTCAAAGGCAGGAACAATACCCTCTGCCTTTGTATTTGGACACAAATGATACTAGGAAACTCTCAGTGGGCCAGAAGGCAGCTCTGGCTTGAAGTCTCTGTGGGTGCTCAAGGGAGAGCTGGCCATCTACTACTTCCCATTATTCTATGTGCAACTAAGGAAAAGGCAGAACAGTTCAGCTTCTTAACAAAAAACAACCAACCAGCTGAAGCTTGCTCTATTGAATTTATGGATAGTATTTTACTAAACCATAAGCTTCCTTTTTCTCAGAGCACCAGCATTATGGATCCTCCTTATATTTGCACTAGACTAATACTTATCTCAGCAATTATTTCATGTTGGCACGATAATAGCTTGACTAGAAAAGGTCTTCTTCTACAAGGATGTTGTTAGGTTATATAGAGAGAAAGTTAGAAAGGTGAAGGCACAGATGGAACTAAATCTGTCCACTGCCATAATAGATAGTAAAAAGTACTTTTCCAAATGTATTAGCAATAAAACGAGTGCTAAGGAGAACCTCTATCCTCTCCTGATACTAGGGGAAACCTACAGACCGAGAATGAGGAAAAGGCTGAGGTACTTAATGCTGCCTTTGCCTCAGTCTAAGTAAGAGTCACATCAGGGTACTCAGTTCCCCGAGTTGGATGGGGAGCTGATTGCAGTCCCCATAATTCAGGAAGAAATGGCTAGAGATCTCCTGCTCTGCTTAGACATATACAGGTCTATGGGGCTGGATGGGTTACACCCAGGAGTGGCGATGGAGCTGGCAGAGGAGCTTGCTAAGCTACTCTCCGTCATCTATCAACAGTCCTGGTCTAGTATGCAAACCAGAGGGTTGAAGGTTGGCCAATGTGACACCTCTCTATAAAAAGGGCAGGAAGGAAGAACACAGAAACTACAGGCCTGTCAGCCTGAGATCAGTGTTGGGGTAGGTCATGGAGCAGGTGATCCTAAGTGACATCATAAAGCATATTCGGGAAAACAGAAGGGTCAGGCCCAGTCAGCACAGGTTCATGAAGGGTCTGTCCTGCTTGACCAACCTCATAGCCTTCTACCATAAGATGGCCTTCCTGGTTGATGGGGGAATGGCTGTGGACATTGTCTATTTGGACTTTAATAAAGCATTTGACACTGTCTCCCACAGTGTTCTCCTGGAGAAACTGGCTGCTCATGGCCTGCATAGGTGTATTCTTCACTGGGGTGGAAACTGGTTGGATGATCGAGCCCAAAAAGTGATGGCAAATGGCCTCACATCAAGCTGGTGACTGGTCACCAGTGGTGTCCCTCAGGGCTCAGTGTTAGAGCCAGTGTTGCTTAATATCTGGATGAGGGGATTGAATGCATCCTCAGTAAATTTGCAGATGACACCAAGTTGGCTGGGAATGTTGATCTGCTAGAGGGTAGGAAGGCTTTGCAGAGGGATCTGGACAGCCCAGATCAATGGGCTGTGGCTAATGGTATGAGATTCAACAAGGCCAGCTGCTGGGTCCCACATTTGGGCCATAACAACCCCATGCAAACCAACAGGTTTGGGGAAGAGTGGCTGGAAAGCTGTCAGTGGAAAAGACCTGGGGGTGCTGATCGACAGCTGAACATGATCCAGCTTGTGCCCAGGCAGCCAAGAAGGCCAACAGCATCCTAGCCCATATTAGAAATAGCATAGCCAGCAGGGCCAGGGCAGTGATCATTCCCCTGTACTCAGCACTGGTGAGGCTGCACCTTGAATCCTGTGTTCAATTCTGGGCCCCTCACTGCAAGAAAGACATTGAGGTGCTGGAGCAGGTCCAGAAAAAGGCAGCAAAGCTGGTGAAGAGTAAGTCTTACGAGGAACGGCTGAGGGAACTGGGGTTGTTTAGTCTGGAGAAGAGAAGGCTCAGGGGGGACCTTATCACTCGCTACAACTACCTGAAAGGAGGCTGTAGTGGGGCGGGGGTCAGTCTCTTCTCCCAAGTAACAAGTGACAGGACAAGAGGTAATGGCCTCGAGCTGCACCAGGGGAGGTCTAGATTGGATATTAGGAAAAATTTCTTCACAGAGAGGGTGCTCAGGCATTGGAGCAGGGTGCCCAGGGAAGTGGTTGAATCACCATCCCTGGAATTGTTCACAAACTATGTAGATGTGGTCCTTAGTGACATGGTTTAGTGGTGGTCTTGGCCATCCTGGAGCAGCAGTTGGACTTGATGATCTTAAAGATCTTTTCCAACCTATCTGATTCTGTGATTCTATGATTCTTATACTTGAGAATACAGTGAATGGTTGTCTTACTAAGAAAAGCCTAACCCTTAAAAGGGCTCGTGTTCTTCTTCTAATGACTCACTTTAGGAGAGGTAGATAGGCAGGAAGGATGATTCATCATGGGACACCTACTGTACACTATTCTGGAATACATTTTTTGCATCTCTCTCCCACTCTAACTATCAGAAAGGGATAAATAAGACCATAAGGGCTTGGGGATTCAGAGAGAAGGGGAAATTGGTTAAAAGTCAATGCTGGCAATGGGGTGTTTTTAGAATTGAGTAAAAAAGTGTGACGGCAGCACAGTAATGTATTGGCCTCGCAGGTCAGACTAGCCTTAATAGATATAACCAATAAATCTGTAAGACTCAGGATGCAATACTGAGTCAAAAGTTCAGCTACATTCTCAGGCTTTGCCTCTCAAGCTTTTTCAAAGTGCAGCTTCTATTCCTAGCCCTGTCTCCCCAAAGAGCCCAGGAGTAAAATATCAGGGAAAACAAGAGCAACAGATAAAAGCAATTCACTCATAGGCTCGATGTGGCAAAAGGAAAATTACACCGTCACAGTGCCATGCTTTTCTGAAACTTACCTTTGGAAAGAGGTCAAGAAAACCAACTCAATAATATACTTTGTTGTCACAGAATATTTGTTGGAGGTTCAGCCAAGCATTAATTTTTCATTCCAGCAAGTTGTGTTCCAGTCCGAAAGGTCACACAGGAAAATGAATTTTAGGGTGTTGTTCGCATGCCCAGGCCACAGGTGCTCAACTCACTTCCAGCAATCACTAGAAAAGGAAAAATTCATCTTGTAAAAGGCCAGGGTATTAGTAAAAATGAGTGGTGAAGCCTGTGCAGAGATTATGCAGCTGTAGTTGGCTTGAACATGCACTTAGAAACATTAAATGGTGATTTTGCAGGACTGATAGCTGTACACAACAAGTGAGAACAGTGACTAAATAATCTCTACACCTGCCGTTGTGAGTGCTGAAGATGGCAGAATAGGATTCATGGGCTGGAAGTTGAGCAGAAAGCTGCATTAACAGAGGGCATTCATAAAAATGCCATGGGATCATTTATAAACACATTTAGTGACAATTCATCTCTCTAGCTCATTAGAAATGCACAGTCTGCATGAAAACATTCTACAGCACAATGCCTGTGCTGGGAGATTTGTCTCTTGAGAAAACATTGCTATGTTCTACAACACTCTGGGTTCACTTCTGCCCTCTGAACTCAGGCCCATCACAGATATGTATCCTATGGTAATTATCCTGCAGTGACAGAGAAAGGTTAAGCTGAATAGAAGGGAAAATATTATATATAAAATACAAACATAACGGTCTGCTGGAAGTTTGCTTGTTCTCAGTTAGGTGTAGCTGTTTCACGCAGCCAGTCTGGATCCCTGACTATAGCAGGTGGTTTTAAATCAGCAGGAGTTTGTAGGAACACATTTTCTTAGAAATGTGATTGCTATTCCATTGCTTCACTTGGAGGCCTTGCTATCCAGGGATGTAATAACACTGACAACATAATGTCCTTGTGTCATTTGGGTAAAAGAGCCCATGTGGAATTTAAGTCCTCTTTAGATGGGTCACTAATCATTTGGGGTTCTTAAAGAGCTAAGTCCTTGAAGTGTGGGGCTGGCTGGCAAATAGAAGCATTAGCTGAAAATCTTTCACACAACTTGGCCATTACTGCACAACTTCAGAAGACTGAACTCTGTAGTTTGCTCTACTGAACATATTCTTCCAGCTCTGGTGCTGCTGGACCAAAATCCCCACCCTCAATACAGAGTATTCCTGAATTAAGGATAATAAGATAAAGCACGTTTTCGTACTTATGTATCTACATTACACTGGGGTAATTTTTCAAAGGAACATTTGGTGAAACACAGAAACTCTGCTTTCATCTGCTCAGTAGTGGCTGCAATGAGGAAATAAATATCTGAAAGAAACATATCGCTAGCTTCTGAACTACAACAGATTTGCCAGCATCTCCTAGGACATTTCACAGCCGTACACATGCCTGGCAGTAAATAGGTACATCCAGCACAAGACAGATTTCCTTCTGTTACTTGTCTATGAGAGCTGTCTACACAAGCTCTCTCCCAGCACCAATTTCCAAGTTAGGTTCTCACAACTGGGGCACTCATAAAGGGCAATGCTTTAAGAAGGGTTGCCATAATTCAGGTTTTTAAGCCAGATTCAGGCTATAAATTCACACAGACACTTCCATACCAGAAACTCAGACAAAACAGGCAAACACTGGAAATCCATACTCTGCACTCTTAAGCTGCTAGAAGAGCCCTGTCATGGTTGCATCCTGTGCAAACGCTATAGACCTCAACAAAACTCTTCCCAAGCACAGAGCAATTGCTAGCACAGAGCAGAGGCTACTCCCAGTAGGCACTCTGGATACAGCCTTCCTATTTTGAAGGCTGAGTTTTGACAGCGTGTGCGTGCAACAGTTGATCTAAATGCCTGAACACAGTTTAATACATGTTTAATTTCCTAGTGGAAATCTATAATAGATGCTTCTGAAATTTTCATCCTGCATCTAACTGTCAAGAGTGGAAGTGCAGAGCATTACTGAGCTATTTAGTGCCTGTGAGAGAGCACCAGAACAGTGGGCTCTGTGCTTTCACTCAACCAGATGGGATCCTGAAAACTGGTGTCAAGCAGCTGAGCTAGGGATTTCTAACTTCAGCATTATCAAGAGTCTCAGGTTGCCAAAAGCTCAGAGCCTTGGACTAGTGCTGGACTGTAGATGCCTTTGTCCCAGTGAATGCTTTTATCTCTTACTGCTTGGGAATGGGAGGTTCCTCCTTTTCACTGGTAACTCCATGCAGGAGCTGGGCTCCTGCTAGTCTGGTAGCACACCTGAGAGCCAGGGCCGGCGATGCTGGGAACGCTGGAGCATGCACCTGCCTGTCACCAGCAAAGGAAACCCAAATACATCAACCTCAGTGACAGCTCTGGCTCTGCAGCACAGAAATCAGACTCACTGCTGATCAGTAGCCTGTCTGCTCAGCGGACTGAGGCCAACAAGCAAAGCAAGGCAGCCTTTCCAGCAACCCTCACCAAGCCACATGGCACCTTGCCAGGAAATATATGGCAGAGCATAAAGCATGACTATGTCAAAAGCTGTCCTGGGCTCTCGTTCAGGTTCTCCACTCTGGGGCCTGGCTTGTGTTAACAGGACGATTGAGAAGGTGGAACAATCCTGCCCTGCACCAGACCAGGCGTTCGTGTCCTCCACAACTTGTCCTGTGTTGTGAAGGAGCTGCTGTGCTTCATCTCCATCTGCTCAGCAGCAGACTTCCTGCTGCTGGGAGACGATCCCATTGGGTAACATTCACTGTCTGCATTGCCCAAGGGTAGATTCAAAAGATGTGGGCCAAAGACACACATGGGTTTTGGGCTCCATAACCATAAAAGACTGCAAATAAAAAGAATGAAGCTGTCCTGCGTGGAGAAGGTTGTAAATTCCCCTGAAAAAATGATCCCAGCAATTTGCAAACAGTTATGGGAATAGGTTTGATCACAAAATTTTATATTTGCGACATTTCTGCAAGTGTCACTCTGTGAAGGCATATACTCTGCAACTGAGTCAGGCTTTTTCCTTCTGATACCTGAAGTGTTAGTTATTATTCATTAAAACACAATTACTGGAAATCTGCTCCCAGAGGAGAGAGAGGTTTGGCTTACAGTGGTACCCTCCAACAATACAAATCCTTACACTAACTCTTTTCTTTAAGCACAATCTTATTTTATGAAAGACACAGGCATGGCTGCATGTGTGTGTATGTACACGTGCATATAATTTGTGGGATTTGATTAACTGCGTATAAACCCCTCATTGTATCAGAATAAGCAGTCATTTCTGAGGGCTGGCTCCAGGCTTTGTTCTGCATCTGCTGTAGGATATCAGGCTCTTAAGACTGATCAGAGCTACTGGTCTCCTGCCTAAAAAATAACTCATGCACTGCAAGGCATTTAGTATTGCCTTAAACTCCCAACCTAACTTCTCTGTGCTCTGTCTGCAGTCTCCTGTTACTACTAGGTCCCCTTTTTTGAAGGAAGAGCCCTCTAATTCTGCTCCACAAAAGCAGATAGTCTTAATTAATTCTCACTTAACACTGGCTTTCTTGCTAGAGACTGTATTCACACACAACCAAAAGATGCTTGCAATGACACAGAGCAAACTTATGAAACGAGGCACCTTCCAAGTGGAATAGAGTATCTTTTAGTCTTGTGTTAGAATGGGAAAGCAAAATATGCACAAAAGCTCATGCCTGCAGTGTCTCTTATGCCTTTTAGATCACTGGCAGAACAGCAGTCATCTCAGTGTCACGTAGCTGAGCTCATATCACTCTGTTTGCCTTGGCTGCCCATCATTAAAAGCTCATATCTGACCACAGGTCTTCCACCATTTCTCCGAGATAACTCTGTTCGGCTGCTGACAGGTCTTGATATTTCATCCATGTCCACTGGGAATAACATCTAGCTCTTATTTTCTGGTCCCAGAAATGAGATTAATCTTCCTCTCCTTAAAGACCACACCACTGAAATCAGTACA
Organism: Ara ararauna; assembly: GCA_028858755.1. NCBI lineage: Eukaryota > Metazoa > Chordata > Aves > Psittaciformes > Psittacidae > Ara > Ara ararauna. Next base: position 29,809,855 of record CM054379.1, read on the forward strand.
GAAATGTTCATGACTGTCATGAAAATAAACTACCCAAAACCTCCTCAGTTATATTTTAAGTTTGGACCGAACTTGTCGCCCTGAAGTCCCCTCCTCAGGATGGCAGTGAAGCCCATTTCGGGCTGCCAGCTCAGATTTACCATGGTGATAAAGTAGATGTCCTCAGGTGAGCTGGCAGTCCCACACAAGGCAGTATTTTCACACACTGCCTGTTCTCTGAAGAATGTCAAACCACTTCACAGCAAGTAATAATATAATGAGGGTATGATTCTCCTCGGAAAGGAAGGCAGAGCAATGTACAGAAAGGTCCTGGCCAAGATCAAAGTCCCTTATTCCAGATGTTGACCTGCACATGGCTGCAGATTAAACACGGAAGGCAGGAGTATTTTCTTCCACCACTCCCTTCCAGAGTCCCACAGCAGGGTCAAAACAGCCCATGAAAATAAACTGATGTGAGTGTGGAGTTAATTCAACTTGCCATCAGCTGCAGTCATTCAGGAGTTGCTGAACACCCCATCCAAGTGCCCTTGTGATGACCTCCAGGGCACAACCAGTACCCACTCCAGTTATCCTAGTTTAATCTGCTGATTTATGATTCAACGGTACCACTGTGCCTGATGCAACAGCTTGGACATAAAAGGCACAACACTAATTGCAAACAATGATTCTGTACAGAGATGCGGGCACACACCACTGCATGTTCTCATCCAGTATCAGCATAAGATATTGGAAAGCAGCAGAGACAGGACTGCATGTTACAGAAAGCAGCAGTGAAGGGTGATGATGATAAGAGTTTATGGAAATATGAAGATTTGAGATTTTAGTGAGTTCTTGTCAAAACAAAAACAATTTTGTCTGCAGATGGAAAACTGTCATCCAAACTTAAAAAATCTCACTGGGATGAACCTTGTAGCTGAATTCCTACCCTTACTTAGTTTAATACACAGGTGAAACAGCAGTTGTCAATCATCTTAACCCTTGCTATGGAGAGACAGGATACTCTTAGAAAGTATTTTAAGCAAACCCATGATCTGTTGGTACCCCTGAAGCTACTCATGTGCTTTGATGTACGGCATTGATCTCCAAAGACAGCTGGAACTTAATCTGCTCAATAAAGAAATATCCCAATCAGTTTAGCTAATCCTCTGCCCAGCTAGCCTTGCAAATGCTTATCCTTGAGTATCCACCTTGCATGTCCATCTCCATCCATTCTCATTTTCAGAAGAGATTTCTGGCCTTTGGAGCTGACAGCTCTTTGACTCTTGACAACATGCCAAACAGTCTGGAAACTGCAGGGCTGTGTGGAGGTATTGGCAAGCCCTGACAAACCTGCTGCAGCACTGAAGGTTTCCCAAACCCAGCTATGGAGAGCTGATGCGGGCTGCTCCGTCCTGCTGCTTCATGATACACTACTATTCATCTTCCAGGCCAAGTCCTCAGCTGATACAAGTGGCAATACTTCACTGACCCCAGCAGATGTGCTGCCCTTCACTCACCACAGGCTGTCCCTGCAAGTCACCTTGTCCTTCTCTTGTGGCTGTATTTAACCAACTTGTCAATGCTTTCCCAGCTCCACCTGCTCAGAAGAGTCCTGCCACTCCACCAGGGGTGGAGCATGGGACATCCCCCACAAAGTGGCGATGATGCAAATCCCAGCCAGCACTGGGCTGGTCCCTGGGCATTGCCATGCTCTGAACAGGAGACCTCTGGTAGCCCCTGGAGAGCAGGGACCATGTCCTGCTGTGCACTATCCAGAGCTCAGGGCCCACAGAAACAGGATGAGAGGCTTGCTTATTGTCCAGCTTGGTGCCTGATGAAATCAGTGTGGGATGTAATAACAGAGAGAGGGGAGAGACTGTAGGAGATAGTGAGAGGAACATCCATTTCCACAGGTCAGGTCCCCACAAAGACATCAGGGGCTTATTCTGAGTGATATAAAACCAAATGTCAGATGGTCCTTTCTCAGTTAATCAGGCTTGGTTTTGCTGTGGTTACATCTCCTTCAAGTAGCACTTTTCCCATTCTAAAGCCAAGGAAAAAGCCACCAAGTATCTGACTTCTGAACAAGCAATACTGAGAGCAATTCAGTCTCATTTCTGTGGACATGTTTGCCCCATTATCTTAGCACAGCTGTGTAATCCCTGAGTAATTAAAATGGCTCCTCAAAGCTGCCACTCTTGTCTGCCTTCTGATCCATGTCAATGCCGATCTGTTCAGCTGTGTAGGAATATTAAGCGTGCCTGATATAGCTAAGTCTCCTCAGCTTTTATCCAAATTGTCTCTTCAATGTCATCATCAGCTGAGCAGAAGGATAAATTCTGCTTTTACTGTAATCTCAGATTAATCTGTTGCTTTAAATTCAGTTTTAGTGTATTTACACCAGTCTGAGAGATGTCAACATTACATAGCAACAAAGCATTTCAAGAGGACGTAAAGAAGTTTTTAGGTATAACAAGGGAGCAGAGTTTTTAGATACAACAAGAGAGAGAGTAGATTTAGAAAACCAGTAATAACTGGGGTGAATATGAAGTAGCCAGTCACTCAAATCAGCTGAGACCTTTGGAACTTTAAAGAACCCACAATATTTTCAATAAGAAATAAATAAGTAAAGAAGTGCAGCAAGTGAGGAAATGAAGAACCTTGCGTGAGAGCCGCAGAAGATCATCAAAGGTAAAATAAGAAGGTTTTGGACCATTTGCATCTTGTGGGGTATTTGCTGCTTTGCAAATGTGCTGCTCTAATAGCTGTGACAATAATGGGGCCAAGAAGACCTCAAACAGGGCAGCTTTGGGGAGACACGAGTTAGGACCATGTGGAAGAGAGAAAAGCAAATACAACCACAGATGTTTGATTAGAAGAAAGCACCCAAAGAGCATCAAGGCAGAAAAAAGCTTGAACAGAAGCAATGGGGATGGGTGGGCAATGTGACAGGACTTTGTGGAGTCAAATGGCAGCAATAAAACTCCCTCAGCAACTCCCCTCTGCTTGGGCTAAGCTCTGAGGTCATATCAGTGCCATCCTCTCCCTATACAGCCATGTTAGAGACCCCTCTATACAGAGCACTGAGCTTAGTGCATCAGTAATGGATTGAGGAGTGCCTGCAGAGAAGTGAGTATAAAAGCAGGATGATCTGCTGTGCTGAACAAGGCAGCTGAGAGGAGGACATCTTGCTAGCAGCACACAGATTAAAGCTTGATGCAGTGCCTGAGTTAGGAACACAGATGCTCCAGACTGAGCAACTCAGAGATATCTCAAAAAGGGCAGGCAGCCAGCCCTCTCACACCAGAGATACCTCCTATACCTTGCCCCAGTTTTATCTGCTGGTTCTTGATGGAGGCCAGGAGGATCAGGACAGCAATATGTCACTACAGTACTTCTGGCGTAAGAAGGAGTGATATGGGACCCCATACTATGGCTGTGCTGCACTGTTCTGCAGGACAGGCATCCCAAGAGGTTCCTGGATATATCTTACATGCAGACCATTGATCCTACCTCCTTGAAGGCATCCCCAGAGAGCCTCATCATTTCAGCAGACATGTCTGGGCTTACAGGTGACACCAGGGCACTCTAAAACAAGTCCGCATGGGAAGGAGGGCGGGCTTTCCTTCTTTTTTCCAATCACCACTTCCCAGGATTTCTCATCATGCTGGTTTTGCACATGGGATGTGGAACCAGTTCTTGTCAAGCTATTTGTGGCCTTCCTGAAGTGAAAAGATGGGGCAGTGGTGTTAGCACACAGATTTGCAGCAGCGATGTCTGGTGACTAGCCTCTATCCACAAACCCATGAGCCTGTCTTGGTAGATTTCTTTCAGATGTCTCAGATTCATCTCTCTCTTGCATTATTAATAGCAGCATCCACAACCACATTAAGCCTCATTTTCAGCTCCTTTCAATAGCTTATTCTCAACCCCTGTTCTTTGGAAATGAGTCCCTAGCCTGTTAACTCTCTCACTGCTTGTGCAGTGGCTGCCCAGAGGCAGTGGCGCTTCCTTCAGGCACATGTGGTTTTCCATCCCAGAAAAGCATGGGATGTACACCTGTATGTCCCTGATATCCAGGAGATGCTCCAAGAAGTAATCACTTCCCTGAGACACTGAGGGCTGAGCTTTTCTGCTGTCTTTCCTCATGCACATCTTCCAATGGGTACTGTGACCACCCCACAGACAGGCTAAGGGATGCAGGATCAGGCCACCTGCATGCTCAGGAAAGCTCTTGTGCACAGCACTGATGCTGGAAAGTAGAGACATGTCATACTCCGAACGTGCTGGATTACTCCTGCATTACTCCCAGGTGTCCTAGCTAAGAGGATGTTACCTGTCCTGGGCTGTTCTTGCTCTTCAGGACCTGAAGGATGCATCATTCTTTGCCTGTGCAGCAGGGTTGGGTGTTTTTTGATATGACAAAGGTCATATATGTGAAAATATACCTCCCTTAAAAGAAAAGAAAACAAATAAAAAAAACCACACACACACACAAAACCCCACATATAACTATTTACATAAAATTCAAATAAGACCTTTTCTCATCACACAAAACACTGCTCTCCTCACCATGGAAGGGCTGCCCTGTTCACAGGATACACAGCAGAGCAGGTGACACGCCTGCAGATGGAAGGAGAAGGACTCCGGGGCACCCTGTGATGGCCATGAATGCCTGCTTGTGCCCAGAGATCCTGTAGGAGGGACAACACGGCTGCAAACCCCTGCAGCAGCCCTACTTGATGCCCTTGATCAAAGCACAATGGCTCTGGGAAGGAGGACATGCATCAAGCAGCAGTAAGCCAGTGCTCAGGTTAGGCTGTGTGTCTAGCCTTGTCGGTACCAGAGGGAATGAAACAGAAACACACAATTAGCACAGGCTCTAAGCAAGGATGTTTTCAGCTTCAGCAGCCTCTGATTCAGTTGCTGGCATCCACCCAGGCAGCAGCTGTCACCTACGTTCCCCTCCAGTGGGTTAGGAGAGGTTTGTATGAGGAATCAGGAGTAGTGATTTTCCTTGACAGAAAAGGTCTGGAAAACAAAGGGCTTTGTATCGGGTAGGCAGGGGTCTCACTTTCAAGAGCACACCTCTGCATGCATCTCGCTTTCCAGACCTCAGCCAGGGGTGGTCCCATTCCAAGCCCTTAGCTACTTACACCCCCTTTTTTTCTTACCCTTGATCTTCAGAGCTTCTCCTTCTAAAGGAAAGGCCAGGGAAGCTGCACACATACTCTCTTCTCTCTTGAGCTAAATATTTAATAGCTCTCCTATCAAGGAAAACACTTTTGCCTGTCTTGCCTCCTCCTCTATTTTTCCAGCGTTTGCACTATCACTTGCTAAATATATTATGAGTCAGTGTTAACTTGAGACCACTGGCTGCTTCTCCCTCTCCTCCTGCCCCGGAACTCCTTACATAAATCGCTGGGGTTGCCAAACAAAAAAAACGAAACCAAACAAAAACTCAAACATGTGCAGATTTATTGCTGCTTTTGTTTCCTCAATGCACAGACAAATTAATATTATGGAGATGATTAGATCCCTTTGCTCAGCTCTCTTGAGCACAGTGCAATATGACAAGAAAATCCCTGTTCTGTGCTAAAAAAAAAGGACTGGATAAACCCTGCTATTGTACAATCACAAGATCCTGAAGAAAGAGGATTATTAAAGTAGAACATAATGTGAAATATATTCAATACCAACCACAATCTAAGATGACGCTGATTGCAGAGGGATAGCATCAACTCTATATATGACGTGTGGTAGGTAAGCCAGTGAAGACCTCCTGCAAACCTCTTGAGTGTAGAACAGCTATGGGGGTTTCCTGGACTCTGAGGTTTTCACAATGTCAATTTTACAAGGCTGGAGAGAGGAAGATGAAGAAGAACTGTATGGGCCATGCCATTAGCTACGTCTTCTTGAATCAACTCAAAGCAGAGCTGCTGTCAGGCTGACAGGGGTTTACTGCTGGTTGGAACCAGTGAGAGTTACAAAACTTATATGTAACCAGCATCCTCCATAAAAAGCAAAGTCATAAAAAGCATCTGAACTACTCCACAGACCAGAAATAGGGAGGCCAAAATACTTTGATGTTTCTCTGACTTGTGTGCAAGGGTAAAGCAGGAGAGGAGGTTAGGAGGTTTAAAATCTGTTTTTCAGGAACCTAGAAATGTCACTGAGTGAGGGGTCTGTACCCTGGATAGATGCATACCTTTAGCCTCCTCCACACTGACCCGTGTGATCTTGTCTGTCAGGGCAAAGCCATCCTTTAGATTTTGATCAAATTGTCACCAAGGAGCTGAGAGGTTTCACCAAAAGGTGTTTTCCAAGAACATTGTTGATCCTGCATTTCTGGGTTTCTGTTTTGTCACTTTGTTTTGCTTCTCAGAGTATTATGGCAACTTCCCAAGTCATTCATACACTTAATCTTCAAATATTTTGTCAGAGACTTGACCCAGCATGACAATTTCCACCTTGAAATTGCTTTAATGCTTTAAACACCTTCAAAGCCACTTGATGACAACAAGCCTGGGAGACAGATGAGTAGAAATACCAGTAAAAGAAGGAAACTGAACCTAAGAAGTTCAAGATCAGGTGCCATGCCTGATACCTCATGCATCAGCCTCCCTATGGACCTGGAGACCCAGCCCATGCATATGGCCAGCTGAGCAGGCTCACCCTTGTGTTTGGGGACCCAGACAGAAATTGCCTCCCTTGCTTATCTAAAATACCACTGATGTGGACACAATCTCTAAAGCTTTCTTCTTGTTTCTGCTAGTGTAAATCCTGCTCCCATTAGGCATCATCACCAGGACCAGCTAGCTGGTGAGATACTACCCAGGAACCGAGGGAACCAAGTTCAACCGCATTGCATTTTAACTAAATGGCAGGTCTACCCACACACACTAAAGTGGAATTTCGCTGGAGGTAAAAATCAAGCTGTGCCTCCCACCTCCGCCCCACTCCGTCTCATGCAGTTTAACATGACAGTTAAGCTTATGGAAGTTATTATGGGATGCCTGTGCATCATGGTCTCTGGTCTGGACCACCACTATTCTTCTCCTACACATACACAAGACACCCATGCACATGCAGAAAAGCTGCCGAGTGCTTATATAATCTGATGTGTCAACAAAGTAAGGTCCCTGCCAACTCTCCCACGTCTGGGCACTCTAAATGGTTTCACTTTGTCCCAGACAGAGCATTTCAAACATGTGAAAAGTTTCCTTTCAAGTCTACCCAAACCCCGCCTATCCAAACCCATACCCATTCTTACTCTGTAAGTGAGAAAACAACTTCAGTTGTTGTTAAACAAGCACTTAAGGAAGTGCAGGCTGGCAGCACTGCCTTCTGCTAGACCCTCATCCTCCCGTCACTGTGCAGTGCGTCCAAGAAGCTGTGTCTGTGTCTAAGTAATCACATGGCATCCATGTGTTGAGTATCTAAGCACTTTTGAGAGACTGAGGATTACATGAGCCAGCTAGAGAGGACAGGCCACCACTGCTAGCAACAGTGAGCAACCCCCCTTTGGTACAACACTCTCATGAAAGTCAAGGGCAAGGAGTGTCTATCTTTTTTGATGCAAAAGCTGTGGCCCGGGGATAACAAAAGAAAAAATAAATCTGTATGTAAGTTCTGTTTTGGTTTCCCAGCTCCATGAAAAACAAAAGCTTTTGGGAGGGGTGGAGTCCTTTGGAATTTCTGATGTCTTTTGTTAGGTATGCCCTTAAGTCTAATGCTGGTGGGTGACACACACCAGCGATGCCTGATTCAGCTGCAACTGCAAGTATGGTTATCAGGCTGCAAAGCAGACAAGCAGATTTGCCATGAGGTCCTGTCAAAGCAGTGAGTATATAGCAGGAGACCTCCTTCCTAGGAGACAAGTGTCTTTGTATGCTCAGCTGTGGAATATCCTGACATCTAATTGTTCAGTGATGCAAAGTTACCTTTGTATTAAAGCTGTTTTTAAAATCTATTTTAAATGCACCATGCCCAAGTGTATTTTAGCCCACAAATTTAGCAAAGATAACTTCAGTGGGATCATTTGCTTTGCTGAACTACAACTTCATGAAATTCCGTACTGAAGAGCTTAAAGGCAGTAGGCATCCAGAAAATGAAGGTGCAGTTTCTGAAAAAAATGACCAGCATTCAGGCCTCTTCCAAACTGGGACGAGCCCAACAGTTTTTGCTTTTCTGCTTTCATTAAGTACAGCTCTACAAGACACAGAGGACAGACAATCTCTGACCCCTCAGTAGCCACTCAGTTCAGGTGATCAACCTGGAAGACTTAGAATGAAATCAGCAATGTGAAGAAGGCAAAGAAATTTGGGCTCATGGAGATCCCTAAACACTGGGTTGCAGTAATCTTAAACAGAAATCCTGTTCTAGGCTCTGCAAGTTTACATCAAGGTTTGCACAGTTCTGCAAAATGGCTGGGTTTTGACCAGATGGAAAAATTCCCATTGAATCCCTGAGCCTCTTTAAAAACAAACACACATGAAAATCTATTTTGAGCAAAGATCCCCAGCCATCATGCTCCTCCATGTACCAGACTTAGGTGCTTGGAAAGGTGCAAACTTTTCTGGTAGCAGTAAAGCCCTCTCCACCTGGGGTTCACCTTCAGGAGCAGCTTTTTACAGGACGGCCTCTGTGCTACCTCCAGCTGAGCAAGGGATAGCTCTGGCAGGTCTACAATTAACCCCGTCCCACTGGTGGAGGGTTCCTGATCCCCTCTGTCCTGGGTCTGTGCTGCGTTAGGAGCCTGAGGCAGGTGTATGACTCAAATTAAGCAGAGATTTCAGATAGGTTGACAAAAAAACTATGACTCCTGACTTACTTTAACATTGGAAGAAGTCCTTGTGCTAGCAAGATAATGAAGCTATTAATGAAGTGAAACACCAAGCAGAGGCAGAAACCCCATATGTGGATATGATTCATACATTTGAAAGGTCTAGAGAGTAGAATTTCAGTAGGATAAGCACAGCTTCCGCATTCAGACTAAAGGGACTGGTGTTGCTTCCCAATATATAAGAAAAAAATCTTCATGTTTTTGTTGAGTGATTTTGCAGCCCACTGAACACATGCTCCAGAGTTCCTCCACGGAGGCAAAAATACACCCTGTGTATACACTGTGTTTATGAACTCACCACTCCTTCCCTCCACACCCTGCACTTCAGAGTTTGCTACAGAGCTAATGGTTTCAAAAATCATTCTACAGAGATAAATCCCAGTGCGTGCAGTCACACCACTGGCTTTGTGTGGCCAATTGCCATTCAAGACCGTGCTAAAGTATTTCACAGGAAAGAATGAATGCTCCTCTTTCTTGTTTACATTTCAATATGTGAATATTTATTTTCTCATGTCAATAATTACGCTAATGTTTCAGAACACTCCATTTAAAACTGGCTTTCATTCACAGAGAGACATTTTTGAATGAAAATGAGGCAATCAATGTTTTTAAAGGATCCTATTTTTCAAGTGAAAATAAGCACAATTTCACAATTTCTCCTCAAAATACTGACTAATTTTCAAGATGCTTAAAGGGAATATCAATGCCATTGTAGGCATATAATTTTCTAAGCTTTTATTTTACACAGTATTTTCAAGACTAATTAATGATCTGGATATCTCAAAATACTTAATTTGAATCTAACAAGAAGAAGATTTAAATTCAGGCTGTTGCTAGTGTCTTTACCAATGTGGCACCTTTATCATTCTCCTTTCAGTATATCTGAGCTGTGCTGGCATTGTATGACGTAGTAGAGAGGATAAAACTCTTAATCTGTTATGCTTGAAATCTCCAAAAACAACCTTGCTGACCTCAGGAAAGTAAGATTTGCTTCTGTTAGAAATACACTGTAACATGCATAGGCTAACCTTAACAGCCCAGCTCTCTTTTTAAATCTGGTGTGACATACAGATGGAATCAGGCGGTCACTTACAGATTAAGTGGATACAGATTTGTCCTTCTGTATGACTTAATGACTGATGGAAGCATTCAGAAACTATCAACACGAGGTGCTGGTCAACAATACTGAACTATCAAGAGCAATGACTTCACCCCTGTAACCCTTGAGTGGTGGATCAACATGAGCACAGGTGGAAGGAGCGAATCAGCATGGGGTTTCTGGTTTGTAGTGCCGCAAGAGAGCCTTCAACACACTGCGCTTCCCTACTCACCCTCATCTGGTTTCATTGCTCCAGATGATAGCTGACAGCAGAGAAGCTTCGTGAGCTAAATGGCAATAAGCAATCAAAATACGACTTATGACAGCAGCTCCTGCTAGGCCTGTGGCCTTACTCACACATGCTCACTCACAGGGTTGGGTGTTGCAGTGCCGCAGCAGCCATGAGAGGCAAGCATGGAGAAGACAAGATAAGGGTAAAGATCTAAATGATACCTTCAGGAATAATGCTTTCTGCTTTGTGGTTTCATTTGAAATTCAGTCAAGAGAGTAGAACAAGAGAATAAGGTGATGCTCTGATACAGCACTTCCTCCTTGGAAGCAGCAGCTGACCAGTAAGAGACCTTGAGACAGTGATGTGATTGCAGTTTGGTACCCAGCCAGGAATCGGGTCTTATGCTGAAAGATGCACAGAAGCCATTTGCTATGCATTTAATGAAAATACAAAGCAAACTCCATAATGAGAGTGGGGTTTTGGCTTAACCACTCCTCACTGGACGATCCCGAGTGTTTTGATGTGCTGTGGTACTTGGACATGAGCACTGAGGTGACTAAATACTTTGTGTTTTCTTGTCTCCTTATTATAAAGCTTGCAACAAAGGAGGACTTAGAATCGTTCTAGTCAATATTTTTGTACTTCCCTCCTACCCATTTGTAAAAATTTAAAGACAGGCTATCTCACTTGTAAAGGTGCAGTGAAGTGTGTTGCTTATAACATATAAAAGACAGTTTGTAATACAAGATGATTCCAGAGGTACTGTTGGAGATGCTGGAGTCCCTGTAACAATGTGCATCCCTACAGTAATGCACACCTCTGCACACGGCAGGCTTCTGTAAACTAGATTAGCTTTGAATGGCAGCAAAAATTAAAGCCAAAATAAATGGGTACCACATCTGTGCTCTCCTCTAGTTAGACAGTTTGCATGTTTATTCAAGGGTAATGCAACTATTTGTGCCCTGGGATTGAAAGCAATAATGCCTTCTGTGCACTTATAGGTAATCTATGGAAGAGCTGGTCGGATGCTAAATGTCTTCTTTTTAAATGCATAAATTCAAGAGGACAATTACTTCAGGACAATTGGTTGGGAATATACTAAGGGGAGTAAGTTGGCAACTGTTAGTGGTAGCAAAACAGGAGAAAAGAATGAAAACACTGAAAAAAAGGAGACAGATAAGAGAAGCCACCAGCAGTGTCCTGCTCATGTCAGCTATTGCCATGGGGCCATGATCCCTGCACACCAGTTCTGAACACTGCTGGTCCAGCCTCCTAATTCAGTTTTTACCCTGATCAGAACTGGACTCAGAAAGACATCTCCATCAAATCAGTCCGTATATGGGATGGGGTTCATGTGGAAATCAAGCTTAAACTATCAGTGGAACCTCCAGTCCATATTGGGACTGGTACTATATAATGTCTTCATCAACAACATAGACAGTGGGATTGAGTGCACTGTCAGCAAGTTTGCAGATTACATGAAGCTGTGTGGTACAGTTGACATGCCTGAGGGATGGGAAGCCATCCAGAGGCACTTAGACAGGCCTGAGAGGTGGGCCCATGAGAAGCTCATGAGGTTCATCAGGGCCAAGTGCAGGGTCCATAGAATCAACTAGGATGGAAAAGTTCAATTCATTTAGTCCAAGATGTCCCTTCTCATTGCAGGAGGGTTGGACTAGATGACCTTTGAAGGTTCCTTCAAACCCAAACTATTCTGTGATTCCATGATATTACGATTCTATGATTCTGTGATGTCTGACTTCATTCTAGAGGCAAAAGGGCAGAGGATGTCCAATCCAACATGTTCTCCTTGTATAAATATCAGTTTGTCAGTGTTTTCTTGAATAACTTTGAGCCAGCACATCATGTTCACACTGGATCAGCACTTTGCATCACAGAGCACAGCTTTTTCAGTGCATTGTGAGGAGACTTTCAGAGAGACAGACTTATCATAGCTTTTCCCCGAGCAATGCTATTAACACTACTGAATGGACAGGCTTAAATCACAATAAAATTGAAGGTGTGGATGCAAATTACAGAAGTTGGTGACAGGCAAATAAAGAACATAATCTCATGATCTGAAAGTTCACTCAGCAAAGGCACAGGCAGTATTAAATGCTCTCTGCTCGAGAAGTTCCCATTGTATTAGAAGATTTGGGTGAAATTCAGTTTTCCTAAAGTTAGCAGGAACTTTGACAAGGTTGTCAGTGAAGCCTTAATTTCACAGTCTGGTTTGTAAATCTTGTTCCCTTTGTTAGCTCTGGCATTTTGGCTGTGGAAAAGTCACTTTGGCTCTAGGCAGCCTATTTCTATTCTTTGCAGCTGCTGCTCAGCAAAAGTGCATCAGCCATCTTCCTGAGCATGCAGTCCCATTATAAATGGAGAAAAATTGATGAGTAGGACAAGAAAAGCTGCTGCTCCCAGGAGGTTTCAGCTCCAGTCCAATGACAGCTAGTTCTTCTTCCCCCACCCCACCACTGCTCATGCTCTATATGAAGAAGAGATGCATCATGCTAGTGACACTATATGCTACCAGTCTACCCAACACAGAGCATCTCTGCTCTTATGCACTTTGCTTTTGTAAGTAGTTTTTTTTTATTCACCATTCATTCAACAGGACTTAAGAATTAGACAAGGTAAGCAATACCAAGGAGATTGGTGAAACATTACATTTTTGTTTCCTCAGGGATCAACCATACTTGGTACTTGTTATATGTTATATACAAGTACGTAACATATCATATTTGGGTACAACATAGAATCATAGAATCATAGAAAAGTTAGGGTTTGAAAGGACCTTAAGATCATTGAGTTCCAACCCCCCTGCCATGGGCAGGGACACCTCACACTAAACCATGCCACCCAAGGCTATGTCCAGCCTGGCCTTGAACACCGCCAGGGATGGAGCATTCACAGCTTCCCTGGGCAACCCATTCCAGTGCCTCACCACCCTTACAGGAAAGAACTTCTTCCTCATATCCAATCTAAACTTCCCCTGTTTAAGTTTGAATCCATTACCCCTTCTCCTATAACTACAGTCCCTAATGAAGAGTCCCTCCCCAGCATTCCTATAGGCCCCCTTCAGATACTGGAAGGCTGCTATGAGGTCTCCACGCAGCCTTCTCTTCTCCAGGCTGAACAGCCCCAACTTTCTCATCCTATCTTCATACGGGAGGTGCTTCAGTCCCCTGATCATCCTCATGGCCCTCCTCTGGACTTGTTCCAACAGCTCTATGTCCTTTTTATGTTGAGGACCCCAGAACTGCACACAGTACTCCAAGTGAGGTCTCAGGAGAGCAGAGTAGAGGGGCAGGATCACCTCCTTCGACCTGCATGCTAAAATACTCAAAAATGTATCAATGGAATTTGTTTTGGTTTGACCAAATACTCACTGTCAGAAACACAGCTGAGCCTGAGATTTCTTGACTTTAGCTCCAAGCTACCCAAACCAAATAAGCTTTCTGTATCCTACTAACTCATCAGAGCTTTGGTTTCCATATTGATGAACAACATTTGTCCAGGAAATACAATCTAATTTCATTTGTGCACTTTGAGGTTTAAGCTATGTTCAAGCAAATTCACTAGATCCGTTGGCTCTGCCGAGCTGCTAGCATGGAACCTGTGCTCTGCACAGGAGCAGCACTGACAATCTCTGGGTGCAGACTTGTTTGCTGGTGATCTTTCGGCACGATCAAAGGCGTAGAACAGACTGTGCTTCTAATAACCAGCCATTAGTTGAGGGAAAACTTGTATTTCACAGTGATTTCATTATGTATGTCTTGCCTTTCATCCTTAAAGCCTGGGCATGCACTGACAGAATTGGCAGTAGGGGACACTGAGGCTGTCTCCATTAGCAAACCATACAAGCACAGGAGAAGCAGGTTCTCGTCTGGGATGTTTCCTTCAGCCCAGCTTTACTCTGATTCTGTCTACTGTACACTCATCTGTGGCAGGAACACACACTCCTGGTTCCATCCATGTGAAAGGAGTGTGCTGTGTGCAATTCAACACAATTCCTTAATGGCAGCCAATTCACTGGAGGTGGGGATGAGTAACAGATTATGTCAGATGTGTACTTCTGAGGTGAACTAATATGCTGATATAGACTTATTAATAATCATTATTCAATCTAAGCTTTAATTCCAGGATTTACATCAACCTCCTGACCTTCATTAGATCATTGAGTCTTTTTGCCTCAGTTCCCTATCTGTAACAGACTGTTAGAGTACCTCTTTGAGGATATATTCACTAGTTCTTCCAAGAGACAGCTGAACACAGGACAGACATCATGATGATGAGGGCTCAAAAGAAGAAGAAAGATGTTTCAGGCTTACACTGATTCAAAAGCTAGCACACAAATTTGCTTTTTACCTAGTTCTTCAGCCTTTCCAGTCTGACTATGAATAACATTAAAGACAGGGCATCTTCTGTACTTTTCCAATGCTGTGATTTCTGAATCCCAAAAAACATACTGTGCTGGTTGAAGCTGCCAGTCTTCTGAGGCACTTCCAAAAAGCTTGGAAGCATTTTGAAGAGTCCTGAGCAGCTATGCATTTCAGTCTTTGCATCAGGGCCCTTGATATTCTCCTGTTCTACTTACCACTTGTGATGACTGCATGGTGGAGGTCTTGTACACATAGCTATTTCTCCAGCTTCCTCTGGGACATACAATAAGTGCGTACTTAACTACTACTGAGGGCAGCTCTGGAGTTGGAAATATAGCCATTATGGGTCAGCATTTATCAGTTCCAACAGAAAAAAGACCATGAGGACTTACACATAAGCTGCAGACATCCTAAGGTTTTGAGTAGTTTTTAATAATAATGTGTTCCATATCTCCTCTTCCTTTTTGTCCTTCCTGGCTGTACATCCACTGCTGGAAAATCAGAAAGCTCCTCCTGAAGCTACTCCTGGTGCTTAACAGCAATAGACAGAAAGGTGTGAGACATGTATTGCTTTCAACCAAATCAGTGCATCTGCAAAAAGGGTGGGTTGCCACCTCGTTCTCAATTTGTCTTCATCAGCTATGAATCACACCAATTTCACTGTAGGTTTCGGAAGTATTTTGACTGATATCACTTGATCTCACCTGCACTGTCTCATCCATTGTCCAAATTCTTACTTGACTGTGCATCTGTCTTGCTTTTGCCTTGGCCCTCTCTCTCTCCTGCAGGTAATGTTAGTCAATTCACAAGAAAAACTATGTGTGGGAATTGATGCACGCAATTATCTATTGACTTATTCAGCTATGAATTCCGTCTTCATTTAAAACCCTTTTTATGATGTTTGTATTTCAGCTTTTTTTTTTTTTCTTTTCCTTAAAGGTAAGAGGAAGTAAAGGAAAAAGAAGCAACTACACCCCTCCTCCCCAGATCGGTAAAAACCAATGTGAGCCAATGCCAAGACATGAACAGAGGCAAAAGTGGAAAATGAAATTCTTTCATCTGCAGGGCAACTCTCTTACAAACATAGTGAGCATTAGGAGAAAGGTATAGGCCAAAACTTACCAAAGGCCACTGACAAAATTCATACCAGCTTCCCAACAGACCACACAACATCTCAGATGTGGTAGGACAGAGAATAAAGCTGCTGCTTGCACCAGTTCAGTCTCTGGACTACACCAGTTAGTTTGTTGTGAGACAAGAGAGCAGAGACACCCACACATTTGTCCATGCTGAGTTTCTCCTTCAAGCTGTATAAACACAGAGCACTTGGACCTCCACCTCTGATGACAAAAAGTCCAGGCAGTGCTCCTGTCTCCTGTTCATGACATTGCATGAGGCCAGGCAGCCTGGGGCTTTGCTTTCTCAGGATGCAGGTTTGGAAGGTGTGTGTCACTAGATCCTCTGCTTCCAATGAAAAAGGAGGAAAAGCTGTTTGCCAGGGTAACAACTGAAGCTGTTTAAGATATGAACAGACTGTGTACATTTCACAATGCCCAGGAGCAGAGACCTTGCTGGCAGTGTCCCTCAAGGCTATTACCACACACCAAACTGGCTGCGCATAGCAGTTGGGGTCCAGCTTCTCCTCCACACAGTGAAAAAGGTTGCAGGACACAGATTCAGTGCAGATGGGAAGCAGGGGTAGCAAATTGCATGTAAACATGCGAGATGTGGGATTCACGGAAATCAAGGACACACAAACAGCGTCCTACAGGCACACTAGGTATTTAAGGTCTTGCCATAGCCTGTGGAGAGCCAGCCCCTGGGCACAATATATCCTAAAATGGACACTTTCCAGCTGCCCAGCTGGATCGCTTCCCAGGAAATACCATGCACATCAGCTGGACTCCCATGGACCATACCAGGACCTAGACGACCCTGCACACATAGGCCTTTACAGCACTGTCAGTCCCAGGCTGAAACCCAGCCCAGGTGTCAGCATGTCTGTACTCAGCTTGCAAATGACTTTCCTGGGTTGGTCTCATCCTATCATGGATCTGCTGCTGTTGACGGATGAGACTGGCAAAGGCTCCAGGCTCAGGTTCACTAGCTAATGCCTCATCCTTCACTAAAATGAATATGAGGACAAAGACTTGGCACAGACAACTAAAGGATAATATTCCTTTGCGTGAATCTGATTTCTGGTCTAAAAGCACCTTTTAGCCTTCTGCATTTTATGGTAGCAATTTATTTTCCTCTATGCAACTCACACAAGTGCTGGCTCTTCAAAACTATTATCAGTAAAGTGCCTTTCTCTTAACACATTAAAATCCTTCCATTTCTAAACCTAGCCCTTTCTATAACTGAATGGCGTCCACATCAGTGCTTGCAAATAGAAGCAGAACAAAACCACAAGCCGATAGTCACCACAAAGAAACATTTTAACTAATGTTTCACCTTAGAAAAGGCGACAGAAGAAATCACACCCATGATCTAGGCAAAGCCCAAAACGAATCAGTCACACAAACACCACTATTAGTTTGGAATCCAGCTGCAGGCATATGCACTGCTGCACCAAGTGCCAAAGCCCAGCCATTCCCACCCATGTTTCCAGGGAATGGAGGTGTTCACGCTCACAAACAGGAGTCACAGCAAAAAGAGAGTAAAGCTCCTTAAATCACAGCTGGCTGATATGGGTTTACTGCAAAGACAGTGTTATCTAATGGACTTGGTGACGTCAAATGGGAACAGTAATGTCTACTTACACGCATGTGTTGCCCTCCTGTAGGCAAGCCCTTGGCATCACTGCTGGAATATGGCTATGCGGCCAGAGACTGCCCAGAAGGAGATCCAGAGATGAGGATGTGGCCAGTGTGGGCTACAGAGCTCAGTGTAACTTTTCATTTCAAAATGGAATACACAAATAATTTTTTGGTGTTGGTTTCTTCTTTCATTGCCTTTCTTTAACCCTAAGACCAGGGTTCCTTGTGAAAAAATCATGCCTCTGTGACAACAGCTCCGGGACCCACCTCCACCCCTAAAGCCTATCTAAAAATATCAGCCTTATTTATTTCCCTTCTTTTCCTCTGCCTTCTGGCTCTTCATTTCTCATGAGCCTGCTGATCATGAGGGGAAAACCCTGACTTGAGCCAAGCTGAACTCCTGAGAGAAAACTAAGATTGTGCTGCCACATGGATATTTCAGACCAGAAACTTGCCACTTCAGGCAACTTGACTGTGAGCAGGCTGTGACTGCAAACCAGGTCATAGGATGTTTCCAGGATCCAAGGAGCATCCAGTTTGAAGCCCCTCCAAATACTATTTATCTTTGTGAAGATTTCAATGCCTATGTGTCACAGCCAGTAGAATCTTCCTGATCACTCCTGTGACTATTTGGTAGCTTCCAGGAGAGCAAACTTTAGCATCTCATCACAAAAGCTGAAGCTTTTAAAAGCTGCTGAGCTGCCTTACCCTTGAACTAATACAGGAAAATTTATAATAACCATTGATTATATTTCTCATGTGAGGACAAATGCACCTGTGGCATCATAACCTCATTTACTGACTCAGTACATGAATAATTCAATCCTTTCATGCGAAATTTGTAAGTTTGAATCCTTCTTGAGCTCCCTATATACAGTATGCTTGCTGAGGCTTCAACTTCAGCTACACTCATCTGCATTTCTTATTTACCACCTTCACTTTAAACTAGGATCATCACCAAGAACTGAACTGCCTTAAAAAGTTATCATAGCAGGTAATCTCAAAATAAATCTTTTGAGCAGGAAGACATTGCTGCCATTGGTCCCCGAGTACCCATCTTAGGGGAAATTTGCTTTCAATAATCCAGTCTCCCTCTATTTAAAAAAGTGAAGAAACAAATTACTTTTGCAACTGTTCTCATAGCTGAAGGCTATCAAGTAAAGCTAAACACAACTGCCCTTCTCACTGGGGATCTAAATTGCACCAGCCGCAAAGTCCTGCCGTTCAAGTCAAAGAGCCTATTGCCTTAAGTGAGAGTGAGATTTCACCCCACATTTTCCAAACAGCTTTTAAACTGTCGAATGCTCTCTCACAAACAGCTAGTATTTCTCCTTCTGAATCTACAGATGCACAAATAAACAAGTTTGTTTATGCTTTCCTACGGCACCCTTTTCACTTCTTTTTTTTAGTGTAAGAGGGGAAATCTTTGCAAATGTTGTTATTTCAGGTCTTGTGCTGTAGTACTTCCTATGGAAAGTTCCTATGCCTTGAGGAATTAATTATTATATTATATTATATATAATGTCAGAAGATGTTTTGTGCTGCCAAGAGTTTAAAAATATACCAGTTAATCTATGCGGTCATCCTGGAGGTACCATGCTTATCATTTCCCCCTCATCTCACTTTGCACCTATCACTCTTCCAAGTATAGATGAAAAAAACCCAGAAATTGAAAGAGAGGTTTTAAACACTTCCTTTTCTCAACAACCGTCTCTAGTCTAAATGTCGTATGCAACATATGTTTACAACCTAATAGCATCACTGTTCCTGGTGGAAAACTCCAGATGCTGATGTAAACCCCTTTCAGGTTTCACAGCACACGTATTGCTGCCCTCTCGGATCTGTTCCTTAGCTGACAGCTGTAGGAAGGGGAAGGAGAGGGCGCTGCCAGCAGTCTTCCCAGGGAATGTAGCTTCTGGGTTCTCCAGAGCATGTGATACCATTTCTACACAAATGTTAGGAGTGGTCTCAAGCTATTGAGCTGCCTTAGATTTTACACCTCCCAAGGTATGGTGTAAAGCACACAAAACTGAGCCCAGAGGGGCACTGGGAGGCTGCTTAGTCCTTCCAGCTCCTCGTAGGAGCTGGGACTAATCCATAACAAAAATGAGCCTTATTGACACAATTCACATTTAAGTTTGGACAAAGAATGTCCTAAGATCAGGAAGCTGGCCCTCAGGCTTTTCTTTTCAGTATGCTTGCTCACAGAGCAGAAACCAAATCTTCTGACATAAAGAAAATCACAGGCAGAACTGAGTAAAGCCCTGTTGTTCTGTAGCGCCAGGTACCTACTAGAGATGGATGAGTACTACATGTTACTGGCACTGAGCGAAAAAGGCAAAATTACTATTGGTGCATATACTTATTCTTCCCCTTTCTTCCCAGAAGCAGCATTACCGAAATTGTCTGGCATGCACCACAGGGCAATCACTTCCAGCCACTTACTTAAGAGACCCTGACATTGTATTTCAACAGAAAGCTGTAGTTGACATGGCCAGCACTGCATGGTCTTAGCCGCTTCCATTTGCAAGTTCAACAGTCATCTGCTTAATTTTGATGTGAGCAAGCTGTGTACTTGGTAACATTGTCAGTGGCAAAGTGGAACCTAAGCAGGCTGGGAAATCACCTCTGCTTCTCAAAAACTATGCTTTGATGTTCGTTTGGTTTCCTTGAGGATCATAATAAGGAGCTGGGAACAAAAAAGACCACTAGAAGACTTCTTTTCAGTCAGTGAGCAATCCCAGAATTATCAACAAGGCAAGCTTTTGACACAGGGTCCAGTTCTCCAGGCTCCCCATTTACATATTATAGTATTCAGGCTCATAATCTGATTTTATACATGTAATCCTGTCCACCACTCTGAAGGGAAATGCAGTGAGGCAGCCTTTAAATTACCTTTGCATCAGAATGTGCATGAGACCGGGCAAAGAGTGAGGGTCAGACCCTTGTCTTTGTGATACTGCTCCAGCTAAGCCTTCATCAGGGCGGAGCCGGAGAGCACACTTGGTGGCGAAGAGCCTTCCTTCACCCTGGCACCATGTGAAAGCAGCCCACGGCTTGGTGTCATGTAGAAATGGGCTGGTCAGGTTAGGTCACCAGTTGCCCTTTGCATCTTTAAGCCTGTTTTTTCCACTAAGGTATCTAAGTGATATTACTGGTTGCTGGGCATGTAAATGCAGACTGCATAAAACACCTCCTTTAAGTCTTCCACTGGCAACTAAATGCTCCAAGAAGGAACACATGAGGAAAAAAAATATGTAGGTTAAAATATAATTAGTATTTATTTTTATCACCAGGCTAATCCTGAGTGGAAGGAAACGAGGTGCCAGACTACAGGCAGACATGGCCGCTTTCTGGGAGGCCCAAAGCAGGTCCCAATCTGCTGCTTCAGACTGAGCATTGCAGTGAGATACTGAAAGAAACACACAGTGAAGCAATTGGAACCTGAAAGATTTGTTAAAAGGGTACACAACCCCGTGACAAGCAATTGCTCCCAAAAAAATAATCAATGGGATTTTTTGCTCCCACTCATTTGGGCTCTGTTGAAAATCTCAGCCTACATATGTTAAAACTAAATCCAAAACTAAATTATGTTTGCCCTTATTTTTTATCATATATTCAGTTATGGATTTGTAAATCTGCTTTTAAACTGATGGTTTCAGGTTTAGAAACCAAAAGCTTTTTTCCTGTACAGAAGAAAGCATTTTTGGGGGGAGGGGAGGACGTCCACCAAACTGTATTTTCATCCTCTTTGCTGAAAGCAAAATCTTTGCAACAGGAGACAAGTTTAGCTACAAATACATTGGTCACCTCTAGTAAATCTAGTGCCTCATAACATTGTTTAGTCCCTGGGGACCAGGTCCGATAGATCAGGTGTTTGCACAACCACCTGCATCCCTGAGCATGAAAAGGTGGCATCACAAAACCAATGTATTTAGAGAGCTAAAAACCAAGTCCCAAGTACTAAATTGACTACCGCTGGCTTTTTCACCATTTTGGGGGGTATTATCTGGGTTTTGGGTGGGGTTATGTTACATGCTTCAGGATTGAGCAACAGGATCTCAAGGGTTAGCCTGCAGAAAGTCTCAGCCGGGCAGCAGGAGGGAAGGAAAAACTGGGGATTGGTCCTCACAGAGTTTCCAGGGATGGGACAAGGGAAGCATTTTCTTTCCCTCACCAATGTGAGACATTTGATCTGAAAGCCACTGAGGTACAAAGCTGGAAACATGTAGCTCTCCTCAATCCTGGCTTATTTTTCAGGTGAAACTGTACTTTCCCTGAGTGCCATGAGTGCTGCACTGCAAAAAGCTATTAATAAATAATATTTTGAGTATGTATACAAGATCATTATTTAATCTTTCAGTAATCTTTTGTCATGCATAATTTATTAAATGTTTTATTTATTGCTCATATTTATTAAAAATTGATTCTATTTCTTCTGCCTAATGTAAATTTCCAGATGCAATAAATTATTAATATTTAATAAATTAAAAGATGCAAGGAAAGAAATATTAAAAAAAGAAGTGTTCACTCCATGTCTTTCCTGCTCTGCAGACATGCCTCTTACTACACACTAAGCAACCCCATTGTTTCTGTGCAGGCCAGGGTTGCACTTTGATTTACCATTTGGGGAGCCCTGACAGTAAAAAGTGTGAAGCTCCAGAGTCACACCTCATTGTCCTCTTGCCCCAGGAAGCCTGTGAGATTGGCTTCAAACTGAGGAGAAGCTCTGACACTGAGCACTCAGAGCCATCGGACTCCGCTTTCAAGAATTTTCTGCAACCCCAGGAGTCACAAACAAGAAATAAAAGATAGAACAAATAATATGGCTTCAGGAATGAAAGCTTAAAGAAACCATGAAGATATGATGCAACACATCATAAAACGATGGAAAACATTCTTTCCAGACATTTCTTAGCACTTGTACACAGAAAACCAGCAGCCTTAGATTTGATCATAACATCACCGGCAGCTGGGGACACCCAGAAGGTCTTGAGGAACATCCTGTTTTGGGGCAGTTTCCCCTGCACAACCAGACCAAACTCTTATTTAGCTTTCACCTATTCACTAAACTGGCAGCACACCAGTCCTTGCTCTGCGCCAGCCAGAGCAGCTGGGCTTGAGGAGAAGTCATTTGGTGCACCCTCTACCTGGGCTAAACAAGAAGTCCATTTGCAAGATGAGGAATGCCTTCACCAGCTCTGAGGTCTCTGGACATGCCTGCAGCACAAAACAAAGCTGCAACATTGACAAATTGGAAGCAATTAAAACAAAAAATCAAACAATAATGACCTGAGTGTCTGGGAGGAGTTGAGGAATGATTAAATCAATTAAATCTGGGTAACATGGATAAGAGATAATTGCAGAGAAGAGATGCACTTCCATAAACTCGCAAGGCTTAATCCCTACCTGGGGCTGAGGGCACATGCAGATGTAGAGCTAGAACATAGGAAGATGCAGAGGGATGAGCAAACAAGCTGTAAATCCCAACCAAGGATGGGAAACCCAAACTCTCACAGCAGAGAAAATGAACTGGAGGTGGGACTATCCTGGCCAGGGGAAGATGGAAAATGGAAAATGGAAAACAGCAGCTTTCCCCTCATCTGTAAAGCAGATGGAAGAACATAGCAGGTCACATCTCAGAAAAAGAAGTGAGGCAGGGAAGAGGAGCACCGTAACCAGCAATCACTGGTCCTGGAATTAACACTGAGTTGGTGCTATTCACCACATCACCCTGTTGTTGTTTCAGCTCCAGGAGTTTAAATGATGCTTAAATTGACAGTGGCTCTTCCCAAGTCTGATGCTTCCCCCCACACTTCTCTGCTTTCCACACACAGATGTAGAAATTAAGTTACAGGCATCGAGAGCTGGGAAATTAAATGTGACTGCTGGATAAAGCTCTGCAAGTGACAAATCCAATGAGTTCGTTTTAATCCTCTTGAGCTGCTAAA
This sequence comes from Ara ararauna, assembly GCA_028858755.1. Taxonomy (NCBI): domain Eukaryota; kingdom Metazoa; phylum Chordata; class Aves; order Psittaciformes; family Psittacidae; genus Ara; species Ara ararauna. The sequence goes on from CM054379.1 coordinate 29,833,105, forward strand.
CATATTGACTGCACAGGCTGGTGCACAGCTTTGCCTTTCCAACAGAGCCAGGGACATTCCTTCCTTTGGTATGCCTACTCTGACCTTTGATATGCATTTTGTTCTCCTGGTCTGTAAGCTAACCATTTAAGGTTATTAAAATGCACACTAACCCTTTTATAGTGGTATGGATGCACCCAGATTATGGGTCAAGTAGGGTTAGCACCAGTTTCTGTCTGCTTATGACTGTAGCAGTTGCGAACCTACTGCATAGAGCCCTGCCACAGTGCTCCTCCATGGTGGCTCTCCTCCTGGCCACACCAGCTTTGTAGCCCAAATGTGCTCCCCTTTTAACCAAGCCATACACAAGTACCTGCCTGCCCCTGGGTCGGATGTTTTCTACATACCCAGCACAGCCCTTGCTCCTCACCTTTATGGGGAGATGCTACCCCATGTCTGAAAGATGCCCAAAGTTTTATTCACCATTTAACACTTTTTCCAAGACTCCAGACTGAAGGCTCTTCATCAATCCTCCCTCAATATTAGAAAAAAACTTCCATGCATGTGCCCACCAACAGCATAAAAAACCAATGATGTAAACAAGGATATGCCACATTTGACATTGCACTGACTGAATCTGCTCAGCATCCTGCCACGGGGATACAGGATATGAGATAACACATTTCCTAACTCAGAGACCATTTCAGATCCTTTAATGTCTTTAGGAAGGGGGCATCATAACTAATTAAGATGCTGAAAGAAATAAGCACACCACATTAATCCTGGTTATAAATTCCTCCTAATAGTTGATGGTAAAGGCTTGTGCTCTAATGCAGGGGCGCTGAGCTAATTTAGGAGGACACTATATCCTGCTCCTTGTCCGTCAGTGCTGTTCCTCACAGCTTGATTGCAAATCTTACAGTAATTGGTTTGAAAAGCTTCAGTTTCTACAGTCATGAGATTGTGGTTTTGTCATTATTTTCTCTTTTATGCCCCCTTAAAACCAAAGTTTCACTCTTATCTTAGAAAAAAAGAAAACCACAAAAAAAATGCAAAACCAAAACAACCTTAATATAAAGGGTGAGAAGACAAAACAGACAACCCACATTTTTTATTTCCTTTTTTTTTTCCCAAAAAAAACCTAGCTGTTCGGTAAGCAAGCTCAACCAACTACCTTCCCAGCCCACTAGAGCGTACAGATGATCAGTTTTATTTCATTTTCTAACAATCATTGGAAGCATCTCAATTAATCAAATGTCTGAGAACCTTTTTCCCTCACTCCCTGACTTTTAAGGCTCCCTGCATGCTGCAGGCAAGAAATTTTCTGTGCAAAATAGTAACTCAGTCCGTAGAAAACAGTAAGTCCAAACCTCATCCTGGCCACCTTGTTTGGAGCCTATCAACTCATCTTTTTTACTGTTTCAGTGCAAAACCAGATACAAAAGTGACTCTCTCACAACCCCACCTTATCGCTGCCTGGTGTACATCACCCGCGAAGAACCTCCAGCTCTTGGGGATGAAGTCTCCAGTATTTCTTGTGTACAGTTCTGGTGTCTTCAACATAAAAAGGACATGGAACTGTTGGAACAAGTCCAGAGGAGGACCACGAGGATGATCAGGGAACTGGAGCACCTCCTGTATGAAGACAGGCTGAGAAAGTTGGGGCTGTTCAGCCTGGAGAAGAGAAGGCTGTGTGGAGACCTCATAGCAGCCTTCCAGTATCTGAAGGGGGCCTATAAGGATGCTGGGGAGGGACTCTTCATGAGGGACTGTAATGATAGGACAAGGGGTAATGGGTTCAAACTTAAAGAGGGGAAGTTTAGATTGGATATGAGGAAGAAATTCTTTATTGTAGGGTGGTGAGGCACTGGAATGGGTTGCCCAGGGAAGTTGTGAACGCTCCATCCCTGGTGGTGTTCGAGGCCAGGTTGGACAGAGCCTTGGGTGGCATGGTTTAGCGGGAGGTGTCCCTGTCCACGGCAGGGGGGTTGGAACTTGATGATCTTAAGGTCATTTCCAACCTTAACTATTCTATGATTCTATGGTTTCCTAAGACATGGACTCTCAAGGTGGGAGTTTTCCTTTGGAAACCAGCTCCCCCATGTAGTATTCCTTGAAGAAATATGCAGCCTCTTCCAGAGCAACATGTGACATCTGTTCCACCGCAGTAAAAATCCTTCCAGATTAAGGCAATAATGCAGAAAATTGCCAAGTGGGAGATCCATACCCTGTTATAATTTAGAAAATCTCTACCTGACTTATCAATGTAAGCAAAGCATTTGATCTTTAAGGTGGATTTTTGCAATTATAATATCTATGTTAGGATCCTCAGGGCACTTCCCCCTCCCTCCTGCGGGTTTGGTAGCTTGGGCTCAGGGCCAGCTGAGCTGGGGGCCTTTGTAAAAGAGCTCTTGAAGCTGGGCCTGGGTCACCCCTCTTCTCTGGAGCTGCCCTTGTGCTGAGCTCCTGCACTCAATCTCTGCCTTAGCTATACACATCTTTGCTGTGGCCATGCCTGTATTGGATACTGTCCCCTGACCCACCGGCTGATGCCCTCCACAGCCTCAGACCATCCCCATCTCCATGGAGGTGCTTGATGCCCGGGGCTGGGGCTGCCAGCAATGGCTGAAATCTGTTGGCGTTAGTTGAAAACCTTTGACAGAAAAGGAGAATGATTATTTTTGTAGAAAGAAGACACTTTGACTCAATCTTTTAATTTTACCTCAATTCCTGCATTCCATGAAGAGACGGTTTTGACAGAATATTTTGTTCCAGTTGTCATTACAAGCAATATCTAGGTGTATTTACAAGTAGCACTTTGGTTCAAATCAAGAGCCTGCTTTTGAAGCAAAATCTCCTGATGACCTCTACTTAACCAGGCTTTCATTTTCATCACTGAGCGGTAGTAGACCATGCGAACTGGTCTCCTTCTGGATGAAGCTAAAGTAGAAGGTGGGCTTCAACAGCTAGTGGCTTTCCAATGCGGGAGGACAGACTAGAGTTAGCCTGAAGTGAACCTCATCAAAATGTCTCCCTGGAAAGTGAACATTGGGCCCTCAGCTTTGGGTCCGTATAAAATCACTCAGTTAATGGAACATTGAAATAACGTTTTAAACAATGTATAAACTACCCAGACATGTTTTGTATCTCGTTTGGATAAGCAAATACTACTTGTAAAGAACTTCCATTGTCTGAATTCTCACTTGCCTGATATAAAGAGTGAAGATACTCTCTGAAGCTACAGTCGTTTTGCAAGTCATTGAATCATTTTTTTCAGAACGTTTTTTTCTCAGTATGTTGAGGTTTCCTGTATCTTGTTAGTTTTGACCCATTGAGGACTTCTTGCATCATGTAATTCACATCTGTGGTGTGTATGTGAATAGAATCACAAAAGGAGTATTTCCTGAAATAACAGAAATGCAGATGGCACCATACCAAAAGGTCTGCAAAAACTGAGTCGTTTACTTTGCACCAGAAGAAATAATTTGTGTAAGAAAACTTGATATAAATGGGACTGTAAATAATTAGACAAATTAAGCAATTTAGACGTTCTTAAAAAATGCAACACAAGGGAGTCAATCTGATGATTAATTCTGGCATTAGCATTTTGAAGCTAATAGCTGTACATGTGGGTTCCACGACCACCTACAGACCATTTCCCAGATGGTGCATCTGAATCCTACGTAGAGGTACACAGAATGCCTGGGGGAAGGTATAATGTGAAGGGAAGCAAATGTAGTAAAACTTGCCCCAAAATTAAGTAATTGAACAAAATTGTAGCCCAACACCTCATATAACGTACACAGCATAAGCGCTCTTCCAGTAGGATCAGTAATGTAATGGAAAGTCAGCGCTGACTTTGTTAACAGCTGATCATGAAACTTCATCTCACTGCAGCAAACAGGATGTTTGATATGCAGTCTCTCCTCCCCTTTCCTGCGCTGGTAGTTGCTTAGGAGCTGATCTCATGCGATGGTGAAGGGGCACATGGTTTGAGCTTTCACATCTACTGTCCAGCACACCTTCAACAAGCTCAGTAATTATAAGGCAAAAGCAATCTGACATGGAACACTCAGTACTATCACTGAATTCAAAGGCACACAAAAGAGATTAAGATAGAAAAAGGAGAGAAAATCAGGAAGCAAGGCATGAAGAGCAGACAGATATTAAAGACAAAAACACAGCATCACTTCCCTCACCTTTCCTGACAGAGAAGCATTTCATCTCAGAAGAGATTTGATTCTGTATTACGTTGGTTTGAGGTTGGGTTTTTGGGTTGTTTTTTTTTTTTTTGACTAGTCCAATTTCAGCCCTGGCAAAATATAATTGGCCAGAGCTCTGTTTCTGTGCTTGAAACTTCAATTCAATAACCTCTCTCCTATTGTATTCCACAGAGATCCAGAACTAATGTGTGCTCAGGATAGGAGAAGAATGATTCTCTGGGAGAACTGAAGTTCAATTCCTTTCTTTCATTTCAATAAACCAAGGTTGACTTTTAAATTGGCAGGCCTGCCAAGGGAGATTTTTTATCACAATTAGAAGCTGAGCCATGTAGTGGCCTTATCAAAAAAATAGAATGGATTTTTTTCCACATTTCTGTGCATGTATCAGTCAGAAAAGGCAGAGCAGAGGGAACACAACCAAAAATATTTTCACAAATACTCATGCTGGTTAAAAAAATGAATTTGTTCCAGCTGTGTTTGCTTCTCTTAAACAGGCAAATAATCCAGTTCTGGTTGCACAGATTCTCACAGAAAGCAAACTTTGGAAACTTGTGAGGATTCATGGAAAGCAAAGTTTACACAGAGGAGGAAATCAGCCAGACAGGAATCAGACTGCACTGATCGCAACTGGCACTGCAAACATGTACAACTACTTCTGGGAATATTGAAGATAACTGTAGTATCACCTTCTGCAAGGCTTCAAACACGTCAGTGCACTGCTTCTCATAGGAACGCTGCTTTGGACAAACTCTTGGTCAAATCCAGCAAGTGTCAAGAAATGTCACTTTTTGTAATTATTTAACACTGTGTTTCTCTTACCCAGCCCAAGAGGGTTATAACTCTTCCGTTTATATGGGTTTAACCTTTACATTTATCCAAATCTTGTATATTCTTTATACTTATATTTTTCTGAATTAAGAACAATCTCTTTCTGACCTGAGAAAGCCATGTCTCTAGACACTGTCTGTAGCCAGGAATACTGAGTATTTAATGCAGCCAACACATGTGGAAATAAAGAGCCAAGAAAGACAGTAACTACAGATGAAAAGAGGACAACAGTGGTGTTGTGCCCATACAGCACAGCTGTAATTTTAGTCTCTGCGGAGCCTAATAATAGCAACACAGATCACAGCATCTCAGTCATCCCTGCTGCATCATCCTGGTGGGACTCCTGAATATGAAGCTCCCTGAAGCTGTCTCTCCAAGTGGACACCCTCCTGGGCTTCAGGCTATTCTCCAGACACAGAGGCACCTGGAGGCACTCCATCACTGCTGAAGCACAGTTGGGTTTTTTTAATCTCTATTGATTTATAATTTCTCCAAGCAGTAATGATCGTATGTTAGCTTCATGCTCTTGCTTTCATTAGCCAGTGTTCTCTGCATCTTCACAGGTTGTGAGACCCTCTTGTGTCTCTGTGTCTGCCTCAAACCAGGTTTATAATTTGCAGAGTGTGAATTGGTTTATTCTTTTGTTTTGGTCACAGCATGTGGCAAAATGCAGCATGTGGCAAACCATCCCAACCAGGTTGCATTGCACATCAGGGTTTCACCAAAGCTCTCTATGCCACTGCAAGGGAAAGTTTGGCCTGAGTGAAGCAGGAAGCCCAGGCTTGTGGAGGTAAGCCAGGGAGAAAAGGACCATCTCAGGACAGGAATCTCTGCAAAGCTCGGTGGTAGCTCAGCAAATCTTTGTTACACTTTTAAAAGTACGTTTCTAAATGTGCTGCCTTGAGGCCAATGAAATTCCCAGAACAAACATGAATTTTTCAGGAGGATGGAATGTGTCTACTGCTGTTCCCTAAGACACAAAGGAGACAAAAAAGGCAATTATCTGACTTCAAAGAAGATATTTTTAGTATAAAATTTCAGCAGCATATGCACACAAACACACACAAATATACTATTTATAAATACATAAACATGTATATGTGATTCCCACAACCATAGTTTTGACAGAGCCAGCCCCATCATTAATCACCACAGAAGCCTGTCCTGGTAAGCCACTTTCATGTTCCTCTGCTATTAATCACTAACATTAACCACTAGAACTGGAAGTAAAGCACTTTCTCTCCCAAGAACTACTAAAAAAGGGGAGAAAAAAAAGCCCAGCAACATTTGCTTTGCCTATTAGTAAAAGCCCTGGTAATGCAATGGCCAAGCTCCCTTTTTGTGCTCATTACCTGGAATGGCTGCAGAGTCATTATCAGGCTGTTTGGCAGGGATGGGGAGTGGAAAATTATGTACGGCACCCTCAGGGCTAATTGCATGTGCTACCATTCAGGTGAACAGAAAACCCACACACTTGTCCTGCATCTGAAATGACAGCCTTATCACCCCATGCCTCATAAAGATGGCTAAGGAAATATATATAGTGTTTCCTCAGTGACTGAGCATTAAATCTTAACCAACATCCTGCCAAAACAAGAGAAAAGCTTAATTTCCAGCTGTGGATCAGGCCCCAGCTGATGATGCTCCGCTTTTGTGCCTTTGCAAACTACCTTCCCTCTCTGCGCAGACTGCCCACCCGGCACAGCCCACATTGGCTGCCAGGACAGTGCACAAAACCAAACCCCACAGTCTGTGGGAGGCACAGGAGCGAGGTCAGGATGGAACCAGAGGGGTTTGAAGTAGCTGCAGACTGACAGTCACTCACTCTGTACACTTGTCTGTACACCCACGTACCCACATAAGCTCAGAGTATTTCCACTGCTGAATGGGATCCACGCATTTCAACACCCATTCCTAAAGCCCAAAGGCTCAGCAAGCTGTGAGCTTCTAATGGAGGTCAAGACATTAGTGATTTTTTTTTTGCAGTAAAATGGAAAAATACATAATCCTCTGTTACATGGCTTTCTGGCAAAGAAGTTTGGTCTCTGCTTCTTACAGATACTTCCATTTTGTCATGCTGCACAAAAGGGGATCTAGCCATTTGGAAGTGGATATAACCAAGTAAAATAACTGAGGCACTAATCTTATAACTGACATACATTACTAACATTTCCCTCCCACCAACAGTTCACACACATCCAGGAAATGATGCAGTTTCTTAGCTGATTTACCACTAGCTAAGAGGAATACCACACACAGAAGTATCAAAGCCACTCAAACCAATTCATTCCCACATCTGGACAGAAATCATTTGAGTAACATGGACAGATGTGTTCTCATCCTTTCAGAAAACCAGGCTGGAAAGGAATTTAGGGACCCTCCAATCCATCCCAATGCCCTGAACTCTACCACTAGCCAAAGTCAGAAGAACTCCACAGCTGGGGTCAAACTGGGTTTTGTGCACTGACAACGTGGTCCAAACAAGTAGGAGTGACCAGCATTCTATCATCTGACAAGTTTTTTTTAATCAGATGCCTTTGGCTGCCAGCATGATTGTAAATTCTCCTCATTTCAGGCAGGTAAATATTTCTTTGCAACAGGGCCATGAAAAACAGGTCCACTGTGAGTCATTTTATCACAGGCAATTTTTCATAATTGGACTGCATGGAACAGACTTCTCTTGTTATTGGCTTGATATCAGATAATAAAATAAATAATTTACCACTTTTGTAAGCAGACGGAAAACAAAACAGATTCATAGCGCTGGGATTTGGAAATGCTTGTTGCTTGCTTGTTTCCCATTCTGTGTCTTCTCCAGAGGTTAAACAAAAACATCACTAAGTATCTGTCTGCAAAGAGGTACAGAGGAAACAACAGTCTGTGTAAAATTGAGTCTTCAGAGGGGAATTTCAATCAGCATATTATCAGGATACTCTGACAAAGTTTAAAATCTCCAGAGATAAAAACAGTTACTAGAACTAGAACTCCTGCAGCTGTCTGATGCTAATTTGTGATTGCTCTTACCAGACAAAAAGCAAGAAAGGGAAAAAATGGAGGAACACTTTTAGAAGAAATTAAGGAACATGAAAGAGAGGAAAGAAAGAAGAGGAAGGTGCAGCAAGCAGAGAAAAACATAATAAGCACCAGTGGTGGGAAGCTAAAAGAAAATGCCTTAAAATAAGACAGAAGGCACAGACGTTTCATACTGAGAGTGAGCAAACTTGAGAGCGCATTGCTATAAATTTTCCATTTTGTGATGTCCTTTCTAGAATGGTGTGTCTAAATCAAACACAGGTGTGATTCAGGTTCAGAATGGGAGTAATGGATTCAACTTAATATGTGCGCAAAAAGGATATAGAAATAAAAGTAAGTAAATAAGCATAAGCCTGAGCATACAGTCACCTCCACCTGCAGAGCTCAACAAGTTAGAGTCCCTAAAGAAAAAGGACAAACTGCTGATGGAGAAGAAAGCAGAGTTTACTGTAAGGTAGGTATAGGGTCAGGCATGGCAGTGCCAGATGCCCATGAAGGGAACTGCCCCACCAAGCGGATGTCAAAGCAGGGTGAACCCCGCCTCAGGCTGGGGAATATCCATCTCCTTCCAACTGTGAGGCTATCAGGAGCACCCCAAGAGTGCACCTAGGAAAAGCTCCCTGCATAAGATAACGACGGTCATGAAGAGCCCGAAAGCAGAAAAACTTTCTAAGCGATGGTGTCAGCAAAGGAAGCAGCCTCCATGGCTGCCCAAGCCTTGCACCAGAGGCCTGAGGCCACCCATACCTCTGCCTGTTCCCCATTCCCTGAGGACATGGGCACATGCATCTAAGCCACAGACCAACCCTGGGTGCTTCAGGGAGCTCCCTGTCCCCTGAAAGCTCTGTTCTCTCTGCTCTCCCCTGGCATCTTCTGTGCTGCAAGAAGGGGACATGGCAGGGCAGAAGCTCAGCCTCTCTTTTTTGTCACCTCCTGGAGGATGTTGTTTCTTTCCATGAACTAGGATGCCTAGGCAAAATCATATGCCTTGCCCAGCATCAGTAGTTAGATGTTTAAAGTAAATGGTGCAATACTCCTCAGACTGCCACGTGCCTGCTCTGCTGCTTTCCCAGTAGGCCAGTCAAGATACATTAAAGTCACTCAGTGAATTTGCTTTGTACAAATTCAATTTAGAAGTTTCTCATTAGTTCAGAAACATGAAATGATGGACTGAAGGTTTCAAAACTGTTGAGTACAACTGAGAGAAAGATACTTTACTTATGCCTCACTCTGACTTCAGTTGATCTCCCGTGCTACTTGATACCTGGTTTTGAGTAGTATATACTGCTATATAATTAAATGTTAAGGTCTTATGAAGAGGGAAAATTTCTTATGTGCATTCCTCAAGCACCATGGAAGCTGTGGAAAGAACAAAAATCTTGGATTGAACTGTGTCCAAATTAACACACTGAAGAAAGAAAAGAAAAAAGAAAAAAAGATATTTTACCCAGGAAAAGCAATTTTAGAAAACCTTTCATTTTAGAAAGCCTCCTAAAATGCATACGTTATATTTTAAATACAAGGTAGAGCTATTACCAAATGAACAATCACTCAAGCATATCTGCAATGTTATAAACTCCAGGAGGAAACCAGAAAAGAAAAATCAAGGAAAAACATCAACAAGGAATCAATAATAATTTTTGAAGCACATGACAGCTTCAGCCTTTTCATTGAGTCCGGATTTAAGAACTTTAAACATGAATTAAGAAAAAATACTGAGATCACAGTCTACTTGGAAGCTACACACAAAACAGAAATGTGTTTGAAAAACTGGCATTTAGAGGTATTAAAATTATTCAGCTCCTTCCATCACTCACTGAGAAACATGACATTCCATCACATGAGTCATCTCTGCAAGGAATGGGCACAAAATGTACCATGAAGCATGCTGAGAAGCCACAGATACAGGACCCAAACTGAGAGGGAGAGTTTCCAGTGTGTGACAGCAGCATGACACCAGCTAGTATCAACTATGATAGTGCCTTTAGCTTGGTACATGGGACAAGCCACAGTGCAAAGGTGGAAGTGCCACTGACAGCTCCCTGGAACAGACTCACTCCAGGTGGGAAGGGGTAGACATGGGGACGTCTACTTAGTTGCTCTGTGGCATGTTTCAGTACCCCTTGGACTAACGCACCTGATAAATTACTGCAACAACTGGGCCCTTACAGCATAGCTCAGTTTATATAAAACAAAGGAATTTTACAGGGCCACTCTGCTCTTTCTGGTGCCCACCAACCCATGGCAGAGAGGGACACTCATGTACCTATTTTAGTTCCCTCTCAAAGCTGTAACTCCCTGTAGAAGGCGTTGGGTGAGGGAATACCAAGCCCTCATCATCAAAGCAAAGGCAGGTTGACTGGTTGGATAAAATTGCTGTTGCGCACATTAGGACCTGGAATGATGAAAGGCCGCTCACACCAGTATCATGTTTTCTTCATGGAGATGTTTCCAGTCTAGCTGCCCTAGTGGATGTAAATTCTCCCTCTGCTGAGGTGGGTGTAAATCTGTGGGTTACGTTTTCCACCTGGAAAGACCAGAACTCCCAACCCTCCAGGCATGCCATCCGCTGCGCATAAAGACCTTCTAGCCTCAGTAACTCATTGCCAAGATGGGAATGTGAAACTTCTCCATCTGAAGCACTTGTTTCTGAACCTCCCCAGGAGCAGCACACCCAAAACTGCACATACTGGCCCCAAATGACAGCTGATGCTCCTTCCCAGGGGCCCCTTTTGCCTGGTATATCCCAGTTAATGCTCTAAACCCCTCATACACCAGTGCCCCAAGTGCAAAACTCTAGGAGAACAGGCCAAAGATTTCCTACAGCACCAAGTTCACACAGCTTGTCTCACACAATCTTTCATTGCCAGTGCACCTACACCCACTGCTGTATAGTTATGTGGCACAATTCAGTGCAATTCACGATGCATTCCCATCACTGTGCATTGCATGCCCTTTGTTGCAGACAGCTGTTAGTTATTCTAAGACTGTCTTGATTCTTCCTCAGAAAAATCCTCCACAGTTTCAAAAGCTGTGATTTTCTTTAACTCTCTCTTTTCTTATTTTTTTTCCCATAATCAGACTGGGAAATTACTGGGGACTTTTTTCCCCCCTCCACTTTTAGAAGTCAGGATCGTGTTTTGCTTGCAAACAAAGCAGCTGAATAATCTTGAAGTCAACCTCTTCACTTAAGGGAACATTTTTAACTTGTTCATTTTAAGGGCTTTGCAATGAAAATCCTTGATTAGGTAAAGAACATGTGCTAATTACTATTTCATTATGAATTTCCTGGGCTGATCTTTCCTCTGGAAGCATTAAAAAACTTAGCCTGCCTCTTATCATCTTTGTGGTCATTCCAAAAAGTTGTCCCACTTGATGACACAGGGAAGACCATGTGTGAAATTTGATTGTAAACCTTACCCAGAGACAACCCAGGCTGTACGAAAACAGCATCCATATGGAAAGCATCCAGGGCAAAAGAGGTCATAGATGCACCATCTCTGGAGACATTCAAGGCCAGGCTGGATGTGGTACTGGGGAACCTGATCTAGTTCAAGATGTCCCTGCTCATTGCAGGGGGTTAGACTAGATGAACTTTTAAGGTCCCTTCCAACCCAAACTATTCTATGATTCTATGAACAAAACCCCCAAACATTATAAATAACATACTATCTGTGATCATGGTGGCTTTTGATCCCCAGCATGAAAGGACCATACATTTATAAAAGAAAATCCAAGGGTAGTCAGTAATGTGAGATTGTCCAAAATTTACCTATATGGATGTTCAAGAGCCCAAAAACACTAATGTAAGAGACCTTTTGCCTTGTCAGAGAAGGGGAACAGCTAGCTTAGCCACATAAACTGCTTGAAGAAGCACAGAGAGGTAGACCACATCCAGCTCCCTCATGTTCTTAGCAGGTTCCCTCAAAAGCCAGACATGGCTCAGCAGGGGGGTGTGTTTACACCCCCCTGATTGTGATCTCTCAACAGCTGAGCCTAGGGGAAAGCTATGGATTTCCTGATCACAAAGGACGCATGTCTGGAATCAGATTCCTTGTCGGTGACAATGGTAAGATCAAGAGCAAAGCTCTTTGTTGAGTCATTCATCAGCTCAGATGCAAGTTGCCAGCCATTTGAAGGTTTTCGACAAAAACTACCACATAGAGTTTGTGCTTTATCAGTTCTCCAACTACAGCAGTAGATGTGTTAGATCCACTATTTTCATGTATTAAAACTTTCTGCCTAATTTAACAAAATAGAGGAAAGTTCTGGATACAACTGAACACCAATTAATCTCCTTGTATTCTCCTAAACCTCCAGTTCAAAGTAGTACATATTATAAAACATAAAAGGAGGATGATTCTCTCTTGTTTAAGATACCCACTGAGACTCTGTTGCTGTCTTTCCCTGAACTGAAGCCCAAGCCACTTCGCTGGTCTCTGAAGCGGCAGAGACCTTTGAAGCTTCTGTCCAGAGCACCAGTTACACATCCTCCAAATTTAAATCAAAACAATTAGCTGGAACATGGTCAGGAAATGAAGAAGGCTCTTAAGATAAGTAGCTGGAGGCCAAGCAGGAGATCCCAGAGCACCTTAGCTATCAATACTTTCATGAGTCTGAATGCAATCACAGGTGTCCAAACATGGAACCAATCTCTTGCATGGTGTGAAAGGGTATTAGATGCTGGCGCCATGGAGGGGTTAAGCAATCCAACCAGCACTGGTCTTCCACATGTCATCCTGCACTGTCCAGACTCCTTCTGTGGAGCTCTGCTGAGTTCAGTATTCAGATTTGCCAAGCAAGGCTCTGCAAAGTCAGAGTCACTGTAACTCTTACAAGATAATCAGATGCCAGTAATAAAGAGTACAATAATTACAGGCTTGTGAAAATCAAGATGTGTTCTCTACTTCATTCTCCAACTACCTGCTCCTTGTCCCAGACCAGGGATTAGAGACTGTAAAACACATACAGGCCTGAAATCACTGTGCCGTGGATGGCTAATGAGCTGTTCTGCTTCCCTCATGTTGAGGCTTTGCTGTTGTCTTATGCAGTTCCACCAAACATGGTTTTGCTAGGAGAGAGACAGAGTGGTTTCTGACCTCAGTGGGAGTGGAACTAACTGCATTTCAAAATGGTTCACCAGACCATGTTAAAAGCTTTGCTGAGGACATAAGACCAGGTCTATACTCCAGTACAGAAACGTATAACTGAAGTGAAAATTGCGCATGGTTATTTAAGCCAGTATGAGAGAAAGCTTAATCTCAGCCAACAAAATGGGGCAATCAGCTGAAATCAGTGGGAATTGTGCTCAAGTACCACAGTACGAAGATGAAAAATTATAGGCATGGTAGAAATCTGTAATGTATTTACTATGAGGAAGCTTAAGGCACGACTCCAGTCCTACTCACAATTCTTTCTTATAAAAGTGCATCAGTACTTTCTTTTCACAAACCTGTTATACAAAGAGCACAAAAGAGATCTTTGAGTCATGTGAAGAGAGTCCAGCTACTCAAGGACCTTCAACAACTTAGACACTCCTGATAACTTTTAACAGTAATGCATAAGCAAAGAGGGAAAAGAATACCAGGTATCAGTAGGTGTGACTCCACCAATTTCAGTAAATCACAGTGCTAACTTCATGCCTCGATTCAACACGCAATATTTTTTAGTGAACTAGATGCAGAAAATGAACAAGTCTTTATGTAGCTTTTAGGAAGATGAAGTATCCATGTTCCTGCTTTCCAAAGCTAATTACTCCCACATAAAAGTCAGGGAGTCAAAACAAGACATTTCAGTCTAAGAAAACAGCAGCAAAGTGAAAAGGAAGTTCAGAATGGAAACATTTGGACCTTCTTTTTCCAACAACTTGTGTTCTAGGTATAATATTCTGGCCCTAAAACTAAAGCTGAAGGAGATTTTATTACAAATGCAGCTGCATTTATAATTAGACAGTGAAAAGTAGTAGGAAAAAATAGCATAGGAACAATTTGGTATAGGGACTGCATGCCCTAATAGCTGCTTTTCAACTCTATTATCAATGATTTTGTGCTCTAGTTTCTTTCATCAACTGACTGGAAACTGTTTTTCAAGTCATTAGAAAATTAGGAATGCACCAATTTCATTTCAGAATCACAGAGAAATGGCTCAGATAAGAAAAAAAATGGAAGTTTTTCTCTTACCTAAACTCACCATGCATTGTTTAAACTTGTCTCATGCAGGGGCCATGCCTGGGTTGCTACTGCTAGACAGGAGAGAGGAATCAGACCTCATATGACATTTCCAGACAGCAAGTTACAGACGAAACTTGTAGAAGTGGCAGTTCTCTGTGTTTCCATAGCAACCCAAGCTGCAGTTTTCAGTAATTAAAATTAACTCCATAGTTTTATTAGAATGCCAGGAGTTGCCTTCTCAGATGATGGAGAAAAAGCAGAAGTCACAGTACCTGCAAAAACAATCAATTTCTTTATGCAGCTCAGTCATTCCTACAGCAGCACTCAGCTATGTTGTTTCCTAGTCCTTACCACTCACAGTACTGTTTGAGCATCAATTTGACCAGCAGTGGGAATGGGTATCTGCAAGATTTTAGCCCAGCTCCCACAGCAAGCCCAGAGTTTTGCGGAAACATCCTGCTGCTGACACATGGTTCCCCTGCCTGGGCTGTCGCAGATACACCCACCGCCCTCCACTGCAGGCTACCTGCTGCAGGTGAGACAGGTCAGAGAGCAGCAGGCTGTGTCCAGATTAGGCTCACCTTGAGCCCATCAGCCACTGAGGACAGGGCTGGTGAAAAGGTGCATCTTGTGAGTCCTAAAGGCTGGACAGAAAAAGCCATTGAGATGGTCTTGTTGGGCTCTCACATGGCTTTAGGGTGGCTCTTTTCTTTCCCAGTGAGTTGGCATCCTGAGCAGCAATCCCCAAAGCAATGGTCTCTACTCAGATCACATAGCATGGGCAGGAGGTGCAGACTGCAGCAAGTGGTGCTGGGGAGGGGAAGTTACAGCCTTCCAACCCTCCCCAGCCTCCCACTCCCACAAAAAGCTCCCTGACAAAATGCTTGTCATACTGAATATACCTACATCCTAAGTAAAGAGGAAAGGGAAGAAAGTACAGTACTAAGTCCCTTACCTGGGGCAGGGATTCATTCGAAGCGCTGCTTCATCCAGATAATTTCTGGCTCCATCCTGGACCTTCCCACCAGCTGTCTACAAAACAGAGTTTGGACATGCATGTTGAGATGGCTCATTGCAGGACTTCCCCCTGATGTGACTATAAGACTATAAGTAGACGTCACAGTGTTTGGCTCCCTCCACCCCACATGCTCTCAAGTGCTACCCTGGGTGGCTTTGCAACCTCAAATGCCCTCATGATATATATCAGCAAAACGCACCACCAGGATCATGTGAAAAAGGCAGTGCTGTGGCAGGCTGCAGCACTTTACTCATTTTCCTTCAGACAAGTATAACTGGAAAACACAGTAAAAATAATAACCATGGTTTTATGGCCAATGTCTCCCTCGTGGGGCCCAGTGGAGAGGCAGAGCCAATTGCTGTTTAGTGTAGATGCAGCCAGTCTGCTCCAGAGGGAGCAGGATGGACACAAACCAGTCTGTGCTCCTTGGCCTCCCATCTGAAGATTAGTCCTTGGCTCTCTTTTACTTAGTAGTAGGGACGTATCCATAGAGAATACCCAAAACCAGTTCTGTCTCCAAAAAACTCCTTAACTTAACAGAAAAGTAGACGATTTTGCTTCTAGGACATAGGTTATATTTTCCAACTGTCTAAGCGTAAATTGAAATTCATCTCTTGGGACCAGAGCCTACCAGCAGCTAATATGTCCAGCAAAACAGATTCTCATTAGTTGCTCTTAAAGTTGCTAGGAAAGCCAAAATAAAGTGTTATATGAATAAAAAATGTTTTCCTAATGTCTACCCTGGAAAGATAGATAGCTGTTAATAGCAAAGGAAGCACATGAATTTTATTGTAATAAAACAAATAAGTTGATTCATTATAAGACAGAAGAATTATATCTTTAGAATGAATGGGAACACAAAATACATACTTATTATTATCTCAGTAATAGTATCAAAACTACATGCAGAGAGGAATACACGGTTGTTTGGTAGTAAAGGCAATATCTGTGACTAGCATGATGTCTCCTACCAAAAATATCATTGACAAAACTATACCTTCTGCAATAAATTCTCAAGGGGCTTCTATGGAAACCATCAACTTCAACAAAAAAGGCTCAGCTGGAAGTGCCTGGGTTTTAAGTCTTTTTAAACACATTGTGAAGCAAAATTTTGTTGCTTTTGAAGTTTGTAAATCAGCTTTCATTTTCTGTTTGCTTATTTCCCCTTATTTCTTATTTCATTCCCACATTATTCTATGTTCCTATGATTCTATGATTTGGACAAGAAATCTCTGGGAACTTTTCCTCTTCCTAACTTTTACCCCAGAAGGCCTCCAAACATCAGTTCAAGAATCACTGCCAGAACAGTCCAGAAGTGCCCCAGAGCTGTGATTCAGTAACCCGTTCTGCTGACTGAACATCCTATTTGAGTTATGATTATTGTTCGCCACTTCCAGCTCTTGTTTTGTGCTGAAACAAAACTCTGGTACAAGCAAAAATTGTGTTTTCAAAAAATGTCTGTACAAGTGAGGTGTCCCTGCCCATGGCAGGGGGGTTGGAACTAGATGATCTTCAGGTCCTTTCCAACCCTGACTATTCTATGATTCTAGGATTCTAAGTGCACAAATGCTATACGAGCAGCACTGTGCAGAGATAAGCATTCAGGGCACGTGAACAAAAAGGGTCCCAGTCCTCTGGAAACAAAGTTGTGTTTAGAAGTCCCTGTGCTAATTTCTTGCAGCTCCTTATACGATGCTATCAAAAATCAAAATCCTGCTGGAGTCAGGATATTTTTCAAAACGAGGTTGTATTGCTCGGGCAGTGTGTTGGGGTTGAATTGCTGTGTTGCTATGTCTGAATGCTTCCTTTCCCTCCCACTTGAAACCTGATAAGATCACGGTGGGAAATGGAGCATAAGATGGATAAACAATGGTGTTACTTAGTGAGAAATACACACAGGAATAGAGGAAACCCTACATTTCCTTATGAAGATAACTTTTCAAATAAGACTTTAAGAAAACATGCAGGCCCTAGCCTGACACGAGCCCCTAAGTTTGTGTGTGTTGTAAAAGGGCATTTAAGCCTCTATTTGAAAGGTGTTTAACAAGTGCCGAAGCATAATTCCACATCCAGACCTCAGGTGTAAAGGACTTAATGCTGACGAGCATTAAAGGACATCTGTGACATGCTTGTGCAGGCTACCCAGGAAACTCATGGCTGCTTTGCTGCAGCATCACGTTTCTGACAGGGGGCACATGTCTGGGAAATCCCTTCCAGATTGCTAAACAGAGCCCACATGTGCAGGAGGGACCTCTGCAGCCTCCAGCAACAGGGTGACGCTGCTGCTTGTGTCCCTCAAGCAACGCACAGTGTGTGCACTGTGCTAGGGGATTTGCAAGAATGGCATGGGCTGCAGAGCCAGATACCTGTACAAACATAACGCCACCTCGGAAGGCACCCCATGGGCAAGAATTCCACATAGGGAATGAGGGTATATGGAGGAAAGAAGGATGTGTCAGCACCCAACCCCATCTGGCCGAGGGCTCAAGCTGTCTGGAAAGATGCCTGTTGCTCTCTCTACATAGGATCCAAACTGCTCTTAAGGGACATACTCTAGAGACTTTTCACACATACCATATCAGTCCTGCCATTTCGCTGGTTCTTTGCTTGTTATTATTACGATTATCTATTCCTGGTAAGAGGCACAACTTCCCAAACCACCAAAAGACAAAGCCACAGCAGGCAATGAAGGGCACATCTGATGTAGGTTGCTCTCCAGGACTTTCTTCATTCCAGAAAGATCCCAAGAACACTGGGGTGCCAGGGGGTATCAGGGGTGATACATGCATGGAGTTCAACTGGCCAATGCAAACATTGTCTTCTGCAGTAGGCACCACAAACACCCCTTATAGTAAATGGAAAGAAACTCATCTTGTCCCATGCACACATTAGAGCTTTTGAATGAATCCATCTCTAAAATCGAGATCAGCACAGGTAGAGAAATCCAGGTCCTTGTCCAACTGCCTTTGCATGTCTGGTGCCGTAGGACACAAGGCATGTGAACTGAGCATTTTAAATTAGGCGAGATCAAGCTCATCGTCTCATGTAATCTTGGGTTTGATATTACAAATTTGAACAAAACAGAGTGGGTTTGAGACGCAGACACCTCCATGCAGGTACACCCACATGCCCGACATGCCTTTCTTTCACCTTGAGGAGAGCTGCAAGCTGCAGAGACAGGTATTACCATGCCTGTTTTCTCTGACCAGATACAATTCAGGACACGAAAAGCCTGCCCAGTAATTGGTAAGCAGCTGTCTCTGTACAGAGTGACAGAGGTAGGAAGGAGAGGGAACCCCAGCTACCAACACCTCTACACAGGAAGCCCAGTACTGCAAATACCTTCTCCACTTGTCCAGCACAGCAGGATGCACTCAGCAGCAGCGAGCACAAGCAGTGCTGTGGAGGCAGCCACGCGTGCCCAAACTCTGGCAACGCAACCATGCTGCATGGTAGAAGTGGGGAGATAGTTAACTGCAAGCAAATATAAAGATATGGCTTCAAAACCTCAGCATCTGCTCTGAAGGTGTTAAACCTGCTCCCTGTGTCTCTCTGACTTGTCAATAGCGGCAAAATTGCCTCCTTTCCTCCTGAATTTTCTATACACTGCAACACAATGGGATTCCAACACGCAGACACGGTTTCTCTGGGGCTGTAGCCATTTTGTCATGGTTGGCTGAGTTTTTCAGAGCTCTTTCTTTTACCTTCATTAAACTTGAATAAAAAAGGGTCTGTTAAAAAATGCAAAGGACTCATTTTTCAAAATCAAGCCTAGCCTTCAGTTTTTCAAGGTTGAAGCATCATTTCTTTATTTTGGTTCAATCCCAGCTGCAAAAGAAAGGAAGTAAACCTTGCTGGAGAGTAACTAAGAACTAAACAAATGCCTGGGACCAAGCAGGACAGCCCAACAGAGCCACCTGCCCAATTAGCCAAGCTGGGCTTTCCATGGTTAGCGGCAGGAGGAAGACATCTCAGCCAAGCTGTTCAGAACAAGAGCCAAACTCCTGTGCTCCAGGGCATCTTCTGCAGAGGCCTTTCTCTCCCTGACTGGTATTGGGTGTCTGAAGTTAAATCCTTCAATCAGCTGTATAAATACCCCCTTGTACGCACTAAACTTTTTCCCAGCTGTGATCAACTTTCAAAAGAGCATTTGGTGAGATTTCCAGGGATTGGGGCCAGAGCAATCAGATACCTTCCAACCATACAAGATGGAAATTCTGGGTTAGGTTTGGTTTCACAACTAAACACCCATTTTCAAGGTGGCCCATGTCTCTCAGGCTGCTAAGTCACTTAGGCTAATTTTAAAAGGTTACAAAAGAGTAAAGCCTTATGTTTTAAATAGCTCAGTGAACAGGGTTGTACACAGACTGCTGCAAACTCTCAGTGATCTACTCACGTCAATGTGGCAGGCAATGACATCTGGCTTGGGAAGCCATGCAGGAGCTGCACAAAAGCTTGGGCTTTCTCGAAGCTTTGAGGCACTTGTGCAGGTGCCTGAAATGACAGCTCGGGTTTCTGGGGAAGTTGTCCAAAGAGCACAGGCAAACAGACTGCTGAGGGGACTCTGCCAGGAAACTTCAATGTCTCTGAAGCTGAAAAGGCCGCTGTCAGTAACAGTTGGGGGATGAACTTGTACTTACCACGTAAAGGAAAAACAAGAACAAACCCAAAGAAACCCAATTTTCCTACCAGACTAATTAATCCCTGTTGCTGCAAACAAAAATAAGAGGAGAGTAAGAGTGTAAGATGTCAAACGAGTCAGCACAATGTTTTTAAAGTCACAGTAACAGCCACCAGAACAGTTGCTTTGTCTAATATCTTACTTCAAGCAGAGAAGAGCATAGCAGCATTCTTGTCTTGGCGTTATCATGTAACACAGCAAAAGTCTTCAACAGTTTTTAAGCACTTTATTGCTGTGAAGCATTCAAAGCAAAGGGATCAAAAAGTAGGAAACATATGACACCTGCTCATTCCCTATAGCTGATGGAAACTGGGGGTTAGCTTGTGTTGCCTTTGGCTCCTGCTCATTTCCTGCTCCAGCCCAGAAAATAAGATTTTTATGACTGCTTAGGAGGAGGAATCAGTTCACATGTTTCAGACCTGAAAGCAGATCTGCAGCTGACCCTCCCTGAATTAAAGTGAATATCCCAATGCTTTAAAACCCATCTGTCACGTAAACCGTGTTGTCTTTGTCTAAGCCCTCTGCATATACTTTAATTCTCACAGTAGAATTATACAGCCAGTATCTTTTGTTAAGCTGACTTTTTAAGGCCATGAATGGAGGGAGGAAAGCGAAACATCTTCCCCCAAGCCCAAAACGATGTCTGGGCACAGCCCTACCTACATCAGGGGTCTAGTTGCCTTCTCTAAAGAGTGGAGGTAAAACAAGAGCTCCACAGCACAGTTCAGCTCTCCCAGGGCACAGACCACTTTGGGAGGTGCTTGTCTCTTTCTGTCACCATACAGGTAGCCAGAAGTGTGACAGGTGTCTAACCAAGGGCCAAGTGCTTGAAACTGGGATCACTGGAGAATTGTGGCAGATCTGAACACAGCCTGAAGTGGCTTTTAAAATGACACATTATGTAGTTTGGCTGTTCACTTTGCTTTCTGTGACAATTAAATTGGAATCCAGTATGAAAATATTCTATTTCAAATGCCAGGGGTTTGCTTTTGGAAGTTTTCATTCACTTCATAGAAACTCTGACTAGCCTTCAGACTTTGATGAGCCCAAGCAGGTACACCCGGTGCAGATCATGCCTCCTGGTCACACCATTGACCTATTCTTTGTGCATAAAAAATTGCCCATGCTTGTAATGAGTGCAGAAGCTTCTCTTCTTCTTGTGGCATCTGGGAATACTTCTCTTTAGCTTCCTCATAAAAGCTGAATTATGCTGGAGTAATTTTGTACAGCATTTTGTCAGACTAATGAAGTGCACTATCAAACAATCTTTTTAAATCAAAAAGACCAATGGTAGACTTCTGAGCACCAAACTCATCAGCTCATTGATGAGTAGTTGTCCTGGGTTCAGCAGTAGCAGTCATTTTCCTCCTTCTTAGTAGCTGGTGCAGTGCTGTGGTTTTGGCTTTCAGCCTGGGAACAGCGCTGATAACACCGATGTTTTTAGTTGCTGCTTAGAACGTTTAGTCTGACCAAGGACTTCCTGAGTCTCATGCTCTGCCAGGGAGGAGGGGAAGCCAGGAGGAAGCAGAGGCAGGACGCCTGACCCAAACTGACCAAAGAGGTATTCCATACCACAGCACGTCATGCCCCCTACATAAACTGGGAGCAGTTACCCGGAAGGGCTAGGTCACTGCTCAGGTCAGGCTGGGTATCGTTTGGTGGGTGGTGAGCAGTTGTATTCTCTTCCCTTGTTTTTTCCCTTATCATTGTTATTATTGGTGATAGCAGCAGTGGTTTGTGTTATACCTTAGTTACTGGACTGTTCTTATCTCAACCCATGGGAGTTGCATTCTTTCGATTCTCCTTCCCATCCCTCCGGGAGCGGGGGGAGAAAGGGGGGGGGGGGGGAGTGAGCAAGCGAGCTATGTGGCTGATTGGGCTTAAACCACAACAGTTCTTTTTTGGCGCTCAACGTGGGGCTCGAAGGGTTGAGATAATGACAGATCTGACCAGAGTGTGTCTAATCGTATTTGTGATAAGCATTCATTGTTTCGGATTAATAGTCTCTTGCCACAATGCTGATTTATTGGCTCTCAAAGTTGTTGCTCTTGATCTCACAGTTTCAGCATGTCGTACCCTACTTACAGCCGGTACCTGCTGTGTTAGTGTTTATCAGATGAGGGGCTTGGGCTAAGGTTCTTGTTTCACTGTACTTTATGGTAATGACTTGTAATACAATAGAATCATTGATCATGAAATTGATTTGGCTTGCGTTCCCAGTGTGGTCACCACCTCTATACTTTGGGAGGTATATAATAGAAGTGAAAGGCTCAAGAGAAGGCACTGCACCAGCTACTAAGAAGGAGAAAAATGACTGCTACTGCTGAACCCAGGACAGTAGTACATTCAATGGGCTCCCACTGTGGCTTGCACACTGGAAATACATTTCCAAAACTAGAAGGGGAAAAGGAAGAAGAGAGGTTTTCTTTTCCATGAGTAATGGAAGTTATAAAATTTCTTCCTATCCGAAGGAAAATTAGAGCTTAGATCTTCCAGCTGCCACTAATTCACTTGTAACAAAGCATGATCAATTATTGCTATAAACAAAGCACATTACAAAGCAATTGTAGCTGAGGCAATAAAACCACCCGTTAGAACAGACACATTGGACAGGCTCCAGTCAGTCTCATTTAGGTGAGTAATTTAAGCAAAGCTCTACTGCAATTTTAGGCATCTGGCCCAGCAGGGGAGGGGAAAAAAGACAGTTCAAGCAGCCTGACACATGCCTCCAGAGTCTTCTTCTGGAGCCAGTGGAGAAGGGGAAGCGCTGCTAAAGATGAGGGGATGCAGGCAGTCATACATCAGCACCTTTTTCAGCTGCACAGGACAGTTCTGCCAGGCCACAGCCCAGCAGGTTGAGGGACCGCCCAGGACACACCACAGCCAGGAGGAAGGACAGAGCCCAGGATACCACAACCAGGAGAGTGGGACCTGCAAACATTGGGATATATATTTGGCAAAAGCCGCCTTGTTTTAGTCAGCACTAGGGGATCTGACAACAGGGCTGGCCCAGCCCAATAAGAACTTTTATGTACTGTAGAGGGGGATATAGTTCCTGTGGTGCATATAAAGACTATACTGGGGAGGACAGTCTGGGTTATTCCTGCTTCAGGTAAAGCAAACCCACTCCTGGGATTGCTTTTGCTTAATGGCCTGGGTGCACTTGGAAAGGTGGGGATGTCTGGCATGTACCTCAATGGGATTTGATTCTGGGTGAGAAGAGTCAATGAGGTTAACTGCTATATAATACTGTATGTCATCACTACCAGGGTTGCTATATGCCATATCAATGGTATTACAGTAAAAATCACCCAGATTAATGAAGAATGAATCTTGATGAAACTGGGCAAAGTGCAACAAGTGCAGTAATGATGAAACTAAAACTGTCTTCAGCATGCAACAATCCAACACCATGAACCATCTCTCCTGCCCTGAAGGTCTACTATGACAGATGGAGCCCAAATTTTAGAGGGATGGTCCATAGACTGAGGGAATGATACTCTGTGTATATACCAAAAGACACAAAAAGATGTATTGGAAATTGTGGGATGTGGGCACAATGTAAATGGATGTAAATCCCATGGATTTATAATGTGGAATGATGGATTTGACTGTTGTCTTTTCCTTTCTTATTATGAAAACTATAAAACCCAGTCTATTAAAGAACATCTGAATACAGATGAGTTATCAAATGAGTTAGAAATGGGGCTCACACTCTGAGCATTAACTGGAGGCCATTGTGTGTGAGCACATTTTTCCACAGGCATAATTTAGAGGCCTGCTTCGAAATTTTGATTCAAAACCATCAGTATGATGGATCAAACATATATTCCAGGTGGATTTTTGAGAGGGATCCTGTATCAAGAATTCCTGTATGTAATTTACCAAAAAAGGAACCATATCCTTTTTGAGAAGATTAGTTTGTTTAACATTAGGATTTCCTTTGTAAAAATAAATGCCTTTCACAGATCTCCTTCCTGGACACGTTCCAGCTTCAGCTGCTGACTTCAAAGGCAAAGTAAGTGTTGGCTGTTTGGCTGGATACTCCTGCAGGTCCAGGACATATGGCACTCACCCCTGCTGTGCGTTCCAGCCCAGCCTGGGGTCCAGGGAGTACCTAGTGTCCAAGCTAACTGGCAGACCTTGCACAGAGTTCTGAGCTCTGTGGAGGGGACAGCTGGGGTCACAGAAGTAAAACACACAATGGCTTTGGTGAACTTTTCCTTTTTTAGTCCAGTGTGGGCACTGTGCACCCCAGCCATGTGTATCCTCCATATGCACTCACAGCATTGGGAAGAAAGCAGGTGGGATATGGAGCTCCTTAAATTCAAACCAGGCAGTAGACCCCTACTTCATCTACCAGTCTGACCATAGTGAGTGGAATCTCCACACAAATCTTGTTCAACTTAACAGAAAGTCTCTTTTGCACTTGAATAATTTGTGCTTGCCACTGACTGCAAAACCAGTCACTGAAGCCCAAGCCATTAGGCTTGTGGAGAGCTGCCTCCGTGGGTGAGTCGCATTCACACCAGCAGGGCTCTGTTATCCCTTGCACAGAGGCTGTCCTAGCTCCCTAAACAAGTGAGGTTCAGTTTGCAAGGCTGACAAATGGAGGGAAGGAAAGGAGGAATCCCTGTCCTTATCAATAAGCACACATGATCAAAGACCTTCTGAAACTCCTTAAGCATTGAATATCACCGCAGTCTTTTCTGGTGGTAGGCCTCCCTTTAGAAACCCAACTTATTTCTCTCATAGTTCAGTGTTGCATAAATGGTGATTTCATTGACCTAAATTTGCTTGCTCCTTGCTTTTGTCCAGTACCCACCAGCTAGCTGCAAACACAGGTTTAGATTCATCTTCTGGCTCATCTTCTTGAACAGCAACAGTACTGCAGATCCTGCTACAGCAGGTCAGAGTTTTGGGATATTTTGTTTTGGTTTTTTTTTCCACCCAGGCTATTTCCGAAAAATCATACTTGGAAAACAGGAGGTATCTGGTTTGTGGAAGTCAAATTAACCTGAGACCCACACCCTGGCTGTCAGTGTCTTTTGGGGGGGGGGGGAGGAGGAAAGAAAAGGATAAATCAACAGAACCTCTTAGTCCAGATGCCATTCACTAAAATGCAACATTCACATTGTCTGTAAAGAGCAGCCAGCTGAAGCTTGTTGGAAGATTAAGTTTCAATTACAGCTGACATTTCCAAAACACTGTGTGATAGAAAAGCCATTCATATCCCCAGACCCAGACGGTCATCTCACATCTCCTGTTTCTGGGCATCATCTGTTCAAAGGGCCATCACTGGCAAAAGCCACCAAAAAGATGCAGTTGCTGACATTTCTCTGCTCTGGCAATCATGGCACTCATCAACACTGGAGTCAAACGAGTAGAGCAATCACACAGCACTCCCAGCAGCTTGCAGGATGCTCTAGTGTCAGGCACACATTGGTGCTATTGTGATTTCAAAGGAGATATTTGTATTTTATGGGCAGGAGAGCTACCTTTACATACAGAGAGAGAGAAGAGAAAGTTGTTCACTAACCGATACTAGTGGTTTGGGGAAAGAAAAGCCTGCCTGAGTGCTTGAGTGTTGTTTCTCCTCTCTAACAGACTTAAGAGTCTCAGGCAAGCTGTTTTTGCTACGTCTTCTATAGAGATAGGCTGAGATTGCTGAGCTTGTTCAGCCAGGAGAAGGCTCCAGGGAGACCTTAGAGCTGCTTCCAGTTCTGAAAGGCGGCCTATGAGAAATCTGGAGAGGGGCTTTTTACAAGAGCATGTAGTGACAGGACAGGGGGATGGCTCTAAACTGAAAGAGGGTAGGTTTAGGTTAGACATTAGGAAAATATTCTTCACTGTGAGGGTGGTGAGGCGCTGGCACAAGTTGCCCATTGAAGGTGTGGCTGCCCTATCCCTGGCAATGTTCAACACCAGGTTGGATGGGGCTTGGAGCAACCTGGTCTAGTGGAAGATGCCCCTGCCCACAGCAGAGGGTTTGGAACTGGGTGAGCTTTAAGGTCCCTTTAAACTCAAACCATTCTGTGATTCTATGATTCTAAGTTTAACAGAGGACTACAAGAAGACTTCAACAGGGATGGGTGGCTATAGTCCTTGTCCTTCCAGGTATATCAGGCTCTTGTGATCAGGATGACCGGTGGCTCTAGTTCTTGTCCTTCTGCGTGTATCAAGCTCTTGTGAGCAGGATGACCAGTGACCTAGACGGGTATTGATAGCATCCTCCTAGGGTAAGCTAAATGAAGAGCTAAGGCTGGTAAACTGAGAGTCCAGCAACTCTCCAGTCATGTCCAGAGTTTGGACAAGCTGTATGAGCATCACCATCCCTGATTTCCTCTGTGTCTCCTCAGAGAGTCTGGGGAGAAATACCTGGGTGTCCTCCACAGCTCATCCTGCCCTGCCACTACACACAGCTGAGCTGGTTACGTGACAGTGTATTAGGATATGCCTGCCCCAGCTGTGGTGTAGAATATGGGCCCTTGAATTGGGCATTTGTGACTGGGGTCGTCTATTTGTTATAGCCAACATAACTAATAGCCGCTTGCATAAAAGGGTCTTGGCCTGTCACTGGAGCTGCTAGATGCTACCAAAATGTCCATTTGAAATAACCCTGGTTATAAGGACATGGTATCCCTGAAGGTGTATCCTGAATATTTCTTTTACATCTGCAAGCCTTTTGGGAAAAAGACCCTTCCTAGGAACAGAGTCCTTCCTCCATGTAAATGTAGTCATACAAGTCACAAAAACATTATCTAAAACCATGTATAGTGGAGCAGATTGGTGCTATCCAGAGTACAACTAAAAAAAAAGGGAAAAACAATAAAGAAGGCTACATGCCAGAAATTTTCTTGTAATGTGCCCTCAGAAGAGACTAAGCAGCTTTCAATTCCACTGATTTAAATGGTTGTGAGGGTTAGGAAAAGGGCTGCTCTTAATCTGACTTACTTGAAAATTCACAGCACACATCTGTCTTACAGCTGCAACAAAATGTTTATCTCCATCTTTGTGACAGGAGAATTATAAGATCAATTAGGAAAAAAAAAAGCATAGTTCTGTAATGCACATCTCCCCTTTGCCTTGAAAATGAAAAGTGTTCTAAAACTCCAAAGCACTATTCATAGGTTTAGCTAAACTATCTCTTGACAAGCAGAAATATACAAAACTACCCTGGTATAGGAACAGGAGATGAACTCCCCCGTTTTGGGAAGAGGGCTTCTCAGAGACCCGAACTCTCCCACTTAAGGCTATTCTATACTAGTAGTGCTATTCAGACCACCACTAAAATGGTCTGATCCCTGTGTCCAACACAGCTACTTAGGCAGCTCATCTTTCAAACACCTGGCAAAGCTTGGCATTTTAAGATATGTTTCCCAGCTATATGAAGTCCCTTAAATCATCTTAACATTTATACATTGCTTTAATCTTTGCATTGGTAAGTATTTCCTACTGTTTTCTCTCTCTTCGATTTCTTCCCTGATAGCATTTAGCACTATACACATTACTTTGTACATAATTTTTACGTGCTGATAATGTACACAGCAGGGCTATTACCACCATCTCCTTTCTCCAAGAGGGAGACTGATCTACAAGCACAGCAGACAGTTCTCCCTCTGACACCACCTTTCTCATCACTGTAAAGTGTTTTTTATCCCAGAATGCTTTTTAAGTAAGATTCCAGACTCAAACACCATCAGAGCCATTGGGCAGCTTTGCACACTATGAAGGGCAGGACCCAGGAGCCCCTGTAATCTGGATCCAATGTCGGGATGAAATACAGACAGGCTATGAATCACCCTCCCATGAGCAGGCTTCAATGGGAGGAAAGCCAGATTGGATGGTTGTGTTTCAGCCAGTTTACTGATATAAATGATCGAGACACCAGGACCTCAGGACTTGCCATGGCCTGGGCGGATTTATATTCTGCACATGGTTGTTGCTTTCCACAAACTTTGAAGGCAACACTGCGTGCCAGGACTAGTATTAATGTGCATCTGTGGGGCTTCAGCGCACTTGCTCGAGAGGGAGAAGGAATGTGGCGGAGTAGATAATGGAGATGAGCTGAAAGCCCAAGTGGATACCTAATACCTGTGTATGACAGATAGAAGACAGAAGACAAAATCAGCCCTTGTTTGGATTTTATTCTCATGAACAGTCTTGAAAAGCTAAAGTGGTCCTGCTGGGACTCTGGTCTGGGTTTCAATGAGCTTCAGTTAGATCAGATGTGAGATTTAAGGCCACTAACTACACTGTTTACTTGTGCTGTTCCTTCTTCTGTGCTTCCTTTAAAAATGTGTTTAAGAACACAATTCTTAAACAAATACAAACAAAAAATACTTCATTATTGTCAAGGAAGCTGATTGACTGGAATGTCTAAGATTAGTGGTAGCTTGGCCTTTTTCTCTGATAATTGGTGCATGAATACACAGAACACTCACTTGTTTTTCTTTATAATAAATCATTACCATTACTTGGAAACAAAAAGGTGCAGCCTTTTCCTACCTTAGGCTGACCCTTTTTCTGATACCAAATGCATAGCCCAATACTTTCCACTAATACAATAATTCCTTTTATGGTAGAGCTGTATGCAGCTTGTTGTGAAACCATTAAGAAAGGAGCTCACTGAAGAACACAATGCAGTCGTTGCCAAGGGACAAGAGAGACTCGACCTCAAAGTGCTCAGCTTTCCTCCAGTTAGAAGCCCAATGGGTGCATTTACAATACATAGCAAAAGAAATGTGTTTCAAATAGAATCAATGACTAAATGAATAATATTGAAAAAAGCTACTGCTAGACACTGTATTCATATGATACAAACAGCAGGAATCCATTTCAATAGCTGAATGTCAAGCAGTACATCTATTTTTAAGTACTTTTAAAAAACATTTGCCCCCTTCTTTGTTAACAAAAGGATCATTTCTAACATGTCCTTTGTTCTAAAACCATTTACATGTCTTCCTGATCCATGAAATGAACATTTTCCAAACTTTTCAAAATGGAGTCATGATTAGTTTGTAAAGCACTTTAATTTATACATTTCTGCTCTCTTCTAAGCAGTATCTCACACCTCTCTTTCCCCATTCTGCCTTAAATCAAGAAAAATAGACAATTTTATTCCATCTAGAGGAATCCAGTGCATGACCAGGAAAATAAATCTATATGATTTCACTGGACACTTCCATTAAAGCCTGCAACCCTTTCTGTAGAAATGTCAGCATACATACCAAACAAATTATATCAGCTAAAAATCCCTTATCATCATGCTCAGATTTATTTCTCCAGCTTTCCAACTGTGGCAAACATAGTAATAGATTAAATGTCAGGAAGAAGTTTATTCCTCAGATGAGAAAACCGAGCATTGCAGGCTTATAAATTTGTCATTAGCCATAGTTAAAGGCAAGCTGTGTGAGTTCCTCAGCCACCCCTGCCTGCCTGCCTGAGCAGTAAATGAGCAGACGAGGCTGTTGATGGCATACGGCTTGCAAGCAAGTGGCATTTCTTTAACGAGTCTCTGTCAGGCATACACAGTGTTATACAAATACAAGAACTTCAGACACCTCACACTCCTGCTTTCCATATCCAGCAGAAGCTGTGAGGATCTATAATTCATTGTCTGTCCATCGGCGGCACCAACTAGCCCTGTTAATATGCCTGCATTCTGCCCACCCCACAGTCCTCCATGTTGTACTTCAATATTTCTGGGTTAACTCCATTCCTGTTTCTCTGCCTATAGTGCATAAAGCGGCCAACATCCTACTCCTCTAGAAGATGCAATGCCCCAGGGTTGAAGCTCATCAAGTGAACAAGACCACCAGCTCTCAAACACAGCAACACTTCTTAGGAGCAGAAGACATAGCCTTGTTCTCCACCATAATCTCTCCCTAACTGAAGGTGCCCACCTCAGTATTTGAAAAGATGTTCAAAAGCCCAAAGAGACCCAGGGATGCTGGCACAAGCAATCCAGGAGGTTCCTTGATTGTGTGGAAGACGACTTCCTTCTGCAAGTAATAGCGGTTCCGACATGGGGAGGTGCCATGCTTGACCTCATGCTCACCAACAGGGAAAGGCTGGTTGGAAATGTGAAGCTCCAGGGCAGTCTTGGTTGCAGCGATCATGAGATGGTCGAATTTGAGATCCTCAGGACAGTGAGAAGAGCGTGCAGCAATCTCACTGCCCTGGACTTCAAGAGAGCAGACTTTGGCCTCTTCAGGAACCTGCTCAGTAAGATTCCATGGGATATAGCCCTAGAGGGCAGGGGGGCCCAAGGCTGTTGGTTGATATTCAAGGATCACCCGCTGCAAGCTCAGGAGCGATACATCCCCACTAGAAGGAAGTGCTGCAGTAGGGCCAGGAGACCCCCTTGGATGGATAAGGAGCTGCTGAGGAAAATTTGAAGGAAAAAAGAGGGTTATAAAAGGTGGAAGCAAAGACAGGCAGCCTGGGAAGAATACAGGGATGTTGTCCGGGAAGCTAGGGACCAGGTTAGGAAAGATAAGGCCCACTTAGAATGAAACTTGGCTAGGGATGTTAAGGATAACAGGAAGGGGTTCTATAGGTACATAGGGAATAAAAGACAGACTAGGGACAATGTGAGCCCTCTCCGGAAGCTATCGGGAGAACTGGCTACCCTGGATTTAGAGAAGGCTGAGGTTCCTAATGTCTTCTTTGCCCCAGTCTTCACTGGCAAATGCTCTGACCACACCACCCAAGTCTTGGAAGGCAGAAGCAGGGACTGTGAGAATGAAGACCCTGGGCCCACCGTAGGAGAGGATCTGGTTCGAGACCATCTTAGGAACCTGAACGTATGCAAGTCCATGGGACCTGATGAAATCCATCTGCGGGTCCTTAAGGAGCTGGCAAATGAAGTTGCTAAGCCACTGTCCATCATATTTGAAAAGTCATGTGTCATGGGTTCAGCAGCAGCAGTCATTTTTTCTGCTTCTTGGTAGCTGGTGCAGCACTGTGTTTTTGATTTTGGGCCTGGGAACAGCGCTGATAACACCAGTGTTTCGGTTACTGCTTAGTGATGTTTTGGTCTGGCCAAGGACTTTCTGAGTTTCATGCTCTGCCAGGGAGGAGGGGAACTGGGAGGAAGCAGAGACAGGACACCTGACCCAAACTGACCAAAGAGGTTATTCCATACCACAGCACGTCATGTCCAAGATGGAGGACGGAGAGGAGAGACCCAGAAGGGTGGGGGGTGCACTGCGTGGTCGGTCTTGGTTTTAGGTGGTGAGAATTGTATTCTTTCCTTGTATTTGCCTTGTCATTATTATTATTGGTGGTAGCAGTAGTGATTTGTGTTATACTTTGGTTACTAAACTGTTCTTATCTCAACCTGTGAGAGCTGCATTCTTTTCGATTCTCCTTCCCATCCCTCCGGGAGTGGGGGGCAAGAAAGAGGGGGGAGTGAGTGAGCAAAACTGCGTGAGTTATAGAGGCTTAAACCACGACAGTTCTTTTGGCGCCCAACGTGGGGCTCGAAGGGTTGAGATAACGACAGGATTAATAGCCACTCGTCACAATGCTGATTTATTGGCTCTTAAAGTTGTTGCTTTTGGTTCTCCTGCGTTCATGGTTTCAGCCTGTTGTACCTTACTTACAGCCGGTATTTCTTATCTTAGCATGTTTCAGATATGGGTTTTGGTTTAAGGTTCTTGTTTCATTGTACTTTATTGGAATGGCTTGTGATACGGGCGGGCTCCAGAAGCCGTGGAGGGCGAATGTGTACCTGGCAGTTCGGCTGCTCTTCACCGTCCTGGCGAGGCTGTGGAGAGCCGAGGGGGGGCTGCCTCGGGAGCCGCCGGCTGCCGAAACGGCCCGGGGGAGCGGACCCGGGGAGCAGGAGCCGAGCCCCCCCACCGAGCCCAGCCCGGCGGCTGCCGAGCAGAGGAAGGAGGTAGCAAAAGGGGTGAGCCCCCCGACTGAGCCCAGCCCGGCGGCTGCCGAGCCGCGGGAGGGGGAGGCTACCGAGCGGCAGGAGGAGACGGCAGAGAAGCCGGGCCCCGAGGCTGAACAGAGTCCCGTGGCCGAGCCCAGCCTCGTGGCGGCCGAGAGCATTCCCCGGCAGCTGCCCGCGGAGCCGCAGGAGAACGCAGGAGACCCCGCAGCACTTCCCAGCAAGGCAGAGGAGGAAGCTCTGGACTCAGACAAAGAGCAGCTGGTGGTGAGAGAGCCGGCAAGCGCAGCAGCTACACCAGCCCCAGTGACAAGCACAGCAGCCTCATTTGAGAGCTCTGAAGGGTTTGAATGGCCTTTGGGTACCCTTGAGACCTGCCTGCTGATTGTGATGGGGATCAGCATGGTGGCATGCATACACAGTGTGTTTTACATTTACCCACAACCATTTTGTCTGGTCCCAAAAGTTAAGCAGAGTGGAGTGTGGGCCTTGTCTGGGGTTAGTCTGCAATGCAGGATGACTAAGAGATTTTCCCTGCAGCTGGACAGTCATGAGTGGCAGGGTGTGTGGGACAGTATGGGCGAGTATCTAGTCCACTGGGCCCCTCCAGTGCTTTGGAAGCATTGCAGATGGAAGGCAGCTGTATGGAGTCCCCAGTGACAAGCTGCAGGAACTGCTGGAGGGGTGGATGAATTATTTTGAGCCTGATGGGCCCATGACACCTCAGGCCATCAGGGCAGAGATGCAACATACAGATGGACTTATGATCGAGGGGTGGACTTAGCAATGGACACTGTGGCCCAGGTTATTCACGAGTGTGAACTCTGCACACAGCCTCTCCTGCTCTGAAAGGCTGTTGCAAAAGATGGAGCTTGACATCATGGACTGAATGGACTCAGCAGCTTTGTAGGGATTGGTCCATGCACTGAGGGATGATCTCTCTCCCTCTCTGTGTGTGTGTGTATGCATATACATATACATGTGATGGTATATTGACAATGTGGAATCTGAGCATAACGTGAATGGTATGGAATAAGGGGTGGATAATGTCATGGGTTCAGCAGCAGCAGTCATTTTTTCTGCTTCTTGGTAGCTGGTGCAGCACTGTGTTTTTGATTTTGGGCCTGGGAACAGTGCTGATAACACCAGTGTTTCGGTTACTGCTTAGTGATGTTTTGGTCTGGCCAAGGACTTTCTGAGTTTCATGCTCTGCCAAGGAGGAGGGGAACTGGGAGGAAGCAGAGACAGGACACCTGACCCAAACTGACCAAAGAGGTTATTCCATACCACAGCACGTCATGCCCAAGATGGAGGACGGAGAGGAGAGACCCAGAAGGGTGGGGGGTGCACTGCGTGGTCGGTCTTGGTTTTAGGTGGTGAGAATTGTATTCTTTCCTTGTATTTGCCTTGTCATTATTATTATTGGTGGTAGCAGTAGTGATTTGTGTTATACTTTAGTTACTAAACTGTTCTTATCTCAACCTGTGAGAGCTGCATTCTTTTCGATTCTCCTTCCCATCCCTCCGGGAGTGGGGGGCAAGAAAGAGGGGGGAGTGAGTGAGCAAAACTGCGTGAGTTATAGAGGCTTAAACCACGACATCATGGCAGCCAGGTTAAGTTCCCGACAACTGGAAAAAGGGAAATATAACTCCCATTTTCATGAAGGGGAAAATAGATGAGCCAGGGAAATACAGACCAGTCAGCCTCACCTCTGTGCCTGGGAAAATCTTGGAGCAGATTCTGGAAGGCATGCTGAGGCACATGAAAAACAACAAGGTGCTTCATGGCAGCCAGCATGGCTTCACTAAGGGGAAATCCTGCCAGACCAATCTGGTGGCCTTCTATAATGGGGCTATGGAACTGATGGACAGGGGTAGAGCAGTTGATGTCATCTACCTGGACTTGTGCAAAGCGTTTGACACTGTCCCACATGACATCCTTGTCTCTAAGGTGGAGAGACATCAATTTGATAGGTGCACCACTCGGTGGATAAAGAACTGGCTGAATGGCCGCACGCAAAGAGTAGTGCTCAATGGCTCAATGTCCAGGTGGAGACCAGTAACGAGTGGTGTCCCTCAGGGATCGGTGTTCAGCCCGGTCTTGTTCAACATTTTTGTCAGTAACATGGACAGTGGGATTGAGTGCACCCTCAGCAAGTTTGCCGATGACACCAAGCTGTGTGGTTCGGTTGATACATTGGAGGGAAGGGATGCCATCCAGAGGAACCTTGACACGCTTGTGAGGTGGGCAGATGCCAACCTGATGAAGTTTAACCATGCCAAGTGCAAGGTCCTACACCTGGGTCAGAGCAATCCCAGGCACAGCTACAGGTTGGGCAGGGAAGAGATTCAGAGCAGCCCTGCAGAGAAGGACTTGGGAGTGTTGGTCGATGACAAAACGAACAAGAGCCGGCAGTGTGCACTCGCAGCCCAGAAAGCCAACCATATCCTGGGCTGCATCAAAAGGAGCGTGACCAGCAGGTCGAGGGAGGTTATCCTGCCCCTCTACTCTGCTCTCCTGAGACCTCACTTGGAGTATTGTGTGCAGTTCTGGTGTCCTCAACATAAAAAGGATGTGGAACTTTTGGAACAAGTCCAGAGGAGGGCCACGAGGATGATCAGGGGACTGGAGCGCTTCCCATATGAAGATAGGATGAGAAAGTTGGGGCTGTTGAGCCTGGAGAAGAGAAGGCTGCATGGAGACCTCATAGCAGCCTTCCAGTATCTGAAGGGGGCCTATAGGGATGCTGGGGAGGGACTCTTCATGAGGGACTGTAGTGATAGGACAAGGGGTAACAGGTTCAAATTTAAACAGGGGAAGTTTAGACTGGATATGAGGAAGAAATTCTTTATTGTAAGGGTGGTGAGGCACTGGAATAGGTTGTCCAGGGAAGTTGTGAATGCTCCATCTCTGGTGGTGTTCAAGGCCGGGTTGGGCATAGCCTTGGGTGGCATGGTTTAGTGGGAGGTGTCCCTGCCTGTGGCAGGGGGGTTGGAGCTAGATTATCTTGAGGTCCTTTCCAACCCAAACTATTCTATGATTCTTTGATTCTATGCTCCAAGGCCATATTCTTAGTGTATCTGTCTCTAGGCAGTGCACAGCAACAAAAGAGGGGCCATGATGGGTAGGACAAATGACCCAAATAGGAAGGATGTGCTGTTCATGGTTTCTAGCTTTTCAGACAGTTTTTGTTTGTTTTGTTTTTTAGCTTGTTCTGTGTGGTTTTTTTGACTAATTATTGCCTTTTAATGTTGCTCACTGTTTCTGAATTGAACATCCTCATGCTGGATTAATTTATCCTGCTCTCTCCTGCCACAGTGTTAAAACTGTTTGTATTGTGGTTGCTGCTATAATTATGTCTCTCACTAATGACTCGCAGGTAAGACCCTATGCACCACTGAAGACCAAATCCAGGCTTTCTTTGTTCAGCCTAGGAATAGCTGTTGCAAGAAGCTGTTGTTTTACACTCGGATTTTTTATCTCTGCACCTTGTTGTTGTGAGGCATTGATCCCATCCACATGAATAACTGAATTCTCCTACTTTCACTGCCTATCCCAACTTTGCAGCCTACCTTATCTCCCCTGCTACTGGCTGATCACTGTCATTATCCTGCCCATGGCTATCCAATGGCAGGACTGTGTCTTTATTGTTGGAGTATGAGATTTCCAACAACAACAATCCAATTGCGCTTCTCGTTTCCAGTAATAATTGTATGCTGTTTCACTTCATGTAATCCTTTACACAGCATGTCACTCCTTCACCTGTGCATCTAACAATAACATTTCTATGAATCTTCAGGCTTGGGAAACTCTGCCTCATTATTTATTTCCCTTCCACCATGTTTCTGAGATCCTGCTGTGTCAGGGCTACCAGCTCCTTCACCTTATTTTTGAAGCTTTTAGCACTGGTGTGGAAACACTTGCAAATTGTGTCCTCACTCTGTCACTTCATCTTGCACACATGTGATAATCTGCCTTCCTTATTGACAGCAGTTGTGGTGTTTATATCCCTCCTGGTGTCCTCAGATATGCATTCAAGGGAAGACAGCTATCCCTGCCTTCATGCTCACTTCAGTCCAGGTTCTTCGGTGCCAATTAGCTTTCCTACAGCTTCTAGAAGAAATGCCCCTCTCCTGGTTTTCAGCCCCCTGTTTCCTTTCTGGAAAGGAAAGTTTCATGGTCTCATTCACACAGTGAGATGTTGAACCTCTGCCTATCTCCCAACGAACATTACATGGAGGTCTGGGACTTCGGCCTTCTGCCCACCACTTGAATTTAGTCTGTAGAGCATAGGTCCCACACCTCCACATGTGACTAGTACCAATACAGACCACAACTGCTGACTCTCCACAGGTAACCCATCTAGCTGTTCTAAAAGATCCCTTGTAACCAGGAGACAAGTTGTTTCACATCACAAACCCTCCATCCATCCAGTGTGAGAATGACGTGCCTAATAATTAAATCTTCCATTACCAGTACCTGTTTCTTTCTTTTAAGACACTGACTGCTGCAGCAGTGCAAGAGTTCACATTGTGATACCACCTGGAGGGTGGTCAAAGCCAAGTGGTGAGATCCTTCTTTCCCTGCATACAACTTCCTTCCCTTAGACTGTTGTTCACAACTGCTCTTCAGAGACAGCGGCCTCTCCACCAGCTTTTCAGGGAGATCTGCCCAGGTGAGGGGGAAGAAAAAGTGATATTAATCTCAATGAAGCTGTGCACCAGCTCAGTTGGACGGATGGTTTCCCTAAATTCCTCTCGGTGGTCACTGGGAAGAGATGGGCCTTTAGAAAGGGATGCAGCGGTAACAGCTTAGCTTGGGAATCACTACCCATCACCACCCCGAGAGAGAGCCTTAGGTGCCTTACTGGGGTGATGTGAACCCATCACACATCACTCTTGCCTCATGTAGGTGATCCATGGGCAGAAACAACAGAGTTCACCAACATGAAAAGAAGAAATCAGAAACACACTTATTATTCCCTTCTTTGATTTTACCAAAGCACTACATCTCCTTTGTTGACTGTTACATTACAGGACTATACATCACAGAGAAATTTCAGTTTATTGAAAAAAATAAAAATAGTCGCAAATATTCCCTCCTGCATGTCCAAAAATTTAAACACCCTCATCTGAGCATGCACCAGATGTGTTTGCATCAGACTCCTGCATCATTCAGCTGAATTGAATACATTGTGTACATCCAGGGTTGCCCATTTGATGACAAGTGTCCTTGAAAATTTTCTCATAATGCTTTCCAGTGAAAATGATTTGTTGACCACATTTAAACCTCTGCTAAAGGAAAGTCTCAGCCAGAAATTTTGTGACGGGGAAAAAATCTTTTCCCAACCAGCTCTAAGGTTTGCTGTGTCACAGGCAGAGCCATCCTTTAAAATTCTCCCTGAGGCATTGTAAATAATATCATCATGCACTGCTCCATTTTTTAGCTCCAAGACTTCAAGGCACACAAATGGCGGAGGCAGTGGCCTTTGTGAATGCGAAGATTTGCTTCCCTATAAAACTTAGTTATTACCAGGAATTCTCAGAAAGGTGCTCTCACTGTTTCATGCAATTACGTGACTTTATAGTGATGGCAGAGTAGTTTACAAGAAGAGCATACGGAAAATACAGCAGCAGATCAATTAACTTGCAGATGGTTTTGACTAAAACACTGAGACTGACATGACAGCTCCTGAACCTTTGAGATTATCCATGTTTCATAAATATCACAGCACAAACATTTTCTGACAGATTCTGTTTCAGCTTGCTAATACCCCCCATAAATCAGTGCCCAAACTGCAGTGTGCACCAAGATCTTGAAATCTGACAGCAAGGACTGGGAAAAACCACAAGAGTTCAGGCAGAAGAGAAGAACTGTCAAATTACAGGAAGATCTCCAAACACTGGTTATCTCATGCTCCAAACACCACCACATATTTCTGCCGCATCTTTTGCTTTCATGAGCCTTACTGATGTTGGGGCAACATTTCAGCTCTTACACAGGCTAAGCTGATTTCTGTGGTCTTAGATCCCTGCTCTAATAGAAAACATACAAAATAACATGGTGAGAAGAAAATACTGCCAAAAATTAATAAATAAATGAAAATGCATTATTTTGTTTCAAATAATGTCACCTAATGTCTTAAATAGCTATTTGACTGAGATGAAGCTGCACTACACAAAGAATAAATGCATTTTTTGCCTCCTGATGTATCTCTAATATGTGGAAGGCAAATTCAAACTCTGGAAGTAAATGACATGTAAGCAAAAGGAAGGTTATGCTTATAGAGACTGTAATTAAGCAATATAAGAAATTCTAACATGCTCACTAACAACATAGAAAAAATATTAAATCCTTTCTCTGCTAATTTATAGACAGAAAAATAATCACATAGAAGTCCCTCTCAGGATTTGAGATTTTTCCATGCCAAAGTGAAGCAAAAACAGAAATGCATATTTTCTTTAATGAAGTTCCAATTTTCCTCTCTCCCACCCAAATTCAGCCCGGTGCCAGCTGGAGTAAAGGCAGAGGATGAAAGGAGCCAGAGCAATGCTTCACAGGTCTTGGAAAATGTAGGGGGTTTTGCCTTGTTATTTTTCTCTTTTCAGCATTTGCAGTAGCTGTGAGGACTCCTGGGCTTACACTTGGCCTGAAATCCTTGCCTGCAGAACCCTACTTCCACCTCCATGGCCCCGGGAGCTAACTTGGGAGAAGCCGAGCTGCCTCTGGCCAGAGCCAGCCCTGCTGCTCTGGGTTTGTGGAGACATCCCCTCTTCTGGAGCTGGTGAGGAAGAGACGAGACTGGAGAAGGAGGCCAGTCCAGCTCATGGTCAGCTGTGGGAGCCTGGCAGAGGTGAGGAGCTGGCCAGCAGCTGCCTTGGGCTCCAGCTGCTCCAGTTCCCATTCCCCCACCCCCTGCACAGCACCTCTGATTAGTTAAATCTGAGTGCTTCAAGGTTAGTATTAGCCCCAAACCAGGGAAAATAAACAGAGAAATTTGATAGGATGTTTTAATCTTCGGTTCATGGTTGGTTTATGCCAGAGAAAGAAGCTGCTGTCACTTTAAAGAGGAAACATGAGCAACAAATTAAGCAAGCTTCTGTCTCACTATATAGCTGTCACCTGGCATTTGTTACTGAAGGACAAGTTTGTTATCTTATGTGACTTTTCCCAGGGGCCTGGCCAGCTGGCTGGTAGCAGTTCCAGCTACAGAAGCTAGATTCACTTGGCAGCCAGATTAGCTCTTTCCCAACATTTCTGGGCAACCACACAAGATTTCCTGACTGAGACCTTGATATTGTCAGTGGAGATATTAACACTAGTCAGTGGCATGGTCAGATAGCCCCATCCATGCTTTGGGCAGCTGGCAGGATCAGCAAAGGTACTCATC
Source organism: Ara ararauna (assembly GCA_028858755.1). Taxonomy (NCBI): domain Eukaryota; kingdom Metazoa; phylum Chordata; class Aves; order Psittaciformes; family Psittacidae; genus Ara; species Ara ararauna. The sequence continues at coordinate 29,872,332 of CM054379.1, forward strand.
TGCCGGCTGTGGGGCAAAACGGTGCTTTGTAACCATTCTTCTCCAGGAGATGCCACCCAAAGCAGAGCACCAGTGTGTCCGTGCAGCTTGGCGGAAAGAGTCAGGCGGCACTGTCATGTGAAACCTCATCATGAAGTGCTGTACCTACAGGGGTCAGCAGTTTGGAGCTGTCGGGCACTCTGAGTGGTTGCTACGGAGCCAGTTTTCCAAATTAACAAATTGCAGAGTTTTCTGGTTCCATTCCATTCCCTTCTAACATTTATTTTTTATTAAGTGATGAAAGGCCTGAAATGCACAACAGTACGACACAGCTATTTCTGATTCCTTCGGCATCACTAAGATGTAAAGTTGAAGGTCTCTATGGAAACAGTGGGATTCATCACAGGAAATTCAGTGGCTGGGTCAGTCCTTTCAGGTGGCTTGATGTTAGAAAAATGCCAGGTATTTGTTGTCTACTTTTATTTGGAGTGCAGGGACTAGCTGCCCCAGGAAGAGTTACCACCTCACTGTACAACCTGCTGCTCCCTGGTGCCCCACAACCCCACGAAAGCACATGAAAAACCATTGGTGTCATCAGCTACTCCAGGTCAGAGCCCTCTCCCTGTCTCACATTCACATCTTGTTCTGTACCACAAGGACAAAGCAGCAATGTCTGGCCATGTAGACCAAGGGTTCTCCTAGAGAGAGATGCTTCACAGCATGGAGCAGGCTGACAGACTCAAACCCTACATGCCTGTTTGAAGGAAGGCACAAGTGGCTTTACCCATCAGACATTTATTGATGCCACCTGTTTGCTGTGAGGGAGTCAAACAGACCTACTGCCCGAAGGACCACATGGAGGAACTCAACTACCCAGACAGCAACACCTGAGAAATCAGGGATGAAGATCTCGTCACATCTCACCAAATACGTTCTGAAGATACTTTCATGAGCAGGGTCCAATGAAGCCAGGACAGCTTTTGACACAGGGAGCCATGACCAAAGGATCTGCAGAGAAAGTCAGTCCTCAATTCCCATTGACTTTCAACCTGATTCAGACATGTGAATGTTCTTTATGCTGTCTGAAAGTATACCTTTTACAGTACACTTAAAAAATAACCCTCACGGCGTCCTCAACATAAAAAGGATGTGGAACTGTTGGAACAAGTCCAAAGGAGGGCCACGAGGATGATCAGGGAACTGGAGCACTTCCCATATGAAGATAGGCTGAGAAGGTTGGGGCTGTTGAGCCTGGAGAAGAGAAGGCTGCATGGAGACCTCATAGCAGCCTTCCAGTATCTGAAGGGGGCCTATAGGGATGCTGGGGAGGGACTCTTCATGAGGAACTGTAGTGATAGGACAAGGGGTAATGGGTTCAGACTTAAAGAGGGGAAGTTTAGATTGGATATGAGGAAGAAATTCTTTACTGTAAGGGTGGTGAGGCACTGGAATGGGTTGTCCAGGGAAGTTGTGAATGCTCCATTGCTGGCAGTGTTCAAGGCTGGGTTGGACATAGCCTTGGGTGGCATGGTGTAGTGTGAGGTGTCCCTGCCTGTGGCAGGGGGGTTGGAACTAGATGATCTTCAGGTCCTTTCCAACCCTAACTATTCTATGATTCTATGACTTAGTTTTGCCAAACTCTTCAGAGTGGATAATGCCACCTTAACAATAACAGAGAAACAAGTTGCACATATTTTTATGTATATGCAGTACAAAATATCATCAGACAGATGTAGGTGTATAGACGCTATTTGCGAGATGCACCAGCTGGCTCTGCTGCCCCTCAGATGCAAGGTATATTGCAGTCTTCATAAAGGTTATGTCTGAAACAGTTCATAAGCAGAAATGTGATGCTTAAAGGTGAAAGCAGGCATGAAATAGTGGGATGGATTTTGAAGCAACATCTTAAATATAGTTAATTTTTTTTAAATGAGACACATATTGAGAGAGTTGTCATACTATGATGAGTCTGGACAAATTTTCAAAACCAGAGAGGCCTGAGTTTCATCTTCAGAACATCTTTATCGGTAAAATTAAGAAAATTCACTAGCACTGGAGCAGTAAGCACAACAGCACTGAATACGTTTTCCTCTAAATGCATTCACGTGTGCACTGACTTGGTTGTCTTGCACACTTTGCAGGTAAACATAGGGGACCTCTCCTTTAAGCACCAAAGTGTGTGTTTTCAACAACACATCCCTTCCTTCAGAGCCTAATGGTGATCTAAACATCTAAGTATCTGAGTGATAATGAAAGTTGAATGCTGAACCATTTCATCTTCCAAGCAGGACTTGGGAACTTCCAAATATCCTGCTCTTAATCTCCATTGACTTGGGTTGTTTCTGCTGCTCCACTCTGGGCAGTACAAGGCTTTTGTAGACACCCAAGTCAGTCCCACAGAACTGAAAATGCGAGACTTCTCTTCTGCAAGCTAGTAAACACAAGGGTTGTCACGCCTACACATCACACCCTAGATTTCAATGGAAACAACAGGAGGGTGTCAATGTTCCTCCCATAATTTCTCTAGGAAGAGCAGGGCTTAAGAATTAGTGCCTTGGTTGTCACTATCGTTGGTGCATAATCCTTTTAACTTTTGCATGGCCATGTAAATAGCTGCAGGGGAAAAAAAACAAGCAAACAAAGAACAATTGCTTTAGTACCTCCCTGCCTGGCTGATGGAACAACTGATACTGAGAAATAAAAGATGTGACAGATGATGATCCAAGGCATACTATAAACATAGACTGCAATAAGGTGGAGGGGGCGGAATGAAAACACCACTTCTGGTATAGGTGGAAATTGTAAGTCAATCTGTAAATTAACAACAGTGTTTATATAGCTATACATCCCTCACTGGCAAGCTAGAGCGAGAGAAAAAATGTGGCGTCTGACAGAGCTTAATGCACAGAGGAGCCATCCAGGAAGAACTTGAGCACTGCATGCCACAGATGAAAAAGAGAACTTCAGTAAGGGCAGGTCAGATCTGTGAAGCAAGGGTTGACAGTAATAAGTTCCCAGGAACTTCAAGTACTTTATCTCAGCTCAATGACAGGTTTATTCATTTAGAACGTGTTAGAAACAAGGTGGTACTTGATAAATAATCAGAAAATCTCCTTTGTCTCTTAAGCTTTGCATATACATATCTGCCCTATGCTGCCTTCAGAAAATAACCAAGATGGGCATTTTATCTGGGGAATAACACATTTTCTGCCATGTGGAGGTATGTCAGGCTTCCATTTATCATAGTGTAAACAACACAGAAAAACCCATTTGAAAGTCCCTGCTTTCAGATGAAGATCTCTGCCCTCTGCCAGGTGACAATTTAAAAAACATTAAAAACTGCCAGGTCTCATCACTGCTGAATATTGGACCGATACATTGCGGCTGCTTTAAGGGTTTCTTCCTTCTTTGTATTTCAAGTTTTGCACTTAAAGTAATCATTTCCCTGGAAGCATTTTTTATTTATCAGATGCAAGCGAATGTTCACAACTGAAATATTACAGAACCACTGAACAGATGATGTTGGCAGGGACCCCTTGAGATCATCTAGACAAACTCCCCAGCTCACGCAGGGGCAGCTAGAGCAGGTTTCCCAGTACCGAGTCCAGTTGGGGTTTTGATATCTCCATGGATGGAGATCTCTGGTCAGCCTTGTGCCAATGTTTGACCATACTCACAGGAAAGAAGTATTTTCATGTGTTCAGATTAAATTTTCCTATAATTTGTGCCTAGTGCCTCTTGCCTTGTCAGTGGGACCTACTAAGAAGAGTCTGGCTCTTTCTTCTTCACTCCTTCCCAGGAGGTATTTATGCCCCCCTCGAGCCTTCTCCAGGCTGAAGAGTCCCAGCTTTCTCTGCCTTTCCTCATAAAAGAGGTGCTCAGTCTCTTCACCATCATCATGGCACATGGTCCATGTTGCTTTTGTACTGCAAAGCCCAAAACTGGACCCAGAACTCCTGATGTGTCCTTACCAGTGCTGAGCAGAGAGGAAGGGTCCCCTCCCTGAGCCTGCTGGCAACACTTCTCCCAGCGCAGCCCAGGAGGCTGTTGGCTTTTGCCACAATGGTGCACTGATGGGTCATGGTCAGCTTCTTGTCAACCAAGATGTCCTGGTCCTTCTCTGCAGAACTGTTTTCCAGTTGGTCAGCCCCCAGCATGTACTGTTGCATGGGGTTGTTCCTCCCCAGTGCAAGACTTGGCGTTTCCCCTTGTTGAACTTCACAAGGTTCCTCTCAACACAGTTCTTCAGCCCATTGAGGTCCCTCTGGATGGCATCACAACAACCTGGTGTAACCCCCTAGTTTTGTATCATCTGCAAAGCTGCTGAGAATGGACTCCATCCTGTCTGCCAGGTCATTAATAAAGATGTTAAGTAGTACTTGCCCCAGTATTGAGCCCTGGGTCCACCACTAGTCACTGCCTTCCAACTGAATGTTCACTGCTCTCTGGGCACAGCCTTTCAGCTGGATTTCTATCATCTGCCTCACTGCCCACTTATCTAGTCTGCACTTTGTCATCTTGTGTATGAAGATGTTATGGGAGATACTGTCAAAAGCCTTACCAAGGTCAAGTTAAACAGTATCTACTGCTTTCTCCTCATCCACCAGGCTACTCACCTCATCACAGAAGGCTGTCGGGTTGGTCATGCATGATTTCCCCTTTGTAAACTCACGCTGACTACTCCTTATAACCATCTTGCCTTTCATATGCTCAGAAATGGTTTCCAGGAGCATTTTCTCCTTCACCTTTGCAAGGACTGAGGTGAGGCTGACTGTAGTTCCCTGAACCTTTCTTCTTGCCCTCTTGAATATGTGAGTGACATTTGCTCTCTTCCAGTCTTCAGGAACCTCTCCTAATCACCGTGGTGGCACTGTTGTGCCATGTGGAAGTTAAAATGTGGTCCTGCTGCAATCCTGATACCCTGCACATTTCCCCAGGAAAGAAAGAGAAAGAGCTGCCTTTTCAGAAAATGTTGTCTATCCCATTCCTTACACGGGGACTGAAGTTTAACACCCTTGCTTGGTAGTAGTGGAAATGTACCATTTTGATTTGAAATGTTTCAGGGTTTGATATTTCTCCCAAAAGTTACGATCTTCTGTAGCAACAAAATCTTTTTTCAAACCAACTGTATTATAAAACCTAATCTGTTAACAAAGAGATTCTACACTGCAGGGATGCTCTGAAATCAGCAGAAAAATACATCGACACAAGCATGACAACCAGCAATGACTAAAGTGTATCCATTGTTTTACTATTGACCTCTTCAACACCAACAACCTCCTGGTACATCAGGGCCTAGTGGAAGACTAGTCTGCTGGCTCCATAACATTTCTTCTTCTGCTCTGGGGTCAGTCAAAATACTGAAACTCCATTCATTCCCTCTGTCACTCCCCCCTGTCCCACACAAAAATTAAGTGACCCTTTGAGACCGGTAGCACCAAACAGGCACCTATCCTCCCCACATCCATCAGGCTCCGGGGGAGGGAGAGGCATGGAAAGCTTGGGCAATTCCCTGCCATAGGACTTTTGTACTTTATGGAAAAAGCATGCAGACCTAAGAAAATGCACTTTTAATGTATGCATTATTAATAGAAAGCTAGCACACAGTAACAGCACTTTCTGCTACAACTGCTGTCTGTAGATGGATGAAAGAAGGCCACCAGAGAAGCACTAGCTGTATATGAGAAGCATGAGTGATTATTATAAACTCATGAATAATTCTAGTTTTCATTTGAAAATTGCACTTGTACACACTCCTTTCCCAACACAGGCATTTTCAAAACGCACAAACTCACTGAGAATCCATACTCAGATGCTCTTCCTATTGCTTTTATATGAAATACACATAGATGTGGCACTTACAGACACGGTTTATTGGTGAAATTGGCAGCGTTAGGTTTACAGCTGATCTTAAGGGTCTTTTCCTGATTCTATGATTCTAAAAGCAAAGTGGACATGGTAGCCTTTCCATATACCAGCCCACCTAAACCTTCTACCTGTACAAACCTGTACAACAGTATCACAAGAATGTTTCTCTCCTGAATTTTAGTGCTTTTTGATGAGTCCAAGAGGAGCAGGTCAGAGATGAACTCAAACAGTAAGAGGATTTCTTTTTTATTATTTCTACTTGTTATTTCAGCACAGTTTAATCCCCAGGGACTGGAAGAACAGTTTTTATACTAGCCCAATATGAGTGCTCAAGTGAAATAGCAGTTTTAGTTAAGTAGCGGGCTTCACAGAGGAGAAGCTGATCAAATACAGGTATCACAGTAGCAAGTGAAGAGCTACATGAGCTGCTCAGCCACCTCAGCGAGCACGGTCCATGCTGGGAAGCTGGGGCACGGAGAGGGGCTGACACCTGCCCTATACAAAGCTGGGAATAACTCCTGCTTCGGGTTCACACACTGACATACCAGTTACTGCCACTCCTTCCAGGCCAGGCTTTTTCAGTACAGACTCACATGGCATTACAGCTTTCAGCCGTTTTCTTTGCTCTGCATCTCATGTTGTTTCTGTCTGTAGATAGGGAACCACAAAGGCTGCTGTAACATGCAGCGGTGGCACTGGGTTTGGGTGTGATTCACCAGAAACCAGTATGTTCCCTCTCCCTCCTGCACCACCTAATTCTTATTTCCACCATCTAACCACAGCAGTTAAATGGTGGAAACAAGCTGCAGGGTGCGGAGGATGAAAGCTGGATTTAAACTGTGATTGGCACTTCTTGGGAGTATCCCCAGACAAATTCTGGCTGAATCAGGCTGTAGAAGAGCTAAGATTTTTTCCTCACCAAGATCAAGGCTGTCCAAGGGAGCTCATGGCTTGAGTCACTTGTCTCAGTCATTTGACTATTTTGGAGTCTGGTCATTAACTGAAAGAGCTGAAAATCACCTAGTTCCCAAACCAACAGCTGTGCATCAGCCTTTCAGTCAACGTGAATAGGCAAAAAACTAGTCTGATTTGAATTTTTAGGTCAGGCTGCACCAGGACTTCATAAACCGCTCACAGGTGCTGAATTTTTTATAGTGGTATTTCAAAAGAATGGTCATTATGTTTCCTGGTGTTTGTTCTGGCAGACATTTCTGTTTCCATGGCATGCAAGGGAGGCAAAGCTCATTGAAAACTTTTTTGGTTTAAGTAAAAGGGAGATAAGGACATTGTAATAACAATCCCCCACCTGCTCATCACATGGCCCCTTTCTCCCCTTCAAAGCATCACCTGCTGTATTGGCAAGCCTTGATGTCTGGGAGGCATTTTCTTTGCAGAGGAATATTTATTTATTTATGTATGGGACCATTCAAAGCCTTAGGCACATACACAGCTTAATCTATTACTATCTTGTCAAATGCAAACAGAGGAAAATGCTCCCGGAGTTCCTTATAATGATGCCAAACTCTGCCCTCATACGGTGCACTCTGTCACTCGTGATGGCAATGGGAAGTGCTCTCCCTCATCTAATGGCAGAACGAGTCTCCTGGGCTTTGCTACCTTGTCAAAAGGAAAAGCAGCTGGCAACTTGCATGCCTTTCTGAGGAGATAAAGAGCAAACATCCCTCCTCAAGCTGTCTCCCGGAGAGGCCAGTAATGCAACAATGTGCTGCGTTTTGTTGTTTGTTTTCTAGTTTTCATTTGTGTATTGAGTCTCAATTTGTGTACCAACTGTTCAGGCTCGGATCTGTTTTGCAAATCTTTGTGAAGTGAGCAGATTCGTCTCAGCTGTTTCTGTTAAGCATAGCTGAATGCAAAACAGAGGGCTTTTGGAAAGAAAAGACAAAACTGGAGGGATGTTTCAAGCTGGGAAGTCCATTTGCAGGGCTGCTGAACCCTGTGCAAAGAGTAACTCTCACAGAAGTGCCTGGTTATGGGAAGCCATCTGTCATGGTGGTCATTGCAGATCAAACCCACTGATGGTCTGGTATCAGCATCCAGAGCAGGAACAAAAAGCCAGGACTCCCATGGGACCTGAGCGTCACTCAGGACCAGGTAACACCATGCAGCTTGCACAGCAAGCAGCCATCACCCCAGAACAGGCGGACAGGCCAGTTCCCCTCATCTCTCCCAGACAAAAATATGAAGTGCATGGAGCACAGCACAAAAATGTTTTCCTGCTTCCCTTTTTTTCCTTACTACCTTTTTTGATGCATCTTGCTTGTAAAATCATGGCCAGTTCCACTGCTCTCCCCTAGAAATAACAATGATTCTTTCATGATACTACAGCTGCAGAATACAGACCAGCAGACACAGTACCTCCGAAGCAATGATCTCGGGACAAATAACACAGACTTGCTCTCCAGAGCCTTCTGGCTGGAGCTAGGGTTTCTTTGGGTTAAATTCTCAGAACAGTGAGAATCTCTCTCCCAAAATACAGCCACAGAAATAGCAGATAGCTATTCAAATGCTCCCATGATAATATGGGCACTGAACTGTGGTGCCTGAATGCTCCCTTACTCCTCTGAGGTTAGCAGATGAGGGCTACTACAGAAAAATCAGGAAATAAAAGGCCTTTCCAAGGACAGCAGGCATACAATGCTATTACTGCCCTCGCAATGATGGAGGTCTTGCATTGCATTCACTGCTTGCAAGCACCAGTAAATGCCATCAAAACAAACCAATGAGAACGGCCTCCTACCCTCCCAGTTCTGTGAGAAGGGTACCCTCTTTGAAGCTTCTATGGTCACTGCTTGACTTGCATTATTGAACAACCTCACAAATGACTGCCAGCCAATGCACAGCCCTGCTGCAGTATCAGGCTGTTTCATCTGCACAGAACATATGCGTATTTACATAATAAATGAGACATACCAGAGCATAATATATTTATGCTATATCTCAAGCCACCTGTGCATTATCATTCCAGTAACCTCTCCAGCAGGAAATGAATTCCACATCTTCACAGAGCGGAAATATAAAAATTAATTGATAAGCTATAAATGGATCATTGGGAGCCCAAATGTATGGGGGATTGTTCAGCCAGAATTAAACCTCTTATCTCTGGAGAAAAGAGATTTATCAGTTTAGGATCTTTCAGCCAGGTTTAGGGGTTTGTTACTGAATGCTTCTTGATCAAGCAACTGAAAGAAAGATGTATTCCTCTTTGTGTGAATGTAGAACTGCAAGACAAACAAGATACTGTCCTGACCAATAACGGTATATATACATATTTATATATATGTGTGTGTGTGTGTACGTGTGTGTGTGTGTGTAGATATATAGAGCAAAGGCTAGAAATCATCCAGAGTGATAAAAAGATTAAGTCAGAGCTACCGTTATGGAAATGCTGAACTCACAGAAGAGAGATATTCTGTCTTCATCTCATGTTCTCTTTGAAATGGCAGGGCTGGCCTACCTTGACCTCTGTATATTATGCATTCATTTCTTTGAATGTCAAGAACACAAGAGAGATAAATGCTGCATTAATATTAATATTAATATCCTCCTTCTAGAGCCAGCCCATGCAGCAAAGGCACATGGTGCTAGTGCAGGGAGCATACCAACCCACCAGCTTGTTAATTTGGATCTCAGGTTCAAAACTGAAGGCTACACTGCTCTATGCATTGCTTTCTGGCTAATCCCTCCAGAGATGACCCTATTCCAGCAATGCCCTGAGCCCATCCCTGGGGTAGGAGGCACACGTCCAAAAGCTGCATATGACCTAGACAAGCCCATCTGTGTTCAGGTTGGCAGCTGGGCAGCATCGCAGCAGTGTGACCAGCACCTCTCCAACTCTGCCCTATGATCCTGCCACCTCGCTCAGCTGAAGGATTGTCAAAAAGCCAGGGAAGGTGGGAGGGTTCGCCATGCTTTTGGTCAGTTTTTAAATCTCCTGTCAAAGGAGTCCATCCTCCACCAAGCAAACAGCTCTTGAAAGAATAAAAAGTAGACCTCCACCCTCAGTTCAGAAAAGTTATCCCTGTTACTACTTCTGAATTGGAGATTAAAACATAATGATAGCATAACAGCCAAGCAAGCTGCAAGACACTGCAATCTCTCCTTCAGATAAGTTTTTCCCTTATTTTTTAAATTATCAAATTTGCTCAGCTAATCCCATTTATAGCCAAAATGTTTTTCCCTTGTTATCACCAGCATCTGGGCTTTCAGGAAGATTGATAAACAGTGGTTATGTACAGTTCAAGTCAATTAAATCCAATTATTTTCCCAGTGCCTGTTACTAATAAGTGTTCCACCCTGCTGCAGCACTATAAACCCCTCAGGAAGAAGAAAGCTGTGCTGGACTCAACAAGAGCAAGGACTGCAGCCACCCAGCTCCCATGCTTTCCACTTGTGTCCTGGTTTCAGCTGGGATGGAGCTAATTTTCTTCCTAGTAGCTGGTACAGTGCTGGTCTTTTTAATTTAGTCTGATAACAGTGCTGGTAACACACTGATGGTTCAGTTGCTGCTCAGTAGCACTTACCCTGATCAAGGACTTTTCAGTCTCTCATGCTTTGCCAGTGAGGAGGGGCACAAGAAGGCAGGAGGGAACACAGCAAGGACACCTGGGCACAAGAAGCCAGAAGGGAGCAGAGCCAGGACACCTGACCCAAACTAGCTGAAGGGGTATTCCATACAGCAGCATGTCATGCCCAGTATATAAACTGGGGGGTTTACCCAGAAGGGACCGGTCACTGCTCAGGTCGGGCTGGGTATCTGTCAGCGGGTGATGAGCAAATGTGTTGCACATCACTTGTCTGTCTTGGGGTTTATTCCTATCTTTTTCCTTTAATAATAATAATAATAATAGACTTAAATTATTGAGCTGTTATTATCTCAACCCACAGGTTTTACCTTCCTTTCCAATTCTCCCCATCCACTGGGGAGAGGGAGGGGTGAGCAAGTGGCTGAGTGGTGCTTAGTGGACAGCTGGTCTTAAACCACAACATCCTTCCCAAAGCATGTGGGCTTAGGGCATGCGGAGCTTGCATGAGACACAAATACTTGATAAATATCACATTATGAGTGAGAACAGGATTATTTCTGCTCCTTCTCAAAAAAACCACATCAGAAATCCCAGGTGCTCTACTATCCCAATTAAGAGGATCCCTACCTCAATCACACTTAAGTGTTCAGCTAGCTAGAATTGACCAAGTCTACGAAAGCTCCTCTTTGTCTTTGTCTTGTCTATGGAGTGAAGCTTTAATCCCCCTCCTCAGCCTCCATACCCAGACTGCTTCTCGGTGGCCACCACTTCCGCCATGGCTTTTGCTGCAGTTGATATCCATGCCCAGTCTACAGGCTCTGTACTGCACAGCCACAAGCATGCTCTTGGTGCTTAACGAAAGCTAATTAATGGGATGTGTAGAATGCCAAAGTGATTAAAATGAGGTATTTTCCCTCACTGAAGAATGATTAATATCTTGGACAGATGTGAATGTTGTGCTTTGTTAGCAGTACTAGCAGTATGTTGCATGGCAGATAAGCACACACAAAACCATCACGCCATTGGAATATTAATTATTCCTCTTGAATGCAATTCATTATAAAGACAGTGTTCCAAATTCCACACATCAAATGTTACAATTACAACATTTGCAGAAGTCTCACTGCAAATGCCACAGCCCAATGCTCATCTGTGCCTACACACTCAAAGAAAACAGATGGAGATAAGTCCACTTAAGGTCTTTCAGACATTTAGATGAGAAGAACCAAAGGGGGAGAACAAATGAAGGACCCACCTCCAAAGCCAGGAACACCCTGGGAGTGTTTTGCCAGTGGGAGTTTGTGCCAATTGCATTAACTCTGTTTTCACATTTTTCACATTTGGCTCCCAAAGGCATGGAGTGGGAGCTGGTTGGATTTTCCAATATCATATTGAGGTTAACTCCCTTTAGCATCCAAGTCAGGCACTGAAGCGTATACTAGATTGCCAACAGGTCCTGTTTGCTCTCTGTATAACTCTAAAATCTAGTTCTCAGTAGAAAACTGACCACCTTCTCCACTGTAACTGTGTTGGCTGACAAAACTACCAGAAGATGCCCTTTCCCTTCCTAGACCTGCTGCTCAAGTGACTGTCTTATTTTGGTGGCCACAGGCTGTGGGACAACCCCATGAGCTGCTCTGACAGCCTATCCAAAGCTGTAAACATCTCCAGAAGAAATGTGACACCTCCAAACTGCCCAACCACAGTCCAAAGAGAACAAACACATAGCTACCACTTCTGTGAGAGAGGGACCCCAAAACAGCTCCCCCTCAAAGCAGCTGTGCGGCAGAAAGCAACAACCCCAGCTCACATGGCTCTCCTGTTTCAAAGACATATTACCCAGCCATGTTTAACCAGGTTCATAGGCAGGTTAACACAGAGTCCTCAGCTATATTTAGGCTGTCAACACTCTGGGTAGAAAAATCCCTCTTTGGTTTTAAGCTGGATCTTCCTGCCCAGTTCATCAGTGCCGTGTCCTGGTGGGGCCTCCCAAGCAGAGCCCCGGCACAACTCCAGTGGCCAATGACATCAAGGGCAGCTGTGGACTTTGGCCTCAGAATGAACCAACATTGTGAGGCAGTAGGAGAGATAAGGATGAGAAAAGTGCTGGCAGGGATGATCAGCCAGGGAAGATGACGTATTTTATCTGCCTATAATACACTGCATGGAGGATGGCACTGTATAAAGGTGTGCTGCTTCCCAGGAAGAGCTCCCGTTTGATATTTTCGTGGAAAAACTTTCTGAATAATTTAAAATCAAAATTCATTGTCTTGTTTCATCTCTAGCTGTTCTTTTCTCTTCACATTGCACTGACAGTAGAACAGAGCAGGGCAGGACAGGGTGGAATATATTTCTCACCTTAGATGAAATTGCCTGACACAGCTTGACACCACTGGAATACTACATTTCAAGAAACCTGTCTGATTTTTCCCACCAGAAATATTTCAGTTTTTCTGTTCCACGAAACATTCCAAATTTCAACTTTTCACCCCAATTAAGGGCAGAGACAAATTTCACGATGCTGGAATGTCTCACAATACTTACCATTTCAGTGGGCTCCAGTTAAGCTGATGGGGGTGTGTAACACAACACTCAACCTCTAACTCCATCATTCTTATAACTGGAGAGCTTCAATATGGGTTTGAATACAAAAGTCAAAACTAGCTGCTGGCAAATCTGAACAGGGCTTTCTCTGGGCTCATGAATTTCATGTTATGCTTACAGAAATAAGAGACATTGTACATAAAATTTATAAAACCAAAAAAACCCAAACCAACAAAAACATGGGCTATGCATTCTACATTCACCTTGCTCTAGTCATCACAAACTATTTCCAAACACATCAGACACATGCCTCTCTCTACCCTATTTCAAGACACACTACTTTGTCAGTGCTAGATTTACCAAAATAGATATTAATGGCTTTATCTCTCATTTTCAGATTGACCCAAGAGCTTGGCAGGTTACTTGAAATAGCTGCTAAAGTCAGCTCACATTTGTCACACATTGAAGTCACAGGTATCGGACTTGTCAGCTGAATTTACCTATTTGGTGTCAGAGAAAACCAAATTGCTATTAATACACCACAGGAAATGCCCTGCTCCCAGGATACATAATGCCAAAGGTCACCACAGCGTTCACCTGGAGACCTGCAGGATAAAAAAGGGAAAAACTGGTTGTCATGAAGTTTGCAGGCATCCTGACAAAAACAAAACTGTCGGCTGCTGCTTTTTTATATTTCCACCAAGTATTTCTTTGGCTGAAGCTTTATTAGCCAGACACGTTAGGGCTGAAGGTTTTCTTTGGCCCATCGCATTTTCTATTACACTTGTTAGACTTCATTCTGGGCCTCAAGTCTCTGCTCTTTAGACATACTTAGTTTTACATCTGTTTGGCCTATTTGCTGGAGATGTAAGATGGCTGACAGCAGTCAGTTATAGTCAAAGTCTTAAAACCAGAGAATAAACATTTAACCATTATTCTAACAAGTAAAGCACACATTATAGTGACATGATACATTTAAAAACCAACAGACCCTCCAGCAGGAAAAAGCTGTAAGAAGGGAGCTGAGCTTTATGCACAGCTTTTTGATAAAATTATTGGCTGTAAGTCTTGTACATGTTTTTGTCTTCCTCTGCACATCCATTTATTGAGCTGCCTCTTTGATGGACACATGGCCACACAGAAGATGTGCAAAGCAATGTCAAAGTCTGTGTAATAATTTTTCAATCACATGGTGTCACAGTGAATCATCTCTAATAACAAAGGTTCCTTGCAGGATGATGACAGGCCTGAAGAGGATATTGTAATACTGAGTCTGTCATGAGTGATGCAGTTTCAAGTTTTTTCCTATACTTTTGTCCTGCCAGTCACTTGTCTGAAAGCACCAAACAATGAAGAGTGGCAGCAGCGTCCTAGGGAGAGCAGGATGGTGACATAAGTTCAATAACCAGGGATTGTATCCCAGAGATCAAATGAAAGCCTGAAAGAGTTTCACACACACCACTTGTCAGGCCAAGATTAGTCATTAGGCTTTCTTGTTGTCTTGGACTTTGAAGATCATATTCTTCCTGCTCTCCCAGCGCAGACAGTCAGAAGAAAATAGCTTCCACACTGAGACAAACTTTTAGGTTGCTCCAGGTGTGGTATCCCTCTATGTGATCTTCACCAAGACCCTTATGGAACTCTGTTCCATCCCCATCAGTGGGGAGCAGGAGTAGTAACTCCACACAAGCCAATCAATTAATTCTGGAATGCAGTATCTGAGTCATATGTGTACATTTCTTCATTGATATTGACTGCAGAAAACCTAAAGATGAGTAATAAATTCCAGGATCCTCTGGCAGCAATGGCTCGAGCAGCTGCCAGTCCCTACTCTCCATGAGGCTATCTGCATGCTGAGCCGGCATTGAACTGTTCCTGCTCAGCCTGGGCACCTCAAGACTGACTGGAAGCTTCACCACTACCTACATGGCTTTCTCCTATTCTCTCCTGCTCTCTGGGAGTGGAGACAGGGAAAAACAGCTTGGGGGTAACCCCAGCAGCTTCCCAGGTTTTAGAGGAGACTTGAGCATGAGGGCTATTCGTTATTGTTAAAAGGCAGTGAAGGGTAAGTGCTTCAGCCACCACCAAAAACACAGCCCTCACTCCTCCACTTCTGAGCTGAAGTCTCAGCAGCGTAATATTGCAAATACTTCTCCAGAAGATTTAGTTTCATGATACCCTAATGCATAGCAGTATGGTGGGATGCTATAGAGGGAGCCCATACGTATGTGGCTGGATTGAATTCCCTTAAGGAGAGATTGCGGCTGGCATCTTTGATGAGAAGATTTATTCATGCACGCGATGCAGCCAGTCTCCTCAGCTTCTATCTATTTTCTTGCAATTACAGGGACATATGGCTGCGTTTCATAATTAATTTCCACAAATTAGGGGCGTTCAGAGATGCCTGCTTAGAATAAAACAATCACGGGTTTCTGTGAATTTGCATTTGCATTCATTTATTTACAAATATCAGTAAGTTCCAAGGGCCACAAGGAGGCTTTACCCCTTCAAAACCCATTGTCTCTGGCACCCCAGGGCCCTCAGTGAATCTAAATAAAACTAGTTTCCTAACATTGTTTCAGAATATAATTTTTCGACAGCTGGGGACTGAGACACAAAAGTGTTTTGATTCAGCCGTGTAACAGGAACAGCAGCAGAGAAGATTTAAGTCTGAATGTTTTTTGCCAGAAGAGGAGAGTAATCTACAAGAATGATAAAAATAAGATCAATACTTCAGTTCATGTTTTCAGAATTACTCTTTTTTAAGTAGTAAAGATACTTTCCTTGCTAATACTACCTAAACATAATAGCATTTTACCAAAAGGAAGTACTGTATGCACAGCTGTAACTACTTGGATTTATGGAAGATCAGTGATTAGGTCTTCCCAAACAACAGAAATCCTAGAAAAGCTTACAGAAGAAGGCTTACCGAAAAAGGCCATGAAGATTTGCCTTTGGTTTGATTTTTCTTGAAGTATATGCAGTTTAGGGATACTAATGATTTAGTATGTGATACGTCGAAATAAATCTGGAAATAACAGGAAGGAATTTAGAGGTCCTGAAATTTCTCTAAATACCCAAAAGAATTCCTGGAGAATGAAACAGTGGAATAATTTCCCAGGTAAGCAGTTTCCCATTACATTCCAAATTTAATTACTGCCTTGGATGTAGCACTGGAAAAACAAAGAGTAGTGAAACAACCCTGCCCTGACAATAAATTGCTTCTATTTCAAACTTGCAAGATTATTAGGTAATTTTTTCTTTTTGATATAGAGACTGAGTAAAAGAGCTCTACACATTGCTACTTTTCAGTGGCTCTCCACAAATATCTTCAATTTCAAACAGAATATTCTGCTTTCATGGCTCACCACTCGAATATATTCTCAACTGATATTACATGAAATAGCACTGCAGAAAAAAAGGAAGAAAGAAAAAAGATCTGTTTCAGGAAACTAACAAACCCTTACTCGAATTATTGTGGAATCCAAAGAAGATTCCAGGTCTTTTAAAGATGAGGGGTTTTCCCCTCTCCATACAGCAAACATTCAGTACAGTTGGCAGCCAAAGGAATTATTCAGGAAAAACAAAACCAACAAACCAAACAAACAGAACAAAACAACAGTGCTCTAGGAAGGTGTTTAAATAAATACATAAAGATCGCTTTGTTCTAATCACTTATTTAGAGGAAAAATTCAGCGGAATTTGTTTGGCATTTCCGGATGATTGTTCACGTTAACGCAAATATTAAAGGGATAATTGCACTTAATAGTCTTTGTCTGCAAAATCATGGAAAAATTCAAGCTGAAAGGTACTCCTAGACGTTCCCAGTCCAACCTCCCCCTCAAAACAGGATCAGCTTCAAAGTTCTTCGCATTTGAGGTTTTATTGCCTTATATATCAGCTCTGGACAGTAACAGATAACTGGTGCTTAGCCTACGCTGTTTTGAGAAGAACCAGAGTGGCCAAAGATGACACTTTGGGTCAGTCTCCTCCTTTACAATCTGAAGGTAGATTGAACAAATCCATCTTAACCATGAAGTTTGCTTTTCTCTGGACCCCTATCCTCCTCCAGTAGGACATCCAGGCGATGTTCTTAGTGCATAAAGCCTGCTCACAACCTCTGGAGACCCACCTTGACACTGTTGGATGGCCATGGGGCTCATGAAGGCCAAATAAGGCCCATAACAGCCCAAGCCACCACCAGCCAAAGCCACTGCCAGTTAGCTGTCATAACAGCCAAGACAACAGGCAGCAGTGAGACAGAGGACCCAGCATACATGTGCCTGTTCCCAGACCCAATCTTTGCCCCTGTATGGCACAACAGCCATGGAATATGGGCCAGTGTCCTCCAGGAATACCCTCTCCCTCACTCTGACTGAATTACAGCCAGGCATACTAAATCCAAATTATTGTTCTTAACGCTGTGATGGATTGAAACAATGCAGGCGGTATTACAGAGGTGAGACTAACAGCGTTAGATCTCCAAGTCTCCAGCTGGATTTATTGCAGCCATTTACTCTAGTCTTTTTAAGCCCAGCTTTAATTCTCTCCTTTCTGCAGCTAAACAAATTGCACACACCAGCACACACAGAAACACATTTTCACAAGCAGTGAGTACCATGTAAGCCAAGTAATTCCAGCACTAGCAGCAGAAAGGGATTATGTAGCAATACAGAAAACAGCATAATAGAAATTTAATTCTGCAGGTTTAAAGCTTTGCAAAGATCATTTGTCCATGGAGAAAAATAACATCAGAGTAAAAGCGTGAGTGACTGAGTGCAATAGCTTAGGCACATCCCTCCCTTTTGCTCTAACAGATGTGACTTGGAAATTTCACACAGCTCTCCCCATGCAGCGGCTTCCTCCCAACTGCCAACAACACTGTGCAGGTAAGCAAACACAGAGGAAATAATGACAAGATGGAAAAGTAAATGAAGGAGAGAGGATCCTGAGTTATGTAACACTGCATTTAGAGGATTAATTGGGATGGGCTGATAAGGATAAATTGAATGTGTGCGAGCTACAGTAGTTTTAACTGAGCAGCTTTTCTCCAGGGAAGAGAGCTAAGTTTAAACCATCTGTCCAATTTCAGTATCATTTGCCAAGGAAATGATTAAATATTTTAAGATTAAATCAAAGCTTGGGGAATCAAGGCGGAAACCAAGAAATAAATGGTTTGGGGGGTGCTATACATGCAGTAATATGAAGTTGAAGGCTGATGAATTTTAAATGTCGTTTCTCCCTCTTGTGTGCACATCCACACGTACATGCTTGCCCACAGCAACTAAGTGAAAAGAGACACCAGGCACTTTGCAGCACCTGAGTGAGCCAAAGACCAGTGTACAGCAAGGGACCAGAAAAAAAAAAAAAACAGTGAGAAAGGCTGGAACAGCATGGAGAACCCAGAAAGGCACCAGGGGTGAGGGGTCCTCTCACTGGTGCTTTAATGGGAGCCCCAGCAGGAGAGCAAAGGTGGCAGCACTGACCATGGCTTCACTAAGGGGAAATCCTGCCAGACCAATCTGGTAGCCTTCTATGATGGAGCTATGGAACTGAAGGACAGGGGTAGAGCAGTTGATGTCATCTACCTGGACTTGTGCAAAGCGTTTGACACTGTCCCACATGACATCCTTGTCTCTAAGGTGGAGAGACATCAATTTGATAGGTGCACCACTCAGTGGATAAAGAACTGGCTGAATGGCCGCACGCAAAGAGTAGTGCTCAATGGCTCAATGTCCAGGTGGAGACCAGTAACGAGTGGTGTCCCTCAGGGATCGGTGTTCAGCCCGGTCTTGTTCAACATCTCTTTTGGTGACATGGACAGTGGGATTGAGTGCGCCCTCAGCAAGTTTGCCAATGACACCCAGCTGTGTGGTTCAGATGTTACACTGGAGAGAAGGAATGCCATCCAGAGGGACCTTGACATGCTTGTGAGGTGGGCTGATGCCAACCTGATGAAGTTTAACCATGCCAAGTGCAAGGTCCTCCGCCTGGGTGGAAGCAACCCCAAGCACAGCTACAGGTTGGGCAGGGAAGAGACTCAGAGCAACCCTGCAGTGAAGGACTTGGGAGTGTTGGTCGATGACAAAACGAACAAGAGCCGGCAGTGTGCACTCGCAGCCCAGAAAGCCAACCGTATCCTGGGCTGCATCAAAAGGAGCGTGACCAGCAGGTGGAGGGAGGTGATCCTGCCCCTCTACTCTGCTCTCCTGAGACCTCACTTGAAGTACTGTGTGCAGTTCTGGGGTCCTCAATATCAAAAGGACATGGAACAGTTGGAACAAGTCCAGAGGAGGGCCACGAGGATGATCAGGGGACTGGAGCACCTCCTGTATGAAGATAGGCTGAGAAAATTGGGGCTGTTCAGCCTGGAGAAGAGAAGGCTGCATGGAGACCTCATAGCAGCCTTCCAGTATCTGAAGGGGACCTATAGGGATGCTGGGGAAGGACTCTTCATTAGGGACTGTAGCGATAGGACAAGGGGTAACGGGTTCAAACTCAAAGAGGGGAAGTTTAGATTGGATATGAGGAAGAAATCCTTTACTGTAAAGGTGGTGAGGCACTGGAATGGGTTGTCCAGGGAAGCTGTGAATGCTCCATCACTGGCAGTGTTCAAGGCTGGGTTGGACATAGCCTTGGGTGGCATGGTTTAGTGTGAGGTGTCCCTGCCCCAGGCAGGGGGGTTGGAGCTAGGTGATCTTAAGGTCCTTTCGAACCCTAACTATTCTATGATTCTACGACCCCACAAAGTCATTGTCTAGTAGATTAAGAGTATTTCTGAAGTCTAATAAAGCATCTAATAAGGCTATAGCCAGTTTGTGGAAAAAAACAAGTTTTGTTGCTTCAAGGTAACTGAGGAAATAAGGGATCTTGGATGATGGCTCCTACACAAAGCAATTTCTTTGCTGCCTCGCATGTTGTGTCTGCCCCAAAGTGTCCATTCACCCCTTGTTTCAAGGTGTGAGGTGCTGGCCAAGGCAAGGGGGATGTGAAGGAATAGCAGAACAGAGCTACTGCACCTGTAAGTCCTCTAACATCTGCTGGTGTAAGCAGGGTGGCCAGTGTTCATGCTTCCCTGCCTGTTCAGAGCATAGTAGAAAGATTTCCTTACATCTGAAAAGCATCCAGCGGCTGGGACTGAAAGTAGGCTGGTTGAAAGGATTGCCTGCTCAAAGTGGAGAAAGATTTGTCTAAAGTCACTTAGCTAGCTTGACAAATACAGCACATTTCATTTTTCATTTAAACACAGCAAACACACTGTCTCCATCACTGAATGATGCTGGTGAGAGTTCAGTTATGATTCAATTTCAGATTAAGAAAGCTAAATTTTAGATGTCTACATTTTGCTGAGTGTATATACTCCCATCACAGCCAGTGGAATTTTAGAGATCATTTTGGTTCTCTAATCACAGCTGCTGGGTGCCATTTGAGGGACCTCAGTAAATCTGCAGAGGACTGGTGGGTATTTCACAATGTCTGCAAAGACCTGTGATTTTCTAGAAACTGCCTGGGACCAACTAGTACCCCTGAAGTGGTGAAAGATGCCTGTTGTTTAGGACACTGCATCCCACCCCTAGCCAATGTAGTCTACACCGTCTAAGGAGCAATTCAGCTGAGCAGCCAGCTCACCCCACTTTAGGGGGAGCAACCTCATTCTCCAGGCTCCATTGATCTGACCACACAGCTCCCTAACAATGGCCATGAGGAAAGCAGCTTGTCTCCCTATATACCTGTCTTTGATGTTCTATCCAGTTTTAGAGAAGGGAAAGGAACAGGCCCTTCTTCATGACTGCACAGACTTCCCTGCTACACCTCTGAGTACTGGAGCAGGGCTCAGCTAGCACTGTTGCTCAGCTCAGCAGGTGATGCAGGCAGTGTCCTAGTGCCCTAAATACCATCATTGGCAGCAGGGCATCAGCCCACAGTGTCACCTTTTCCCTAGAAGGCTTCATCCTACTCCTGACCTCTCCATCTTTGATATCTCCAGCACTGGGGTCTCCCTTGTCATACCAGGGTGGACTTTATTGCTAATAAAGGCAACCTTTATCTGTACCTCGGGTACCCTTAGGACACACTCACTGCGGGTGAATAGAGAGGTGTTATGGTTGCATCGTAATTTAATCGGGGGCCATGTGATGGCAGAGATTTTTGCATAAAGCCTCAAGTTGCAGCTCCAAGTATGGAATGGAGAAAAGTTGCTTTTATTTCTTGTTACTATAAAGAATGTTTGTATCCCTTCTGCCTATGGAAGAAACCTGGACCATGTGAAAGCAAAAGAAACCAATGAACCCAAGGTGAGCACCATTATTATTTTCCCCTAAAATCTGACGGCTTTTAACCCAAACTTGTAATGGACCAAGAACTCTTGTTCCTGGCAATGCCATACGAGGAGAATTAATCTCTGCTTTATCTGTCATTTGTCTGGCTTGTCACTGAGAGCTCCTTTCACTGGCTGTGAAGAGAAGCAGGCACCTTCATAGGGAGACTCAGACAGGTCTGGATATAAACCGTCATGGATATAAAACTTGACTAACTCTGGGCTAAGAACAAATAATTTCTTTGCTGTTCACTGCTGCAAACTCATAATAGATATCTTCGGATGTGTCAGGTTGTAAGAAATAAATGCTATTTGGGTAGGGCAGCCAACTCCTTAACCTCATTAGTTACAGGGGTTTTCTAATTGCTGGTTTTGTCTTCCCTCAACAACTGTCTGCATTTCCTGATGTCCAGCCAATTAATTCCATCAGCTTCCCTTTCACCCTTGTTAAATACTGATCTGTTCACAGAAGTTTTCACATCACCTCTTAGTCAGAACTACTTTGTTACCACATTTGGTTTTACCGATGAGCAAAATACTGTTTTTCTGTAACCATCCAAACAATTTTTTCATGTTATTAGTTTTGTTTCTTTGGTACTTACCAAGTACCCAGATCATACAACCACGTGTTGGACTTTCCTTCCACTTGTACAAAATACGTCTAACTGGCTGGGGCACAATCACTTGCACCCTGGAAAAAAATCAGTATGTGTTCAGTGGTAATTTTCTCTACCCTTAAAACAACTCTGCTAATTACCTTCTCCACAGAGCAAATAAAAGGCTGGCCTTCCTCCGCGGAAGGAGTATTTTTAACTTATAAAACTAAAATTGCACAACATATTGTAATTATCAGTACTGCCAAGGCTATTTTATTACTGGCAGCACGAGTTCCTGAGCATCTTGACTGGAATGGCGAGGCATGAGAAAGCACAGCTGAGGTAAACAAATTCTTAGCATAGCCAATTTGGTGAAGAAAACACATTTGCAAAAATGCATTTGCAAATATAGGAACTTTTAATGTGGGAGTATCTAATGCTTTCTTTTCTTATTAAAATACAAAAAGTAGGTATTATTATGTATGCTGGAAAACATTCTTCCTGATAAAAAAGTCCCTTAACCGCTGAATTTTTCTTCACTTCTGACAATATTATTTATTTCTAGCCCAGACTTTCAATTTCATGAAGGAAACAAAGGCTGTATTTCTTCCTGGCAAATCTAAAATAAATGAGAAATGTTCTGACGGAGACAATCTTCATAAAATTATAGATTGTATTTTCTTCTTCCATTGCAAAATGTGTTGAAAAATACAGTCTAAAATAGCCCAAGCACAACCACTCTGTGTGTCTATTTTAAAACTGGATTATTGGATATTTTTTCCTCTCTGTTAGGTAATACCTTCTACTCAAAACAGTAGCTTGCACGCGCTAAGACTGAAGTTTTGCTAGAGCTATTTCAGGGGAAAACTATAGAAAAAAGGAAGAAAGATATAACCAACTAGATTTGCACTTTTTTGTTTTCCAGTAATTTCTATCTTATTTTTAGAGACCTTTGTTGTTGGAAGACAACAAAACAAAAGAAACTTTATGGCTGTAGGTAGACCCCTCCAAACTGCTGGTCACCAGGAGCCTTGAAGTGAAAATACAAGCCCTAATGCAGTCATTGAGGATTGAGAATCTATCTGCAAGCTTTCCATCAGAGCAAAGGGCTCCTTGGTGGTGTTGTCTAGGGGAAACAAGCACCTCTTCCAGCACTTCCTGATTAGTCCCAACCTCTACTGTTTGTACCAGTTCTGCTTAAATAATTACAGTGTGTTCCAAGCTGGTGTGATATTGATGTGGGACTGTAGTAAGAGGATGTAAGAAGGCTCCAGCAGGAAAAATAAAAGGGGGCTGAGAGACCAGGACTCACATCACAAAACAACCTTGACAGCCACTAAAAAGCTCTGGTTTACAAGTTGGCTTCATTGATTATTTTAATTCATTTTTCTAGCTCCAAATGCAAATAACTTCAGGGCATAGCTGGTGGAAAACTTTTCAACCCTGCCAGACCTCCCTGAGACATTGTGCTGGGCAGCCAGACCAAGAAAACGGGGCTGTAGCTGGAGTTTGACAATACACCACCCATTGGCTGCTACATGAGGTGCTGCCAAGAAAAACCCAAGGCACTTTCATTTCTCCATCATAGAGCTGGTCAGCAGAAACCCATCTGGGAAGCACAGGCTCAGGGCCCCAGCATGACCACAGCCCTGCACTGTAAGCTGAGTTCACTAGTCCTGCAGCACAGGGATCTTATTGAAACAGTCTTTTTGGATGACTAACAACACAAAGAAGGGGAAGGAGCAACATATCTCCCAGCAGCTCAACCAGAGAGCGGCTTCCCTGTCTCCTGCTGCAGCAGCTGGAGACACTGTGGCTGAAGGGACCTCCTGTGCAGACACGGGCTGTGGACCTCAGGCCATGGATCCCAGACTAGGCTCCACCAGCATCTCCAAGAAGAGTGTAGCCATGAGTATGGCTTTTTGCTAAGCTCCATCTCCTTGGACTATCCCTCTGTCAACCAAAGCATATCCAATATCATACTATTATTGCTTGTCAGATGAACTGGTCCTGGCATGGAAGGATCACAGACAGCACAAGGCAAAATAAATAAAGCTAAATAAAGCTGATACACTGCCTGCTTTCACTTGCTAAAGTAAGTTAAGCATCTCTTCTCCCAAGGCAAGAGAGGATTCAGGACTATGAAATCTGTGGTGTTGCTGCTGTTACTGTACCTTGTTGTATGCGCATGTGTGAAATAGGCAAAACTCCTCAGATCTTCTGTAGAGCAGAGGTGTGGGTTTGTAATTTCTCCACATCCGTGTAAAACTGCAGGCTAAACGACCGAAGAAAACTCAAACTGAGGAGCTCTGAAACTGTGCTGCAGGAATACCTGTGCCTGACGAGGCACCTCACTGCGCTCTGCAAGTTCATGCCTCTGCTGGCATAACCATGTAGGGATCACATCGCAGCTCACCAAAATACCTACCCACCTCCCCCCTGCTGGTGTGTGCCTCTGCATTGCTGAACCCAAAATCACTGTTAACCCAAGAACGCCATGCTCTCCCTTTCTGTTATACCCCACACCATTTACTTCAGCAGCTTTCAGGCAAGACATGCATTCTTCCAGCTTTTTAAGTCCCAGCTGAAAATCACTGAAAGCTTTGCTAACCTGAGAAACAGCAGGGAAAGGGATATGGAGAAGGGAAATGAGTTTTAGTACAGAGAAGTTCTGCGTGACTTCAAGACCGGGGAAATACGTAAGACTGAAAAAGAGACACAACCAATGCAACAGTCTTGAAAGAAAAGCAGAAATGCAGACAGAAACTTAGCAGGGGTTGGGGAAGTTGTAAATCTGGGAATTAGCAACTGTAACTGAACCTCAATACTGAGAGACACTGGAGAAACTGAGACAGGAATAAGTCCTGTAACTTAATTTCAGTGCCCCAGAAAGCCAGCCGCAGAAACAGGGCTAACCCTCCCTAGTCCCGGTTCGCTGCCCTTTGGAGTGAGCCTGCTACATTTGAGAGGTGAACCCCACCTCCTCACGCTTCTGCCCAAAGCAGAGAGGGTTAAAATTGCCTTAAGTGAAATCAGGGAATAATCACTAACTTCAGTAGGAGCCTGTCTCCAGCCCTAAAACCTGCCTTGATGATAATATATTCCCACGTGATCTTACCAAATTGTTATGCTTAAGTTGAACACGTCATCAGAGGAGGGCCTTCAAAATCCATGTGATGCAAGAACTGGTGTCTGCTGCCTCCCTCAAGTAGAGAACACGTCTATTAGCAGGATGCTTCACAGGAAGGTCTTTCCACAAAAGAAGTGGTATGACTAAAGTGCCTTGCTAAATGTACAAAATGCACCCAAGGTTGTACCACAATGACAATCTCATCTATGTTTTCAAAACACCTGCAAATTAAATGAATTTTGAAGGGATCTGAAAATTATCCTCTCTTCCCCCAGTATTAGGGAGGAGCATTGCTGCTGAGAACAACTTTTATTGATACGACTTTAAATAAAGAGATAGGGCAAATGAAAATCATAACAAAAAAATAATCAGCATACAGCGCTCCCTTTTACATACTTTCTTCTATTATTGAGTAAAGTTTTATGTGATGGCTTTGAAACTAAATCTAGAGTGTGTCTCATGCATCAGACCAGCTAACTATAAGATACTAAGACACTTGAAAGTCAGAAATGTAGGTGATGCTGGTAACATCTTTATACAGTGCAATAACAGCGTTCAGTCACTCAAGGTCTTTCATTTTTGGAGCTGCCCTATATGAGCGTGACATTCATTAGTTCAAATCTATATCGTGCTACAGCAGTTTGAAAGAGAAAAGTCACTAGCAAGAGTATTAAAAATTGCATGAAGGAGTCTTTCCCTCAGGCATTTCTTTCAAGGTCAAAAAGCCTCGCTCTTGTTTTTTCTGCTGACATGAAAACATTCAGAGGGGTGATGAGACACGAAGACCCACACCTAATCCAGCCCTTTAATTTTGAAAACCCTTCATCTTCACAGAGTGTTTCAAATGTGGCTTTGTTTGATCCCCGTGAAATTAAAAAAACCCCATGTGCTGTGTTCCCTGATAGAATGTACACAGAGGAAACTGCACAGGGATTGGCAGAGCCTCATGAATAAAAACTGCTCCAAACCTTCCTTCACTCAAAGCGGAAGAAAACATTTATGACAATTGAAAGGCATGGCGAGGGTTGCATCTTTCAGCTTCTCTTTTATTGTCCTCTTTGCTTGCAGCAAAGCAAAGTTCACTCTGTCTGTTACGAGGAACCCTGTCCCCCCTATAGGCTCGCACCTGCTGGGGAATGCTTGCTGCCTGGAGCAGGCTCTCCGCTCTTCAACCCCTATCCCCAGTCCCTGCTTCCTCCATCACCTAGTCCTTGGAGGCCCCTCCAAACTAGCATCCATTCCCTGGGACCACTGGCAGCATCAAAAGGAGAAACACGCCCATTTGGGTTCCTCTGCCAGATGAAGCACAACTATTCCCAGTGTGCCATAAGACGTGGAGAAGTCAAAACGTACAAAATTCTGTGAAAATATGATTTATAGAGCTCTATAGGGGCAACTGCATCAGCATTAAAAATAGAGCTTGTCAATATTTTATGACTTTCCATTTCTCTCACCTCCAGCCTTTTTCTGCAGAAAAAAAGGGCCTTTCTTACGGTGCAGACACATTTTTTCATTAGAAGTTCAGTTTTCTGATGAGTGAGTTTATCTAAATCACGCAGCAGGAAAGAATAAGATTTTGAAAGTATTAGTGTGATTTAGGTACTTAAATC
Organism: Ara ararauna; assembly: GCA_028858755.1. Lineage (NCBI taxonomy): Eukaryota > Metazoa > Chordata > Aves > Psittaciformes > Psittacidae > Ara > Ara ararauna. The sequence goes on from CM054379.1 coordinate 29,898,920, forward strand.
CTCTTCTGTAACAATGATGAAGACCCTGCTCCACCAATTCAGTAAATTCAGCTTTAGGGCTCCTATGCAAACACAGAAGTACCAGGAGCAAAATAACCTTTGAATGTGGCACAAATTCACTCCGCAAGTTTCAAGTTCCTCCAAAAAAATTGAGACCTTTATGCGTCCAGTTGGTAGGCTGGTGTTGAGTACCACCACTCAAACTATCCTAAGTTGAGACCAGGGGTGGTCTTTCCGTCTTTTCCTGAAGACAGCACACAAGCATGAAGCTGGTGTAGTCTCTGTGTTGTGTGCTCTGGTTAGTTGACAGTGTGATTCATTCCTGGCATGCCCTGCTGGGTGACCCTCAATGCTCAGGGCCCTCTCCCCTCTGCCATCCCAATCTTCTCATATTTGCAGTTTGAGGGATGGTGCAGATCCAAGTCTTCACAGGGCTGTGATGGATTCAGGATTATGGAAATGAACAGGACTTTGCAAAAGAGAAAAGCTAAGGTTCTCCAAGAAGAACTCAGGATATTTATTCTGGATCATTAGTTGATAGCATAGCCTTACAAATTACAAGAGCATCAAGGAGAGAGAATCAAGTGACAGCAGTCTCTTGGGGAGGGTGATATACATGGCAATCCAATCTGAGCTTACTGAAATCAGAAGGACCTAGGCTCCCCTCTAAGACTTCTGGCACCTCTATCAGGTGCACACGTTCATTACCCCTGCACTGCTGCAAGTGCCCAGAGCTCCAGCCCCACCATCCCTCCAAGTCAGGACCAGCTCCTACCTGCAGGCTGCCCCCAGCACAGGCAGCCTGAGCTCAGCCAGCATTCAGCGCACACTGTCACTGGCATTCTGATTTATATCACATAGGGAAGAGGAAAAAAAAGAAACAATAACACTACCAAACCAGTGGAGTTTTCCATGCTATGGCAGGATTCCCTCATGGCTTTAAACAAGTTCAAACTGAAACTTTCTGCAAGGCTGGAAAATTAGATGCCACACTATGAATGGACTCATGACCATCTTACAGGCCTGAGCTCTCAATGCAGCCTTACCCTCATGAGTGCATATCAGAGTGACCTTCCCATACCTACCCCCTGGCAGAACATTACATCTTTTGAGACCATTGCCTCTCTAAAATTTTGGTGGAACTTCTGTGTGCATGCAGCGCTTCTCTCAGAGTTGGAAAACAGATGACCCCAAGCAGACTGCAATGGTAACCTTTTTTCCATAGGAATCCAGCCTGAAATCTTCTGTTGAAAAGTCCAATCATGCACAGGAAGGAGGTACACAGCTACAGTTAGTGCAGTGGATGGCTGGGCAGCCAGAATCAGCCCAAGGAGCTGCTGCTCCTCTTCCCATAAAGTTCACTCAGGAAAGACTGGATGCTTCAGAACCCTTGGCCGAATCACAGCTGCATCCAGGCTCAGCAGTCCCCAAGAATTATGAGCAAGACCAAAAAGAGCATCCTGTAAAGTGAGAGCAGTTGCCACTGCTGAGCAAGCCAAAGGACATGAACATGTGCCCCAAGCTGCTGCACACAACCATGCGGATTCTGTGCAGCTCAAAGTCCATGAGGACTCAGGAAAGTCCCCATCATGCTGCAGATGAGGAGGAAGGACACACAGGGGTGGCAGGTGAAGAACAGCCTGACAGCACACAATGCCATGCCCCAGAATAGCCTGGCACTTCTCAGACACAAGTCTCAGCTTTACTGGGCTCAGTCCAGCAAATCCATTTACTCCAATCTAATGCTCGTTTTTTCACCCTCTAATTTTACAATAACTTTCTGACACAGATAGCCTCTGTACTGTGTGTAGAGAAGGCTTCAGTGTTGACCTTTAAAGATAATGGCTCTCTCTGCATTTGAGATGTTTGCGCTTGTACACTTCAAGCCAGATCTGGGGCTGACAAGCACTGTGAGAAAAATTGCTGCCACTCCTGTCAGGCCAATCAGAGCTCCAAACAGAGCACACATACTGGTACAGTAGGTCTGCCATGGGGAGAAATCCAAGGGAGCTATCCTGCCCCGGGATCATGATGCTTCTCGCAATTCAGTAGAGGAAGATGCTACTGCTACTGTTTGGGCAGCAGCAGCATCTTTCCAACTGCAGTGGCAATATCTGGAAGGCAAAAGAGCTTAAGAATCATCACTGGCTCAGTGCTCACAGCCAGTTTCATTTCCTTCCTCATAACAACCAGGCAAGATGCTGAAGTGAACAGCTCAGCTGCCCATGTGATGCTTTCCTGTCAGGAATAGATTTCAGTGGCTCAAAGCCTTCTCAGGATAAGGGACCATAGCACTGAGGTTACTGTCATTGCCGCTATCAGGCTAATCTCATTCATCATACATTCTAACCCACTGTGGTTTTGTGTCCCAGTAGAGCCTAGAAGCACTGTGAGAACTGACAAACTCAAGAAACTGGTGTTCCAGGGAACTTTCAGCCTAGAAGAAACATGTAAGAGAAAAAAATAACATTAAAATACTGTCCTGTCCATCCTTAGCCTGGCATTCTGAGCACGGTGCTCAGCATCGAGTCTTGATGAGAGGCTATTTTCTCTTTATTCACCTTGCAGAATAACACAGTCTTACAAAAGCCAATGTATTAGATTTCTTCACATTTTAATGATCAGGGGACTGGAGCACCTCCTGTATGAAGATAGGATGAGAAACTTGGGGTTGTTCAGCCTGGAGAAGAGAAGGCTGCGTGGAGACCTCATAGCAGCCTTCCAGTATCTGAAGGGGGCCTATAGGGATGCTGGGGAGGGACTCTTCATTAGGGACTGTAGCGATAGGACAAGGGGTAACGGGTTCAAACTCAAAGAGGGGAAGTTTAGATTGGATATGAGGAAGAAATCCTTTACTGTAAGGGTGGTGAGGCACTGGAATGGGTTGCCCAGGGAAGTTGTGAATGCTCCATCCCTGGTGGTGTTCAAGGCTGGATTGGACAGATCCTTGGGTGGCATGGTTTAGTGTGAGGTGTCCCTGCCCCTGGCAGGGGGGTTGGAACTAGATGTTCTTAAGGTCCAACCCTAACTATTCTATGATTCTATGATTTTGCTAGTAAGATATATGAGTGCTAATACCCTCTGCTAAACCAACACAACCTAGAGCATTAGGTGACTACATAGCTGAAGGTAAATAGGAACTTTCATTACCTGATAGGAAGGAGACTAATCTTCCTGAGGCAGAAATGTTTATTTTAAAATCCTGAAATGACAAAACCAGAACGTTGGCTTTACAATTATATATTTTTCAGCAGGCCTTCATGCAGATGGAAGTCTTCATATAACATAAACCTGCATTAGAGACTAGTATAGAACAGAAAACACTTTAAATCTGCACAGGAAGGCTTAAAGGCAATAAATACCTGTTCAAAGAGGGAAGGGGAAATAAAAAGAATGCCTTTTCCCCCACTTGTGTAGACAGCAATTAGGAACTCTTATTTAACACCAACAGGCACCAACAACTGGAAACACAAAGTAGCTATGATAAACAGGCAGCAGCAGTCATACTGTGGTGTGGTACAAAAGCATAGACACAGCAGAAGCCCCAGGAATCAGCTAGTCTGCATCTCTCTCGCTCCTCAAGGCAGGCTCAGGTCTGCTCTAGTGGGTCCTGATCCATCTCTATGCTGTGCAAAAGTAATGTTGCTGGTAGAGATCTGGGGCCACGTCTTCAAGTATCTCTTCGTCTGCTAGACAAGGATATCCTCCAAGACTAAAAGACTGCTCTGGAAGGCTTGGAAGATGCAAAACCACAGTGAGATACACATGACTTCTGTGAAGAAACAGTGGTTTTGTGGCTCAAACCCAGCTGCAGGCTTAGTGCAGCAAGGACTTCATGCACCCAGCGCAGAACAAGTACCCAGCAGCATCAGTCAGGGTCAAACCTCTGCAAATAGGTAAGGGAGGTCTTAAAAACTGAATCATAATGACACAGCTTTGGCTCCTCTGAGAGCTTGCCAAACATCCACCCATCTGCAGCTCCACAGCTCCTTGTCAAACATGGGCAGGTCCTTAACTGGGCGTTCAGAGCAAGTGTCCCCTGTGCAAATGAAGGCTGAGCCTGGCACTGTGACATTGCAACTCTTCACTTAGCAGGCAGGCAATTATTGTTTAATTGTATCTGATGAGTGACACACACAGGCTCCACTCTGTTCAAAATTTGACGTATCATTTTATTTATCATAGCAGCTTCTACAGTTCTACAAATGGATGACACACAATCCATTATCACTTTGGGAGCATTATTATTCATGCAAACATGTCCCAGAACCTTGGACATTTTTTTAATTCCTCTTTTTTTTCCCCTCACATTCCTTTTAAATTCAGATTGCAAATTCCCTATCTTGCCAATGAGATTTCCTCCTCCTCACCAACCCAAAATAAATTAGAGAACAAGCTGCTATCTCTAAAAGCTTTATAAATAAAACATACAGCACATACACACACAAAGGCTACAATTTTAGAGTACATTTGTATCCCGGATGGGTTTAGAGATGTCATTGCAAATGCACAGATGCTACCAGGGAGCTTAACAAGTGCTATGGGGTTGACATCCCATCAGATTGCGGCCCTCTGTCGCACTTTAGGCTTCCCAGAGCAGAAAGTAACATGCCAATTGCCTCTGTCAAAGAGAGAAAATAGTGGTAGCCACACCAGCAGATTCATCAAGGAACAGAACTAAAGTTACTCCTTCCTGGCTCAACTAAGTGAAAATTAAGACAGTTTAAAAGAACGCTAGAAGTTTTCTGGAACTGGCTGAATCACACCATTCATAGTGGTTAGTGCAAACACTTGCTTTTCTCTTTGCTTCAAAAGGAAATATTTTTCCTTAAAAAAAAAGTTTTGGTTTATTTTCTTCTCTTTTCCAACAGAAAACTGAAAAACCTGAAGAGAGAACAAGAAAAGAAGAAAGTAGTTCCACAGCTAAGAAATCCTGTTTGTTTGGGGCTTTTTTCACAAACTTGTCCTGATTTTTAACCCAGTTAACAGAAGCTGCTGTTTTGGCATCGTCCATCTGTTGGAGATGCACACTGGGGACAGCTGCCAGAGGCAGCCCAGCAGAGGGACCAGCTGCAGCAAGGTTTCCTTCCCATGGCATCTGACACAGCCTGGACACTGACTTAAACCTTTTCATGGCTTCCAGCCTTCTGAACACTCAGAGACTGAAAAGGCAGAAAGGACAAAGGAAAAGAAGAAAGAAAATTGGAACAGGAGAAAAAAACTCTGCTCCAAATTGAACAGCCTGAAGTTTCTTATGTAAACCCATGTTCTTAAAAACTAAGATTTCATCCATCGAAAGCAGTCATGTATCCTCCGATGCCACTAGTAGCTACCGCAGGTGAGAAGGTGGCCGGCTCACTGCATGCCTGCCCAGGAATCACAGGGGTTGTCCAAAATAAGCGCTCAAATAATCACCATGTTCTTTTAAGGGCTTAAAAGGACTCTGAGGGATCAAAGAGTTGGATTCACTATGAGCTGGTGAGGCACTGGCACAGGTTGCCCCATGAAGCTGTGGCCGCCCCATCCCTGGAAGTGTTCAAGGTTAAGCCAGATGGGGCTTTGAGCAACATAGTTGGTTGGGTTGAGAGGCTGCATGAAAAGCCCTGATGCTGACTAACCCTCTGCAGAGGGAAGCATCTGGCCTCACTGGCATTTCCTATGAAATAGGATACACACAAACTTGTGCCATCTTTGTCTGCCACAAAATAGGGGCACATCACCCATGTGGGTGCCTGGTTTTTTGGACAACGCTAGCCTCCTGGCCTAAGTGAAGGCTCACAGTAAACAGAGCTACCAAACACCTCCTTCTACTCCTGTTAGATTCATTAGCTTCCAATTTCACTGTATTTCCCCTGTTCTTGGGTTTGGAGGAAGAGGAAAAGACACCTTGCAGACCTTTGGTACCATCACGCAGTATCTCTAAGCTATTCTCCCAGCTTGTTTTGCTCAGCTCCTTTGCAAACCAGACAGGCCCAGCCTCCCTTCACACAAACCCTCCTGTGCTTTCAGCCACAGGGGCTTATCCCACCCTATGTCTGTCACACATTTTAGTAACGGGGGCCTGGCATATGCCCCAGCTGATTCCAGACACCTACTTCAGTACCTGCATTGAGAACCTGACCTTGACTAGATGGGCATCCTCATGCTTGTAATCCCACCCCACAGAGGCAGCCTTTGCGCCTCCAACTCTGGTGTGGGAGCTGAGCCCATGATCAAGCTCCCCACAGTACACAGTGTGGCACTGCCTAAGCATGCCTGAGCATCCATCAAGGGCAGTAAGAGGAGATAGGAGGCTCCAACCAAGGGAACAGCAACAAGATGAGGTACCCATATGGAACAAAGCGCTCATGCTCTTGCTACCAGGTGGTTTAAGGAGCTGCCTTCCTGCCTCTCCAAAGCCACTTTTGTCTACCTGTTATTCACTGCTGCTCAGCACAGTCTTACTGGGACACAGCTGCAGCTGTCACTCACACGCAGACAGCTACAGTGCTACAGCTTAAAGCCCGACTCCAAGGAAAGGTGGCAACAGGCAACAGACAAAGAAGACAATCAAGCTGCCATCTTAAATGTGATTGTAGCAATTCAAAGGAGCTATTTTAGTCAATCCACTGGTTGATGGCTTAGCAGCACTGGCACAAGGTCAAATCTCAAATGGGTGAGAGCATTTCTCTGATGTAGTCATTTATTTCTCCATTTCCAGTCTCCATTTCAACTTGAAAATCAGCACTAAAAAGGAGAGAAATCAGCTTTCCATCTAAAAAAGACTTGTAAGAAAGCACAAGTGCCAAGCATGCCTCCTCTCCACCCTTGACTCCATTCATACCAACCCAGCTCTCTAACCTGCTGCAGCTGCCACTTCTTTAGTGGTGAGAAATATTTGCCATAGACATTGCAGAATGTTACAGAAACACTGAAGAGCAGTGCACTGAAGAGCACTGGAGATCAATTGAACAGCCTTATCCCTAAGCAGCAACACATTGAAATGCAGGAAAGATAAGTGATAACCAGCAATGGGTCAACGCAATGCGCCAGCTTCATTAAAATTGATCTACCTATAAAAATAAATCCTGAAGTACAGCTAGGGTTTCATCTTGCTTGCTTCTGATCTTCAGCATCAGCTGGTGATAACAAGATGACTAGATGAAGGCAACAGAAAACATGGTATTAATTATATCAACTTTTCACTTCTAGGTACTGAAGTACGTCAAAATCTTCACACCTTCAGAGTTCAGCATTCAAAGCAAGCTTTTTGGCTCATGTCCCTCCATCTCAGAGGACAGGAGAATGCAACTGAAGCAGTACTCTGTGATCAGTCCCTCTGATCCTCTGACCATGCTGCCCTAGAGGGTCATCTTTCACTCCAAAATCATCTTTAGCCTTCAGACAGAATTGATTAAAAAGTTTCTTAAATGACATAGCAGAGGGAGACTGAAATGGCTGTAAAACAGGAAGAGTGTGGAGGAGCCCAAGATGTTATTCTTGGCTTTGACAGGTCTGTGGGGACATGTCTAGGTGGGACTCTGAAGTAGACAAAGCAGCAGATGGTGGTGGTGGCAGATGAAAGACTTCCTCTCATCACTGCTGTTTCCACGTTTGGAGGAGGCATTTTATAAGCATCTATCCCAGCCATCCTGGATGATATTTCTACATGTCCTTCCCAGCTGTTTCTATCTGAATCCCTCAAGTATTTTATATATGTCATGGTTTAACGGCAGTCAGCAACTAAGCCCCACACAGCCCCTCACTTATTCCCCTGCCCCCCCAGGGGGACAGGGAGGAGAATCAGAAGGGTAAAAATGAGAAAACTGGTGGGTTGAGATAAAGACACTTTAATAGGTAAAAGCCACATGCACAAGCAAAGTAAACCAAGGAATTTATCCGCCACTTCCCACTGGCAAGCAGGTGTTCAGCCATCTCCAGGGCTTCATCATGTATAACAGTAACTTGGAAAGACAAAACACCATCACTCCAAACATCCCCCCTGCTTCCTCCCTCTTCCTGCAGCTCTATATGCTGAATATGATGCCATATGGTATGGGATATCCCTTGGGTCATTTGGGATCAGCTGTCCCCTTGTGTCCCCTTCCAATTCCTTGTGCACCCCCAGCCCATTCGCTGGTGGGGTGGTGTGAGGAGTAGAAAAGGCTTTGACTCTGTGTAAGCCCTCCTCAGCAATAGCTAAATCATCCCTGTGTTATCAACAGTTTCCAGCACTAATCGAAAACATAGCCACATCCTAGCCACTGTGAAGAAGATAACTCCATCCCCACTAAAACCAGCACAGTATATTTGCTGAAACTGGGGCAGCTGCTTTCAAAAGCAAACAGGACTGTGACTGTATCCTTTGACGAAACCATCTCACTGATGCTGTTACAGGCATCCTAATTTACTGATCTTCACTTTACTAGAGGTTCCCTAGGAAGGGTTGGGACCAGAAATGGGATCACACCTCTGATGGAGGTGAAACACTACACCTGAGGGGGTTTTGACCCTGGAAGTAATTTCAATCCAGGAAAGAATTTCACAGATTTGCTTTCCTACACCACCTTTTCCAGTCTCCAAGAGAAACAGTTCCCTTCCCCACTGCCTTTTATTCTGCTTTTTTCGTGAGATGAAACTGAACAAACCTGATTGATTGGGACATATGACATGACAAGCAAATAAAGACCATTTCAAGTGAGCATTTTTCATTTATACTCCTCTATCCTATCACACTAAGACTATTGACCTTAAGAATATCAGTTTAACATGCCACTTCAGAAAGATCTACATATGCACTAGTGTTAAACTGCTTGAAAGACATATTAAATCAAATAAAGATTGACAGCTGGCTGCTTTTATCCTACCACGCAGTGAAGCGCTGTTTACTTCAGCATTTACATGAAATATAGAAGATTGACAAGGGTGTATCTCATGGCCTGTGTGTCTCTCCAAAGCACACCTATCTTTACATAAATAACTTGTTACAAGGCCTTCTTTTTATTGTTTATTACACAGGATCTAGCACAATGATGCTCTAGCTTATGACAGAACTCCAAGGCCCCACCACGAATTAAAAACAACACACTAAGAGCCATACTTGAACTCAGTCCTTCTTACTTCACAGAGGTTACAGCCCTCAAATGTCAGACCCACCACTTGGCCTAGGAATCAAGGATGAAGGAGGAGCCAGGACCTGAGAGGAAGATGCTCTGGACTAAGTAGCTCCCAAGGACAATCTGGATTTATTTTCCATAGTGTGCCCAGTCAGAGCCCACTTAGAGGGTGTACATGTAGGATCCCCCCCAGAAATTCCTTCCCATGGCCCTGGTCTACAAATTCAAGGAAATGAAAAGAGCCTAAAGACACTACATTCTTTCACCTCTCTGCCACCGCTTCCCAAAACAATGGCTCAGAGAAAGCTTTACCAAGACAGACACGCGTTTTACTGCATCAGTAGTCAAAAGATTGCCTAAACCTCAGCTCAAGGTTTCCTCCTTAACCTCGCAATGCCCTGTGGGTAGGGACCATCACAGTTTCTGGTTCTCCTTCTCAACATCCTAAGAAACAGATATGAGCTCAGGGCAACAAAAAGGGTTGCCTTTTTTTTGTCTTCCTGGATCTCTCATGACTGATTCCGTTTCCTAAGCAGGAGGAAAGTAGATATTCATTACAGCTTCTCTGCTAGTGGCTGAATCAGTCACTGAAAAGATCCTCTTAAAAGTCATCTAAGTGATCCCACTAATACAGAAATAAAGGATGCCAGCCTATCCCTGGCACACATTCGTGTAGCTTGTTCTTTAAAACACTGGTGATGGTTGTTTACAGCCTTCCCAGGTAATCTATCACTGCCTGCCTTCCTTTCTAGTTAGTGCTTTTCCTTCACCCGCTGTGAAATTTACAACCACCCATGCTGAGATGCTCACAGACACCGCCTGAAGCAACTCCTAAGGGAAGCAATAATTTCACCATGACCTGGTGACCACTATTGCTGACTTCAGCAATACGATCTTGCCCTCATTCTCTCCCGAAATTTTCTGAACACCCCACTGTGGCAGCTTCATTCTCCATCTGGCATCCACCTGATGGAGCCTTTCTTCCGACAGGGTACACCAAAAGCACAAATTGTCTGATTTCCTTTTCTAAGCTCTTCCTTGCCTGTTCTGCTTCTCCCATACTGCCTTTCAGACATGAATAGTTCCCAGTGAAAGTTTAAAGATCCTACTTTACCCTCTCCTCAAAAGTTTCCCAGGCAGAGGCATTGGCCTGGCAGGGATCTGGCAGCTGGTGTTCACTAAACAGCATCACTCCTGCCTTGCACCCTTCTTTCATTGCACCGACCTGCCATATAGCAGGTATACCTGCCTTCTAGCAGGTATTAGGGTCACGATCCAATTGCTGGACTTAACAAGCCTCCTCCAGGCCCTAGCAATGGTGTGTGTGTGCACTTTAAGCCTCTGGGACATGTGGGGCAATTAGACCTTTCACACATGCCCTGAACTGTGCTGAGTTAGTCCATGTTTGCCATGGCTATAAGCAAATACATGGACAGGCACAAGGGGATAAGGAGCAGCAACTTGTTATGTAGGAGTCACTTGAGTCCAAGTCCTTGATCATGGACAAGAGGTCACAAGTTCTTCCTCCCATGTTTATGTAGCACATCACAAACGAGATCCAGCTCCCTCAAGGCAAATGCAATTAAACAGTACTCCCAGGAGGAGCAGGTTTCCTCTGACAAAGAATTTCTGTGTTCCTCTATATTACCTTCTTATCCATGGATAAATGCAGCAGGCTTAACTCTGCTACTCTGTGTTTGCCTTAATAACTAGCATGAAGCCTGTATTTATTACCCAAATCCTGGTTTTAAATCTCACTCCTAGAAAAAGCAGTAACGAGATGGCTGCTTTGCTCAGATAACCCTGCAGCTCTTCTTTCTTTCCTGAGGAAAAAAAATACCTCCACCATGCCCCAGCAGACCTGCTGCCATTCTGCCATTTAACATTATTGCCAGAAACATCCTGGGTTGTCCCAAGTTTCCATCCTTCCTGGGAAATCAACACAAAGATCACAGCTACTTTCCAAAGCAGATGCACATAAAGCATGTCTATGTTTATTCAAAGTGGAAAAGACTGCAGTTTACCCCCCCAAAATGGCAAAGCAACATCTGGATTCTTGCCGAGACACTCAAAAGTAACAGAAAGCAGTCTCACAGTAGGTACGTGAGGGTCTTATTAAGAAAGGCACTCAGGTTTGCACATGCTCTGAGCATCTTCAGTAGAATAGACTCTGCAAATCACAGCAGAATAAGCTCAAGACTTCCATTCACCAGGAAAGTACTTGACTCAAGGGGTGATGCTCTCCCAGCATGCTCCTGCACTTCCTTTCAAACCCCAGAACAGAATTGCTGTCTATAAACAAAAAGGCATTTTGCTCAAGGAAAGACATAGGAAAGTTGTTGAGGTGAGGAAAGAAAGCTTAGAAAGCAAAAGAAAAAATACATAAAAAGGGAGAGAAGCATGGAGGTTTTCAACAGGTAGAGCCTCAAATGGCTTTTAAAGCAATTAAAAACTGTCCTCTCCTGGTTCAAGTGGCCCTGGCAACAGAGACTGCAGTTCTCAGCTGCTCAACAGATTACTTTTACTTCCTTAGAGAGCAGAACAGTCCAAAGGGAAGTCAAAATCTGCTTCAGACAGCAACCACCCAGTTACATCAGATAAGTGGACCCTAAAAACCTCAGCAGCACACAGCCACTGGAACAGCAGAGCTGACCACAGGGAACATCCACCCACAGCCATGGACCATTGCAGCAGCGCCAGTGGGTGCACACCTCAAAGGGAGGTGGGTCATAGATCCACCACCATCATGGCTGACCCAGGGAGAGCATCTCACCAGGTCCATGGCTGACCCAGGGAGAGCATCTCACCAGATCCCCAGTGCTGCGCTCAGCCTCTCAGTCCAGCCACAACCACCTCCAGTGAACGTCACCCTCCACTCAACCCTGTTCTTAGCCCCTCTGAAGATTACTGCTCACTCCAAGCCACCAGTATAAAAGCTCATGTAATCAGACCCTAAACCTGGTGCAGTCAAGTGATCTGGATTACCTTAAAAAATAAAGTTCTAGCTTGATTTAGTGGTCTGGATTTTTTTTTCCCTTGACCCTATTCTTTTTAACGCTCGAAGTTGCTGGACAGTCATATATGTAACAAGATGGGCAGGTCTGGGAGAGCTGGGAAATTCTGGGAGGAGACCAGGGATGCAGAAGAAGCCAAATGACAGCTGGAAGCATGTCAGCCCCCCCAGAGCAAGCCTCAGGGCCACAGGGGTCTTGGATGCAGCCCACCAAAGCAGTTGTGTTAGAAGCTGTTTATTAAACACAGTTTAATTCGGCTTCCACTGATTTATGCTAAAACAGATGTAAAGCTAGAGTGGATTAAAGCAGACACTTTGCAAGAGCTGTGCCATCCGTGCCCCTGTGTTTAATCACAAGCAACACCAAAGAAGCTCTTTTCCCCTATCTGCTTTCTCATCGGTTCTACTTTGAGTAAGAATATATAATGAAAAACAACTGTATTATGAGAAAGAGCTTTTGTGGGGACTTTCACACCAAATATTTGGATGCTTCTAGAAGCCCAGCTCGGTACCGATTATAAAAACCCAGCGCTGTGACCTAGAGACTGCAAGGAAATGACATTACCTACTGTGAGCTCCTGGGCAGTAGCTCCATGTGCTAAAATTAGAGGAGCAGGAATCTTTGGTTTTAAATATGCCAGATTATCAGCTTTAAAGTAAATGCTCAGGTGTTTCAACCTGGCCAGATCATCCTACATTAGGAAAACCTAACAATTTCCATGCATGTGGTTCTGCCAGAACACGGCACGTGTTGACTTTTCCACATACAGTATTTTGGGGGTGAAAACAATTTTTAAGAAGTCAAACCTTGGAACCTGCAAGTTGAAAACTTCATTGAAATCAGCTCACTCTATGGACGGAAACTCACAGTCTGCATTTTTCTACTAGCCACTATCCATTTTGTGCCAAGAACACAACACACACCACCTGAGCAAGAAGACAATCTCTCCCTTAAGGAAACCTAAAACCAAATTGATAACATGTTCTGAAGGCCTTTCAGGTGTTCAGCTTCATGCATTAGCAGAGTCACTACAGCTCACAAGAAATAAACTGAAATATTTGAAAGGGAAAGGAAGTAAAAACTTTGATCTCTTGGATAATTTTGCATCTTTTGCATTTTCATTGAGATCCAATTCTTCTTTAGGATGATCTAGAAACCACGTACAAAGGACAAAATTGCTGCAGAATTTAACTAATGCCATTTCGTTTCACCATTGCTTTCATCCCTATTGAATACAGCCGGACTTTTTCATGAAGGATATAAAATCCTGGAGTTCATTTATTCAACCAACGTTCCTTCACCTGCAAGCCTTTTGCTCATACTGCAAAGTCATTTGCAAAGGGCATCATGCCATAGCACACGCTTTCATACCCGTGTGACAGTCCGTGGACAGTTACATAAAAAGACGCAGAGACAATTTATAGGTCTAATCTTACCAGAAGACTCGTTGTTGTGTTGTAAGCAAAATTCAATTAGGAGAGCTTGCAAGATCAGCCTCTGTGCTTGTTAGCATCCAGCACAGCAGCTACGTTTTGGCTGCCCATTGACTGAGCAATTGAAAGACAATTGCTGCATCCACCCAGGGAAATGTCCAAAGAGCTGTACAGTTCAGGAATGAGGGAGGTTTCCAAACAAAATCATCCTGAAGGGGCTTGATCCACAAGATGATTACAAGGCTCCAAATCTGCCAACAAAACTTCAAATTACCCTTATGAGAAATCTTTTATACATGGCATTTTGTTTGCCTGCCTCTAACAATAAACAAACAACGATTTTGGCAGCTCTCGCAGCTATAGGCTCTGCAGATCAGGATCTGACTTCTGTGATGGCATATAAGAGCTCATGATACAAACCATCTGCACCAAAACATCCAGGGGAGGCCTCAGCATACTACATCCTCAATGCTGGCCACTTCAGAGTCCTAGCCATCAGATAGCAAGTTTCCTTGGCCCTTGCAAGGGATAATCATAGCAGGGGAAATAATCAGGCACTGTGCAGCCACTGCAACTAATACATTACAGCTGCACTTTGGACAGATGCTGCACATCTATTTTCCTTAGAAAATTAAAGGATTTACATGTTTACAGAGTCTTGCAGTTTCTGAACAATTAAGCAGTCATCACTGTTTGCATATTCTGCAAGGGGAGCTGAGGAATGATTCGTATCTCAGAGGGGCTGGACAAGCAATGACACACAGACAAGCCCCAACTGCATATCTGCAAGAGAAAGTTTATCCTCCCCTGGTTTCCAACTTGCCTCACAAACCCAAGTAAACATCATCTGCTCTCAGTTGTCTACAGATAATGGAGTTATTCACTGACTAAAATGCTCCATGAACAATGTTTGAGCACTTGTTTCTCCCCATCTGCTTCACTGTTTTACCCAGTACGATGAACAGGTGAGGATGAACAGGTGAGGATGAACAGGTGAGGTTGCTTCCTCAATTTTCTGTTCATTTCCTCCTTATAATTAAACATACCAGCTTTTTCCAGAAGCATAAGAAACACCTCATTCCCCATGGAAATTGTTGGTAGATCAAACAACAAAAAAATCATCATATCATGCTGGAATTACACCATCCCTTGAGAGACAATCTGGATAAAACGTGTTTCTCTAATATCCTATGTTACAACTTAACTTTCTGGGATAGGAGAAAAAGATGAAAATATACAGCACTTTTTTCACCTTCCATACAAAAACAGAAAAAGAAAGAACACAATCAGCAAACAGAGGGTACTTCTGTGCAGGTCGATAGCTGGCAAAACAATCTGCAGAGAGTCCCTGACCTCAACTGAACAGCCTCTGAAATGATGCATGATCCTTAGATGTGCCATTTGACCAGGCACACAGTCCCAAGCACCCCCACCCCAAAAAAACAGCCATCACCAGCAACTGCAATCAGAATTGCATTTGAACTCAGAGACAAGGAACTAGACTTTATTGATCTTCTTATCTGGAATTCAACGACCCAGTGGGGAGGCCAGAAACCTGAAATTACGGGCTGACTACAAAATTCTCCTTTCCTGTTATTTCCAGGCAGTGTCAACCTCAGCAAAAAAAGCCAACCTACTGCTTCTAATTTGGTATCTGGATCTGCAGCTTTCTTTAGACAGCTTCACATGAATGATTAACTGGTAAATTTACAACTAAATGTGAATCGTTACTGTTCCAATTATTGAGTGTTAGAATTTCATTCTTTGTTCACGCTCATTAATGCTATCTAAATGTCACACAAAAAGCATCTTTGTGTGTATATCCATCTTGCTGTCCAAATTTATTCACTGAGCAAAGGTCAGGAATTTGCTGAATTACAAATGCAATTGTTTGGAGCAACTTATTGCAACTTTGTGAAAGCTGCACTCAGTTTGTTCAGCCCAGCATCCTGGAAGTTCCCACGGAAAAATATTGTGCCAGACATATTAAGTGCAAATTGCATTATAAATTCATTTATAATTAAAACTGCTGTTTCTGTGCCTTCGGCCAGATCCCACATTCTGCTGAACAGACCCATCACTCTAACCCTTGCTGTTTCTGTATTGGTTTTAATCTTCATAACTGTTGAGTATCTCCACACCCTTGGGAAACGCAAGTGCTTGAGAAACTGAGGCAGGGATTTGGTCCCCGCCACTAAATGCTTAGAGACAAAGAAGAAGCCACCAAGGATACCCAGCTTCGTGCACTGCTCTGTGCCCATCTCTTCGTGTGCTTCTGCTGCTGGCAAACAACATCCTTACCTGCCTTAGCATCCTCCCTGGAACAATGAGGCCTCAGTTTGGTTTTATCTCCAAAAACTCCAGAGGAGCTTGCTCACTACCTCCCACCTTGCCAGCAACAGTATCACAGCCCCTAGGCAAGCCCAAATACTGTGCAAGGTGGACACACTGTGTATGAGCTGTGCAGCCCGCTGGTCTGCCTCCACTTGTTTATGTGCCAAAGAGCTCATTATGGGCTGTGGTAGCCCAAATTGTAGCATCAACACATGTAAATCATTCAAGAATGATACTGAAGAGTACCTACCAAGGGAGAAAAGCAGAAAAGTGTGGTATGTATTATAAACCACTGGGAAGACACCTCTGGCACTGAGTTCATTTCCATAGTGAAACAGGTATTTATTACCAGAGAAATTCAAGCACAGACCCAGGAGTCCTCAGAGCCAACACTTCTCCATCTGATGTGATACACAGCCCAAGACTGATCCATCTACGCTGAGCATCCCTTTACTTTCTCCCCCACCAGAGCAGTATTTATGGCACACTGCCCATGGGACAGCAATGGTCCCAGTATCACTAGTCACAGTATCCCATCTCCTGGGATCCTGCCAGGCCAGGACTCAGGTATAAGCTTTCCTTGTGAATTTTCAGTTTAAAGCAAGGTTATGATACCCTTGGTTAAAAGGGCAATAGAAGTACAACTTAATTACCCATTATTGTAACACAGCTATTCTGAGAGGCTGCAGAAGGAAATTGGCACTGTTCTGATGGAATATTTCACGTGGTTAACAACAATTTCATGCAGCCTCAGAGAAGACAGGCAGTTATCTAGATCTGTTAAAAGGTAAGAGTGACACGCAAAGTGTTTTCTTTCCTTACATCAAGTATAACCATGTATTTTCAGGCTATATAGCTTACATTTTTAGATGAAAAGAGAGCAAAGCAAGAAAAAAACCAAACGTCAAGCTGAAAACAAATCGGATGCAATTCAAAAGGACAGTGGAAAAACACAGGACAAGAAGGAGATGGTAAAGCAGCACGTTAACAGAAAATGATCAGAGCATCACTGCAAGTCAGTGCCCCACAAACATTGTGTGCACCCACACCGTGCAGAACGAACAGACACCCTGCAGCACCTGGGAGGGCTGGAGGCGGTGCCATCCAGGAATCAAAAGCTCTAAGATCTCATCAGGAAATACAAGTGCAGCCTTGGGCTTGTATTTCAGATGTGTACCAACTGCGGAGATGCCCAGGAGACCAACAGGCATGATTAGTGACCATGAAAACATGACCTTAGAGGAAAGGTGGATTAGCTGGTGGTTAGGTAGGTGAGGGGGAAGAAGTCTGAGGAGAAACTTGATAATTCCTTTTAAGATGTAAACAGTAGCCACCAAGCAGAAAAGACTAGTTGTCCTCTCTGGCAGCAAAACCCAAAGGTTTAGACCAGGAGACTTATGCTAGACAAGAGGAAGGATTTTTTAACAGTAAGGATAGTGAAGATGTGAGGGTAAGGGTTGTTCGGTGAATGTATTTAAAGGTAAGGTAATTCAGGTGAAGTCCCTGCCTGAGAACAAGGGATGGTCTCTGACTTCTGCAGGTCCCTTTGGAGGCCCAGCCTACATGGCTGCACTCAGGTGTGGAATAGGGCCCTGACACGTAGACCTGGAGAAAAACAAACCCATGCCTGCTTTGAATTGCCAGCTCCATTAGGATATCCAAAGACTGGGCAGCTCTCATCATGCTCTGAAATACAACCAGGACCACATGAGGATGAGTTTTGCCCCACTGACTGGGACTAAGGCATACTTGGGAAGGACATCCAAGGAACATGGAAGATATGCTTCTTTTGCCTATTGGGCTGCAGGTTGGTAAGAAGAGCCCCTGGCCAGTTTCTCACCACGAGCAGTGATTGAAAAACCTGACCTTGCTGGAGCACTCACCTCTTCACTGGGAAGAAATTAAACAATCTAAAAAAGGAGTATGAGCAGAAAGAAGCCAACAGCCCTGGAGGGGAAACT
This sequence comes from Ara ararauna, assembly GCA_028858755.1. Lineage (NCBI taxonomy): Eukaryota > Metazoa > Chordata > Aves > Psittaciformes > Psittacidae > Ara > Ara ararauna. The sequence goes on from CM054379.1 coordinate 29,916,757, forward strand.
CAGCTTGTCCAAGTGCCATCGTGGCAGCATGCGAAGCTCTGAGCTACTGAGATCCCAGAAGATGGTCAGCAGGCAGACTCCACTGGAGGCCCCAGCTACTTGTACTATACTTGTTCCACAAACCCTTTTACCTTGTTGGACACCACCCCAGAAAACCTCAAATACCTAGCAGCTCCTATCAACTTCAGTTCTCCCCCATGTGGCTTGCTATTCACAGCAATACCAAGAAATACAATCAGAGCTTGCAAAACAGTTATTTCTTTTATTTGAAATGCCTACCATGGGCCTAAACCAAAAATGCCTAAACTCTGCCCACAAAACTTGTAAGCGCTCTTCTGCATATGCTGTCTGCATAAGACCATTTCTTTCCTGCTGAGGAGAGCTGCACCAAAGCAGAAAGCAGACTTCTGAAATTTTTCAGGGCAGACACATCCAGAAAGGCATTTTATAACTGGTGCTATGAAATCTAAGTCTATACTAAAGCAAATGACACAGGTGCAATGTCTCCAAAGAGACCAAGAACCAGAAAGCCCACCAGTTTATTCAGCACTCTGCTACAGCTTATGCCTGGACTTCTATTCAGAATTATAGTTTAATACGGGAAATATGCTTTCCTGGGCTTTTTCTTTGCGATGAGTCATTTGACATCCCCTTGACAGTAATGAGAATGGGCCATGTGCTTAACCTCTTGATGAGTCTAGCTCCTATAAAAGGAAAGTGGGAGGAAGACGTGGCGGGTTACACCCCAGCAATGTGAAACCCTGGGAGTGCGCCTGTCTGTGCAAGGTTTGCCACAGCAGTAGCAGACCCAATTATGCTTGATATTTTTTAATTAGGAAATGGCGTGTGATTTACAAGCCTCACTGCAGTGTGGTATTTGAACAGCAAGAAGTGACATTTCAGAACGGCATTAGAGAAACTTATTCACCTGCCTCTCTCAGTCATTCAAGTCATTCAGACAAAGAGCAGAAGTCCTTTGTCTGGGTTTTAATCCAAACTGCTGGAGTTGTGTATGTGTTCTTTTCACTCTTTTTTCATCATTTTTCCCTTCTTTTTATTGTGTAAGGATACAGTGTCTTCCCTGCAGCTAGCCCTGATAAGTGTGAGTGGACCTGTCTGGATTCCAGCATACATAATCAGGATCTGAGTTTCTTTTGAAAGAAAAGAAAGCTTACAAAGCTGGGAAGACACGAATTACACACCCTCTAGTCCAGCCATGTCAGAGACCTTGTCTGCATGAAAAGCTGTGGCTGATATGGACCCAACACCCCTCATCAACAGCATGAGCCTGCAGCCTGCTCAGCCGCCACATCCACCACTGACTGCTGGTCAGAGCCATGTCCAGCATGTGAGGTCCCAGAATGGTGGGGAAATGAGGATGGCGCCGATGTACAGTGATTGAGCAGCAAAAAACTCCCAGAGAAATTGTGTGGAAGCAGGTCTCTCTCTCTCTCAGCAGGTGAAGCTTGATGGGTCTGAAGAAGATGAAGTTTTGCTCGTATCTCTTTCTGCTGCAGAAACCACAGCACTGGAGTTAGCTTACAGGCAAATACCCAACCACCTGGTATGTCCCTGAGCTGAGCTGCAACAAGGAGATGCACCTGGTCTCCCCAGATCTGGTAGGACTTTTAAAAGTGTCATCTGCCATGGAAAGAACAGGGAAAAGGTCAGGGCGTCTTTAGAAACTTGCTCTCCGAATACCCAACCACCAGGCTATGGGGATCACAGCCCTCTGATGCACACATCCCATTGGACTCAGAGAACTGTGCAGTGCAGACTCAGCACTGGTGGTATTGAAAGCAGCCTAGAGCATGCAAAACTAAAGCTATGAAACAACAGCTGGCTGTTTGGGATGTAGCTGTGACCTCCCACTTCATATAGAACTGTTACTACAAAAGTAAAACCCCTGCTTGCAGACGAGTCCTAAGCATCATGCAGGCCTCCTAAAGAAACACATCTGCTCACTAGTTCATCCCCAGAAACAAGAGGACTGAAAGATTCATACTACCCTTGCCTGCTAGGATGAATACAGTAGGAGAAAGACTGGCATACAGTGTTCCAGACTACAAGGCATGAGTCAAGCATTGCTCTAGATGGGTAGTGAATGTTTCTCCATCAAAGTCATAAGTGAAGATACCTATGCTAAGAACTGAGAGACATTCTAGCTGCTCCACAGCATTACACATGAAATCTCATGTGTCTGAATGGGCTATCAAGAGTTTGACCACCAGTTTCAGCTGGAAGGCAATCACTTCCTCTGGCATGCCACCTCCATGTGAAGAGATGAATATAAAGCTAAGAGCAATGTATGGACATGAACCATGCTACTATGATCCTTGATCAAGTGCAACCTGCTGAAAGCCCTGAATCATCGCAAACCCTCAATGAATTTTACAAGCCCTGGAGCGTTACACATGGAAGCAAGTGAGCATCCAAAGGGAAAACACCCAACATTCTTCCTACTGGAATGAAAAGCAGTCATTAAGAGGTAACTGCTAAAGTTGAAAATGCATTGCTAGAAACCATACTTCAACATAATCATCATATCTATGCACTTAAAAAGAAACATTTCTTACTGCTGAGTCTTTATCAGACCACTCACACTTATGTAACTGCTGAGCCTTACACATTGCAAAACAGATTATTTTTATCTACAGCTTTCCATAATGACCAAAATATTAAGGTTTCCCCACCTTGGGATTTGACCTTATCTTGATGAAAATGATTGGGTTAATCTAAATTAAATTAGTCCTGCAAGACAATTAAAAACCACTGCCTGTGGACTGCAAGTACTTAAATATCATTAAACGATGATATAGCACTAAATTAAACCATCCTTGAACCTGCAGCTCCCAGGTTCAGATTCAGAATCCAAGCCCATGTAATTTAAATCATGCCTCTCCTTAAACTGAATAAAACATGACCTGTGTTTATTTATATTTGGCATATTGCACTCACTGTAGCTCTCTTCCATACAAGTCTCAAAAGCAAATCCAGTAAAATATTGGGGAAGATCATGAGATATTTGTCTTCCAGGCTGACTTACCCTTCACCTCTTTTAATTAATTTCACAACGAGCCTCATTACTAAAGCATTCCCAAACAATGCAGGGGTTTTATTTCTTCAGTTTTGCTTGCCTTTATCAATTACTCCACCTAATTCCAAGTATTTCTGTTCAACAGAATTGGCACAGTCCTATAATTCAGCTTTTGTTTCCTCTTCTGCTGCAGTACCAGATGGGCTTTGCAAGGGAGTCGCCTGCTGGGGTGAGGAGGAGGCAGGACGAGAGGTGAGACAGCTACAAGAGAGCTGGAAAGAGATGCTGCAATGTAAAATATATTGCCTGTCCTTCCTGAGCATGACTTTACATGATTTTACCCCACTAATGGTACAATGAAGCACTGACTGAACATACTTCAGACAGGCACTGCATGAGAGGACACATATCTTGAATATTCCCACCTTTCCCAGCCAGAGGTGAAAGGGAGAAGAGTCTCTTCCTTCCTCCCTTCAGCTGCTTCAGGGACTTAAGTTGGCATCTGAATTTGGTTGCTTAGGTTAACCCCTAAGGTGCCTCAGGACTGGGCTCACTCTGTCACTTCCCTGCCCTGGTCACCTATTTCTCAGGTGGGAATGGGTGACCCCTACGAGGCTCTTAGGAGCAGCTGGCTTCACTCACCCTAAAAAACTTCTGCTTCTAGATAGCCAAGCCAGAAAATACACATTGCATGTCTTAAAAAGCCAAAGATCAGGCAGCTCCAGCATCAGCATTCCCTACTCTCCTCACACACTCAAGTCACTCAAGCTGCAAGGCAGCCACCCTCACATTAAAGCATGGGTGCACATTCAGAGGCCCTTCCCTGGCCAAGCAAACACCTGGCTATTGAATCTAAGAGAGAACAAGTTTGACTGCAGAGGACAAAACCCCTGGGGAGCACATCACTTGCACCCTGTGTTTAAAGCTGGCAGGGGAAGCAGGATGGGGACACTTTGTGTGGGGACCAGCAGAGCCAGGTACCAGCTGCTCACTGCTGCTGCAGCCAGCCCTGCAAGCCTAGAGGAAATCTGGCTGGTATGACAGATGGATAACCTTGGGTTTTAGGCTCAGCTGGAGGGCCAGGTCCACAGAGGGTTAGCCTCTGGCTGCTCTGTAGTAGGTCTATAAAACACAGGCGATGGGGAGACATTTCTAGCCCCTCTTGCTGATTGCATGCAGCTTTTTCAGCAGACTGAGCTAAGCAGGAGGGGTTTCCCCTTAGACCAGGGCACTCTGCTGTTGCCAAGCAGCTATAGCAGAGCACAGCCAGGCCAGCTTAGTCCTTTAATCTACAAAGAAAGCATGTTACTTTTGCAAGACAGAAGAAATGTGTTTTCTACCTCCCTCCCTAAGGTGCATCACTATTCTATTTCTTCACAGATATAATCATCTTCTACATCTCTTCACCCTGCAAAACTTGTTGCAAAGAACAACCTGGTAACAAATTTGCTCTATCTCGCACTATAGATCCTCAACATTGCTAGCGGGCTGCTGCTCTCTCCACACATCAGACTGCCCAGAACAGCGTTTCCCATTCCTTGGAGGATGCTGTCCCACCGCCCCAGGCAAGCCTGGGTATCTCTGCAAAGACAGAGCTTGATGAGGAGTGGTCCCCAGTTACCTCAGGGTCTAACTCTGGAGTGAAAGGCAGCAGGAAAAAAAGCCAAATTTTAGAAGAGGCACCTCTGAGCAGTGGATGTGATCAGAGGAGCAGTCATTGTCCTTGTCACTGGTTCTATAGGTGGAAGGAAAAAAGCCTCAGAGATCCTTTCCTCCAAGGATCTGCCAACTATGTTAGCAGCCACAGAACAGAGGGAATTCTCTGAGATGTCATAGAAGTAAGTGAGGAATTAAAATAAATTAAAAAAACAATAAAAGCAGAATTATGGGCAGTATGATGTTACCGCAGGAAAGAACAGAAAGCACATTTTTCTGCAAGCAGCAGGCCACTGTTAGACTATAGGAACATTTATACAAAGGTTATATTCAGAGTCTTCATGTAAAGGGTTAATAATGATAACAAAACACAAATGTTCACATATGTTAGCAAATACATAAGCTAACATGTTAACAAACTGTTTAAGTCCCTTCATACATCCATGGCACATCTGCAAAGATCCATTCAAGAAGTTAATCTTTGATACAGATTAAGCATGACCTAAATTTTGGTTGGCCTCTCCTATGCAGTTGCAAGACAGGTTTTGTTCAGAGAGCTATAGCTCCTATAGGTGGTCTCTGTGCCCAAAAGGCTGCTGCACAGCTCAGGTACCAGCCTGCAGGTATGCAGACACAGCTTGAGGATCTGCTTCGTGCGAGCTCAGGGCTGCCTGCATCCACCGGCATGGAGATGCTCCAACACCCCCCCTCTTCTCTTTCAGCTACATTTTGCGGACACAAGCATCAAATGAAGAAGGAAAAACATCTCCATGATCACCACACTCTTCATTTCAGCCGCCTTGACACCAAGTCAGGCAGAATATCAGAGCAAGGTGGGAGGCAGCAAGAGCACAGGAGAGACAGAAGGAAAACAGGTCACACAAAGAGGAAATAGAAAACAAAAAGCATAAAGATGAGATCAGCAACAAGAGAGGCAGATCCAGGAGACAAGCAGTCATGAACTTGACAGGTGAAGCGATGCGAGGAGCCTGTGTATGACTGAATTTCAGTAGGTATTATGATGCTCTCATTCCTATTCAAACAGCTGTCACATGAGTGCCCTCTCTATGCCTCTCTATTTACCTCCACTGGAACCAGGCTGCAGCAGCTCCCAGCCCAGTTCAAAAGGCAACCTTTCAGAACGCACCAGGAGCCTGCAAATGCATGGAGAGCAGCTCTGACAGATGGGCAGGGCTGGGTTTGGGTGTACAGGGTTGCACCGTTCCTGTCTGCTGCTTGCAGTCAAGTGTATCTGTGTAAGACACCCTCCTTGGGCTCACCACTCTTTAGCAATCACATCATCTTAGGCATTAAGCAGCAAACACAAGGCCCTCTCAGGAAAGGTCTGGAAAAAGTTGTGTGAAGAACAAGAGGGAAGCAGAGGAGGACAGGTTGGACCCCAGTGTGATGCAAGGGACCTGCAGCCAGGCAGCACAGAGAATCCCATTTACAAAGCCCACAAGTTTCAGATGCATCAGGGAGATGATGTGATTCCATCTCTGTAAAGCTGTAAATGCCAAAAGAGGGGTTAATCACCAAGAGTGCGTGTGCCATCCACGGAAAGAAATGAGCCCTTGTCAGGCACCTTCTGTCCTGGAAGCTGGTACGTGGCACTAGTCAGTCTAGTTGCCCCTTCATCAACTTCAATGGGAGCCAGGGGTTACCAGCCCAGATACAAATTTATCTGACATAGTCATGAAAACTTAGATTAAACTAATCCCAGCACAACTCACACGTAGCACATGCTTGTCATGTTACCACATGCCTGCTCTATGCCAGTTGCTCTTTTCCCAACTGAATAAATACTCCTTTGACAGTCTGATATTTAAAAATACACATTTTCTGTGCCACGTCAATGAAAACTGTGGGCAGTGACTTTCTGTGATAATTAACAGCTGTTTGGGGAAATTATTGAGTTTTCAGAGCTAAGTTATTTATGATATACTTGTCCTAATAAAGATCAATGCCAAGGAAATGTGGTTGCCTTGTGGGAATTCACTCTTCTTGCAGACAGTACAAGAAGCCTCTTGAAAAGCGAAGACTTAGCAATAAGCGGGCTTCCCAGAATGAACAACTTTCCAACCTTTTAGGAATCCGAACCCAAAGTATCTTGCAGAGAGGCTGTACCCCAACTGAAACCCCAGCTCATGACACATACCATCATGCTTCAGTGCTGATGCGCTGCTTCCGCACCTCAAGTCCTCTTCCAAGGCACCAGCACCATGAGCAGTGCTGATGACAAAACCTGCAGATCTGTGGAGACAGCTACAGCCCTGTAATGTGAGAGACAAGGCTAATAATATCTTTCGGACACATGGGTCTGGGTAACACAAATGACATGATGGTGATTCAGTTTAATTATAAACTTCCTGTTAGAAATATCAAGTTTCCTATGATAACACTGGCAATTGACCTTCTGAGTCATCCAGCTGTTTCTGTAACTAGGCAAAACAAAACCTTCTTTGATCCTTAAGGTATAAATAATTAAAGAAACTATTATTTTGACAGGGTACCTAGCATTTCATATTTACTGAAACACCATAGTGACATGCAGAGAGAAATATAGCATTCTGCTTCAGGATGGTGCCTTTTAGTATAGCCTTCACACCCTGGAAAGACAGTGATAAAACATCCATCCAACCCTCATGTAAAAGAGGCAGATTAACTCCCCACCTGTACATTCTTCCAGCAAGGTTATCCTGCATGGTTGGGTAGATCATCTCAGTCAGGTACAAATCAGAAGTCCATGCCCTCCACGCCACTCTCACAGGGTCAGTGTTTCAGAAAGTCTTGCTTATTTGATGCATAGGCTCGAATTTTCCTTCAAGTTAGTACTACCTCCAAGCACAAAAAAGGCCTCAGGTGCAAAGTAGCTCCCAGAACCAGTGCTAAGGTTGAAACACATCCCACAAAGCATACTGCTTACCACCTTGCACAGCGAATCCCATGTCCCAGACTACTGCTAACCCTGTTCCCCCCACCGCCCCAGAAGAGCCTCCTACAAATGGGAGGGATCGTCTTCAGCCCCACGCAGGTGACCTGCATGTGCAAAGCAGCCCATTTAACAGACGTGGCCAGACAGGACACACCTGTGAAGATGGAGCAGCTATACACGCATTCAGCCCAGCACATGGGACCTGCTGCTGCACGCTCCTGTATCTCCCAAACCTGCATCCCATGCCTGTCCAAGCAGATGCCCTCAAGCCTTAATTATTCAAAGTTCACCCACCGCCCATGGGCTCTGAGGATCTGAGGTGTACACCCTCAGTAGAAAAATTTAAGGGATGCTGCACCCATTTCCAGTTCAAACCCTAACTCTTCCTCATGAAAGCAGGGCCCTTATCCCCAGGCTCAGGGGGAAAACATATTCATGGCAAACAGGCGGACAGGACAGATAGGCCCATGCCAGCCCACAGCAAAACAATGCTGAGCCTATCCTCTGCCTCAGCAGAGCATCCAGCACAAAGCAAAACCAGCCTCCTCACCACAAGGGCTCTCAGGACCCCTAAAGCGAAGAAAGTGAGCTTTTTGGGTCGTTTTTTAAAAAGTCATGTTTTTAACTCACCTCTCAGGAAGTTTCCAACAGGTTTCCCAAAGTCTCAGGACCAAGTGGGCTCCCACAGCTCACAACAGAGCATAGCTCCTGAGGAGCCTTAGGGCAGTGACTAGTTAATTAGGGTAGGGTTTTCAAGAGCCTCACAGCCTGCTCTCACCCTCATTATGGACAATACTGAATCATGCCATTCACTTCAGCAAGGTCAGGATTAAGTCATTTGTGGTTCACACCAGCGCACTTGTTCCTCTTGATAAGTCTCCTGTTTCTCTTTGGCACAACTTAAGAAGCCCATGAACCTAGTTCCCAAGTCCTACATAAAGGCAAGCCATCCTTTCCAGTCTCCCTTCAGTGAACTCTAAGATGAGGCATGGGGCATAACAACCCCCATAATAGTACCTTTGCTAGTATGACTTCAAGAACTGTGTTTTCAATCACTTCGTCTTCTCTTTAAGAACTTGATTCTGGGAAGCACAAAAGGCCTGATTTGCAAAGATGCTGTGATTGAATTGAGTGCGGGGCGTGGAACACAGATGTAAAGCTCTTCTGAAAAAACACATCTCACACTGTGAAACCAAAGACCGACAAATTACCAGCGAGAGCTCTATTTTTAGCTATCTTGTGTCATAATATTCACTATTCCTGAGCAAACTTCCTGACAAATATTTAGAATGAGACTCACAACCCCATGCTTTGTCAACTAGGCACAGCGATTACCTAGGGCAGCTGTAGGTGCAGCACTGCAGACTGTATTGCTTCAGCCTGTTACCATGGCACTTAAGAGTTGCATTTTGCATGTGTAGGACACAAGATATACCTTTTATGTTTTTAACATGTGATGAGCAGGGCACACTGACTCCAAATAAAATGGTTTAAAGGGCTCCACTAAACCGGGGAAATGGAGTTTTCACATCCAGGCATTTGGGGAGATCCAAAGCACACTTGCTGGCTGCTGGTAGGCTTTTCCTGAATGGGTATAGATACAAGCCGCATTCAGAGGCTTACTGGTGATCTTGGCAGTCCTGGGGTAATGGTTGGACTTGATGATCTTAAACATCTTCTTCAACCTAGTTGATCCTATGATTCTGCTTGGATTGGTTTTATTATCTGCTGAAGCCTGGAAGGAGAGACATTACCCTGACTCCAGAGGGAAGAAATCAAGATTAGGATCTTGATTAGAAGATTAGAAGTCAAGACATTAGGATCTCTCCCTGCTGAGAAAGTCTGCTATGAAATCTTGCTCAGAGCAAGATTTTCTCATATAATCTCTTGCCCTGCACTCAGTAAGCAAACCAATATGGATCATCCTTATATTCATTTAGGGAGGGAAAGCCCCACAGCCCAGCATTCCCCCAGATGTGATAGTCACCTGGCACTTCACACACCGCCAGTGCTCAGCAGGGTCGCCTGAACTGCTGGAGTAGCTTTTGCTTTCTTTACCAAGGAGCACCCCTGCTGACAGCCAGATGTAGTGCTTGTAATAGGTAACTAGCAATCTGGCACAAATTACTCCAAAATAAGTTTTTAGCTTAACTGCTGTGGCAGGGGCGTAACTCAAAGAGAATCATAGAATCATAGAATAGTTAGGGTTGGAAAGGACCTTAAGATCATCTAGTTCCAAGCCCCCTGCCAGGGGCAGGGACACCTCACACTAAACCATGCCACCCAAGGCTATGTCCAATCCAGCCTTGAACACCGCCAGCGATGGAGCATTCACAACTTCCCTGGGCAACCCATTCCAGAATTAGTGTTTGAGCTCATAGAGAACCAGTATGTGTACAGACAAGAGGAAGGGATGGTCGGTCATGGGAGCACCCATCTGCCTCCTCCAGAAAGAGATGTGCTACCCCAAGAGGCACAGCAGCCTCTGCTCACCTCAACATGACCACCAATGCCAGTTCCATGATGGTTTTGGAAAGCCCACTCCTAAATGGCCCCTTCAAGCAAAATCACTCCATGGTGGTGAACAACTTTCCCTCAGCCATACAAAATTCACTCCCCTCTGTGGAGTGTAAAGAGCTACGCCTGAACATATAAGCATATTTAAACGTGTCTCAATCTGGTTTTGTGTGTTATTTGAGGGTATAAGTGGTAAAATCACATCTGCTTCTTGAATACCTACACAGCAATATTTAACATTTTATTTGAAGCATCTTTGCTTTAATTAATTTAAATGCAAGCCAGCCATCCTACTCTTTCATAGATAATCCCAGGGATTTAGTAGTGGCAAATGCAGTATCACAGCTGAATAATAGAAAGGGGGCAAGATTAAAAACTTATTAAATTATCCTACTTAGCATAGCAAATAGCTTTTCATTTTGACAAGGTTTAACCGTTTTATGGAAATGTGTATTAAAAATTAATCCTGCTTGGTTGCCCAATGTTTGCCAGTCTTAGTTCACACCCAGCAATAAACCCAGATCAGAGTAACTTTTCCAAAGTCTGTATATCTGTACATATCTGCAGTATTATCAAGAGCAACTGTAATAGTCATATCACTAGGATGAGGTACAATTTTCAGAAGCAGTAATTGAAACAGCAGAGTTATTGCTAAGCCTTCAATAAACCTGCAGTGCATTCTGCTTAAAGTTATTACAGAATCCAATATACAATTAATATTTCTATTCCTTTTAGGAGTGAATTACATTTTAGTCCTCCTTGTAGCTGAGATTGCATTTGAGTAGCATCACAGAAATTCACAGGCAGAACAGACACCAAGCACTTGGCCCAGCTAACATTTCTTCTGTTGTTAAATGCTCATTTCAAACCTACTCCCTGCCTCAAAACCCGGTGTGTGGTGTTCAACTCATAGTTGCTTATTGCTTCACAGCATCCCTGCCAAGTCACTACCGTCTGCTGAATGTTAACTTTCAGAGCAGGGAAATGTAGGGAGTTTGTTTTTTTTTGGGGGGGGTCACGTTAGCATCACACTGAAAACGAATTCAAAGAGATAAATCATTCAGGTACCAAGGAAAGGCAGAGGTGTATGGAAATCCAGCTGTCAGCAAATTCTCTGCTACTTACAGAACTGAGATTAAACTAAAGCAGGTGGCAATTCGAGAAGCTATTTGTGGCCTGCATTGGAAAACACACTTCAATGTCTCCCACAGCAGAGATCCAGGGCTAGGAGGATGGAGATCCATTCTGAAGCACTGACACAAACACTTACAGAAAGCTCCTGGATCATATCAAAACAAACTCATTACATGAGAGAGCACAAAGGAAGTGATAAATTCACCACAAGAAACGCTGCTGAGGCCAAATGCTGCATCTTGATTTTTAAGTCGCATCAGGATTTTGCCAGTTGAATATTTCAGATATAAATTTTGACAAAATATCATTTTAATGAGGTAGCATCTTCCGAAAGGAAGCAGGAAAGCTTCGGCCAACCGTGGTCACAAGGCAGGCACACTGCAGTCCCTGCAGTAGAACAGCACACAAGGCTGCAAGATGCAGATGACACAGGCAAAGCAAGGCTTGGTATTTGCTGTTGCTCGACTCACATCTACATGAGCTTGCAACTGCCTCTGACCTTGATCGTTGAAGTAACAACCTATAGAGCATCTGGAGCTAGATTCTGACAGCTGACTTAAAGGACAAGCAAGGTAGGCAGTTCCCTACATAGAAGGATATAAAATATTATTGCATTAAATGCTCTGTGAGTGGTCACAGATGCCGCTATCAAATGGGTCTGTGGAAAGGAAGTCACCCCACTGTCCTCCCCTGGTGCTCTAGCCCAAACAATACCTTTGGAGACAGGGATCTGGAGGTACACTTTCTCCAGGAGTATCACTGGGACATATTTGCACAGCAAGAACTGGTTTGCCTAAATATTAGTCCATCCGCAAAAAATGCCCACAAGCACCTTCTTCCGGGGCCAAAAACCTCAGTATTTAAATTACTGTCTTAGTCCATGGAATGGTTTGGATTTGAAGGGACCATAAAGACCACCTCGTTCCAATCACCCCTGCCATGGGCAGGGACACCTTCCACTAGACCAGGTTGCTCAAAGCCCCATCCAGCCTGGCCTTGAACACTGCCAGGGATGGGGCAGCCACAGCTTCTCTGGGCAACCTGTTCCAGTGCCTCACGACCCTCATAGTGAAGCACATCTTAATATCTAATCTAGATCTCCACTCTTTCAGTTACCACACAATTCATTTGGATCCCATCAACTGGCTTACTTGAAGATCCATTTACTAGATCCTCATTAAATTGAGAATCTAGGAAAAATTCCCACACCACCAGGTCTGATCCAGTGGGTAGCAAAGACTGCCCAAGCCTTCCCAGATTATATCAGCAGCACTTGACAATATGAGAGGCTGTGAGAAAAATAGCAGAAACACTCCCAAGGGATGAATTCCTAAGAAAAAAAATAGCTGTCCCTCAGCAAACAAGACATGAGATTTAGCTCTCTAATTCTCAAATCCTTCCTGTTGAAAACATTGACCTCTCATAGTTCATTATGCCCAAAAAGAGAGGCCAAAGCACCAAGAGGCAAGTAACAGCATAAAATAAAACAAACCGTGGCTGACTGTGAAAAGGAGGCTTTGAATGAGCACAGCTCTGTTCATTTACTGCTTTCTGCCAGGCAAAGCTTCTGATTATTGACTGGTGCCAAGGAAGCAGCTAACCTTCAGGGATCACAGCAGACCTAATATGCGTTCCGATTTTCAGGCTGACTGTGCCCTGCTGCAGGCACGAGCAGCTGCAACAGTTCTCTGACCTCTCCGGGGCACCAATTGCTGTAATCACTGCAGGAAATTTGAGAAATCTGGGGATTTTCTTTCTGTCATTACACTCTAACATTGCAATTGCTTCCCAAGGTCAAGGCTGACATTAGGTTGCTGTTCTTACTGCTCCACACTGCCTAAGGTTTTCAACATCTGACACATAACCTGAAGTGAAAATGTGACAATTAGAGTTATGGAACGTTTCGTACCTGAACCCATGCAATTACAGTAGGAAATACACTTAACAAGAGAAACTATGCTTGAGGTGACTGTTCTTGCATTTTGCCTGCTGCTATTAAAAGCCATTAATTTTAACAGCAAAAAACCAACACAGGGGATAGCTAGGAATCCATTCTGCATAAATTAATGCCAGACATCAGAGTATTGCACCACCAAATATATCCAGTTTTACTTATCTCTCAGTATTTTTTTTACATCTACCAGCCTAATCACTTTACATTTGCAGCAATTGCTGCAATTGCAGAACCCCTACTAGACAACTGTTCTGATTCATACATGGATTATAAATCAGCACTTCCATACTGCTTCATGTCACTCCTGGTTCTCCAAACTCCATTCCAAATCATAGTCCAAAGGGTCAGTCAAATTTTTACTGAAGCTTTTGAGTGTTTGTTTTCTGGGATGACTTGCCTCCTCAATGCTTGAGTGGATCAAGTGTCAAAACAACTGGCATCTCAGACGAATTGCTAAGTATTCTATTTTCAGTAAACAAGTATTTTATCAAGACTTGGACATGATCTATGCAAACTAAGCAGCAAGACATTTCAATCTTTGTATTAACTAAGATAAGTGGGTCCAGATGCATAGCTTTTCTCCAGACTATACATTAAGAACTGATTTGCATTATAGCAAGTATATAAACCAAAACAAAGTAGGTATTTAGACATCATTGACACCAGGATAAGATTGATACCAGACACAGCAAGTCTTACTCTTGTTGAATCACTTCTAATTCCTATCTAATGTCTTTAATACATCCATGTCTATAGTATCCATTACCCTATCATAGGAATGCTTGTCTAAAAAGGCTATTCTTACTACCTGCCATTACAAGTGACTACTTGGCCATCACACATCCATTCCAAGCAGTCCTGGATCATGTTTAAAATACAGCTCCAGTTACTATCTCCCAGAATTAAGGACAATGAACTAAAATTTTCAGTCTTAATCATGTCTGTGTATTGATCCTTGGCACATACCAAGAATGAAGCAGGTAGAAATAACTGTAATATAGCTGGACTATGCTCATAGTCTTACCCTTTTTCTGCATAAGTACATGAATTATCAACTCAAATGTAAATTGAATGCTGCTAAATCTTACCCTGGTCCAGGCTGATCCCAGTACATTAGTCTCATTTATGCTCTAAACAACATTGCCTTACACCATGAGTTCTGATGCTTTATATCAGACTTAATTTAATCAAGGCTTTGACTGCTAAGGGAAGCCAAAAAAAACCACAAATCCCAATTTTCTATGAACAAAAAGCTGATATTTAGCCAGAAACATGCCTAACTTTAAAAAGAAGCATTAATTTTCAGTGCTTCAGAACGATGCATCTAGCTATCCAACTCATCATATCCCTATACCACTTCCTAATAGAAGTCCTCAGACCACGGCAATCACAGACCCATTACAAACATCAGTGCTTTAGAGGCATCAGAGTACCATCTGTTAACAGTCTTGTATCTTCTACTCTGAATACCAGACTTTGGAGCTTGGGATTTTTTAATTATTTATGGGTTTTGTCCCAAAGATAGCCTTTGAAACATGCACAGCCTGCTAGGCTCCCAGACACACACCATCATAGAATCATAGAATAGTTAGGGTTGGAAATGACCTTAAGATCATCGAGTTCCAACCCCCCTGCCAGGGGCAGGGACACCTCACACTAAACCATGCCACCCAAGGCTCTGTCCAACCTGGCCCTGAACACCGCCAGCGATGGAGCATTCACAGCTTCCCTGGACAACCCATTCCAGTGCCTCACCACCCTTACAGTAAAGGATTTCTTCCTCATATCCAATCTGAACTTCCCCTGTTTAAGTTTGAACCCGTTACCCATTGTCCTATTACTACAGTCGCTCATGAAGGGTCCCTCCCCAGCATCCATATAGGCCCCCTTCAGATACTGGAAGGCTGCTATGAGGTCTCCACATAGCCTTCTCTTCTCCAGGCTGAACAGCCCCAACTTTCTCAGCCTATCTTCATATGGGAGGTGCTCCAGTCCCCTCATCATCCTCGTGGCCCTCCTCTGGACGTGTTCCAACAGTTCCATGTCCTTTTGATGTTGAGGACATCAGAACTGCACACAATACTCCAAGTGAGATCTCAGGAGAGCAGAGTAGAGGGGCAGGATCACCTCCCTCGACCTGCTGGTCACACTCCTTTTGATGCGGCCCAGGATATGGTTGGCTTTCTGGGCTGCAAGCGCACACTGCTGGCTCATGTTCATTTTCTCATTGACCAACACCCTCAAGTGCTTCTCCACAGGGCTGCTCTGAATCTCTTCCCTGCCCAACCTGTAGCTGTGCCTGGGATTGCTTCGACCCAGGCGGAGGACCTTGCACTTGGCATGGTTAAACTTCATCAGGTTGGCATCAGCCCACCTCACAAGCGTGTCAAGGTCCCTCTGGATGGCATTTCTTCCCTCCAGCGTATCAACTGAACCACACAGCTTGGTGTCATTGGCAAACTTGCTGAGGGCGCACTCAATCCCACTGTCCATGTCACCAAAAAAGATGTTGAACAAGACCGGGCTGAGCACCGATCCCTGAGGGACACCACTCGTTACTGACCTCCAGTTGGACATTGAGCCATTGAGCACTACTCTTTGCATGCGGCCATCCAGCCACTTTATCCACTGAGTAGTCCATTGATCAAATTGATCTCTCCACCTTAGAGACAAGGATGTTGTGTGGGACAGTGTCAAACGCTTTGCACAAGTCCGGGTAGATGACATCAACTGCTCTACCCCTGTCCTTCAGTTCCATAGCCCCATCATAGAAGGCCACCAGATTGGTCAGGCAGGATTTCCTCTTAGTGAAGCCATGCTGGCTGTCACCAAGCACCTTGTTGTTTTTCATGTGCCTTCCAGGAGAATCTGCTCCGAGATTTTGCCAGGCACAGAGGTGAGGCTGACTGGTCTGTAATTCCCCTGGTCATCCAGTTTCCCCTTCTTGAAAATGGGGGTTATATTTCCCTTTTTCCAGTCATCAGGAACTTCACCTGACTGCCATGATTTTTCAAATATGATGGACAGTGGCTTAGCAACTTCATTTGCCAGCTCCTTCAGGACCCGTGGATGGATTTCATCTGGCCCCATGGTCTTGTGCATGTTCAGGTTCTTTAAGATGGTCTCGAACCAGATCCCCTCCTACAATGGGCCTAGGGTCTTCATTCTCACAGTCCCTGCATCTGCCTTCCAAGACTTGGGTGGTATGGTCAGGGTGTTTGTCACTGAGGACCGAGGCAAAGAAGTCATTAAGAATCTCAGCCTTCTCCAAATCCAGGGTAGCCAGTTCTCCTAACAGCACCCTCAGTGCACTCAGGAGCAAAGAAGCAAAGACCAGCAAGTCAGTTAATTTTATGCCAAGGCAGCAGCTCTGTATATACAGCAGCACTGTATATACATATATATACAAACATATACATTACTTCAAGAAGGAGCACTTTGGCAGAAAGAAACAAACTCCAGAATTCTTTCCTTTCAAGGAAATGCTTTAAGTTTGTTTTCCATACCAACTGCACTTGAGGAAGAAAGGTAGACTTCCAGAACAGTCCCTGTTAGATTACATCATGGAATAAACTCCTTTGACATCAAGGCAGTAGCTAATTTCAGTTCCTAGTCTCTCCCATTGTTATTCAATCCCATTGCAGATCATTTGCAGGAGCTTGAGACCACATGCCCTTATTGAAGTTGTATTAAGCATGCTCATTCCTGTTGCTCCATGTTTAGTGTGGAATAACAATGCTGTAAGCATACTTTGTTTTCACTGCTGTTGTATATTAAAACCAGAATTTAACTGCATGCTGCAGAATCCAAGAACACTTCTCCAGCCTGAATTAGCTGGATTTACCCTGAAACATTGTCCATTTACTGCAGTCAATTTGAGAGTAAGCATCACCATTCCACTTGACATCTACCACATGACTAAGCAGCTATTTCCTGCAGAACTTGCATTTCCTCTGAAAGCCTGCAATCCAGAAGGAAATTAACACATAGCTTTGCCCATTGGAGCACTGAAGCCAGAACAGCACTAAATCCAACCAGCTCTTTATTACCATTACATGAAAAACTGCTCCCAGATATTAAACAAAAAGTAATTAAGTCCAGAAGCCAGCTGCACATTTTCAGTACCCAGAATATCCAACTTATTAAGCTCTTCACTTTCCATACCAAGTTTCTTCCTGTTCAATAGATTTCAAAATTGCTAGTTTGATTCACAGCACCATTTTAAGCTATATACCCAGAAAGAATCACAAATCATGAAGGGTTAGGTTGCAAAAGTCTAAATCCTTAGAGTTGCATTTCACTATTGTTGAATATTACAAGAGAGTTCTTTATTAAAATAAACATTAAAGTGCCAGGTTTATGTACAGACTATTAAAACAATAGTAAAAAAGGTAAACTTAAAACCTGCTAAGAAAGCAGTGAGGTCATGGAGCTGACTCCAGAGTTTCCAGCAGGGTATTCAGCAAATCTAAGACCAGAATTTCCCAATGGTTCCTTTGTTTATGGGGAGAACAGCAGAAGCTAGTGGTCACTGCCCATAACCTCCTGTCTTGCAGGAGGAGTGTACCCCCACCTATCACAAAATGGAGTAGCATATGTTCCAAGAGATACATCTAAACATCCTATGAATTAACACCATTGGCAAAGCCTAATAAAAAGGGATTTTACTGCTGGAGCTATACTAGCTTCCTGAAAAGTACCAGTACCACCACACTTTCAGAGTGGGATTTTGGTACAGGAATCAAGTCACACTGACTCAATACATCTAATGCTTCCCTGTAAACAGGAGCATACACATTAACTCATATGGTTTCAGTTCATTTAAAATTCTGCATCCAGGGTGAAAGAGTTGTCTTTAGGCTTCGACATGACTCCCATCCTCTGATATTCACCTACTCGCTTCTCAAAGAAGTTGGTCTTGCCCTCCAGAGAGATGTTTTCCATGAAGTCAAAAGGATTCTCTGCTTTGTATATCTGAAACACAAAGGCAATTCTATAGTCACTACAGGTACCCACATCTTGAATGTATGAGAGCATTAGCAAGTAGCTGGAAGGAGGCCAATGACCTCAACAGGCTTACTATGTAGTGAACCAAAATCTCTGCCCCAAGCCTTCTATTGCATTTGTTCCCATCTTTTAGCTGCAGTAGACAGAATCACAGCAGCTCTTACATAGTTATTTTTCCATAGCATCCTTCTGGTTTTCCTTCTGTGGGTCTCCAAACAGGATGTAAGAGCAAGACTGCTAAACAGTTTTACAAGTTAAACTCATATTGCTGCAGTCATTTTAGGATTTGGCTTTCTGGAGGAAATGAAACTTAATATTGTTTTTTCCATGAAAGATTCAGCGTATTAGTCTTACCTTGTTAAATCCCAGTTCCAACATTAGCCGGTCTGCTACAAACTCTATGTACTGTTTCATTAAAGTGCAGTTCATGCCAATCAGCTTTACAGGCAGTGCCTCCGTCAAGAACTCCTGCAGATAATAGAAGCACTTCATGTATAGAAACTGGCATTCACCCTGTACCAGGTAGGTTAATTTTGTACCCAACAACTCCCCAGCTTTCTGCCTAATCGCGATCAAGTTCCTCAACAAGGAGCAGACGATTACCTGCTCTATGAGAACAGCATCCATGATAATTTCCTTTACCCTCTCTTCTGATGGTTTGCGTATCAAGTGCTTGAACATGAGGCAGGCAAAGTCACAGTGCAAGCCCTGGAATGAAGTTTCAGAAAATTATTTCAGAAACAGAGATTTGAAAGAGCCACTCAAATCAGTAGCACAGAATAAATGGCACCATCTTTGCACTTGCCATGTTAGGGCAACTTCCTGCCTAACCAGAGGAGGCATAGGTTCAGCCACTACCAGCTGCACTTGGTCTGAGTGACAAGGAATACCAAGTGCAAGAGTTGATGAGAAGCATTAAAATACTTTGGAAGTAAAACGCTCAGTTCATTCATTCTCTGCTGCAAGACCCACGATGACACATTTACACAGTTTAGTGAGCTTTATAGACTGTTTCTAAACATACAGTCTTAAAACACAGGCTCCAACTGAATATCATTACTTTTAGATACTGCAGCACATTACCATCTTAACTGCTAGAATTTGATTCATACCTCATCTCTACTGATGAGTTCGTTAGAAAAGGTGAGTCCAGGCATTAATCCTCTTTTTTTCAGCCAAAAAATTGATGCAAAAGAGCCAGAGAAGAAGATTCCTTCCACTGCTGCAAAAGCTACTACACGTTCCCCTGTCAAGAAAAGATTGATACTATCACACAGAAAACTTAATAGGATTAATACCCAGAAGTTGCAAATAGACCAGTGAACTGCATCATCTAAGGAGAATGAAGTTTCTGCTCAAGTGTATAATGCCTGTCCTTAAAAGCTATTTCAGTAAAGGCTTCTGGTCATTCAGCAGAACTTTTCAACACAAGAGGAAGTAAAAAGTAACTGGCAGGGTCAAGTAGCTGAAGCCAAGGCTCCTTCCCCCAGGTTAACCAGCAATACCACCCTTTTTTCAAAGATTGCACAATAAAACACAGCAGTCATTTTAACAGCTGATATAAGTCAGTATCTGCTCATCTTTGATTAAGGAAGTTTGGCTATGAAGAATGCTTTAATACTAGCAAAATGATAATCCATACCATCACATATCACCTTTGAAGCAAGGTATCAGGAATCAGCAACAGAGGGGGAGCACAGCCTCCAACTGTACATGTCCACTGAAGCTAGATGGCCAGTATAGTACTGGACACAACAGCAATTTATAATGATCATATAGACAGGCATACAAAGATTGCCACATGAGCTACCATTATTCAAAATGCCAGCAATTTTACGAAGATTCATGACAGCAGCTCAATCGCAAGACAAAGTATTTTCTTCAACTGCAGAATTATACCAGCGTCTTATACGGGAAAGTATGTAGTTTCCTGTAAGAGCAATGGTCCCTGTCAAATCTGGACAAATAGTGGGGTTTGCCTTTTTTCAGGGGGAAATTTCACTTAGCTCTCAATAGATGTACACACCGTATGTTGCTTTCTGGTCCCCAATCCAGCGCAAGGCCCAGTCAGCCTTCTTTTTAACACATGGTAACGTTTCAATGGCATTAAAAAGAAACTCCCTGAGAAAGATATAAGCCATTAGGGTCGGACATCAGCACAACTAGTACATTAAGCACCCACTACCATAAATGGCTTTGTTCACCTACAAGTGCTCTGCACCTTCACCCTGATAATTAAGTTAATCTCCAATCTTATTTTGCACCAATGTAGCTCTACTGGTATCAACAAACTATCCTTTCATCACCTAGTCATGACATCAACACCAGTCCACATGGGCGGTATCAGATGTTGTACTTAAACAAGACTTTCTAAACTGCAGATCCACTAGCCTCCACTCTCCAGTAGCAAGCACCAGAGCTCTCATGTGAGTAGCTCTTCTTTATACATTTACTGGAATTAAGCACCTCAGAGTAGAAATGACATGGTCAGCTTCCTACAAAGTAGCAGCAATTAAATACACCTAAGGCAGCAAATAACATTTCAATACCACATGACATTTCATTCAACAGGGCATTAGTCTGACAAGACAACAGCAGAATTCAGTCTGGACTGCTCAAAGCCCTGCATTTAGTTTTAAGATACCATTCCTGAACTGATTCATTTTGTTATGACAATTGTACACTTTTGGTTTTATTTTTAATCAAGACCAAAACCCACTTGTCAGCAAAATAGTCAAGTGAGTAAGGGCAGCACACAATATAAAAGTGTAGCTGGTAACTAAAGGCAGCGAATTTAAGAGATGACGTTTTAATAAAAGTGGCATTCTCAGGGAATTTTCCCAACACAACTTTCTACTAGGTGGACAGCTGCTCCATGTAAGTGCTTACTGCAATTTAATATACTCCTCTTATTCAGTTGCTCCATCTTTTACCTAGTTTCATTCCTTTATTTCAAGATTAAATTGCCTTCAGTTTCACTCAGTCTAAGCAAGTTCTTGCTCACTTCAGAGAGGGAAAAGAAGAATATAAAAATAAAGAGGAAAATGTCACCGCTTTTAAGCAGCAGTGGTATTTTATATAAATCTGGTTTAAATCCTAAAATTAGCCTTAAATTCAGAGTGACTGATTTGTGTCATTTAAACCTCAGCATATAAAAAGTTTCGAACCTTTCTTAAGCAATACAAACCTCTCTTTGGAATCTTTAATGTAGGTGTCAATAAGAAGACTGTACATTTCTGAATGTATGTTTTCCATGGCAATCTGGAAGCCATAGAAACAGCGAGCTTCTGTGACTTGCACTTCTTGACTGAACCGCTCCACCTAGAGGAAATCAGTGAGCATTTGTGCTAGCATGTACAAAGTTGCAAGTTAGAGACACCAATGCCACCCAAATAGCTTTTGCTCAGCCCACGGAAGCCTCTTCAGGTTCATTCCATATGTGAGTTATTAACAGCACTATAAGCAGCAGTAGCCACTCACATCTCCAAGTCATGAGTTACTCTTCACAACTTGGAGCTGTGAGTGAAATAGGTGAATTTCTTAGTTTTAGTTATTGCCCACTAGCGAGAAGAACACTGGGCAGTGGGCAAACTTGTGGATTACAAAAGCAACCCCAATTTGTTAATTAGCATAAAACAATATTACATTTTGTAATGCTGTAATGCTACATAATCTAGCATACATGCTAGATGAGTCTAGCAAGCATTTCAAACATAGCTGTCTGCTTATCTTCACAAAGTGGTGTTTCTCTCAGGCCTGTTTCTACGTACTTACCAAGTTTTCATTGACAATGCCATCGCTGGCAGCAAAGAAGGCAAGAACATGAGAGATGAAGTACTTCTCCTCAGGCTTCAGGGACTCCCAGTGCTGGATGTCTTTGGAAAGGTCCACCTAAAACATTACCAGAAGCAGACATTAAATACACAGAGATGGGGCTCTGTGAGGCTGCACCACAAACACTATGTTCAGTTCTGTGTCCCTCACTACAATAAAAAGACATAGAGGTGCTGGGAAGGAGGTCAGAAAAAGGAAAAGAAAGCTGAAGGGTCTGGAGCTGCTGAGGGGACTGCGGTTGTTCCATCTGGAGAAGAGAAGGCTCCGGGGAACTTATCACTCTCTACAACTACTTGAAAGGAGGTTGCAGTAAAGTGTCTCTTCTCCTAAGAGAGAACTGATAGGGCAAGAGGCAACGGCCTCAGGCTGCACCAGGAGAGGTTTAGACTAGATACGAGAAAAATATTCTTCCCCACAAGGGTAGTCAGGCATTAGAACAGGCTTCCCGGGGAATAAAGAGGTTGAGTCACCATCCCTGGAGACATGTGAAAGACATGTAAATGAGGCCCTTAGTGACACGGTTCAGCAGCGGACTTGGCAGTCCTGAGGTAATGGTTGGGCTCGCTGATCTTACAGGTCTTTTCCAACCTAAACGACTCTATGATTCGGGGTGAAGCCCACGCCAGAGCACGCGGTCGGGGAGGCCGTTCCCGGGATACCTCACCTCCTCCGCCGTCCAGAAGGAGGCCTCAGCCTTCTTGTACATCTGCCAAATGTCGTGGTACTGGATGGGGAATATGACGAAGCGGCGGGGGTTGTTCCGCAGCAGCGGCTCCTCCTGCTCCTCCGCGCCCCGCGGCACCTGGAGCAGCAGAGACAGCGGCTGAGCGGACGCCAGGATTTGGCGGGAAACTGAGGGACGGCAGCTGGCGGTAACGGGGGGAGGGACGGAACGGGAGATCCCCGTGGGGGAGACGGGCGCACCGCAACACGCGGCGGGGACGATGGGGCATGGGGGTAGGGGGAGATAGAGAGATCACCCATGGGAGACAGGACAACAAAGCGGGGCTGACAGGGGCCGCCGAGGAAGGGGAGACGGGAGAAGGCCCCGGGCTTTCCGTACTCACCGGCTTCTCGTCGCTCTCCTGGAAGATCTTGCGGGCCGCCTTGCTGGCCAGGATGCGGGTACTACTGAATACGGGGGGCTGCGGGGAGACAGCGGCAGGGTGAGAGCGCTGCGGCGCCGCCGGGCAGGGAGCGGGAGGGAGGGCTGACTCTCACCGTGTTCTCTTTGTCTCTCAGCGACAGGCTCTTCACGGGCGACAGGCCCTTCATGGGCGAGCGGCGGGGCTGGTCGCTGCGGGCAGCGAGCGGTGCGCGTGAGGACAGCATAGCGGCGGCAATGGCGGATCAAGCACTGGGAGCTCAGAGCCCCGCGCCTCCCCCTTATAACCGCTTCGAACTTGGCGCCAGAACGCGCCGTGGGCCACTCACTGCCCGCGCTGCGCCCGCCGCCGCCCGGCCCCCCCGCTCCCATTGGCTGGCGCCGCTGCCGGGGCCCCGCCTTCCATTGTGGAGGCAGCGGCGGGAGGGAAGGACCCGCCCTCCGCTTTGGCGCCAGCGGAGTGGGGGGGAAAGGCGGGAGAGCGCGGGGGCCACGCCCCCTCCCGCGAGCCGCGGCTTGGCGCGGAATTCGGCGCGGGGCACGGCCCCGGAAAGAAGAGGGTGCGGCCCTGAGCGCGGGCTGCGTGCGCGGTGTCTCGTAAGGAGGGCGTTTGCTGCGGGTCCTGTGCGTTACACCTGGCTCTGAGAGGTTCGGGGTCCTATGGGAAAGCAGAGAACTTGTTTCTGGATACGGGCATGACCATAACCTGGGTTTAAGTTAAAGATCCGGAAATGCCACGGTGCCTCCATCCCTGTCTTGCTCTCCCCGTCTCTTTCCTGGTCCCTCCTACGTACCGATTCATTTTCATTTTCAACACTGATTCCTGCATTTGGTGGCAGACATCGGCTTCCTGGAGAAACTGACTCCTTGTGCCACCTGGTCCCATGTTTTAGATAAACAGCACAAGAAAGGGAGAACACAGGTATGAAGAAGAGGTGAAGACTCATCTTTAAAAATTCAGCGTTATTTTCTATTCATTAAATTGCCTTTATTTGGACAACAGCGTTTCCCTCATCGAGCTCTGCAAAGGATCTTTCTGTCAACCAAAAGTGTTTACCCTGAAGCAGTTTTAACGAAACCAGGAGCTCAATGGGACTCAGAGGGACTTCTATGTACGATAAATGCACAATGTTCCTGAATGACACTAAGTGATCACTATCATTTGAGCTCATGCTCCAAGGAACTGGTACAAGTAGTTACATGGCCTCTGACACTCTGAATTCATGTTCATGATTCATTTCAGCAAGTCAGTATTACAGTCGCAAATTTGGGTCTGAGCCCTCCTCAGCTGGAATGTATCAGAAATGGCCAGCAGGGAGATCAGGCCTGTGGTATTTATTGGTCATATTTAGGACATCAGGCTGATGCGGGCACCCACCCAGGAGATGTTCTGTGGGGCGTTCTGTAGTAAATATACAGCTCACTATACAAATCTAATATACAGCCCACTATACAAATCTAATATACATCTCCATCCCAGCAGAGCAAGCACTGCAAAACTCCATCCTAGTAGGCAACCTGGATGGGCATGGACACTCTTGCTCTGTTCCACAAAAGCAGGTCCCAAGGGCAGACATGTGGGGCAGCTCACCAGCACCCACATAGCACCCTACCATCTCCTGCTACCTCTACAGTGGCGGGGGGGGTGTGTGTGACAGACAGCTATGGCAGCACCCTCCCCACCCCAGCCAAACTCATCTACCCTCCTACCCCAATAAAGGACCCCAAAGCCATCATCCCCCAAGCTGTGGTGCAACGGCTGTGCTATCACTGCAGCTCAGCCACTCTTCTCAGAAGCCTATGGCACGGGATCAAACCCCTGCCCTGAGGACAGTGGCTCTGCAGAGAGGAAACACCAGAGAGCACAGAAAGGGCCTACGAGGAAGCACACTGCATCCTGTGCTACTGTAGCTG
The DNA here is from genome assembly GCA_028858755.1 of Ara ararauna. NCBI lineage: Eukaryota > Metazoa > Chordata > Aves > Psittaciformes > Psittacidae > Ara > Ara ararauna. The sequence continues at coordinate 29,941,850 of CM054379.1, forward strand.
CAGCAAAATGGTATTTAGGAATGAGTGTCCACACTGAATTTTCCTGTTACAGCAATTTAACCCCAGTACTTTTGTTCCTCTAGGCACATCCCCAAGGTTTACACGCTGTGCACATCAGCTGTGCACCCACTCGTGATGTCGTGGAGGAAAGCAAGCATGAGGAGTCCTCTCGCCTTCACATACATCCTCCTCCATTATGCAGCTGCATTTTGGGACTAGCATTTTCAAGCCAGCTCTGTGGTCAGCGCTGGGTCCCTGCTTCGAGGTGCTGGTGCTTAGCACCACACCGGAGGATGTCAGCTGGCTGGTGCCCTCTCTTTGGGTGTGTGAGAGGATGCTCTGTTCTTCTGATTTCTGGCGCAGAGTGCGGTACTGTGTGTTTAAAACATGCAACACCCCAAAATTTGAATTAGCTTCATGCCTTCTTGTTTGCAGGAATTTAGACACTCAGAAAGGTGGAAGTAAAAGCAGCCTGGGGCTGTGGGGTGAGGCGGTATGGAGTGTTGTGTAACCGTGCTGTTCACATAGGTCCCCCCACACACTGCTCACCCTGAGTGGCCCCAGCACCCACCTTCACTCAGGCCTGGCACATCTCATCAGCCTCATTTGAAACTCAGCAGCAGCCACTGCTGTTGTGAGATCCAGTGGGATCCAACACTACAAAGCCCCTTCCCACAGGCACAGCTTGTAGCCCCCAGATCTCACATCCCCATCACATATCTGCTCCATCATGATGGGTACTGCCTTAGCTTTCAGTTGACCTACATGATGGCATTAGGTAATGCTCAGGGCTGGGTCTTTCTTGCTCAGATGATTGGTTTTCTTCCACTTTAATGCAGATTGCCTACAGGACAGACAGTTTTGCTGACTGTCAGGTTGCTGACTGCCTCCCACTGCTGGTCTAACTGATGAAAGCTGGTGAAGATAACTCCATAGCAGACATGGGCTGACTCATCATTAGCTGAGGACACAGCGTTTACTGATGGTTTTCCCCTGCTTTGAGGAGGGTGATTTGTTTTAATGGCCATGCCAAATCCCGAAATCCTCACTGACTGCTCAATCTGTCAGGGTTGGTATTTGTCTAGAGCATCATGCTGAAGGGTCCCTGCTCAGGCCTGCAAATGACAGACAAAAAGAAATCTAAATACTCTAAATATAAGCTGAGACAGGGTAGGTGAGCAGGAGGAGGCCATCAGCCAATACTGTGAAAATAACAAGCAGTGGTCTCAATAGCCACCAACAGATTTGGAGGTGGCCCCCAGCATTTCCTCGTGCGCTCACCCAGCTGTGCTGATGAGAAGGATGCTCCACATCTCTCTGCAACCAATTTGAGCTGTAAGGTCTTGGATGAAAACTTCAGTTCAAATGAAAATATTGCCCAAATAGCTTGCCTCCCTATTTGGAGGTGGTTGCCCTCCACTCGCTGCAGGGAGACCGCAGAAACTGAGCTGCAGGGCTCTGCCTCTTGAGCCATGGCACTTTAACAGACTGTTTCACTGAGTAATCTAGAGCAGAATAAAACAAGTCTTAGCTTGATTGTAGCTGGATATCACATGTGCTCATGCAGTCCATTAATGTGTAAGTCTGAGAGCACCCTCATTAGTAGCCTGCTTCCCTGATGACTGGCCTTTTTGGAGGTAATGAATGGCTGTTGAAAAACAAAGCACTCACATGCTTAGCATCCCCACTGTCTTCAATTCTTTAAAACCATGTTTCTTGCCTATTCAAGGCCCTTAACCACCATTTACAACTCTCAGGACAAAGTCTGCAGGTAGTATATGAACACATGTGGGGTTATAATGGTGCAACTGCACATGTTGCTCCTTTGCTGCTTATGAAGCTGGGCAGAGTGCTGCAGACACAGTCCCACAAGTGCCAGATAGCAGAACCAATCATAAAAGACTTCTAAGAGCTGCAAAGATGAAGCATTCCAATCAGCTGCGCTTGCTGGCCATCAGTGGTCTATAATACACAAGAGCATTACTGATTCTGGTGCCTTCCTTAGGATGTATGAGCATCTTGTGGAGCTGGAGTAGCGAGGCCCAGCACTGTATTCATATGTGTGCTCAAGGATTGTCACCCTTTCTGATAGCATCACCTTCTTATTTCCTGTAGCAGAAGGTGGCAATGACACCAGCAGAAGACTTTTGGCCCACCACTGACTTGCCGAAGCAGGTTTTGGTCTCAGCTCCTGTGCTCTGATCATGGAGACTGCGGCTGATCTCTTGCCAGACATGGAAAATTACAGGTCACTCCTGCTCTAGCAGCCTGTCAGTCACCTTGGAGGAATAGTGCACTTCCCTCAGGGTTCCATTCCTCAACACTTACTCATCTGAAGGAAGGCAGACCCCGCTCCCTCATTTCTGGGCAGGCTCATGTTGTTTATGTGGAGCAGGGCTCTTGCACAGCAGCGTTTCTGATGCATCTCACTCATTGCTACCCTGCACACGAAGCAGTCTGAGCCATATTTTCCCTCTTGCTCCAGAAAACAAGCTCGCCATGTTAGCAAAGCACCTAGGATGTACAACCCCCCTGTACTTCTGAATGGTTTCAAAGAAAACCAGCCTCAAACCATGAAAGTCAATAACTGAGGAGACAAACGCAGGATGGCAAATGATTCTTGTTAAGTGGGTCAGTAGTGGGCAGCTTGGTTATCAGCCAAAACTTACTCATCTGCAGGGAAGTTCAGGGCTTAGGCACCATAAGTACACCCATCCCTGCTCTGCTCCCACTGACCTTTTCTCCCCCAGCAGAGACTTTTTTTCCCTGGAAGATGCAGATTATCTTCAACAAAGTGAAAGCTTTCTGCTGTAAGCTGGCACCCCTACCCCAACACATCACCTAGTCAAGATTGTCTTGGAAGGATCCTGCCTCTTGTCTTTGGGATAGTACAGCATTTTGGGCCTGTTCTGCTCTGGGTCCCCATGACATCTACACCTTTCCAGCAGGACAGAGAAAACAGGGACATTTACCATTGCACATCTTTCTGGTGGCATCTGCTAGACACTTCCCTGAAGAGCATGAGGAGATTCAGTATTTGTCAGGTTTTGATTACAATTATGTCCAAAATGAGACTGGGAAAAGCAGGCTCCTTCCACGGCAAGTCCTATTGCTCTGCCAAGGCAAATGTCAGTGTGGGGTCTAGCAGTGACCCCATGGTGATAGGACAGGGTGCAAGGGACTGTTTATCGGATGAGTCCCTGTGCACAAACAGCAGTAGGAAAGATCCCAAATAACATTCAGGTAAGTGAAAGATGAGAGATGCATACACCTATGTATGAAGGTAGAAATTGACCCTAGGAATTGTAATCAGGAATAGAAAGAGGTAAAATGGAAATGAGAAAGATAGTGATGAGTGCCTGCAGCACTCAGGGGACCATGAAGAAACAGAAAAGTGGATTTACATTGCACTTGCATTCACAGGGATAAGCAGATGTGGATAAATTGATGCAGGTCTGATATTAAATGACATAGAGGTCTGTATGGGGATATAAGAGACAAAAAAAGATTGGCAGTACAGTCATGCTGATCAAAAGCCCTTGCTTTATAAGGGTGCATTTGATTTACTGCTTCGTGACATTGAGAGGATTAAAACTGGTTAACTTATAGACTGCAGAAAGTCATTGTAGGGGCATGTCGTTACCAGCTCAGTGTCCTGAGATTGTCTGCAAAGTTTCCACATGGTAGATGGGGTGGGTGGTGAATAACGAGTGCAAAAGTCGCCTGTCTCACTCTGTCCTTGGTATTAATGAGCCTATATGCAAAATCATGCACCAGGGAAGAAAACTCAAGACCACGCTTATGTAATGCTGGACTGCCCCTGCAGAGAGGGACTCCTGGGTGATGATACAGCTCCATCAGCAGCCTCCCAGGCTAACCCATAGTCAGAGGGCAAACCAGGTCCTCTGCTCTGAAGGCAGAGGGATTGCAGCTGGAAGCAGTGCTGCTTCCCACCTGTATCACGTGGGAGAGCATCCATGGGGCAGCTGTTCAAGATTCAGCCAACCAAAGGCAGGTGTATGCCCATGGGTGGGATGTGTAGGCACGGAGGGTCCCTGAGACATCCTAAAGCATCCCGCCTGCCCTTGCTGTTCCCTAAAGGTCCTTCACCCCTGCCAGCCACATGTCTCAGCCCCCTGGAGCCTTTCAGATGGCACCAATGTCTACGTTTACGCAACTGTGATATCTAAATGCCTTGTCACTCTCTCAAACCAAACCCACTCACTGTGCCCCATGCCAGCAAAAAAAAAAAGGGCTGAAAGGGTGTTGACAACGTGGAGCAGTTCAGAAAACAGCCCCACAGCAGAATGGAGGCTGTTTTTTCCAAGAAACCCATCTTGGAAAAAGCTGTCCTCTTTAGCGCACTGAACCAGCTTTCCTGCGGGCACCACAGATTCCTCAATATCCGGTCATGATTCCAAGGCTTCATGTGACAGTTTTATTCAGTCACATTGCGATCTGCTCAGCAGTCACTGGCAAGTTTTGCTGAGGGTAAAAGGATTAGGACAGATATTTTATTAGCCCTTTTGTCTGGCATCCATCAAGATGCTCTTTCATTTCATGGCACGCTCAAGGGCACGCCAGGAGCTTAGTTCCCCCCAGCTGTGCCTGTTGGCATACCCAGCTGAAGAAGGGGGGGGGGGGGGGGGAATCTTCAAGATAAGGGTTTAACAGTGAAAACATCAATAAACCAATCACTGATATTTTGTTGCAGTAGAAGAAGCAGGTCTCATGTACCTTCATCGGAATATATATATATATATATAAGCCAGGAAACAGTGCTTAGCCAGCAGAGACCCCTCTTACCTGCTCAACCACATCTTGCCACATGTTCCGCTTGCAGGTTCAGTGACCTCTAGCGTTTCAGTGCAGCTGAGACATAAATAATTCCTCTAAAGGATACAGCATTTTCCATACTCCCTTCCTTCTAAAACCCATGAACAGATCCACTCTCCCCTCCTTTCCCACACCAGCCCTTGGGGAAGAAGAGGGATTATTGTATTTAGTTAACAGGTACGTTTCTGGAGCTGAATTATTACAGGCGATTCCTTCCTAGCAGGAGCTGGGAAAGCTTCCACTATGTAAGCAATCTACATCAATCACAGATGGATACAGCAAGGCATTATATGACTATTCATTGCCTACAGTGTTACTCTCCTACACTCAGGTTTCCATTCACCTCCTCCCCTTTCCCCAGCTTGGCGTGCCAAAGGCCTTGCTGGCCAAGATGAGCTGACTTCAGCTGCACCAGCTGCGAACAGGCACTCCTGCTGCAGCCCTTCTCTCCCCTCTGGAACATCGGGATGCTCATATATATTAAAACATGGTGGGTTGGAGTTTCTCAGCTGGTTCCTTCACAGGAAATTACGGGAGAAGGAAATATCTCGGATCACAGTAAAACACCAAGCAGAGGTCTTCGCTGACATCTCTGCCTTTTCTACCTCCTGCAAGACCAGCCTGTCTCTTGTGACTTCACAGAGGACTACTGCTAAGGTTTTGCTCTTGTGACCATGTCTTGAGTCCCTCCCTGCAGTCCTAACCCTTATTTTCCTCACCCAAAACATGCAATACTGCAATACTGCAGACAGGTGCTCGCTAGCGCACATAGGAAGGCATATGACAGCAGGTTCTGGGACACTGGTGCTGTTCTACAGGTGACATATGGGAGCAGGGCAGGGGATCAGTAGCTTCGCTCCCAAGCAAACCCCTGTTATCATACTCATTGCTGTGTGGGAGATAAGAAGACAGTGAAGGAAAGCAAAAAAATGCTCATACAGGTAAAATATCCTGGGAGCCAGAGCTCAGCCAGTTCCCTGTGGGGCTGAACCTGAAGGAAGAGGGGTACTGCATCAGTGAGACCGAGTATGGGGACACAAACAGCTCCTGGAGCTCGGACACAGGGCATGGGACTGCTGAGAGTGAGGGTCCCTCCATCCCACCCCTGCCATGATGCTGTACTTCAGCACAAGCAACCGCCACACACCCTCATCCTGGTTATATCTTGCATATTCAGAGCCGTCTACTTGGCACATGTGGAAAAAAAGGCACTGGTCATGCCCCATGTGCCCCATTACACTGCTTCTACAAAACACCTCTCGATACCCTGTTCATCATCTATAGCAATAACCTCAAAGCCCAGAGAAAGATGTGCTGTGGGAAGAAAGCAGAAGGAATTCATTCCATCACCAGTTTCCCAGGTCTCTTCCATCACAAGGAATTAGCTAACCACTAAACAAAAGCATATTCACACCGGCATTTAAACAACAAGAGGAATGGTCTTCACCAAATGAGAGCAAAGAGCAGGCCCTTTTTGTCTCCCACAGTAGTGCTAGTGATTAGGGAAATACACATTAGCTTCTGGCGAAGTATTTCCTGCTCCCACTGCTGCCAGGAGGAAAACGTGCCTTTTCCTAATGGGCTCACGCTGCTTGCATATGGAAGCTGTAATGAAAACATGATGTCGGTCAGTGTGTCCTCTCTTTCGTTGCTAGAGGGAAATCAGCTTTTCTTGTCCAGCTATTTGTTGATTCAGATGTGTATGCTCTGCTCCTGGAAGCAGAGCTTGGGTTGTGCCGGTGGTGCAGCTCTGACGATGCACATCTGCACTGCAGCACATGCTGGGGGCTTTGGGGTGGCTCACGTCAGCAGGCAGGAGTCTGCTGCTGAGTCTCTTCTCAGCCTCTACTTGTCAATTGGCTTAGCATTAAAAAAGACATCTTCAATTGCATCACCCCAAAATGCATCAAGCCAGCACCTTCTCCAGTGTGTTACCTCCAGGCATTGTGAGGAACATAGTCCATAACCACACAGGACTCACAGCTGCTTCATTTTTCAAGTCAGCGCAACTGACCACAGCCACAAATCATGCAAGGTTCTGTTAAACTGGGAGGAAAGCTGTATTGAGCTTGCCTGGGAAGCACAGGAGGAGCAACCATGGCTCAGGAGAAGTTTATTACCTCCCACAGTGGTGCTAAGCTGGCCCTGCTCCCATTTACTGCAGAGGTACGTGAGCAGCTATCATCTGCTCTAATGAGGCAGAACAGAAATACAGCAAACCCAGACATATTTAACAGCTGGGCAGTTACACAATTACCTGACGATGTAAGGAGTAAGCACCACCCTGCTGTCCCACCAAAACAAGCTTTTGGCTGCCTGCCTTTACCATAGCGCAGCCCTTAAGGAGCACAGCCCAGCCGTTGCTCTTACTCAGCCTCCACAGTCAGCTGGGGTTTTTGATCCTAATTTCATGGGGTGAGCCCAGATTTCAGCTGGTGACCCACAGTCCCCCTGCAAGCTACATCTCAGGAGTGGAGGTGGGAGCTGGGAACAAGGCATCACTGTCTTGCAGAGGCAATGAGGTGAATGGGGTCACCTCTAGAAAATGCTGCAAAGCGTTTTCAGGGCTCTTTGAAAAGCCTCGCACAACAGCAAAACCCCAAACCAATGAGGAAAAACACTCCAAAAGTTGGTACAGCACAACGTCCAAGGGTAGGAGAGCAAAGAAACCTCCCTCATCTTGTACTCCTGATGTGGTTTATACTCTCTGTCCCCTTCTCCCTCTGTGAAGTGGCAGGAGTGCCATAAATCCACTACAGACTTAGCTGCCACCATTGATGCTACATGAGGGTGTTATACCCAGCCCAGCAGGAGTCTGGAGAACCAGTATCTCCTAGCAGGTATCTCAGTCCCTTACCCCTCATTCGGCCTCCTGCAGGTTCCCTTATCTGCTTGCAGAGTTGTGAGGGTCATTGTGTCCCTGCAAAAGCCAGGCAGCTATGGTGCAAGTGCTTGGCCAAACACTGGCCTCCTGCCTCTGGTTTCATGGAGGTGGCTTTCTTTGAACAAGGACCACAGGACTCATATAGGGCCTGATCACAACCCCTGGAAAACTGTTCTAGCTGTCATGAGATATGGGCACATCACCCCCCTGGCTATTAATTAAGCCAGCTAAATTTAGGGCAGTGGCTAAAAGCAGCCCTGGATCCTGCTGGTGAGGCGGGAGGAGGGATGCACTTCTCCACTGCATGAGGCGTACAGCGATGCTCTGCTTGCACGCAGTGTGTGTGTGCAAACTCATGTTGGGGCTGCAAACCTCTGAGCTACTTCTGAAGTCTCAGGCGAATGTCCCATGAGCAGGTTATCCTGTACCCAGCACCCCTGGGGAGCTCTGGCACAGCCCTCCAGTTGCTTGCCAGGGCTGGCGAGCAACCTTGCAAGTGACAAGCCTGATCATCCATCTCCTGCCACCTCCCAGACTGCAGCCACAACATCCTTGAGGGGTTACAGAGCGGGACAGCCTTCAAAAATGGGTGGCCACAGCCAAACCACCCAAACAAAGTCAGTCAGCAGTGGTGTTAGCTCCCAGGGGGCCAGGACCTGTTGGGGAGGGCAGAGTCATGCTAAAGGAGATGCTGCTGAGCTGGACAACCCTCTCCATCCCTTCTTTTGAGCTCCTGGGTCTGATTCAGGCTCTGTGTCAGGGACAGTGTGGGCCATAGCCCACCCTGGGTACCATCAATGACATGTTCTGGTGGTAAATACAGGGTTTCCCAGATGTGCACGACTGTCACCCTCCCTCGGTGCCTCACACTGGCTGAAGCAGAAGCCAGTTTCCATGTACATCTGTGCTTTGAACTGTGCCGTGCTGGAGATGAAAGCACTGATGGCTGCACCCCTGGGGTCTGATCCTGACTCCAAATGGTCTTTAGATGTTCACTGTTTGAGAGGTGCTTATAAAAATCACCATATACAAAAAACAGCGACTTCTGTCACCAAACTGGACAAACATTTCCCTGGTTTGTGTTATCTCCTTTTCACAGGCATCCAGCAGCAACATTCTACAAGCACATATTTAGATAGCTTCTCACTGCTCGCTCCAGCCAGTTCAATCTGTTATAGCATTGTACAACCAGTTATGGTTGGTTTATGTTTAACATTGTAAAACATAAAAAATACTCCTGACATTGGGTTGAGAGGCAGAAAATATGTAGTGAAGTTGGTGGGGTTTTCTTAGGTTGTTTTGACCTAAAGCCAAATTAGCCTCTAGGCAGTGAGCTAGAAAAAACGAGTTTCTAATCCAGAAAAGCTCTCTGGTCTCTATTGAGCAGTAAATGGCTGTGTTTTATTCACCAGGGGGAGGGCAGAGGGTTTTCCACTCATCCTTTCAAGATTATTCTTATTATTACATAAAATGTCTTCAGAAGTCTGGATTTGAGTCTAATCCACATTAAAAAGGAGCTGGGGGAAAGCTTTGGTGAGCTAACAGAAGCTTAATTTCAAACTTAAATAACCTCTTCATGGGAAGTTCAGCTGGAATTAGCATAAAAACAAATCTGGGGCCGGGGGAGGAAGAAGGAGAAGAAGAAATCATATCCTCCTTCTTCCAAAAGCTGACCTCTGCTGCTGCATCAATGAAGAGTCCTTCTTTGTGATTCCCGTTAGCTGGGACCATGTGCAAATCCCAAGCCTGTGTGCATTTATTAGCACACTCAGGTCTTTCAGGGTTAAAAGTCTCATTTGAGGGTTAAAAGGCATTTATGATGAAACAAAAATTAAGTACAATGAGACTCCAAGAGAGCAACAGCTTTCTTATAGATGCCTGTATCCAATATACAAAACTAACAGGAATAAGCCACCATACAACTGTCTTAGAAGACCAGACTTTTCCTTTGGTTTTCCCATTTTTTAAATAAAGATGGATGAAAAGCAATAGAAATCTCCAACAAGATGCTTGTGGATACCAGCTTATGTTGGTAGCACAATGTAGATTCCTATGATGCTGTTTCAAGGAAACCAAGTGTTTAAAATAGAGGCTATAAAATAGCCATGTCTGAAATTCCTATAGAAATCTGCATGCTCCTAAATAAGCTAAAGAAAGCAATGCAGTTAAGTAACAAATCAAAGTGCTGTGAACTTCTCATGTCTCTCCAGATGATATACTGAATCCAACTTTAAAAAGGGCTTTGTTCCCCGGTGTCTAAAAATGACAGTTTAAGGATACACCTGTAACAACAGCACATTCTTAAAGTCACTGCACGATTCTTGTAACTAACAAAATGAAGGTAACTTTGGTACAATATTAAAGCAGCCAATGTTAATGGATTACAGGATTTGTAAGCAATCCTGCTGCAGAGGCATCCAAAGCACTGCAGGAATGCAGTGGTGTTCACCAGCATGGACCTGCAGTCTCAGTCTAGTACTTCTCAGGAGGTGACAGATCATTCAGATTAGGGCCTTATTTGGTTTGCTCATGCAATGGAGAGCTAAAAACACTGCAGAAAGCAGGCAGAGACAGTGGCTGAGGCTGTAAGTGTATCTCTTGGCTGAAGCAACCAGGTGCCATGCCACACCACAGAGTAACCCAGGGACGAGAAAGTTATTCTCAGACTGGTAGAGGAGGCATCACCAGTCGGACACATAGGGATGGACACACATGCACAGCAGGGCCTGGGGCTTGGGATATTCTGCCTGTGCTTCAGGCAATGTGGTCTGCCACATGTGCATCCCCCAGGCACCAACACCAGGATGCGGATGTTTCCTAGAGCACTGCACGACCAAGAGCTGCACAACTCAGACATCTTCAGTGGGCACAGCAGGACCCACTCTCCTGGGTGTTGTAAACAGGGCACATACCTAAAAGAAAGAAAGATAAATTCAGTCACAGAGCAGGCCAACAGCATAATAAAGAATAAAACCCAATCTTCTCACCCCAAGGCCAGAGACCCACTGCTAGTGGTTTCCATTGCACGTTTTCCATAGACTCCAAGAGCTTCTGTACTACACCAATTCGAAAAACAAATAAACCTACTGCCACAACAGGCTGAGGCTCCCACCTCTAAGACAAACATTCTTTGGGACCCCTCCGATCAAAAGCATGCATGAAGATCTGCTACATCCAACCAAATAGCTGCCAACTGTTGAGCAAAGGCTTTTACCAGTGCCATGGACTGACTCAGCTAAAAGCAGAATGGCATTAGACTGGGAAATGCACCACTGTCAGCACAAAGTGAGTCCACGCACAAGTTTTTATACCACACAATTTATTATTTCCATCCTTATTACACCAAGGTGTCAAACGAGATCCTGAAGATGAAACAGCAACAGTTAGTATGCTAATAGCTACACTCATTTTCAGCCCTGCACTCTTACTCCACAGCATACAAAACACTCAGACTTGGAAAGAAAGCAGCCTGCCTTGGCGTTAGCAACTTGCAATTAAATCCTCACCTTTCCATCTCTTGCTCGGAGCACTGTGTAGCTAGAAATAGTGCAGCCCTGCCCTGCCTGCCCACTTTCCTCACATTTTCACTCTTCCAGCAGACTGAGACCACTTGCTTTGTGAGGCCCAGTGGTTAATAAATCCTTGCCTTGCTCTATGGGAAGCCAGAGGATGATAGCACAAAAGAACTCAATTTTGAGACTGCTGTGTTATACACAGGCTTTGAAAGCTTTGCAGTTAAATCCATTAACCATGTGCATTTAGAGGATACACAACTACTCTGCCTGTAACTACACCTGAGAGATCTTGCAGAAACATTGCTTCATAAACCACCACCACTCCAGAGCTCCTTAAAGGGAGATTGCTATGCAGTCATTAAGGTGTACAGTACATTGCCAGCTAAGGGAAGTGAAGCCATGGCCTTTGCAACTGCAATTTTAAAGGAAAAAGTAACACCAAACTTTTAATTAAGTCTTTTCTTACTTCAAAACCCAAACCTACCCACACTATCAGGAGATGTAGCATTAAGCTCTTCTGGGGATGTGGGAAGCATTTATACCAGCCCACAAACCACCTCTGTGCTCTGTTTTGCCCTTTACAAAGCAGAGGTAACCACATCCACCCCAGCAAGGGCAGGGACTTGCAATTAACTGACAGTTACACAACGCTTCTGCAGGGAAACCACGTGTTTACAGTTTCATTTTGAAATAATTAGTGTCACAAACTACAGCAACATCTCCAGGACTTTAATACCCAAACCGTGCAAGGGGCATTTCATAAAGCTCAGCAAAAAAATACCCGTGTTATTAAGCAATCTGCTAGTCCCACATAAGTAAGTCTGCACTTATAGATGCCCTGACATGTCTCAGAAGAAGCAGGTAGTAGGCAAAAGTTTGTCTTGCTCATGACTCAGTGGCATTAAATCAATTTGCTTCCACTAACTGCCTCTGATGCAGTGAGCCCTATTCACCCTTCAATTAAAAAAGGAAAAGAAAAAGAAAAAGGAAAAGACAAGGAAAAAGAAAAAAAGAAAAAGAAAAAGAAAAGGGAAAAGGAAAAGGGAAAGGGAAAGGGAAAGGAAAAGGAAAAGGGAAAGGGAAAGGAAAAGGAAAAGGAAAAGGAAAAGGAAAAGGAAAAGGAAAAGGAAAAGGAAAAGGAAAAGGAAAAGGAAAGGAAAAGGAAAAGGAAAAGAAAGAAAAAGGAAAAGGAAAAGGAAAAGAAAAAAGAAAAAGAAAAAGAAAAAGAAGAAAAAGAAAAAGAAAAAGAAAAAGAAAAAGAAAAAGAAAGAAAAAGAAAAAGAAAAAGAAAAAGAAAAAGAAAAAGAAAGAAAAAGAAAAAGAAAAAGAAAAAGAAAAAGAAAAAGAAAAAGAAAAAGAAAAAGAAAAAGAAAAAGAAAAAAGAAAAAAGAAAAAAGAAAAAGAAAAAAAGAAAAGAAAAAGAAAAATACATTTTTACCTTCTGTCATGGTTTAAGCCTAACTCACGCAGACTCTTTCTCACTCACTCCCCCCTCTTTCTTGCCCCCCACTCCCGGAGGGATGGGAAGGAGAATAGAAGAGAATGCAGCTCCCACAGGTTGAGATAAGAACAGTTTAGTAACCAAAGTATAACACAAATCACTACTGCTACCACCAATAATAATAATGACAAGGCAAATACAGGGAAAGAATACAATTTCTCACCACCTAAAACCAAGCCCGACCACACAGTGCACCCCCCACCCTTCCGGGTCTCTCCTCTCCGTCCTCCATCCTGGGCATGACGTGCTGTGGTATGGAATAACCTCTTTGGTCAGTTTGGGTCAGGTGTCCTGTCTCTGCTTCCTCCCAGTTCCCCTCCTCCCTGGCAGAGCATGAAACTCAGAAAGTCCTTGGCCAGACCAAAACATCACTAAGCAGTAACCGAAACACTGGTGTTATCAGCACTGTTCCCAGGCCCAAAATCAAAAACACAGCGCTACACCAGCTACCAAGGAGGAGAAAAATGACTGCTGCTGCTGAACCCATGACACCTTCACTGAAAACAATCCCAGTTCAGGTGGCTATCTGAACACAGAAGTGGAAGAAAGACAAATGATTTGGTGCCTTCTGGGCTAAAACTAATACATTTTCCAGATCTGGTTAACAGAGAAGTCCATAGCTGTGTTGTTCATTGTGAGACCTGAGTGATAACTGCAATCCCCTCTCACTGCAGGGCTTCCCTGACCCCAGGTCAAGAGATTGGTCTCCCTGGGGCTCAAGGCAACTGATCAAAAGAGCAGATGTGACAACAAGGTTCCATATGGTCTGCTAATGAAGGTCACTAAAGGCCTTCAGGAGATACATCTTTTGTTTCCTTTGGATCACTGTCAGATGTTATATGAGTACTAATCCCTAGAAATATCTGAGGCACTTGACATCCTTCTTCTGGGAATCTCTTCCTCTGTTTTGGAAACACAGACTTGTCTGCAATCACAGCTGAAGTGTTGATGAGATTTCAGACCATCTTGGAGCTGGCCAAACATTGACAAGTGCCTCAGAGTCATAAAAGGAAGGACTTTGCAGGGATTATGCCCAGCTAGAAAAAATCATTTAAAAATCAGCTATTTAAAAATCATGTACACAGATTTTTAAACTCAAGGACATCGAGGGTCATTTAAGGCCATGCCTGGCATCATGTTAATAAACAGCTCAGACCTACAGAAAAGCAGAGTAATGGTCAAAGAAAATCATACGTGAGATTAAAGGTAATGAGTACATAATGAGACAGATCCCTTAGTTTTGTTTGAAATCACTTTTTCTTTGCAGAGCACAGTACCCCCATCTCCCTTAGGTGGAAAGAGCCTTGTGGCAGTTGTCTGCTCCAGGCCCATGGCTACCACTGTGCAGGAAACCACACTTTTGTGGTCTCCTGCTATTGCTTCTCACTCCCACTCCAGCCATTTATTTGCCACTCTTACTTGCTCAGCTTTTGATGTAGCTCAGACATAGCAGCAGGCAGCCTGGGAGCAGGGTCCTGTGCTCCTCATGCACATCCTGCTCCGTCCAGCTTCGGGGCTGGGGGTCACAACCTACCCCTCGCCCTTCTTCAGCAACACTGCTAGGTCATGGCTTCAGTGTGGCCATGAACGTGTCACATGGATACTGTGGGAGAACCAATAACTGGTGGTCATGTGAATGACTATTGGGAATATCCCTGAGCAAAGACCCTGGGGATTCCAGTATCCCACTTGTGGGAGAGGTTAAAAAGCAAGCATTACCATTTAGTTCAGTGTTTTCCACAGGTCAGAAGCCAGGACACGTGTTGTCTTCCTCCCCTGTGCAGACAGGCTGCATGCACATTAGCAGAAATACACATTTCCCCTGACGTGGAATTTGATTGCCCAAACACAGGCTGGTGTCAGTGCTCAGCCACAACACCCATGACTCTTCTCAGAGCTGCTCAGCAACAGGACAAGAGGCAACAGCCACACACTGGAACAAGGGAAAAGAGCAAGTTTCCCAGAGAGGTTGTGGAGTCTTCATAGAATCATAGAATAGTTAGGGTTGGAAAGGACCTTAAGATCATCTAGTTCCAACCCCCCTCTGGAGATACTCAAAACTGGAAGCTGAGCAGCCTGATCTATCTGACCCTGTGCTGAGCAGAGGGTTGGACTAGAGACCCTTCCACGTGGGACATCACTATGGCATCTACCACAGTTCTATATTCCCATGTGGAGATACAGCTGAACCGGAGATTCAGTAGGTTGCCGGAGTCTCTGTTCCTCCACAAGCTAGAAAAGGGAAAACCTCCCTTGCCAGCAGTACCGACTTGCCTGTCCCGCTTCCTGTCAAGCACCTCTGTGTCTCCAGATCTGCCTCTCAGAGAAAATGCAGTCACTGAGTTTACAAGAACCAGCCCTTGGATCTGCGACCCATACTTTTGGGGAGATCAAGGGAGCAATCCTGGCTCTCGTTCCCTTTTGTAACCTTTTTGTAACCAGCACAGAGGTGACCTGTTTAACCCGGTGCTCCCAAGCCTCAGGCCTGCCTTCTGGAATAGCTCAGCTCAACGTCGTTAACTGCGCACTGAAAGGCATATTGTACATTAGCTACATGCTGTACAGGTTGGCTTTTTTATACAAGAAATGCTTTTAAAAACTTCCCTGCCATGAGCCTCTACAAATGTGAAATACCAACAATTGTACAAGTTCTTTCAACTAGAATAATGCAAAGGCTTCCCCTCGAGGTAAAAGCACATGATTCCGCACATTAAAGCACAAGTAGATGAAAGGAAGGTCTCTTCACCGCTGTTACTCCCAGCACAAGCGATCTGATCCTGTTCACCCTGCCCTTTGTAGGTAAAGCCCTGGAATATCTTACCCTGCCTCTCCCCCAGGGCCACCTGGCTGTGGTCCACCCTCCACCCCACCTGAGAGATGGATATGCTCTATCACAGGCCAGCTTCAGAGATCTTTGTTCCAAACCTGCGTCATCTCTGTGTCTCACTCGGAGACACAAGTTTGCTAGCACCAGGATAGGTCACACATACCGTGAAGGGACCAGGCAGGATCCCATTACAGCCACTCAGCGAGTTACTTCATGGCCTGAGCCATTAAACCTGACATTACCCAAGTGTGTGCTCTTAACCAACCTCATCTGAGAGACATGGACTCAACTCGAGCCTGAAGTGAGCACAGAGGGAGAGTTAGCACAGCCTGTCAGCACTCAGATGTGTGTCTGAATACCAGGGCACTTTCATTGCTTGCTGGTAAGGCATTAACCTCAGTGATTTTCTTCCTCTGTGCAAGTTAAACCAGTTCAATAGCATCTGCATGTGGTGGTCTCTCTCTGTCAGGCTTCTCCGAACAAACAGGGCTTGGCCTGGTCTCCATAGAGCTGAAGAGCAGAATATTTGTTTAATTACAGGAGTCCTAATTTGGTGGTGACAAAGGGCCCAAGGCTGGAGGCCAACAAACCTAACTGTCTCAAGCGACAGCAGTTGGCCTTTGTCTTTGATCCCTCATCACCTCATCTGCAGGGCTCCAGGCTTTGAGGCTGGAGTCATGAGAGGAGAGACATGCCTGGTCAGATGTAATAGCTTAGCTTGGTGAAGGGGACCAACAGCAGTCCCTCAGGTCACTTCTGCCTTTTGCTCTCTGGACAAAGCATCACCAGGCTACAGCATGTCTGCACTGAGTGGGCAGCCAAGGTACTCTCCCGCAGCCCGTTGCCTTCTCCCAGGCTGGGACCGAGCAAAAGCAGCAGGAAAACTGGGTGCTGCCCAGGCAGCAAATCAACTTCTGCCATAGGAAGACATGCATGGTGTCACCTGCCTGCTCACCTACACTCTGCCTGGTGTCACCCCAGGCACAGGCAATCTGCTGAAGCCCAGCTCAGCAACCCTACTGCACATTTGACTCTTCTGAAGTCTGGGACACAGTGCCTTGCTTAGCTGAAATCCCATACCCTGTAGTTCCATTGAGATGCTAGGCTTTCTGAGGTCAGCCAGTCTTCATAGACTTCAACCGTGTCCACACTGAGGATGAAAACCAATATCACAAAATGGGAAAAAGAACAAAGTTAGGAAGGGGAGGTTCATCTCTTGCTGATTAGCTTCATACACACACAAGATCTCTGCAGAACCCTTCTGCTTCCTTGCCCCCTTGTGTTTACCCAACACAGTTAGAAGCAGCCATCTCTAAAGGCAATCCACAAAGTTCCACCTCCAGTACGAGGACAAAGAGAGGAGGACATGGCTGGGGAGCCACAGCGGGAAGTCCAGCAGAGTTCTGCAGAAGGGCAACTCTGTGGGATGGGGCAGGGGCGTGAGGTCCACAGAGCATCCCTGTTTGGAGAGACAGAAGGGTTGGGAGTCACAGCGGGATGAGCCAGGAGAAGCCAGGCTTGAAACAAGGAAGTTGGACCAAACTAAAGTATCCAAGTGGGGCCAGGGTTGGCATTCGTGCTACCAATGAGGTGTGAACACCAATAGAGCCTGAAGTTGTACAGTTGTATACTGCTGCTGGGAGCGCTGCACTACCAGGCAGACACCAACTCATCTGCATGGTTCTGTGCCTCACCTGCAGGATGCCCAAGAGCATCCCTCCTCTGACTGGGTTTTTGGTCTTCCTCCTCATCTGGCCGCAGTTTGAGCCTCACACAGGGACTCAACAGAAAGGGCTTGTCTTATCAGCACACAAGCTGCTCACACAGGACATGCCGTCATCCTCCAGCTGAGCCACAGCTGCCTCTCCAGTGCACAGAGATGCTCATCCTGAGCCAGCTGCAGCTGCTGCTGGTGGAAGTGCTCCCATGGCATGAGTCCTCCAAGGCCCCAAAGGAAAGACCACAGGAAGACAGAGTGGTGAGACACACAAAATGCAACTCTTCACTGGTCTGGGCCTTTGTTCTGTTTTTGAACGGAGCAGAGCCCTTCCCTTAACATGTGGGAAGCAGGGAGAAAATAAGTTTTTACTGACAATGTTCAGGGTGCAGTACAGTCCAAGACGTGTTGAAAGGACACTCCTAAAAAAGATGCTTTTATATTTAAGCATCTGTTCTCAGCAGGTTTTTTGCAAATTAGATGAGTCAAACTCCAGTCCTGGGCCAAAGCCCAGATCTGCTAATTACACAGGGGCAACATCCATCCCTCCTCTAGCTGTGGTTTCCCCATTGTGTCCTGGTCCCGTTCTGCTGTAGGATGGCTCTTCAGCAAGGGAACTGGTCTCCCCTGCTGTGAAGAACCCACCTTTCCAGCTCATCTCAGCCAAAGGGATGCTAAACACGATGTAGCACCTTGAGCAGCAATAGAGATGAAGCAGGCTTGGGAACATTAACTCCTAACCATCACTTTCCAACTCAGCCTCTTGGACCTTTCCTCTCTGTGTCTCACTGGCCTCTTTTGCAACTATTTTTCTTGTGGCAGTAAAGCCAATTCCGTCCTCTGCTCCCCATTTGGGTACCCAAGCTGTGCTCTGTTCTCAAGCCCAGCTTTTTCCGTGTGCTGCACTTCACAGCTCATCAGGTCAGGATGTAGCTCATCAGGTCAGGACATGAAGTCTCGGCATCATAGCAAAGGCCTGGAGAAATGTCAGACTTAGAAATAATTTTTGCAGGAGGTTTTGGGTTAGAATTGCAGAAAACCCCAAGTGAAGATGGCATCTGGGAAAAGGTTTGAAAGGCAGGCGATAGAGGCTGGATCTGCTTTGAGCAATGTGCCTTTGCTACACACAAGTTAACGATAGAAAGGCAGATTAATAAATAAACCTGTTCACTGAAGGGTAACGCCAGTCCAGCAGTCTGCAGAGGGAAAGATAAAGGTTCTTCTGCTTGCTCCATAGAGACCAAATCTTATTATTTTCTTCTTAGAGCGTGGCAAAAGCTGCCTAAGACAGTTTGAAATCTGCAGAAACTCCTAACGAGCTTTCACTGGGCTGCTTCTAACAAACCCACAGTAGAAATCTGTACCAAGATCTCCAGGCTTTGTCCAAACTTGCCAGCATGTCCTTCCCCATGACCATCAGGCAGTATCCGTGCCACAGCGGGGGACAGCTGGGAAGATGCAGCACCACTCCGTGTCGCATCCCAGGGAAGTGGGTACCCCACAGAGGCCTTAGGATGCCTAGACAGCACAGGAGGGATCACCCTTTTAGTCAGCGAGCAAAAGGGAGAGATTCTTTCTGACATGATGCATTTCACCTGTGAGTTTTAATCCTTTTTGTGGTTAATAGAGAGGACCACAAACAATCCCATAGCTTTCCAGAGCTCTCACACCAAGGGGCTGTATCTATCTTTACAGAAGACTTGCTGAAAATACTGCAAGTATTAAGAAAGAAGACAAAACCTAAACACATGGTGTGATGTTTATTGTTACAAGATCAGCTCCTTCAATGAACTAACTGCAAATAGCCTAGAAAATTTCAAGTGGGAACAAAACCCTGACAAAACAGAGCTCCCCAGGTTCTGTTTTGGTTTTTGTATCGGAGGGAGCCTGCTATTTTACCCAGCAAGGAGGCTCCTCATATGTTTGCTCTCTGGCGCTCCCATAGTAACTACTAGTAGTGCTGCAGCTGCCCATCATGCCTAGCTGGGATGAAGAGCAATACAGCCAAGATACAGCCGCCCCCCACTTCCAAATGCTGGTGCTTAGACCCTTTTGGGGTGTTGTTCCCACCAGAGGAACCTGTCTGTGGGGCAGAGGGCTTATTGGTATCTGTCTTCCATCCCCCCATCCCCTCCTTGCAAGGGATGGGCTCTGCTGGTCCTTGCACTGGCTAAAGTCCTGTAGCGAGGGGGCTGCTTCGGGGGTTGGAGACATAGAGCAAAGACCTGAGGAAGCAAAAAGCTGAGGCTCCGTATTGCAGAGGAACCACAAGCCCTTGGGTTCAGCAGAAAGGAAGCCTGGCGCTATAGGGTCTCACTTTGAGATTGAGATGAGGTGTTGGACAAGGTCTGTGAGACCATCCCACAGCAACCAGGGGCTGGGGATAACCAACCTGGCTGGAGCTGGCTGTGATTTTTCACATGCCCTCACAGAAGAAAGACTGTCAGGAGAGAGAAGAGTGACCATCCCACATGTAGTCTGGGGATGAGACATGGGGTAAGACAGAGCCTGTCTGGTTTATTGTCATACTCAGGGAATGAGCAATCTGAAAGTAATATTTTGCCCAGGTAATTGACTGTCTTGACTCCACTAACTTTGCTGTTAGAAGCCCAGTCAAATACTACAGCAGCGGTAATTAATGCTGGTGGCATTCAGCAATCAGTGCTGGCGGCTTCAATGCATAATAGCAATCTTAAAATAATACCATGTTGCTCAAATAAATGTGATGGTTTGGGCAAGACTTGGGTCTTACTGTGTGTACTTATAGATTTGGGGGGGTGTACGCATGCATATATGTGTATACATGCACATAGATAATTAATCCCTTTATAAGAAGAAGCAATTGCCAGGTTTGAAGAGTGCTGTCTAACAGAGGTAGGCACCTCTCGTGCACAGCACACATCCTTTTCTTTCCCAGAGCAGAGGCCGAGGGTGCCAGCACAGCAGGAGTCAGAAGAGGCCACCTACCATGTAACAGCATCATCATCCTCCCAAACAGCACCCGGGCTTTTACAGGACTCAGGAGAAGCCGGGAGCCAGCACCGCTGGCTCTCAACGCTGTGCTCTGGATGTGAAAGCTCCTGGCTCCTCACTGTACTGGCTGGGTGCCATCCAAAATTGATCCACATGCCATACTTGGCACTTGCACTACACACTTCTAACCCTTGAAGATCAGCCAAGATATTATCCACTGGTCCTGCTGGGAAACAGTGTTAAAAGCCACCAGTCCATCATGAGGAGAAATTTGATAGCCACTCATCATTGATTTTCCTGAGAAGTCATGTGCTTATCAGGCCGGTAGTTTTTGGAAAATCTGCTAATTTTCAGCAGTCCGAAAGTCTTCACAGCAGGAAAATATCGCTGAATGGCCTCAGAGTCCTTCGGTGTCACTGGTAAACCACAGCAGCAGCATCTGGGGTCACCACTGCTTAAACACTTCCCCGGCTCCAGCAGCGAGCCGCTTCAGAACACAAGGCGTTTGGCTCACTTTGACAGCCGGTTTATGGAGCCAGCGTCACTTCCAAGCCAATCTGAGGGACTGCCCTGGAATGAACTGTTTCCATGGGGGCAGCCAGGAAACTTTCCAGGAGGCTCCAGTTCTTCAGAGACAGCCTGCAGGGATGGAGGAGGAGGAGGAAGAATTTGCTCGCTTCTTATTGGTAATGAGGTTTGTCCCTGATGCCTGCAGAGCCTTTCCCCTTGGGGAAGGATGTGTCACACATGATGAATCTCAGCCCACAGCCCCCCAGGAGCATAAGCACCAGTCATGCTGCAGAAAGCTCAGAAAACAGGACAGGAAAAGGTGGCAGAGCCATGTCCTGAAGAGCCCTGAGGAACAGCACATGAGGGCTGACGACACCGCTGCTCCCACCCAGCCCAAAGGCCCCACTGCCTCCTCTTCTTTCAGAGATGCTGACGTTGTGTCCAAAAAGCAATACGACTACAGGAATGTGCTTTCCCAGGATGAAATAATGTAAGTTGGGTTGATTTAAGAAAGCAGCTTGAGTCCAAGGCTGCGACTGAACTCCCTCAGTGTCGTTAGCGTGGTCAAGGGCAAAACTCCCCTCTCCTCCAGCTGGAACAGCCCACTGCACCCATGTACATGAGGTGTGCTCTCCTTCCCACGCAGCCCTGGGCTGCAGATCGGGGCTGGAACCCAAATAGCCACCTTACCCCCCCACCCCCCGCTCGACTCTCCAGGGGAAAAACAACAGCCTGGCCTCTAACAGGGGCTTTGTGACAGAGTGACACCTTCCGGAGTGTCCAGCACAAGTAGGTTTTGGTCAGAAGCAGAGACAGAAAAAAGCAGCGGATGATGGTGAGGGGATCTGCTCTACAGGCTCCTCAGGCTCCCGGGAAGCAGAGAGTGATTCCATCCGTGGGTCAAGCTGAGGAGGTGCCCACATGTCTCATCCTTTGCATGAGGCTTTACCGAAACTTCAGTCCTTTAACTGATCAGTCCAAGGGCAAAAACCCTCCCCAGTCCAAGAACACTGCCAGAACTGCCACTTCATGCCCCAAACCTGCCACAAATGGCATAAGAGAATCACTGAATGGTTTGTGTTGAAAGGGACCTTAAAAATCAGCTGGTTTCAACCCCCTGCCATGGGCAGGGACACCTTCCACTGGACCAGGTTGCTCAAAGCCCCACCCACCCTGGCCTTGAGCACTGACAGGCATGGGGCATCCGCAGCTTCTCTGGGCAACCTGTTCCATGCTCACAGCGAAGAATTTCTTCCTTATACCTACCCTACATCTCCCATGTTTAAATTTCTCTGGGCTGCGTTCATTATTCTCCAAAGGTCTGCAAGACCTGTCTGAGTGAGGTGTCCTGGAATTTAGCTCAGGATTGGTGTCCCTGCTGCATGGCCCCCGAAGCTGACACTGCCGGGAGGTGTATGTAAGGAACGGGAGGCCTGAGATAACGGGCTGGTTTCGAAGGCTTTGGCAGGACAAGAGGAGGGAGGCAGCCCGCGGGCGCCCTGAGCTCAGAGAGCGTGGTCAGAGACACCCGGGCACCCCTGCCTGCATCCCGGCTCCTTCCCCGCCGCTGGGCCACTTCTGGGTGGGATTCTGCCCCCTCCCCCAAAGGTTTTGGGAACCGAGGAGCGGCCAAGAACCGCGCCCGCCCCGGCCGGGAGAGGCGGCGGGGCCCGGGAGCGCTTCCCTCCGGCGCAGCCCCTGGGCTGCGGCACCGGCGGCGGCCATGGGCAGCGGGAGCAGCCGGCGGCGGGGCGCGGCGGCGGCGCGGGCGGCGGTGCCCGTGGGCAGGGCGCCGGAGCGCCGGGAGCTGCTGCAGACGGCGCTGGCCGAGGAGGAGGAGGCGGCGGCGCTGCCCGCCCCCGGCCGCCGAGCACCGACCGCCGCCGGCACCCCCCCGCCCCGGGACGGCGGCTGCTGCGGGGACGCGGCGGAGGGAGGCGGCGGGGGGGCCCTGCTGCAGCAGGCGGTAAGTGCCCGCACCCGGGACCCTGCGACCGGCCGGACCTCTGGGGGTTCCCGCTGGACAGGGGAGCCCTGACGCAGCCGAGGGTAGCTACTGCAGCCACGGCTTCCTCCGGGCAGAAGTGGCACTGAACTCTTTCTGCCTTCACTGTTCCCGGTCACACTGGCTGCTCCCTTCGCATTCTCTCTCGCCCTTGCGTTATTCCCATGGTGCAAGGGAAACATGGTCCCGAAAAGGGCGAATGCGTTCGGTCTCCAGTCGCCCTGTGCTACTGAAAGTTTCTTTTCCTCCCTTGTGGAAAGAGCTCGGCTTTATGAAGGCCGGCTCCTGCTTCTCCCTGGGTCGGGCGTGTAAACAGGAGTTTAAAAACACGAACATAAAGCTGCTGTTTAATGTTTGCCAATTCGCTGCAACTGCAGTCTGGCCTTTCCTAAGGAAGCATTTCAGTCTCTTTCGGTTTAACAAATAATAGATTTGCCTCGGGGGGGGGGGGGGGTGTCGAGATTTATCTTTTCTTTTTTTCTTTTCCTATCCAAAAATAACAGCAGCATCTATATCATCTGGTGACAAGGCCAAAAATCACCAGCTTCTGTCATCTTAGCTGTGGAAGTTGTGTGTTGTTTGGTAGATGAACGCGGCTCTCTGCAAATGCACAACAGTCGTCAGACTCAAGTAATAGATTTAAAAATAGAATGAATATTTAGGACCCAGGAACTTTCTGCCTTCCCTGCCTCGGTTTTGCTCTTCAGAAGTGTATCATTTCCATTGCCGAACTGCGTGTCCATGGGGTAACTTTAACACAAAGTAATTTTGCCATTAGGAAACTTGGCAAGGTTCAGTATGAGAACCTTTTGGAGGTTTTTTTTTGAGGAGTTTTAAAGAAAAGCATAGAAGAAAGTAAGATTTGGAAATGGAAAACAAAACCAGACATCTTGTATTGTCGTATTTTTCCTTGCTCTTTTAACTCCAAACCCACGGTGTGAACAGGAGCTCAGCCCAGCACCACCTTCTGTCTGCGGTACTCTCATTTATGAGCAATCCTCCTCACTTCTCCCTTTTACCCTTGCTTATGGGAATAGAGGTTGGTGGTGTCCATTTCCCCCTGTTTCCACATGTGAATATCATGGCTGGGTCTTTAAAAATAATTATTACATCAATGGTGATTTTTTTCTGTGCATAAAGCAGTATTTTAGCTGTATCTGAAGTGTTGTATATTCTGGGTAATTACATATCAAAAAGGCAATGGAGCTGTCCCCCATCTCAGTCAGAGAGGCAGTATTCCATGGTGGTGAATTCTAGAGAGCTAATGACAAGGAGCAAACCAGAAAGGCTGAAGAATTAAAGATGTGGCACCTGGGGTGGGGTAGAGGGGGTCACTATGCCCCGGATGCAGACCTCCTCCTCTAGCAGAAATGATGGTGAGGAACCTAGAGCATCACCTGGGCCACCCCGTGCTGTGGTCACACCGGATGCAAACCTGGGATAAGAACACTGTCAAGCACTGCAGCACAGAGATGACTATGAGGGCCCTCAAAATCCAGCCTGAAGCCGGCATGTGGGGCCGGCTGGGTGCAGCACACAGTGATGCTGTCTGTGACACCTCAGTGACACCAAGCATCTTGTGTGTCTCCTCATCCAGCTGCTGCTGCTGCCTCTGGGAAGGAAGTTCACATCTCTGGTTTCACCAAGACAGGTTGCCTGAAAGACAGCAAAGAATTACCCTGTGTTTTTCAAAGCCAATGTTTTTCAGAGATATAAAAGACATACAAGAAAATCTGAGGTATTTTCAGGGAAAACTTAAAGCTCTCCTCGGTAGCACTTTCTTCACCTGAGTGTGTCATGGCCTTGGTACAGACACCAGACATGGGCTTACCATTCTGACTCCTCAAGGCCTAAAAAGTCACTAGCCTGAGAGGAGGAGGGAGGGAACTGTCTGCAGCACCAAGTTTTGGATGTTTACTGGATGCAGTTTAGTCCTTCAGGTCGTTGTGCAAACTGCAGTCCCACCCTTCCCATGAGGCTGGCAGAGGCGGTTTCTGGAAAGGGATACCAGCTTCGTTGCATCACTAGTTCCTTGCTAGAAGTTTTGAGGGCAGTTTCTCTCAGTCTTGCCAGCTTCTCGAGCAGTCATTTGTAACTTCTGTCTTGTGGTGAGAGCTGGGTTGCTTTGCCTCGCTCAGCTGTGCAGAATGGACCATGAGCAAAGAAATTTCAGGGAAGGGATGAGTTGATGTAACAAAGCCAATGGGGGAAAGGCGAAGGAGGAGGAAAGGCAACAAGGAGATACTGCAGTAGAGAAGTCCGGTGAGAAATACCCCATGGAGGAGCAGGCTGTGGCCAATGGAAGGAGATGAGAGGTTTGCCACTGGCCAGAAGAGAGCGGTTGCCTGCAGGCAGGACTCAGCTCTCTGCTGTCATGGTTGGGTTTCTCCTGCATGTGATGTGCATCAGCGCTATGCTTTGCACCTGAAACCCTGATGCACTGTGTCATCCAGCAGCAAGCTGGCAGCACCAATGGGCAGCCAGGCCAGGAGGCAGGGGCTGGAGGAGGGACATGTGGCTGCATTTCAAGGCTTGAGCCACCTCTTTTGCATTCATATAGTGCTTGGAAGTGAGAAGGGTGAAAGTATGTTGCCACAGTGGGCTGGGAACCAAATCCTGATAGGGAACCTGAACCCAGCTCAGAGCAGACCCCAGTACCTCCTTGTCAGCTTCAAACGTCTGTTTTCAGGATTGCCCTGGATTCCAGACAGCTGTATGTGCTTCTTCCTTGTTTCTTTGTTCAAGACAGAAAAAGTATTTGTGGTTTTGCAGGTGCTGCCGTAGCACAAAGTGGGATGGCAGCTCCTTGTGGGAAGCAGGGGAAAGGCTGCAGCCTCAGGTATTTCCCCACTGGTTTCCTGAAATGGAAGAGTCACACAGACATGTTAGGGCCTTGCTTGAAAC
This sequence comes from Ara ararauna, assembly GCA_028858755.1. Taxonomy (NCBI): domain Eukaryota; kingdom Metazoa; phylum Chordata; class Aves; order Psittaciformes; family Psittacidae; genus Ara; species Ara ararauna. The sequence continues at coordinate 29,967,522 of CM054379.1, forward strand.
AGCTTTTTCCATGGCACCATCCCTCCTCCTGACTGGAGACGGGATGTGATTACAGTAAGCCTATCACCCCAGCTGCAGCGCAAGAATAACACAGGTAGCGGGTGTATTAACTGATTTCTAGATGGTCTATTGTATCCTTTCAAAACACCCAGGACTTTAAAGCTTTGCCTGATAAATGTTCTTTCTGCAGATTGATGTGGTGCAGCGTCATCTCGTGGCTGTGAACACATAGCAGGGTCCTGTGGGGACATTTCATGCCGTGCCCATTAGTTTCTTACAGGAGCTCACATAAGCGTATTTCCTCCTCCTGTTAAAACGTGCTTCCCTCAAGCAGCAATTTGATATTTCTGATTCAGTGCTGTTAGCGAGTTATTTCTTCCTGGTTGTGTTAATGGTCAAAAATGCCCCTGAGTCAAGTTGTTCTCCTACAGTTGTGTAGGGAACACAACCTCCACTGGCCAGGGTGCTTCCAGTCTTTCCCAGCTGAACATCCAGGACTCCTTGAACTCCAAACTAGGGAAGCAGCTACATCAAAAGCCCAAAGTCACATTATTTCTGGTTCCGCAGTTAATGCCCAGGTGGCTGCTGAGCCAAAGGTCTCCCTCTCTCTCATATTATGATCCTTGCCTTTTTAAAAGCACCTGGAACTTCAGCACCCAGCAAGCAGTGAGCTGTGCTGTCCCCTCAGCCGCTGTCAGCCTCCCAGCACAGCTGTGCTGCAGCTGGATCCATAAACCTGCTGACTAGGTATTTTTTCCCCATCACTTGGCAGAGCACAGGTCTCTTTTGCCCTGAAACCATTCCTAATCCAGAAACTAAGCACAGGGCATGCGCAGCATAGCTGGAAGCTGGTGTTTTAGTTGGCAGGAGAGAAGCGTGGGAGCTCCCCACGTCCCTGCCCACTTCCCGTCCATCGCATGTTCCTAATTCCTTCACTGGCCAGAGGATGTTGCTACAGACCAGAGCAAGGCTGGGAGCGCTTTGCCTGGGATGCGGCTGGAGCTATACGTCCCGTTTGGTACCTACTGACGCGTTAGATAAACTGGATTGTTTTGCCATTGGTACTCGCGGCTGCGGGTCCGTGAGAGGTTGTTTTGGGCAGCGATGGCTGTCTTAGCCAGCCACATCGTTTGCTGGCGTCGCTGGAGGGTGCTGCCCTTCTGCTGTACCAGCTCAGCCTTCCGCAGCTCTGTGCAGGCTGCTTCTGCCACACGCTCCCGGTGACATCGCCTTCATTTCAGCTCAGACCAGACCCCTGCTCCAGTTCCGGGGGTGTTTGAGAAGGGAGAGTGGAGGCAGGGAAGGAGGCAGTGGCTTACGTCTGCGCTATGAAATGACAGCCCAGGGAACCAGCACTTCTGGGGACCACACTGCTCCCATGAGGATGTTTTAGGTGGCTCTGTCACTCTAGGCTCTCCTGTACGTGATGCAACCACTCAGGGTCTGTGTCTTTGTCTCAGGGCTATATCTGTACTGGTGAACTGTACCATAGCAGCTGCCTGGCATTGGATCATAGTGGTCTGCCCCACTAAGCTGGCATGGTTTTGGCCAAGACCAGCATGCAGGCTCCCAAATAACACCTGGGCATGGCTCAGGGACCATCCCCAAAAGGCAATTTGAATTTGGCCACCTAGTTTTGGAGACGATGTGATTTTAACAGTTGAGATTATGGTTGACTGGTTTCAACACAGCTGGGGGCAGCTCAGAGCCTGCAATGGTGCATTTGCTCCACATTGCCCTGTGGGCCCCAGGGCCAGGTATTCTCACCCAACTCAGCTGCAGATGCTAGAGCTGACAGAAGGAGAGGGGAAGGAGGTGATTGGAAAGGGTTGGACTATAAGGAACACCAGCCACAGCTTGCCCTGGGTTGTGGGGAACACAAAGCTGCACCCTGGGAGTGCTGGTTCATGCATGCAATAGACAGAAATAGCCCCTGGTTCCAGCTCTCTGCTCTGCCTTGCTCCCAGGAGCCACTGCCCTAACATAAAGAGTGGCTGAACTCTGTGTGCAGTGGCTAACAAACCTTTCCCTCTCACATCTCATTACATCAAATTAAACCCAAGTACATGCTGGGTGAGCTTAATATCCAAGCCTTCCAACTTGGAGGAGGTGGCAGTGTGGGGCTTTGTAACACAACAGACCCCAGCATGAGATGCCTATGCTGGGAACAGGGTGGAAAACAAGGAGACACTCTGTGGTCTGAATGAGTAATAAAAAGATGACTGCAAGCTGCAGAAAGGAGAAGCTGACTTCATTTATCTCTTAGCAGGGCACAAGGCCAAGCAGGCCTGCAATTACTTATTTAGCTGTAGGACAGGAACCCATAACATTAAAGTGTCGTGATGTGTGCATCGTGTTAACGCACACAAAGGGCTGGTACTAATTACGTGCTGACCTTGCACCACGCACATCACGGCGGTCCTGGGCGGGCTGGGTGGGGTCAGCTTGACTGTGCCTCAGTGCCCATGACAGCTCCACATCCTGCCTGCTGCCTGGCACCATGCAGCACTGCAGAGCCATACGTCGTGTACCCGGATGAGCTGGGAGCAGCTCCCAGAGTGTGGAGGCTCTGACGGTGAAGGAGCGGCGGAGGCTGGAGGTGCCTTTTGGTTTCAGTCGTCACCAGTTTTATGTCATGCACTGGGTTCTGTGTCAGTAGAGATCCACCTCTGCCAGTGCCAGGTTCTCTGGGGAAATAAGTGTTGCTGCTGACAGATCCCTTGGAGAAGGTGGGAGCTGATTTTGCACAGAGAAGCAGATTCTGCTAACCAGAGCTGCTCTGTCCTGGTGACTGATTAATTCTGTCTTCCACCCACACCACATTTACAGCTCATAATATGGAGGAGTCAGCCACAAGGGAAGAAAGCAAAGGCAACCTACTGTACATTTCAAACCCCTCCCTAAAATGATCCAAACCCATCCTTTGCCAGAAGTGTTAGAAGCTGGGTTCTTGCTGCAGCAAGAGCATCATCAAAGCACTCCTGGAGAGCTGTATTCCCCTTGACGCTGAGGATTAATAATGTTCTTCACCTGGTGGAAAGAAACCAGGGTGGCAGCAGGAGCCCAACGGGTGATGGTGATGATGAGGACAAGGGACTGCAGTGCAGAGCACACACCCAGGAGAAGTCAGCCCTTGGAACACAGTGTGGCATCCTCATGGCACCACTGCTTGCTCTTGTCACCTGGGGGAGATAGCCAGTAAATGATGCTAAATAACCAGGCAGGAGTTCTGTTCCCTCGCCATCAGCTTTCTCACATAGCCTCATCTCTTCTTGGACCCAGGAGCTGTTTCTTGAACACTTCAGGCTCTTCCAGAGAAAACAAAGCGTTGCCAAAGAGCGGGGCCCCTTCAGAAAGGAAGTGGAGTGCCTTTTGACAGTACCAAAAGATGTTACAAGTCTCCCATAGTACAGAGAGGAAGCTGAAAACAATGGAAGTGATATTGTTCTCAGTAGCATCTGGCTGCAGGGGGTCATTTTATTACTGGTCCAGCTGGAGGCTCAGGCAGACACAGTGTCCCATCGTTTTCCCATTTTAAGTGCTGTTAGGCTTGGCTTTGGTTGCCCCCCTGCTGTCCTACTGGAAACCTGTGGGCTTCCAGCATAGGGCAGGTGGATGTTTAACTCCAGATGGATCATTTCAGGGAAATGGCTTTCTCAGGTGAGAAGAATTGGGTCCGTATTGCTTTAACTTCCTTCCTTAGCAGGTATTTCCATAGTGTTCCCTGTCAGCTGGTGAGGCAGTGAAAACTGGGAGGTTTAATGAGTTTATGTTCAGTGATTTGGTTCTGTAGACTGCAGTCACCCAGCTGCCCTAAATGGTGAATCACAGCTAGCAGAGCGGTAGTTAGTAGAGGGGACTCTCTTGCACATGTATTTTCTCCACAGAGGCTGTTTGGGGATTTAAACCAGGGAAGATGTCGCCCAGTATAAACAGAGATAGGTTTTGTAGAAGTAAATAATAGTTTGGGTTGGAAGGGATGTTTGAAGATCATTCAGTCCAAACCCCCTGTCAACAACCCCAACCCTCTCAGCCTTTCCTCAAAGAGAGATGTTCCATCCCTCTGATCATTGTTGTGGCTTCCTCTGGACCCTCTCCTACAGGTCCAGGTCTTTCATGTACTGAGAGCTCCAGAACTGGATGCAGTACTGCAGGTGGGGTCTCACCAGGGACGAGTAGAGGGGCAGGATTACCTCCCTCAAGTTCACAGTGTTGTAACTGAAATACATGACTTTTCTTCTCTCGCAGGCTTTGCCAACCAGAAGCCCTACGAGCCCAGAGAACAACAATGCTGACCATCAGTGAGTATCCCGTGCTTTCCTTATAACTTTGGGGAGGAAAGCACCTGGAACAAAGGGAGCATAAAAGGGAAAGCTATTCCTGCATGCCTTCTACTGTGCAAGAGGGAGGTGGGAATGGGTTATAGCCATAAATATCCAGTCCTCTACCTATTTGCTAATTAAAAAGAAAATCCAGGAGCTATGTTGCCTGAAAAGATCCAGGCTCCAGCTCAAGTACAGTATAGAGATTAATTCCTTGTCATGAGCAATGCAGAATTTAGGATGTCCACACGCCAGAGAGGCGCCTTGATGGAACTTGGGAAAACTAGGGAGGGAAGCTAGGGAGAATTGCTTCAAGGAGTAGCTCAGGCCCTGGTTCACCCACAGGTCATGTGTGGGATCTACAGCATGTAGGAAAGGAGAATAACATCTCTTTGCTACCCAGGAATCAGAAAGAAAACTCATGAGACACTCCTGTAACATATCAATTAGAGATATGAGTGTCCCCCAGGGACAGGGGAATGGTGGGGATGTACTGCACTACGTGGCAAACAAAAGAAACCTGAACTCTTTCACAAGCAAAAGCTGTGCCTCTGAGCCTGCCTGCACCAAGAGCAATGGGAGCAGTTTGCCACACATGTTGAAGAAATCTAAATGAAACAAAAAGGCTTGAAAAAACATCAGAAAATATCATCTCCTCCTGGTGAAGAGTGCCTCTCGCAAGGTTGAGCTCTGACTGTCACCCAGCCCTCTGCTCCCTCAGCACTGGAGAGCAGACTGATCTGCAGATCCTGGCTGCCAGGCTGTGTGACCTACTAATGCTGAGCAATGCTGGTGGATGTGACACAGAGCCCCGGCACCGTGCTCCCCTGTCCTCTCCCTCCCAGCTGGCAGGGAGCTCACTGGCAAGGCTGCTGGATTCAGGAGCACTTGCAAAACACCTCTCCCCTCGGCTTTCCCAAGAGTGGGGCTCGTACGGGCACTCTCATGGGGACTCTCTTGTGCTCTCCAGCATCCTCAGTGGGCTTTGGACTGTGATGGCGACTGAGCAGTCTCCTCTGTGGGTGCACACCCAGCCCTGCCACAGTCCTCATCGTGCTTCCCAGTCCCAGGCTCCTGCTGGCCCCTCACCCCTGACAAGGCTTTCTTTCTCCCTCCCTCTCCGACATGCAAAAGGGAGGACCTGAGACAGCAGAAGCAGGTTTCTAACCTGAGATGACAGAGCAGGAGCTGATTTTCATTTAGATAACATTCACTTGTGAAGCCCAATAGCATAGCTCACGTGTGAAGTGCCTGTACTGCCCATGATAACCGGGGCTGCAATTTCTGCTGGCAAGAACTGCACACAAACACTTTTTTGGAAATGGTCCAAAATCATATTTTGAAGAAATCGGATCAAGTCAAGCCCAGAAGCAGCAGTTAATGGGTGTAGGAGTCTTACCATTCCCATTTCTGCGGCTGGAATTATTCTAGGTAAGCATTCACTGTACAGGCAGTAAAAATCAACCCTGTCTTGGTAGAGCTGCTGACTGAAGACATTCCCATGAAGCCAATTAAAGAAGAAATAAATGTCAATCAAAGAGAAGAAAAACTAGACATGGAGACCTAATGCTGTCTGCCAAGGGAGCAGTCATGCGAGGCAGATGCTGTAGGTGTGCACCTCCTGTACTGTAAACATGCCAGCGTTACACCACGTAAGCACCTAAACCAGGCTAGCAAATACCTTCGATGTGCATGGGAACACGCTGGTGTATTCCTGATTGTGCCGTGTTACCTCTCCTTCCCCCCACAGTTGTTTTGGGAATTCCCTATTATCTGGTAGTCCATGGGTGGGATGGCAGAGCCCAGGAATGCTGTAATGACCCTGTAATTGCTGCCAAGGCTCATGTCACTGGCAGTGTTACCGAGGCATTGTTTTGACCCATTTTCCAGCTGCAAGGTATTGCAGAAAGCATTTAAATGATTAACCCTGGACCTTCCCATCCTCAGCCCTGACCTGCAGCCCTGGCTGTGTGTTGATGGGAGCAGCAAGGGGCCTCCCCTCCTGCCAGAGCAGAGCAGCTGGAGGAAGGCAGGAGCCGGGCTGTGGTGCAGCCGCTCCTGTCCTGACCACATCCTGCTCTCCGGATTTCCCTTCCACAGCCTCTCAATCCCAGAACCAGCTGCACCAGTGTGCCTTTGAGATCAGGGTTCAGGTCAGGAGGGTGTCACGAGGTCTCCTGTCCAATCTCCTGCTCCAGGCTGGATCAGGTGAGGTCAAAGCAGGGCACTCCAGGCTATGTCCCATCAGGTCTTGAAAGACTCCAAGGAGGGAGCCTGTGCAACCACAGCCATTTCCTCTGCTGGCTGTCCTCAGGGTACAGAAGTTTCTCCTTTTATCCAGACTGAACCTCCCATTCTTTAATTTTTATCAGTTTTTTCATATTAAATGATACAGAACTTTGCCATAAAAATAGAAGGAGCATGAGCAGCAACTTGCTTTTCCTTTGCTCACAGCCTTCTCTATTACTTTCAGTTCTGGGATGTGCATGGCAGGTGGGCTTTGCTTTTGTCTTTTTAAAAGCACATCTATGTCTCAATGAGTTCCAGTTTTACCTGGAGATTTTCTCCCATGCTTGGTGGTCACCATGCAAGCCAAAGCATCAAGAATGATTAGCAGCGGGAAAATATGTAACTGCTAAGAGAAACTACGACCCTTCTGTGGGCCTGCAAGCAAGCTGCCAAGAGCTCTGTCTCTGATTCATCACGTAATATAAAAGCAGTTCAGGGACTGTCGGAGTGTGGAGTTTAGATCAATAAATCACATGTTGAAGTCAGATTTCTGCGTTTCCTTTCCCTAATTCTTGCTTTGTAGCTGCTGGTGTTCGGTTCAAGCTCTTGGACCGGAAGCTTTCTTCCCAGCTCTCTTTTACTGCAGTGGAAACCGATTGCCTGCAGCCATAAGAAGGAAAACGGATAAAAGCAACAAGCAGAGTTCACCTGCTAAACCCTACTCGCTGCCAGTTGAACTTGCCATCAAGGGCACAGTGCAGAGGAGCAGGACACCCACATGACCCAGCTCCCATGCCAGCTGGTCATCAGGTGGCCCCAGGAAAACATCCAAGTATTTCTGTCATGCTGGGGTGTAGCATTAACACAGCTAGGTCAGAGCAGCAGCGCTGGGCAGGAGCCTTTCTGACCCCTACAGATAAGAGCAGAGGAAGGGTTGCATTGCTGCCACTTGCTCCACAGTGATAGCAGTAGGAGACAGGCTGCTGTCTCTTCAAGGAACACTGTGGATGCTCCCTCGCCCAAGGAGAGCAGTTTATGAGAGCTCCTCCTGTAAATGACAGTTTCCTTTGAAAAGCATCTCAGAGTTCTCCAATTCTGATTCTTCAGTCGCTTACCTGCTTGGGGCAGCAGAGAGATGGAAATTTCTCCTCTTTGGGAAGCAACCTCCATAGAAAACCACTCCTTTCCTGCTTATTTGTCCTCCACCAGTGGATGCTCACAAAGTAAGCCACCAGACTCTGTTGACGTGGCATGGCGGAGCATTTTACTGTTTGGGTTTACCAATTCAAGTCTCCATTTAGCTCTGCACCTCAGCATGACCCCCATTTCATGGAGCCACGTGCCCCAGCTTCCAGAGATGCCTGACCCAACAGCATGGCTTGCTTGCTCATATCCCAGTTCTCTACAAGGTCAAGGAGGAGCACTCACCTGTCAGCTCTGTCTCCTGTCTTGAATCCTGGAGGGCAGATCAAGCAGACTTACTTGGTAGCATGAGCTACAGTGGTCAAAGTTTGCAGAGGACTTTTCACTGTTCTCCCTCATGCAGATGGGGACAGATTTCCCTTGTACACAGCACAACCCACCTCTGATGATGCCAATAAAACCTGTACTGATTTCCTTTGAATTGTACATCATTTCCCAACCATGGGAGAGTTGTGCTAATGTGAAAATAAAAGCCATACGAGCACTCTGAGGTGGCTGCATTCATGTTTCGGTTGGAACTCAAATCCCTTACAGATACAAAGAAGAACCCAACTCTTCCTGCACAAAACCTTTAATTAGTAAATACCGCAAAGGTTATACAGTCCTTTAGCTGGGCCTCTGATCTAACCCACCAAAAGGTTCTGGGAGTTTGATCTGGAGCCTTGTAAGCACTGTACTGTAATGAACTCACAGACTGAACTAGATGCCAAGTGATAGCAAAGGTCAGCAAGCGGTGTGCCTATGGGGGGTATGGGAACTAGACGTGACAGGGTATCCATGTCTCAGCAAGCCACGTGCAGCTTGATCTTTCCATTCACAAATAAATATGAAGTAAGGGTCATCTTGTATATTCAGAGCTTGCTCCTCTCTCATAACACCAATAACCCATTCCCTTCCCTGGCAGGTGCCCACAAGGGAACAGCAAGAAGCCAGCAGGACAGTCCACAATATCCTATGATTACTCGGAGGAGGAGCTCATGGCAAGCATCGAGCGGGAGTACTGCCGCTGAACCCAGCCCCTTGCCACGAGAGCTTCAAGCTTGTTCCTGGAAGCCCAGCTGAAGCAAAACTGCTACTGACAAAACAGCCCCTCGCACAGTGAGATGGCCCGGGAGAGGAGGGTGGCAAGGAGAGACGGAGCATGAGAGGCAGTGTGGCTGCTTGGGAAGCACGGGGGAGAAAGTCCTCCTGACCAACTCTGCCTGAGAGCATCAAGTTCCTCACCAACTCCTAAGCAGTGCTCCTGGACGAGGGACCAATTCATCTGTGAATCAATATTTAGATGCTGATTTCTAAATGGTGTTTGCAAATGAAGATGTACTAGAATTGAAGTGTCATACTAGAAGTGTTGAGACATGGTGCTTTGAGGGAAAATCTTGTTTTGCCTTAGCAGAAATGAAATGCAGCAATATAATTCCTGCATAATAAATGCAGCAATATGATTCAGGTCTCACTTAAGGGGGTGTTTCATGAAATTCATGTTCCTACCACTTGCAAAGGGCCAAATTTACTCCTTGCACTGTGCAAGCCTCAAGTCCCGATCTGAATTTGACACTGTCTCGTTGAATGTCATCCCCAGTATGGGATGCAGGATGAAAAGCAGAGTGAGCCCACCATCCGGTACATAGGCAGTGTAATCCCAGAGTTCAAATCCCACCATATGGGCAAACGAGGCTCCTTGGAGCTATCAGGTAACATAGGATCTGTATAATCCCTTTGGGGTGAGATCCCAGCATCAGCGTCCTACCTTGGGCTCCTTGGTGTGGATCCTCCAGACAAAGCAGGAGGTACATCACCAGTGCTGCCCTGCTGCAGCCAGTGATCATCCATTTCGAGAGGGACTTGCATGCTATAGCAGAGAAGCTGTTTGTGATCAGTTCTCAGAATTACCACTCCCAGCCTTTCCGAGTATTTCTTGTCCTTGGTAGGTAGCCTAGAATTATAATCACTACATTTTACCATTAGCTGGCTGCAAAGTAAACCAAAAGTCAGCTCTACAAAGGGAAACATATTTTCAGTGCTCCCAGACAGGGAAACCTGGCATTTTAGGGCTTCTGCTCTTATTTTACCTGCATCTTAACATATGAGTACTGCTTATTATCAGAAGTAGAAAAATACTTTATTTCTGTCTTTAGCTGAAGTAAAGACATCAGATGAAATCTTCACATAGCCCATGTAAATGCAAGAGGAAACAGCAGAACACATCTTAAGATGATGTATTTTAATTTCTTTGTAATTCCTGGTATCTGTGAAACAGAAATAAATGCATCTGTGCTCATGTAGTCCTCCATGAAGGCATCAAATGTTGTTTTGAAAAAGGCTCTCTAGCTTATGTGGTGAATCATCTTATGGTACCTGCAGGGGCTGGGCAAAACACACTCTTGGAGGTTGGCAGGAGGGACGATGTGAGGCAGACACAAGCTCACACCCCTGGCACACGTATTTATGCTCCTGGTGTCTTCCCTGCAGCAGCCTTCAGTGAGTCTGGCCGCTGTGCTCTGCCCGATTGCTCAGGAGCTGCTAGGCAGCCAGTGGAGGTGGGCAGCAGACAGGGAGCCAACCTCCCACAAAACTACACAGGCTCGGAGACAAGAGCTCCCAGAGTGCCAGCCAAGGTAGGACAAGGGGTAATGGTTTTAAACTGAAAGACGATAGGTTTAGGTTGGACATAAGGAAGAAACTCTTTGCTGTGCGGGTAGTGAGGCACTGGCACAGGGTGCCCAGAGAAGCTGTGGCTGCCCCATCCCTGGCAGCATTCAAGGCCAGGTTGGATGGGGCTTGAAGCAACCTGGTCTAGTGGAAGGTGTCACTGCCCATTGCAGGTTGATTAGAACCAGATAATCCTTAAGGTCCCTTCCAACCCAAACCATTCTTTGATTCTGAAGTAGCCAGAGTAGAGAGCAGATGTCCTTGAATAGCTTGGGGAAGTTGGGTAGGTCCTCTGGAGCAAGGTTTCTCCAACCCTCCTGAAAACAATCCAGTTTTGAATGATAGTACATTATCTTTTGGCAGTGATGAGTGAAAACAAAGGAAATATCTATCTAAACTGAGCATATTATCATAAGGTTGCAAGAAATCTTTCTGGATTGAACACAGCAAACCACTAAGCTTCTTCACAAAATTAGCTTATCAAATAGCCAAGGGATGAGTACATTTCTGCACCTGGAATAAAGGTGCAGTGGGTGTCACAGGTAACCTTTTCAGTATCACCAAGAGAACAGGAAGAGCTGCAGGAGCATAGGAAGGTCCACAAGGGAGTGATGCAGCTGGAACAGTCACTGCACCAGGGAAAAGGTGGAAGAAAGTTTTGGGATGCAAGGAGGGGCCTCAAACTGTGCCATGACCTTGCAGGCTTTCTCTGTGCCATGAAATGACACATAGGAAGGCACCATCACACTGCTTAACTACCTGATGTCACTGTAACCCTACTTCTGATCCATCATTTGCTCAGTGGAAGTAAGATACTCGATCATTTACAGGTAAATAATCATATCAAAGCAGTACCTGAGCCCACAGCTAATTTCAATAGGAACTTCATGAATTGAAGGACATTCGCACTATGGAGATCACTTTGCCGCATCTCAAGCAGTGAATTATTGGAAAGTTTGTTTTCTTTTAATTGTATTCCTCTATAACCATCATCAAATCACAACCACTTGCAAGACAAAAGAATTAGTTGGCTTGCCAGTACTTCCTGCTTCTAAAACAGTTTTGTTGGAATTAAGTAAGGTTCTGGAGTTTCCCATTCATTGTTTTAGAAACTACTCTCCTGTCCATTACATGCAGCGTAAGATGGGGTAGCTGACCATGGGTTTTGAGCTAATGCTATTAATCCACATTAATAGAGCAGCAAAAGGCAATGCATATTAAGCAAATCACTACCTTATTCATCTAACAAAGACAAATGCTACAGACTATTATTTTTTAAGTGAGACAAAACTGCAGTTGCTAAGAAGACTGAAGAGGGTAATTTTTTCAGCTAATCATGAGAAATGACTCTTTAGTGCGTAAGAGACACTGCCACTTGAGCTTAGTGACTTCCAACAACCTCAAGAGGTTTCTTACCTGGCCATGCAACAAGATGCCAGCTGAAAGGTCCTGGTGGTGAAAGCACTGAAGATGCATCTCTTAAATTAGGCAATCTTAAAAAAACAAAACCAATGAACCTGAGCTACGGAACCAGTCTGCACACTTACTCAGACTCGAATGCACTCAAATCTGGGGTTTCAGGTGCTGGCAAGTGCTTTGAATCCTTTTTTTCCATTTGTTTATAGATGCCTTTCTGACAGCACTACTGCTTTTTGCAGAGCTCTGCCTTTTCAGTAGCCCAGTAAATGGGCAGAACTCTTTCCCAAAGAGCAGCTAAGGAAACAGATCAGTGACAGAGCTGTTTTAGGGAGTGAGTTGTCTTTTACCCGGAACTGTAGGTAGACTTAAGTGGGGAAAACAAAGCCGTGACTCAATCTGTGCTTGGGTGAGATGACTGGAAAGAACGATGGAGAGCAGCCAGTCAGATAACCACAGATCCTCAGGATAGGCAATCTTTATAGCCTATCTCTGTCTCTGGGACCCTGAATGCCAGTCCTTTTGTCCAGTGGAAGTAAAGATGGCCTCATTACGCGTGTATCCGCCAGCATCCCATTGCCTAAACCTCCAAGTGCTGAGCAGCCAGTTCCCTGATGCATCATGTCCAGCACTGCTGTCATCTGCTAGCCTCCACGATATTAGGAGAATAGAGAACAAAGAACTCCTCTTCACAATAGGGTGGAAAGGAGGGTGGCACCCCCACCATCCCAGGGATGCTCTTCCTGCAGGATCAAACCCCAGCAAGCTTTCAGCCAAACTACTCACACATACAGAAGCTGAAATGGAGCCAGCACCCTGGATGAGGTGCAGTCCTGGAGCTGTGCCACATGAGCAGCGTGGGGGAGCTCCCACTGCACTTGGCAGGGGACATGGAACACCAGCTGCCTGGCACGGACCACAGCCACTACAAGCTTTTTTTTGCCCTACTCTGGACACAGAACATGGCAATTATTTGCACAGGGAGAAGTGGGTTTATCTGGACAATGATAACCAACAGAAATCACTCTGAACTTGAGACACACTACAAGCGAGAAAATTAAACATAAGGTATTCTTTCTATCTACGAAACTCTCCCAGGAAAGGATATACTTCCTCAAGTTCGTTGCACATATAAGATGTGCCCATGACCTTTTGCATACATCAGGATGTAAAAGTCACTGTCGCTCCTGCACTGAAGAACCAAAGCAGAAATCAAGGAAGGCTGCATTTTACAGGATGAAAGCAATCTGGAAAGAAAATGCCTCAGTGCCAACATACTTGGTGCAGGGAAGGCAATTCCACAGACTGTATGGACTGGGAGCAGATGTGGCTGAGGCTTTGCAGCTTCCTCCTGAACCATCTTGCTTTTTTCCTTAGCCTGTAGGATGCCAGGTTTTGAGTCATGATTTACTCTTCCTGCACGCATGGAAGTAGTCTGCCTTCTCATGGCCATAAACTGCCTGCCTCAAGCTGCCTTGTCAGACACGAATGGAAGGTAAACACGCAGATGGGTTCACAGATTAAACTTCAGAACCGGTTAGAGGATTGAAGATGAACTTAAGTCAGATGCAACCCGGGGGCAGGACTCAGCTCACAAGAGATGACGGATGAAGCGCTGCCTTTATCATTCACAGGATACTGAGCACAGCTTTCACACCTGGAAATGGGGAGTTAGCCAGAGCTGCAGCCTGAGCCATAGGAGTACACAGGCTGTGCAGGCACTCAGCAGCATGGGTCACCTCTGCCCAGCAAGCGCTGCAGATTCAGGATGGCTTCATGCTTCCAGTATCCAAATCACGAGTGGATCAGCGCTCATCAGTTTGTGAGCGAAACAAGGCAAGCTGCCACCTAGCTGAAGGTTTGGCTGCGTAACCACACACAGGAAAGCAATGCTGGCCTAACTGCAAACCATAGCACTAAACCCAATGGACATGTCTGAGTGCACATCCATTTTTCCATAGAAAATTATAGTTTTCATGGGCAGTCCTTCAAGACAGGACTTTTGCCCACACAATACCTGTGTCAGCACATGGGAAGGCTTCCTTGCATGTGAACTGTTTTCTCTCACAGGATGAAGCTGTTCCAGTCTCCAGCCTCATCAGGATGTGTCCTGACTGCAGCTGTAACAGCTCAGACCACAGTATGGTTCTAAGGAAAAGCAGAAAGATGAGCACAGAACTGTGAAATCCATTTTCATGTCTCATGTAAGCTAAGCAAGGGAGACAATATAAAATTTGGAAAAAAAAATACAGATATTGCTCAGGATATGACTTGAGGATCAGAAAAATCTTCCTGGGAAAACAGTCGGAACAGACAAGTAGGACAACTTCCTCTGGGACACAAAAACATTATGAAGACCAACAGAGCCCAGGGGCTGAAGAGTTTGTGCTACTCTGCAGAGTATCAATCCCACAGGAAAGCCCTCCTTTCTCCTGAGGGGCAAGCAGGACCACCTGTGGGATCTTCTCTTTTCATCTTCCACATCCTTGAAGAATGATGTCTTCTTCTGTGGACAAAGCCTTGAGCCACCGCTCCCAGTTTGCGTTCTGAGGGTTCTGACTACAGAGACCATCACCTTGCAGTGAAAGGCTGCGACAGAAAGCTGGTGTCATTCATTACACCATCTCCTTCCCTTCTCTTCCACTAGAACATGACCTTGCCAGAAATAAACATTGCTGCAGCCTGGGAACTGGTCTGAGGGAAAGAAACAGCAGAGATGCTTAAAAATGCAAAGGAGTAGCTGCTGCTGCCACCACAGCTGGACACCTCTTTGCCAGACAAGAGCTGGAGGTGACACCCAGCCTGCCAGAGCCTTTTCCCCACCAGAGAAGAACCAGTGCTGACGCAGCCATCTCTTGAATCAAATTCTCATCTCTTCTTCACTTCCAGTGTCATGCCATGCACAGCCTGCAACACCAACAGAGCAGCACCTTTTGCTGATAGCTTCTGGAGGCCATACTAGAACAGAGCTAAGGACCCCAATAGTCTTCTTCTCAGAGAGCATGCAAAAGCCCCAGACCCTGGCAGTGGTGCAGACATTCCACCAAATACACAAGAAGCATTGTATAAGACTATAAATGGATAAGCACTGATCAATTTACAACAAAATCCAAACCATCCAGCATTTACAGGTAAGTGAACTGGCAAGCCCCAGTCTTCCACTGGCTTAGATATATAACCTAACCCAGGAGGATTTACATAGTTCTGGAATGGATGTGTATGAAACCTAAAAATCTGCAATTTTTTTATGATTTAAACCCAGTCTCATTACATACTTTTTATTTAATAAAAGTGAAAAATAAGTACAAAACCATGATTCCATTTCTTTAAAATAAGTCTGAACAATAGAGTTTGGGCAGTAAAGTGCAACAAGAGCAGCTATCCCAGCCATGCTTTATCCATAAACAACCCTTATGCAGCAGGAAGGAACAAGAAGGGCAAGCAGCACAGCCACTGCCACACCACGGCTCAGCTATTCACGCACATCCACGGGATGTCACAGGCACAAACGCATTACAGAAGCAGGCAAAAGGTAAGACTAACAAAGGGGGAACCGTTGCTCTTCTACATCATGACACACATCCATGACACACTGGTTTAAATTCCCTATTCTCCAGCCCATCATCTGGATGCTACAAGCTAACATTACTGAATTATGACACAAGCTTCCAAACTGTTTTACTCAGGGGAACAGCTTAAGTGGTTAGTCTGTAAAACAAAATTAAGTACATTGGCCACTGGATTGAGACAGGACACTCTTCCTTTGGTTATGAGCATTCTAAATGGCATCCAACATTCAAACTTCTTGTTCTAAGAGCCTTCTGAGGGAAAAAGAGCAGCAATGTCTCTTTCTTCACCACATGAATTTGGAAATCTGGGAATCGACAGAGAGCAGCAACACTACAAGCACCCAGGTTTCCAGCAGAGAAGTTTCAGCCACAGCGTGCTCACACTCATACTCACCAGCACACACCCTGCAGTGAGTGGGAGTACAGCACAAGTTGAGTGAAAAGGTGTGGGCATTTTAAAGGTCAGACAAAAACCTTTCAGCATGTTTAGCACAATACTCCAATTTGGTGCAGTGCAAACAATACTGTTAATTATCATTCTTCACTATGAGGGTGGTGAGGCACTGGGACAGGTTTCCCAGAGAAGCTGCGGCTGCCCCATCCCTGGCAGTGTTCAAGGATAGGTTGGACGGGCTTCGAATAACCTGGTCTAGTGGAAGGTGTCCTGCCCCTAACTGGGGGTTGGAACTGTGTGAGCTTTAATGTTGCTTCCAACCCAAACCTGCCTATGATCCTATAAATTACAGATATAACCGTAAAAAATAATGACATATTCTGCTTTCAACTGAAACAAGTCTCTACCCATTTCATGGGACTGCTAGCTGAGATCAGCAAGTCTGCACTTACACACATGAGAACTGTGCTTTGCCCACATTGGGAAATAAGACTGGGATTTCAGAACAACAAAGCAGAGCAAGAGATAGTGCACTCCTAGTTATCCACATTTTATACATCCAGGAAAGAAGCCCTCAGCACTCAACTAAGCTTCAGTGCAGGAGCAGCTGGAGGGAGAAGAGTCCAGAAGGCACTACAGAAATATTTCTTTCAGTGGGTGAGCAGTCTCCCAGCAAAACACCACCTGGTGCTTCAGAGCACAACAGCTCTACCATCAGCTCTGCTACAACACTACACTTGCACGTTCTTCCGCACCATGGAAACCCATCAGTCCAGTTGTGCCATGGGCATTTTGTTTTATTACTCATACCATGCCACTAAAACACAGCATTCCGGCAGCCAGCAATTCCACTTCTTAGCCATATTTACACTGGTGTAAAGAAAATGCGTTCAACAGGGGAATCATCTCATTTAATAGAAAAGGGTGACTTCATACAAAGTACTGTGGAGAAGTAGAAGGCCACATGCAAAGTGTCATCGAGTCGACATGGTGCCTGTTTCTTAAGACATGGTTAGTACTTCCTCTGGTGCTTTGATACAGGTAAATGAAAGCCTTGAACAATTTCCTATAAGGTGCACAAGCATCCACAATACATAAAAATTCTTCATTTTCTATTTCTCTTGAATGCCAAAAAAAATAATATATAAACAGAGACCCAGCCAATTATCCCCGTGTTATCTTGCCACTTTTGCACTTTCCAGTAGACTCTGATATGCTGGTTTAGTAGGACTGAAAGTAAAGCATAATTCTTAGTCTCAAGGTTTCTAAACAGTGTTTGTGCTTCTAGCCCAATCAGAGCAGCGCGGCTCCTCCAAACTTTGCTCCGCTGGAGTGTGGACTCAGGAATGCCCAGTATGTCAAACTTCTACCAAACATCACAATAGCATCCACTTGCAAAGGGTATGAATTTATAAAATGTTGAGGATTTCACCACTTGTCCTCTGGAAGTCATTCTGTTTTGGCGTGTTTTAAAATGATGAAACACTTCAATCTCAAACCTCCAATATCACCTGCGACAGGAGGGTGTAACAGCACCAGCCCATCACATGATAAGGATCTGCAAGTGTGAAAATCCCAACCACTGAGTTATCAAATATTCTATGTTTACAAAATGCTCTGAATGATTCTTTTGGTTTACTGAAAGGAGTTTCCAAAACTCTGGGTCTCATCCTGCACACTCCTACTAATGCAGGTGAAAAAATTTGCCTGTATCTCAAGACCAAACTGAATAAATACAAAATATATTTGGTATAGAAAATACTAGTATAAAAATTAAAAATCACCCTGTTTTACTGTCCATCAAAATATTAACAGCAAGCATTACAAGTGACTTCTTTAACCTATTGCCAAAATCGTTTCCAAAGAGTCCTGAAGTGCTGGTGATTGCATTTGCCCAAGTATTGGAAAAAAAACCAAAACCAAACAAACAAAAAAACAAATAGGGAAGGAACGAGAAAATATATGATAGATTTTTCACATAGCATTATTAACAGAGGACCTAAACTGAAGGAAACTAAAGTATGCACAAATGCAGCAGGAAAAAAGCTATTGTCAGTTCTGCTCTATCCATCAGAGCTCTTCCTGATTTTCAGACAGTTGGTAGAGAAGGTGTTCCCTTCACACTAGCCCTGACAGACAGATGATGGCATGGGGATGAGCATACTCAGAGCACTGCTGCTTTTCGGTTTCTCTGCTGTGGCAATCCTGCTGAGTTTGCCAACCTCTGTCTGCCAGCTGGGGATCTTCTTTGTGGTCACATGGCGGCGGGTATGCTTTGTCAAGTGATCGCTGCGCATGAAGCGACGCTCACACACGGGACAAGCAAACTTCTTCTCTCCCGTGTGAGTTCTGCGGTGGCGTGACAGTTCATCTGAGCGGGCAAACTTCTTGTCACAGCCTTCCCAGTTGCAGTTGAAAGGCTTTTCTCCTGCAGGGCATAAAAGAAGCATAATTTACTTTTGAAAAGCTGTGTTACAGTTTTATCAAAGAACTAACTTGAATCCTGCCTTGCAAAAACCAATGAATTCTGCAGAGCTGTTCACGTGCATAGTCAATATTAGCTTAAGCTCCAGTTGTGGTCTGGACAAAAATTGCAGGTATCACTTCTATGTATTCCCTCACATCACTTTAAATGCTCTTTAATCAAGCCTATTTTTTTTCAGTTGTCCCAGTTTAAAGAAGAGGATTCTTCATAAAGGTACCTTACCCAATGACTGAAATAGAAGCAACCCTCTACCCCATTCCCATGTGACCACAGCTCTACAGCTGGTGCATGTCACCGGCAAATACTGCAGGCAAATGGGAAGCCTGAAATCAAGCTTCCCGAGTCCTGCTGCTCCAGCGATTCAGTCCTACACACAAATATACTGCCCCAGCGAGTACTACCGAGGAAAACCCTGTCCTGCAATTCCCAACAGACAGCTAGGGGAATTCTGCACACCCAGGAATGACAGCAGGCAGAAAGGCTGTCCACATCAGCTTCTGCTCATCCTGGACGACTGTTTAACATCAGACCTACCCTAAACAACATGATCTACTGACTACAACCCTCATAAGGCTCAAGATAAGCACCTACCATACGATGCAAATTTATGATAACACTTTGGAGCAGGACACAAGCATTCAGCAGAAAGGAAGCCCCACAGAAGTGTTGCTCTTATTTCAGATATTAAGTTCTGTGTTTGTTGTATTTGGTATAACCTAGCTTCTCAGTGCACAAAGAAAGGAAAGATGAGCTACTCTGCCTCCTGTTCCTGTAATGTGGACTAGCTAGCAAGGGCTCAGCATGCCTCACTTTCCACAGATGTCCTAGTCTTAATCACAATACAAGGATACACACATCTTCCCCATGGATCATCAGCAGCATGTGAGGCACTTGTTGCTAGTCTATGTTTACCCTGTAGTGCCAGGTTAATTCAGCAGCCTGCAGCACTTAGTTTTAAGCTAGAAGCAGAAACATCATTCTATCTCTGAGCTCTGGTTTACAAGGATTATCAGCTTCATACAAGGCTTAAGCTCTTTCCCCAAAGGAACTGTAAAGACAAGCTGCCAAACTAATGCAAATCCTGCCACAGAAGCTGACATCCCATAAACCACAGTGTCTGTGCAGCAAGGGAGGCCAGGGGAAAAAAACCAAAGAAAAACAAAATTAAACAGACTTTTGAATGAGCCATTCTGTACCAATTTCTCACTATGCCTATCCCTCAACACCAAAAATAGCCCCTGAGAACTCAAAGTTAGTTTGAGCTTAACAGGCCCTTGAAGCCAGAAAAATGTTAAGTAAATCACATGTATACTGTCTCCATACTGATCAGATTTTATGAAAATCAGCTCGTATTAATTACAACTAATTTTCATTTATCTTTAAAATTCCCTTTCTGTAACTGAATAAACTGCTGCATTCCTGTAGCAGCTCTACTTCCTAACACAGTAGCCCAAAATCTCAGTGTTTTCCCATTTAGCCTAAACAAAGCTCTGGAAAAATGAGTAGTTTCTGAATATCTCTTATTCTCCTCATGCAAGAATTAAGACCAAGTACCTGTACTATGGTTTGCTTGCACCAGACATCTCCATGCCCCCCCCCCCAAAAAAAAGGACTACACAATTAATTTCCATCTAGTCCAGACAGCAGGATTCCATTCTAAACACACACACACAGACGGCAAAGCTTCACTCCAACTGAAGCATGTGAAATTCAACTACAAGTATGGGGTCAGGTGAGGTCTCAGAACAAAGTCTGCCTTGTTTTGCTTGCCCGTGAAGAATGAACATTCCTCCCTTCTCCGAGTAGAAGTTTCCGCATCATCTGCCTCACCCCTTTCCCAACCCCTCCCCTAAAAACCCATGCATTTTAGCACGCCTATATGCAAGCCAGTGTCAGAGCGACAAAGGCCTTGCCCTGTTGTACGCACCAGTGTGGGTGCGAAGGTGGGCTTTGAGGTGGGAACTTTTGAAATAGGTTTTCTTGCACCCAGGGAAGTTGCAAACATAATTCCTCCGCCTAGAAAAGTCCACCTGGGGAGCGCAGCTTTGACCAGAAGCAATGAATACGGGAGCAGGTGCAAGGGGCAGTAACTTGGTGTTCCCAAGAGTCATTACTGTTTGCGGGCACTGCGGTGTCGGTGTGACAGCACTCTGTGGGAGAACCAACATGACAGTCCCCTGAGGCACAGAAGGTCCCATGAGTACAGGCTGAGAAAGCGGGGCTGTCTGCGGTAAAATAGGTTTCATGGGAGTTGAGGCTGTTGGAGTTGAAGGCTTGACATAGGCATTGATCATACTGCTTTGTCCATTTAAAGGGATCATTTGACAGAGAACTTGGGGGCTTGAAACAGGGGCAGGTGTCACTGGGGTAGCTCTTTTTTGCAAGTCATTCTCACAATTCTTTGGCACGTGGGTATGTGGCGAAAGAGGCCGGACCGGTAGTTGTCCTTTATTGGTCACAATATCACTGGAGTCCTGTGCATAAGGCTGATGTACCGGAGAGGTTTTGTTAACTAAATCATCGGCAGCACATGGGTCCTGTGGCAGTCTGGAATGTTTTCCATCATCCACTCCACACCAGTCTGTGGAAGTACTGTAACCTGAAGTTACCTTTGTTTTTTCTTGCACAGCAGGAATGTGATGGTAAGCAGAGCTATCTCCTGTGTGACGTATGACACTTGTTGCCATGGCCCTGCAAGGCTGAGGGGCAAAGGATTCAGCTATCACTGGCTTCTGGCTGTATGGAGACATGTTGGTAACAGATGGCTTGGTTATAGGAGAGGCACTGGTCACTGATGTTACTGAGCAGGCAGCTGTATTTGCCATGACAGTCCTTGGTTTTGAGTAAGTGACTTGTGAGGAGAGGAGTGTAGCAGCCAATATCTCAACAAAGTCAGGGCTGTGTGGAGGGGTCATGCACTGCAAGAAAGAAAACACCATTGTACATTAAATTACACCCCATCCCCAGGACAAACTGCTTAAAGCATACTGTCATGGTTTAACCTAGCCAGCAACTGAGTACCACACACCACTTGGTCACTCTGGCTTCCCCTTACCTCCCTGGTGGGATGGGTAGGAGAACTGGAAGAAAGTAAAACCCAAGGGTTGAAATAAGAACAGTTTAATAACTGAATTAAAAAAATAATAAGAAGAATATAATGGAAATAATAAAAAGAGAGAAAGTAATAAAACCCCACAAACAACAAGTGATGCACAATACAATTGCTCACCACTGACTGATGCCCAGCCCAACCTGAGCAGTGATCAGCCTCTTACAGGTAATCCCCCTAGTTTATATACTGGGCATGGGCATGACATACTGTGGTATGGAATACCCCTTTGGCTAGTTTGGGTAAGGTGTCCTTGCTGTGCTCCCTCCTGGCTACTTCTCCTCAATGGCAGAGCATGGGAAACTGAAAAGTCCTTGAATTAGGGTAAACACTACTGAGCAACAACTAAACCATCCATTTGTTATCAGCATTGTTCTCAGACTAAATCCAAAACACAGCACTGCACTAGCTACTAGGAAGGAAATTAACTCTATCCCAGCCAAAGCCAGGATAGTATCCACCTCTTATTCCATACCATTTAAGCCACGCCAGGTCCAGCACTTCAATTCATCCTATCTTTCAATATAAACACACAGACATCATTCCTTTAGTCTATGGACCATCCCTCTAAAATATCTGCTGAGTTCATTTAGTCCATGACTTCGGGGTCCATCTGTCACAACAGCCCTTCAGGGCACGACAGATGCTGTGTGGTGTTGGACTGCTGCATGCTGAAGCCAGTTCTGATTCCACCACCACTGCACTTGTCCAGTTTCATCAAATCATTCATTAGTCTAGGTGATTTTTACTGCACTAGCCTTGATATGGCACACAGCCACCACAGAAGTGACAATATACAGTATTATATAGCAATTAACATCATACAGTTTAGTTCATTGGCTATTTTCACCAGATCAAATCCCCTCGAGGTACATGCCAGAATTCCCCATCCTTCTGCATTACCTACCAAGTACACCCAGGTCCATAAATGGGTTTGCCTTTGCCTGAAGCGGGAATAACCCAGACTGTCTTCCCCAGCTATTTCTTGTTATGTGCACCACAGGTACTTTATCCCCCTCTACAGTAAGTTGAAGTTCTGACTGGGCTGGGCCAGCCCTGTTGGCAGATCCCCTCAAGTTGACCAACCAGGTGGCTTTTGCTAAATGTGAATCCCAATGTTTGGAAGTCCCACCATCCACTGCTCTCAGTGTAGCTTTTAACAGTCCATTGTACTTTCTCAGCATGGGCAACCGGGGTGCCAGGAGGAGCTGTGTTTCAGTGCCAGTCACTTCCAAAGCAGCTCGAACCCCTTCACAGGCTGCCAGCATCTCTTCTTCAGTTGGGGTATAGCTGGCCTCAGATCCTCTGTATCCCCAACTCCAAAAGCCAAGGGGTCGACCTTGAGTCTCCCCTGGAGCTCTCTGCCAGAGGCTCCAGGTAGGACCATTCTCTCCTGCTGCGG
This sequence comes from Ara ararauna, assembly GCA_028858755.1. NCBI lineage: Eukaryota > Metazoa > Chordata > Aves > Psittaciformes > Psittacidae > Ara > Ara ararauna. The sequence continues at coordinate 29,990,300 of CM054379.1, forward strand.
TGTACAGTACATTTTTAACATCTGGCCCGGTCCGGACTGGTCCGAAGGCTACTGCATGTACGATCTCTCGTTTAATTTGCTCAAAGGCTTGTTGCTGCTCAGGGCCCCATTTAAAAACAGTCTTCTTCTGGGTCACATGACAGAGAGGGCTTACAATCAAACTGTAATTTGGGATGTGCATCCTCCAGAACCCCACAGCACCCAAGAAAGCTTGTGTTTCTTTCTTATTAGTTGGTGGAGACATTGCTGTTATCTTGTTGATCACATCTGTGGGGATCTGGTGACATCCATCTTGTCATTTTATTCCCAAAAATTTAATCTCCTGTGCAGGTCCGTTGACCTTACTCCATTTTATGGCAAAACTGGCTTTCAGCAGGATTTGGATTATTCTCCTCCCTTTCTCGAAAACTTCTTTTGCTGTATCACCCCACAAGATGCTCATTTACCCCATCTTCCTCCCCCTGCTCCCAGAGGGATGGGAAGGAGAATCGAAAGAAAGTAACTCCCATGGGTTGAGATAAGAACAGCCCAGTAACTAAGGTATAACACAAACCACTGCTGCTACTACCAATAATAACAATGATAAGGGAAACAACAAGGGAAGAGAATACAACAGCTCACCACCCGCCGATCAATACCCAGCCTGACCTGAGCAGCAATCTAGCCCTTCCGGGTAACTGCCCCCATTTATATACTGGCCATGACATGCTGTGGTATGGAATAACCTCTTTGGCTAGTTTGGGTCAGGTGTCCTGTCTCTGCTTCCTCCTGGCTTCCCCTCCTCCCTGGCAGAGCTTGAGGCTCAGAAAGTCCTTGGTCAGACCAAAACATCACTAAGCAGTAACCGAAACACTGGTGTTATCAGCGCTGTTCCCAGGCCGGAAGTCAAAACACAGCGCTGCACCAGCTATTAAGAAGGAGAAAAATCTACTGCTGAACCCAGGACAGTATTGTTGGATTTTCCCAGAGGCTGGTGCATGGTAGGGGATGCGATATATCTACTCAATGCTGTGCCCACTGGCCAAGTGCCTATGAGGTTGTTCCAGAAATGAGTCCCATTGCCTGACTCAATTCTCTCTGGAGTGCCATGTTGCCACAAAATCTGTTTTTTAAGGCCCAGGATGGTGTTTCGGGCAGTGGCGTGGGGCACAGCGTATGTTTCCAGCCATCCGGTGGTTGCTTCCGCCATGGTAAACACATAGTGCTTGCCTTGGTGAGTTGGTGGGGGTGTGATATAGTCTATCGGCCAGGCCTCCCCATGTTTGTACTTCAGCCATCGTCCTCCATACCAGAGAGGCTTTAACCGCTTGGCTTGCCTGATTGCAGCACATGTTTCACATTCATGAATAACCTGGGCAATAGTGTCCATTGTTAAATCCACCCCTTGATCACGAGCCCATCTGTATGTTGCATCTCTGCCCTGATGGCCTGAAGTGTCATGGGCCCACTGGGCTAAAAATAATTCACTCTTATGTTGCCAATCTAAGTCCATCTGAGCCACTTCAATCTTAGCAGCTTTATCCACTTGTTGGTTGCTCTGGTGTTCCTCAGTGGCCCAACTCCTGGGTACATGAGCATCTACGTGGTGTACCTTTCACCACCAGGTTCTGCATCCGGGCAGCAATATCTTGCCACAGTGCAGCAGCCCAGATTGGTTTCTCCCTGTGTTGCCAGTTGCTCTGCTTCCATTGCTACAACCACTCCGAGAGGGCATTTGACACCACCTATGAGGAAGTAGTATTGGCCATTTTTCTTCTTCAGCAACGTCCAAGGCCAGCTGTATGGCTTTCACCACTGCAAACTGACGCGACTGACCTTCTCCATCAGCAGTTCCAGTTCATGCAACTTGTAGAAAACTCTGTATAACCACCTTCCATCCCGCACAATAAGGCATTGTACTGACAAACTACTTCATTCACCATCCTCTTCACCTCTTCAGGTCATTACTGCTGATGAGTTAGCATACAGTGATGGTGCACTCCATACAAATTTCCACCACACAAGTTGTGTGCACTGGACTTTGCCTGGATCTGTGGGTGACTGTGCATTGTTCGGGTCATAATAAATCACCTCCAGTACAGCTAATTCCCTCAGGTTCTGGACACCTCTTCACAGTGGCTCACTTGCTAGGGTTACCTATAACATCTTCCTTGAAAGGACACCTTTCCCACAGTGCTGACAGGTGTCACCTCCAGAGGCTGATGGCTTGTGCCCCTTTCCCAATTACTTTGTCAATGCTCCCTTCCCTAGAGTGATCCCAACTGTTTGGCTTCCCTACCCTCTAATTTGAGGCTACTGGCCCCATTATCCCAGCCTCACAGCAGTCAGGTGACAATCTGCTCACCTCAGTGACGGCTGAAATCTTTTCTACATCCCGCAGCTCACTCGGGGATGACGAACAAGTGGATACCTCTGGTTCTGCCTCTTCCTCCTATTCTTGTGATGTCCCTGCCTTTGTTCTTCTTTACCAAACAAGCTGACTTTCATATCCATTTCTTCTTGTGTATAGGGTTAGGGTAACTAATACCAGCATGGCCTGGTCTTCTACTTCAGCTGTACCACCCTTCACTGATGCCTAGGAAGCTGCAGTGCCTGTCCCTGGAGCCTGAGTAGCTGCAAACAGTTGCTTAACCCTAAACAACACCTGAACCATATTCATGATTCCCAGCAATAGGACCATGGTTTCAGCATCCCAAAGATATTAAAATTTTCAAAGTTCTCAAATGCTAATTAGCCTGGAAGAGAAGGGAAAGATGTGGGAAGGTGACTCCTCCAAAGGTTGGGTCTCCAAGGAGAAGAGGTAAAAGGTGTAATTATTAATAGCTTCCAATAGATTGTTCCCAAAGTACAGAGGTGATGGCAGTGCTGAGTACAAACACCAGATTAGTTTCATAGCCAGCAAAGCTACCATATCATAAGTGAGAGTTACAAAGTACATCAAAATGATAACCCCAGCCCAGCCCCCAAAGGAGATGAACATCACCACAGGGAACACATACAGCAGGTGAGGAGTTACATGATGCAACGCTGAGAACAAGCTCAACAACCCTGAGAGCAAATACGGAAAAATGAGAGCAAATTGCGACCAGCAACTATTAAACCAAAACAATGAATGCTTATAACAAACTTATATAACCCACAATGGGATGGGGAGGAGAATCTGAAAAAGGTAAAGCCCATGGATTAAGATAACAACAGTTTAATAATCAAAATGAATTATAATATTTGTAAAGGAGGGAAAACAATAACAGAGAGAGGAATAACCCCCAAGACAGGCAAGCGATGCACAGTACAATTGTTCACCACCGGCTGACCGATGCTCAGCCCATCCCTAAGCAGCAATCAGCTGCTCCCAGCCAAGTTTATATAATGGGCATGACATGCTGTGGTATGGAATACCCCTTTGGCTAGTTTGGGTCAGCTGTTCTGTCTGTGCTCTCCTCCAGCTTCCTGTGCCTCTCCTCACTTGCAGACTGAAATGAGAGACTGAAAAGTCCTTGACTTAGGGTAAACCCTTATGAGCGACAACTAAAACATTGGTGTTATCAACATTATCCTCAGACTAAATCCAAAACACAGCACTACACCAGCCAGTAGGAAGAAAACACACTGTACTACAAAAAAAAACCCTCATTCTTTTCTCCTCAGCCAGTAGGTGCAGCTGTAAGAGGCTATGAGCACTCTGCTGTTCACAGAAAACAGACTAGCAACAGAGAGCAATACCATACCCTTTCAATTCCAAGCTTCCAGCAAGCCTTTGATCTTTTATCAATGATTACCCCATTAGCTGGTGGCTACTTCTGAGATAAAGACAAATGGAACTGCTTTTACCCTTCTTATTCACCCATTTCTCTCTTGCTGCAGCCTGCTCTCCTCCTTTTTACCACTGGAAACTCATGCCTATCTCCAAGTGCTGCCCAACAGACAGTGCCAACACTGAAGAGCAGTAGTATGGGACAAGTCTGTCAAGCAGACTGCCATACTCTCTCAACCTTTTTTCACTGTTATTCCCCCTTTTTCCTGATGTAACTGCATACTAGAAGCCTACTAGCTGAAATGAGCCTTAACCATCTGGAACCTGAACACCACCAAGCCGTTTCTTAATACATACTTTTGTTGCAACACAAATGGCAACCAAAAAAAAATAATTGTGATTCAACCAACATTAGCCAGCTGGAGCTGTTCTGGAGAAATGTTCTGGAGAAATAACAGACTACATGTACAAACACATAGCACAGAAATTAATTAAACTCATAATGGTAATCTGTACTTTCCTCTATAACGACCAGAGTGAAGCCAAATGTCGCCAAGAGCCTTTTTCATACACTGTTTGCAGATAAGCTGGCGCTGAACCACTGAGGCTCACTTTGCCACTCTTACTCAAAATGCTCCGAGAAACCTACAACAACCAGCAGGCAGCGTCTTCAGTATGCCTGACAAATTACATCACCGGCCAGCAAGGGTTTTCACATCCAGCTTTAACAAGGGATCAAACCCTACATTTGCCATTCCAGAGACGGCAGAAAAGCCCTACCTTAGCATGGCCACCTCACCATTCTGGCACACACACAGAACCCTGGCTGCTCTGTAGCTATTCTACACACATGGGCCAGCCAAGTTAAGACTTTGCAGAGATGTAACACCCAGATGGCAGGCATAGTTATTTCACATCCATGTTTTTCTTACCAGTGTAGATAAATAGTCCTTTGGCAATTCAGATGTAGCCTCGGTGTGCATTGTGAAATCACCAGAATCCGAGAAGGGTGTAAGTGGCCTTATCTTTAATATGTCACCTTTCTGCGATCTTTGACCCCAGGAGCTCATACAAACAAGCGCTTCAACAGCTTCAATGTCATTCTGCTCCAAGGTGCTGCAGGTAGACCTTTCGCTATCATGACGCTGCCTTTCACGGATAGACTCATAGATGTCCACGATGTCGACCTAAATGTAATCAGATTAGTGGCTGTTAGGACAAGTCAGAATACAAAGCTGACACCACCCACATTCTTCTGCTCACGATGAAGGTCATCTGAAACAGATCCCATGCCTGTGGCAAGACTTCTACCAACCAGCTCAACTCCTGCCCTCCCCCACCAGCTCATCTTCCCCATGCCTGGTACTCTAAAAACATAATAAAAAGTAAGTGTGATTTGCAGCAAAGGAACATATATGTGTGTAGCTCACATTTCTAGAGTTACTTTCCTGGATTACACTGCTCTAAATAAACATATCCATGTTTGCAAAAAAGCAAAAAGAGGGAGAAAAAAACCAAAACCTGGCTTCCAACCTTGCTTAGACAAGGCTGTTAGAGTCCTGGACCCACACTACAACTGCTATTTAGGACTGATCTCATTCTGGTAATATTTAGACAATACATTTCTGCTGATAACAAGGTGCTATAAGGTATAATCACAGATTTAGAGTACCACACCTTGCAAAAACCATTTTACTCTTATTACCAGTAGGGAAGCCAGGATGGGAGAAAGTGTTCAAAAACCATGTAGAGACACCCTTAGTGACAGAATTTAGTGGTGGACTTGGCAGCCCTGGGGTAACAGCTGGACTTCATGATCTTAAAAGATCTTTTTCAACCTAGTTGATTCTATATAGGCAAAGAGCCTTCAAAGTGCAGTGGGAATTGTTTGCATTGTCTTTTAAAAGGTAGGACACTACATGGATGCTAGGTATCTCAAAACAGCCTACAAGTAACACGAAGACAAACGACACTGTATTGATTTGTTTACAGTTGCAAGCATCACAGAAAATGTGTGTGTGTGTGTCTATACATGCATGCAAAACAATTGACTTCCTGTGCAAGGATACCCAAAATTCACAAAGCTCTCACAGTGGTGCTTGGCAGTGACTCCAAAAGCTACGCTGTGCTGCTGGTTTACTGCTCACGTGCCTGCTCAGTCTCAACTAGGCATCCAAATTCTTCCCGTCTTTAACCACACCAACTTACTGCGAAGGCTAGGATTCAGCAGTATAGACCAATTCCTGAGCCTACTGCTTTTATATAGTATGCTTATATACTGCAGCAAAAAGGCTTTAAATAGAAAGGCACCACCACACCATCAGCACAGCCTAAAGCCCTAGATGGAACTAGGCTGTGGTGACATCACTTACACACCTACGTAAAGGAGTTTTGTTACTAAGTTAAGTAACGTGCAATGATCCTGGCTCTGCTATCACAAAAACGCAAAGCCCTGTTGTGAAAACATAGGGATACACAGGGCAGACACGTTAAAACATAATGAATCCAAAATGTCAGTACTGCACTCAGAGGACTTTTGCCTAAAACATAAGAAACTGGACATGGAGATGTCAAGACTGTGAGGCAGGAAGGGGTTAAAAGCACTCAGGAGATTAACTGCTCTAAGAGAGACTTCTAAGAATTTCCACGGAGAGCAATGAGAATGGGAAGGAGGGCAAAACCCCATGTGCCTGTAAGCCTGGACCTAGACTGCCGGTCCCACAGGAGCCACACCAGGCAAGGCTCTGCACTAAGCAGCCAGGAAACCCGCGAGTCCTCCTCAAAGTGTGACTACAGGCAACCTAGCAGCAGACTGCTTTTTTTTCCAAGCCTACGTTTCAGAAGAGCAGTATTTCCTAAAGAAACACGAAAAAATACACCCCGCTTCAAAAAACAACAAACCTAAAAAAGCCCTTTCTGAAGGCGAGCGCTGCAGCCCAGGCTCTGCGGCTGCCAGGGGAATGGCTAACCGCGCCTGCCCGCCTGTCCTCACCTCACCCCGCCGGCTGCCGCGGCCGGAGGTGCACGGGCCGCAGGGCAGCGCGGGCCCTCGCCCCGGGCAGCGCCTCCTCCTGCCCGCAGGGGCCGCGCCCACCCCGCCCGCTCCCCTCATCACGGCGGGTGCCCCGGGCCGGGCGGCGCCGCCGAAGGGCGGATGGCGGGAAGGGAAATGAAGGGAAGCGAAGGGAAGGGAAGCAGCTCCCGCCCTGCCGCCGCCGCCGCCGCCCCCACATGGCCGCTGAGGGCAGGCTGTCCCCCCCAGGTGACCGGGCAACACCCGCCTCTGAGAGCTCTGCCCCGGCACAACCGGTGGCAACGGCACCGACCGACTTCCTCCCCGCGGCGGGTAACAGTCCCAACCGACCACTCCCGGCGTGAGCAACGGTCCCGAGGGTCCGCCACTGAGGCAACCGGTAACGGTCCCTGCCCGCCACCACGTGCACAAGCCGAACCGGCACCGACTGCCCCCGGCTCGGGGTCGCCCACCACCGCCGCCCCTTCCTCCCTCCGCCCGCTGCTTACCGCGGACGCATCTCCCATCTCCGAGCAGGGTGAGCCGTGCATGGCGCGGCTCCGGCGGGCGGCGGTGTGACCGGGCAGCTGCAGCAGGAACAGCGGCAGCAAGGGGAGAAAGAGGAGGAACGCACGCAGCAGCAGCAGCAGCCGGCACCGCCTCCTCCCCTTCCCCCGCCCACTGGGAGCCCGCGGCCCGCGCGCCGGGAGAAGCGCTCAGGAGCGCTGCCCGCACCAGGCAGCGCAAGCGGGGCGAGGGGGGGGGGGAGGCAAAGAGGGGAGGCCGGCTCCTCCGCCAATCACCGCCCGCCGCGGCCCCGTTTCCAGCCAATGAGGGGCGGCGGCCGGCGTGATCGCGGCGTGCCGGCGGGAAGGGCGGTGCGTGGGCACGCTGGGCGGGAAGGGAAGGCCGGGAGCGGGCGGGGGAGTGCGCGCTGGAAACTGGGGGAAAGGTCGGGCGGGAGCGCCCGTGCGCGCGGGGGTGTGGCGGGGCGCGGCGCGGGGGCGCGGCTTCCCCCCTCCGCCCCCCCTCCCCGCGCGCTGCGTGCGGCGCGGCACGCACCCGGCCCTGCCCCCCCCCCCCCCCCCCCCCCCGCTCCTCGTGCTCCCTCGGCGCAGCGGCGGGAAGCTGTGGGAACGTCCCTTTTCGTGGCGGGTTGGCCGCATAACGCCGGGTCCCGGTGGTGGCGGCGGCGGTGCCCGCTGTCCCGGGAGCCCGGGAAGGGGCGGCCCCTGTCCCCCCGCGCCTCAGATGGCTCCTGGCCGAGCCAGCGCTTTCCCAGCCCGGCTTCACTGGGGCCTTCCTGCCGCTGGAGCGGAGCGCGAACGCTAATAAGCTTTTCTTCCCACTGGATTATCTCTATTTGTTCCTTCCTCGGTGTCTCAAGACGTGATATCCTCCCTGTCCATGCGGAGGGCAGGGGAGGAATCAACTTCAGTGTTTCATCTCCTTTTGCTGTTAGCACTGGGGCTCATGTTTTGCGTTAACAGCCCTTCCGAACCCTGTTCCTTCCCTGCTGTCCGTGTAGTTTTCTAAAGCTTCACTGTACTGTGCTCACCTCCGGTCCCCATTACCACACATTTCATGTGCTCCAGCTTCCCCAGCGCTACTTCCAGCCCATCAAACACGCAATTCATAGATTTGTAGAATCACAGGATGGCTTAGGTTGGAAGGGACATTAAAGCTCACACAGTTCCATCCCCCAGCCACGGGCAGGGACACCTGCCACTAGCCCAGGTTGCTCCAAGCCCCATCCAACCTGGCCTTGAACACTGCCAGGGATGGGGCAACCACAGCTTCTCTGGGCAACCTGTGCCAGCGCCTCAGCACCCTCACAGTAAAGAATTTATTCCTAATGTCTTATCTAAATCTCCCCTGTATTAGTTTAAAGCCATTCCCCCTGTCCTGTCACTGCAGGCCATTGTAAAAAGCCCCTCTCCAGATTTCTTGTAGACTCCCTTTAGGCACTGGAAGCTGCTCTAAAATCTCCCCAGAGCCTTCTCTTCTCCAGGCTGAACTACCCCAGCTCTCTCAGCCTGTGTTCATAGGAGAGGTGCTCCAGCCCTGATTGTCTTCATGGCTTCATCTGGACTCACTCAGACAGGTCCATGTCCTTCTTATGTTAGGGGTAGGAAACCAGTTGTGTGACAGAGAATGAAACAGTGACTAAAAAGCATGATGGGGGGTGGCACAGTGGGGGCACAGGGTATGTGCCTCTTCTATTGATCACTGGCTGTCCCCTGTAAGACCAGAACCGCTCGCACGGTCTTGTTTTGAGGGAAATCTTTAGGGAATTGTAAAACTAGGAAAACACCGCGCTGTTCTATTTTGCATGTTTCTCCAGTTCTCGCAGTTGGGAAATGATTGTATTTGTCTCTTTGCTGCTTGTTGGAACAAATGCAGTTTCTGCTGAAAGCGCTTACACACACAGCCTTAGTCATTTGCAGTGCACATTTTTAATTGAATAATAGCATCTGAAGGCAGCACAGCAGCCTCGACAGTGAAGAAGCAGTCCCAGGGAAGCAGAGTGGATCCCTTCTCCTCCCCACTCCAGCGGGATGTTTCCCCATGTCACGTACCACAGACTTTGCCTATGTGTTCTGAGTCCCCAGGTGGAAGTCACTGGTCCGGGGGTCCTCGCTGCCGTGCACAGATGCAAGACCAAGTAGAAGAATTGATGTTACATGTCTGTACTCCAGCTTGCGCCGTACGGGAAATGTGATTGTGTTTGCTTTGCTGAGCTAAAAATGGCAAGCAAGCTTTTTAATATAAATCCTAAGAGCTCTTACCAAGATCACCTGGTCTGCCTTGTTCTGCTGCTGCCAGCTGAGGCAGTATTAGATGAGAAAGAGCATCTTCCTCCTCTCATCAGCTGTCAGTGGCAGAGCACACATCTGGACCACCAGACATGCTTGAGCCCCCAGCCCCAGCAGCCTAGTGCTTCTCCTCCTCTTCCCCCCTCTTGCTTCCCCCCTTTCCAGGGCTGCACAAAATGGAATATTAATGTAGTTAATATTATCTTGCTTCTTTGTACTTCTGCCTACCCCCACCAACTTCCCTGTGGGTTTCAACCAGCAGCACAGCTTCCCGATGAGCATGCTCATCAGGGCAACCCATGCTGGCTGTGGTTCCCTCCTGCAGCTACCAACCTAGAACAGGGCTTAAGTATCCCCAATACTCCTTTCCAAAGAGCTTGAAGGAGCCTGCCCATGTCGGCAGCTACAGGATGCTGGTGCCCTGCACTGCCTGGCCATGGTGGTGCTCAGCAGAGTCATCCTCCACCACCCTGCCCCTGCAGTGCTGCTGCTGCTTCACTATCCTCTGGGTCCGGTATCCTCCGGGTCTGCCTTTCCAAGCACCGTTTGGTTTGATAGAGGCCTATTTGACTCAGACTGTTGGCGAACACTTCAGAGAAAAGCTTTCTTTGTCAAAGATAGACAATGTCTTTGTTCCGATGTAGGAAGGAGCAGATGTAAGTTGCTTCAGCAGAGGGTTGGAAAGACTCTGCTCGGGATATCTTATCCTTTCGGCTGGGAAGAGAAGAAAAGAATCAAACATTGCGTGTGAGCAGGAGGGAAAATATTTAATACTGTAGACTGAAAACAACAAAAGGGCACACAGGCAGCTCTCCCCCATTCCTTTTTTTTCAGATAATTATACAATAAATGATTCAAAAAAGACCAGAGAAAGAATATTATGGGCTCAGACAGTTTTCCTAATGTTTACCAGCAGTTAAAAATAGACCAAAGCAGTTGTCTGGGGTGCAGCTTTAGAGTTAGTGCAATTTGGCAGCGACGTCTGGTCTGGCTGAATACAGCAGCAGGCTACTGTAGCAAACATAGAGCCTAGCAAACGGGGTGGGATTAAATAAATATAGAGAATTACATTCAGATCTCCCATACAGGAGACATGAGAAGATACTTCCGAAAAAAATGAGAGACTGATGCTTGTGTAGGATGCATCTCTCTGTCCCCTTTTCCCCTCTCTGTCATGCATTTGAAGGATGGGGCAGTTGGAGCTGCCACCGCCACATGTTGCCCGAAAACAGGCTTGCTAGGCTAACAGCAGCAGTGAGAGGAGAAACTCCCCACCATGCAGCAAATGCAGCAGTTCAGATGGAAACAGCTGCAGCAGCCCTGGCCAAGGGCAGGACCAGGACTGGGGGGAAATTCACTCATGGGGTGAACACACCATCCTCAGTGGGAATAGCAGAGTTGTACAAAGGATTTATAATCAGAGAATTATGTACAGGATATCTGTGAAAAACGGGGGGAAGGGATAACCATGAAGAATAGAGGGAGGAAAAGGAAGAAAAAGAGAAGAAAAAAAAAAGCAGACAGAGCAGCAAGGAATATTTCTTGCTGGAATAATTTCTAAATGCAAAAGCCATGATAAATCCAGGGGCTTTTACACAGACTTTGGCTGATATTGTGGGTCTGTGTGAATGATGTTTGAGTGGATTGCCTCTTTCCTAGTAAAACTCCTAATTTTCCTGATTCCTTTTCCTTTTCATTTGTGTCCTAGCTAGCAGATGCCACCACATAGACCATTCAGCCTCTGGCTGTCCCCGCTCTCGTGCCTGTCTCTGTGCCCCGCAGCATCCCGGAGCTGAAAGGACATGCTCCCCGCGTGACAACAGAGGCGAGTGCGCTGCTGGGGCAGGGAGAGCAAACGTGCAGTCCCTCCACGCTGTCATGCCGCATGTGGGCCAGCTGCTGAAGGGGAGATCTCATTTATCGCTGTGGGCTATCGAATAGCACAGCAAATCCCCCTGCCGCTGGGCAAGGAGCCCTAGCCCTCCCCAGCAAACTGCCTACGTGTCTGCCTGCAGGGACAGGCTGTGACACAGCAGCCTTTGCCCAAAGGGAGGATGTAAAAACACAGTCCTGGCATGCCATCCTCAACTGGGGTGAGTCAAAAGGCAACTTCTGCCTCGCCTGCATCTTTCGTATTCACTTTCTGAAATAGATTGAGCTTTCAGTACTTGGATAAGCATCCAAGGAGCAGGTAAGCAGCCAGCACAGCATAAGGAAACATAGCCAGGTTACAGCAAAAGGCGTGGGTTTAAGGGAAGAGCCGTAGAGATTGTTTCCCACTTTATTTTAGACCTGGGGTGCTTATAGAATAAACACACTCCACCAGCTATTTTTTTCTCCACTCCTAAATACATGTTTCTACCTGAAAAAATACCAACTGCATCAATCACTTGCTGAGACCTGGAAGTACTATGGAGAGAAACCAGTGCTCAACCAGATTTCTTCTGAGTATGTGAAATATGGTGTTTGCCGAATTAAGAAAATACAATCCGCAAATACTGATTACAGGTGAGGACCATCCAGAGACCCACCGTAATAGAACTAATAAAGTAAGTGACAGTAATAAACATGACACACTAGTGCACCATCTGCTCACTTGAGTGCACCATCTGGTTTTTCTACTGATGCTATTCGTGCCCTGAGCTTATTTTAGTGGCACCAGCAGATGGATTCAAATGCCAGCAAAAATAAAAATGGCATGTTATTTATTTATTGTTCTGCTTAACTGGATGTCTTCATCATTTCCACCATTCTCTTGACCTCAATATTGCTGTTAGCTAAACCCACGTGTGCTTTCTGACACACAGTATATTAAAACATTAGCAATGCTGACAGATGTTCCCCTCTTTTGGTCATTTCACAACTTGCTTGGGCAGGTATCAAGCCTATGTGCAAACTTGTGTTTCATCCTGAATCATCTTTGACATTTTATTAATGCCAAAATGTTTTCATGCAGCACTCGGATGTGGGAAGATGTCCTGTGTGACCAGAGACCAACTGCTAGACCAGCATCATCATCCACACTCAGAGCCATGTGTGACTGGTACCACAGACCTCCACAAGGCAGGAGCGGTCTTGCACACAGGGTTAGTGATGGTGTCCTCACAGTTGGAGAGAAGGTCCTCCAGTACCAACACTGACATCTTCTCTAGGTTTGTTGTCCATAACACCTGAGTACTTGTGCAGCACCCAGCACAGTGCAGTGCCAAGCCCAATGGAAGTCTGCAGGTAGGAGGATTTGCCTGGTTTGGGTGTCCAGCTGTCTTGTTGTATATGTTGAGTTACCTCTTCACTGGTTCCTGGCCATGTGTGGTCAGAAGGAATGGTTGATGCAGTCTTCCTATGTGGCCACTGTGGCAGCTCACTAAGAGTCATCTGTTTTGACTTCTCCCTCTACCTTCTTGGCCATCTCCTGGTGAAAAGCTAAGAATAAGGAATACCCACATAAAAAAAATATCTTGGGTTGCTGTTAATGACCATCACTGAAAATGAGATAGATGAGGGCACTGAGGAAGGGCAGGATGAGGGGCTGAAGAATGTGGTTGTGGAGCCACCAGCATGGCAGGAGCATGGTCCTCCCCACCTCACTGCTCATGAATGGACAGGATCTGCAGGAACAGATGAGAAAGAGACAAAAGCTGAGTTATCCTGCTCTGCACGCTCAGCTTTGCTTGCTGCTTCCTATAGCAACATAAATGCCTGAAATGATGTCTGAGTGAGTGCCATCCTGAATTTTTTGCTGGATAAAATCCTCCCCATGACAGCTAGCTGTCACACTGCACTGACATCTGCACTGAAATGCGATCACTAGCCCATTATATTTATAAACCCCTCACCAACCAGTGGGCTACTGTGAGAGACTGAACTGACATCACACTCCACTGTCCATCATCTTAAAGACTGGTATGAGAAGTTGAGATGGGATTCCATGGACCATAGTCTCAGAGATGGTTGGGAGGAGTTAAGACCCCCAACTCCAATGCCTGAGAAAAGGGTGTGAGGAACTGAAATGGGACTCCATAGTCCATTGTCTGAGAGATGGGTGGGAGGAGCTGAGATAGGACTCTTCTGTCCATTATCTCAGGGATTGGTGTGAGGAATTGCTGCCCATTATCCCAAGAACTGCTGCAGAAATGTGCAGTTAAAGAGCTGTCTGCAAGACCAGACTGGTTCGCCAGGAACACGTAGTAACAGAGGTACTCCCCCAACTCATAATAAAAGGGGGAAAAGGTAATTGCCAGTGAGGACACCCTCCACCCAGACACTTCCACAGGACACCTCCATTAGGATACCTCCACAAGACATCCTCCACGAGGACACCCACCTCCGACAACTACTACGGACTCTTGGGGACACTCTGCTCCAATGCCGACTATGGACCCTGGAGGACTCCCACCGCTGCCGCTGATGACTATGGACCCCCAGGACACCACTGGATCCACGGTGGTGACTATGTCTCTGCACCCTGAATCCCTACTTCATTTCTGTCTTGTTTCCAGTCTGTCCTATGTCTATCTCGTTTTTTACATTAATTTCCTTTTTTATAATAATTGTCTTTTTGTAATACAAACCAATCAATTACAGTACTTGACCTCATTTGTGTCTTAATTTCACTCTTGGGATCACGAATGAAATGGGTTTGACACTGGGATTTTCTCCAGTCGGACCCTGACAGCTACACATCATCTTCTTCCAGTTTCCTTGGACTGCACTGTGCTCCCTCCTGTCTTTGCTCCTTGTCACGGGGTCTCCACCTGAATTTGCCTGACACCTTCCTTCACCTCCCCAAAGGCTGTCTGACAGACAAGCCAAGTGCCCCTTGGCACATTTAAACCCCTGTTGTTTCCAGCTGAGTCAGCCCATGCTCCCTCATGATGAGGGGGTTTCTGTGTCCCTCTCCGTTGCCTCTCTCCTGCTGGGGAGCCTGAGCACAGATGCATGCAGCAGGATGGGCAGCAAGCACAGGGACAAGGATACATCCCTATCTAACTGCAGCCAAAGCAAAGGAAGGCACGAGCTGAGGATGAGCTTGCTTGCAAGGGTAATATTCCCCCCAACACTTGCTCTCGTACAACTAATGGTTATATGCCCTGAGTGCCCTCTCGTAATGCTGAATTAACACTGTGCTTTACAATTAGCTGTATATAGTAAGTGGGTACAATCAAGTATATTCAAAGCCAGGCTGGACAGGGCTTTGAGCAACCTGGTCTAGTGGAAGGTGTCCCTGCCCCTGACAGGAGGTTGGAACTGGGTGATCTGTAAGGTCCCTTCTAATCCAAACCATTCTGTGATTCTATGATTCTAAGTATAGGAATTTTACTACTGACATACATTTTCCAGTGAGAACTGAATAAATAAAAGCCACCTATGTTCTTCTGAGACTCTGAGATTTTGGAGGGAAAGACATTAGCAGCTGAGACTCTTTAAATCCCTGTCCTAGCATCTAAGGGGGGTGTCTCACCCCAGCAATGTCTGCATCCCATCCCTGCCGCTGCTAAGGAGCTGGAAAACTGAAATGCCTCCTCTTGTGCTACTTTCCCAGCAGTTTTGCTGGTCACAGATGACTCAGCCTCCTCCACCCGCTTGCTCAGAAGCAGAACATACCCTGCTTGCTGCTTGGTTAAAGTATCCCACCTGCTGGGCTGCTGAGTATGACCTGATGCTTTTTCTCATAACTTGTGCTTGCTTGGATTTCCTTGCTGTCAATTCCCTTTGCACCATGGAGATCCTAATGCCTCCCTTCCCACTTAGTTTCATGCTGTTTACATAAAAAGAAGGAATTCCCATTTTTGTCACAGCATGGGTAAATCCTTACATCAGCCTTGGGTGTGCACTTCCCTCCACTACTCCAGTGCTTCAGGATGTTAAGAAGATGCAACAAGACGACTAATGTGAAATAAACCCAGGCTCTAATTCTAGGCTGTGGCTCTTCTGATTGCAGGCTGTGCTATTTCCCCTTCCCGAGTACAGACCACACTGTTTATACTGGATTTCTTTCCCCTTGGGCCTCCTGCCATGGTGCCAGCAGAGAAGAGCAATGAGCCAGTGCCGCGCATTGCAGAGCTTTGCCAGGCTGTGGGTGTCGTCCAGGGATGCCCCCTCTGCACGCCCTTCTTTGGGCTGCTGTGGGGAGCAAAGGGCAGCAGCCAGGCACATGCTGCGGGTATCAGGCTTCTTCCCTGATGAGTAGGTGCAATACTTGATGCCTTTGCACTCTGCTGGACTGTTGCAGGGTTTTGGCAGTCAGTGTTTTCCCAGGGCTTGCAAGCTTGAGGAGCTCAGCCGCCTTCTTCTCATGACAGATTTTCAGATGGTATCTGTCCTTCCCTGCAAAACCTGAGTGCACTTTCCAGTAGAAATAACCTACTGCTCCTGGGCACATCAAGACCTCCTCTCTGCTCATGGGCTTCCCATGCTGATGGGGCGCTGCCCAGAGGGAACCCCACACTGGCTTTGATTGGGTTCCTTGCAATGAAACAAGTTGTTTAACGTCTGATGTTGAACACTCAGAACACTTGCTTTGGCTGTTTCAACTACAGGATAGCTCTCCTCCCCACAGTGTTTTAGCCTAGGAAACAGAAGGTTGGAAAGAGGAAAGTAGCATAGAAGACATGCCCACAGCAAAGCCTCAAGATTCAGGGTCTTCTCACCTCCAGGAGAGCTTGATCTTGTGATCTCTGTGATGCCTGTGATGTGGATCCCATCACTAGTTAAGCTCCAGACTGTCAGCAACGGAATGCCTGGCGCTCAGCTACACCTTGGTAAAGATGTACAGATGGGCTGCACAGGACTTAAGGACACCAATAACTAGCATCACCATCAGGCTGGTCATCCTCTCCTTGCATCCCACATTCAAGCCTCCCCTACGACCCATGAGGAATGGCGCACCCCTTCATCATCTCGCCTGCTATGGCTCAAGCCGCAGTCTTATCTGCCCTCACCCTCCCATTCTCTGAGTCTCCATTGCCCTCACTGAGACATCTAGTACCACTAGGTACCATTTTATTTTCATATTTATAACACAATCAGCACTTCATCTCTCTGATCTCTTGGTACCGTTTCCTCCAGGACACCCACCACATACTTTCACAAACCAAAACACAGGGGGAGTTTCTGAACATCAGAAAACACTTTTTCACTGTGAGGGTGATCCAGCACTGGCACAGGCTGCCCAGGGAGGCTGTGGTCTCCACCTTGGAGATACACAAAAGCCATCTGGACACAGTCCTGGGCAACCTGCTCTTGGTGGCCCTACTTGAGAGAGGGGTTGGACCAGATGGTGTCTAGAGGTCCGTTCCAACCTCAACCATGCAGTGACCCTGTGAAGAGCAGCCTGAGGATGAACATTCACAGTTCTCCTGGAAATGAAAGGCCACAGGCTGGGGAGAATCCTTCCCCGTACACCCGGGGTGTAATTCCCAACCTTGTCAAACTGAGCCCTGGCCACAACTCTTCCTCCTCCACAAACACTACCCCTCCGTTTCTCCCATGCAGCGACCAAAAGCTGAGCTGTGAATACCTTGTCTGAACAGCTTCACCGGCAGGTTTGTGCTTCCATTTCAGTGCCAAAGACAGGCTTGCCCACATTATATTTTCCCCACCTCTGTCAGTCTCAGGCCAGGTCCTTTTTTTCGCCTTCACCTGGGTACGAAATCTCCGTGCCACTTCAACCAGCCGCTGCAACCAGCCAGATCCTCCCTTACCGGGCAGATCTCCACCTGCTATCTCTGCACTCTGTGGCATTCACACAGGCTGTCACAGTGAATTACATCCGCCTGAGTACTGTCATCAGGGAGCTCGAATATGCTTCGTAGAAGCCTCCAGATGTACCTTTGGAGCTACATAACAGCAGGGTAATGGATAGATGTAATGCAGTGTGAAAAAACCTTGAAGACCAGAGAGAGGGTTTTCAAAGCAGGGCAACAGGCTGAAATTCTGCCAAGAAAGTAAATATTGCAAAATTTGATGCTGCTGAAAAGCACCATTCACCCCAAGCACATAGGAACTGGAAGATGGACACGAAGTAAAAAGAAAAGTATGGCCACAATCATCGTCATTTATTTCCCTCTTGAGGTGTCTTCCAAACACCCTCTGCAGTCCTGGAGGAGGGCTTAGAATTTTCCTTTGAGAAATTAATGAAAGTCAGCACGAGGTCCTGAGGCCCCGCACCACATACAGATGATCTGGGACAAGCTGTTCCACTGCAGAGACCCAGCAGATGTGAGCCTCTACCACTGGAAACATCGCCCCTGCTGAGCTTGGGAAGCCCAGAGCCATGCAGCATCCCCTCAGGCACGGCTCAGCCCCCTTCCCAGGCCAGGCAGGGCGTCACTCACAGGTGAAGCCATGAGGTGCCAGCTCATCTGAGGACAGCCGTGTGGCACAGCAAGGGGTGATTTAAGCAGCAACAGATGCTTTTTGCCATTGCTGACTTTATAACTGTCTCCTTCTGCTTTACCCATTATCCTGACCTTGGGATTTGCACACAGCAGGTCTTGACCTGCAGTCTGGGCTCTTTCTTAAGCATACAGAGCAGAAGCAAGTGGGACAGCAAGGGCTGGTTTAGGGCCCAACACCCACAGGATGGGTGACCTGGGACTGCTGCCTCTGAGAGCCCTTGGCGAGCACTGACAGGCTCAAAGCAAAGGATTTCAAGAGAGGAGTCACAGAGCAGACTGCGGAGAGACGACCTGCAGAGCTGACCACTGAGCGATCCATTTCACTTATTGATATTTGGAAACCTCAGGTAAGTATTTACTTTAAAAACACCCAAACAAACCAACCCAAGCAAACCTTATCATGCCAGAGTTAAAGGCAGCATTAAGCCAACTGCTGGCAACAGCCCCCGTGCCACTGGTACAGCTGCCAGCAGAGCTAGTGGTGATCCCTGTGCTCCTGAGCCCTTGTCTTCATGCACACATCACCCCTCTGAGCAGGACTGAGCACCCCTGTGGATGCAGCTGCTCCAGCCAATGTGCCTCTCCTGGCAGGGGGCTAGGCTCTGCGGAAGCACATGCTGATGGCTGGAGTGGGCAAGCTGGTTCAAGCCATGCTGCCAGGCAGCGGCAGCAGGACTGTGCCCAAGACATAGAGCCCAGAAACTGACAGGGCAAATGCTGCCTGGCCAGAGCTCCATCCAGGTCCCCATGCCTGCTGGGCACTGAGGAACCACGAGATTTGATTTCCATGGTGCCGGGGAAACACAGGACTTGGTTCACCTGCCTTTTCCATTGTCACTTCACCCCCCTGTGGTGGGTTGACCCTGGCTGGATGCCATGTGCCCACCAAGCTGCTCTATCACACTCCTCCTCAGTAGGATCAGGGCAGGCAAAAAAAAGGGGAAAACTCATGGATCAAGATAAAGGCAGTTCAACAAAGCAAAAGCAAAGGTCATTCATAGAAGCAGAGGAAAAGAAAAGATTTAATTCTCTACTTCCCATCAGCAGGAGAGGCCCAGCCACTTCCCAAGAAGCAGGGCTTCACTATGCATAGTGGTTGCTCCAGAAGACAAATGTTGTAAGTAAAGATTGCACCTTTCCTCTGCCTGGGGTGTGCTCCCCATCACACTGCAGTGGAGGTGATCGACCTGCAGTCCAGCACCGGGCCTGGGATGCTACCCCAGACAGCCAGCGCTGCAGTGGGGAGCACCTCAGTTCACTGGTCACCAGCTGGTATTTGCTCATGCATTTACAGCCTGCAGGGTGGCCGTGCTGGAAAGATGGCAAATAAACAATGTGTCAGGCAGCGGGCATCCCCATCCACAGGCTGCCTGTGCAAGCAAACAGAGCGACGGGTAATGGAGCATTGCCCTGTGCAAACACGAAACTGCCCAAGATGCACCGAAAACCCCCCAGTCACCCCAGTCATGGCAGCTACTGAAAGCAGCCAAGAAAAGGAGAAAAGCCAAAATATCCCTTCTATGGTATTGGGAGCTATGCAAAGGTATCCACCAAAGAGCAGTGTGGTATTACACTCCAAGGAGAAACAGCAAAACAAGTTGTAAGAGCTCCTATTTTTTTCATTAGACCCATTCATCTAGTTGAGGTGTCATCTCAGTATTATCTAACAAATTAATAACAAATGAGGGAACTGGGTTTGTTTAGTCTGGAGATGAGAAGGCTCAGGGGAGACCCTATTGCTCTCTGCAACTACCTGAAAGGAGGGTGTTGGTCTCTCCTCTCAAGTTACAAGTGACAGGACAAGAGATAACGGCCTCAAGCTGCTCCAGGGGAGGCGCAGACTGAATATTAGGAACAATTTCTTCACCAAGAGGATGGTCAGGCACTGGAACAGGCTGCCCAGGGCACTGGTGGAATCACCGTCCCTGGATGGAACTGCTCAAAGACCTCATCAGGCCCTCAGTGACATGGTTTAGTGGTGGCTTTGGTAGTCCTGGGTTAATGGTTGGACTTCATGATCTTAAAGGTCTTTTCCAACCTAGCTGAGCCTGTAGTTCTATGAAATCAAATTATCTAAGTATCAAACAAACCAAAGAGAGTAGCAGGTAAGCTCCATGCGCTTGCAAAGCCTCAAGAAGCAGCTCATGCAATCAATAGACAATACTGCTCCAGACACTACAGCAACAGCAGCGTTAGGATTACTCTAGAGAATCAGAACAGTTTTGGTTGGAAGGGACCTTAAAGCTCATCCAGTCCCATCCCCCTGCACGGAGGGAGGTGGCTCTACCCCTAGACCAGGTTGCTCAAAGCTCCGTCGAGCCTGGTCTTGGTGATAATCCAGCCACAAAGATTCCCATGGAATTAGCATGGGGTTTAACTCAGTGTTTTTATCTCAGGAACATCAATGCCTGCAGCTTTACCAATGATCCCCCAAGCTGCCTGGGAAGTGCCAGTTACCAACAGTGGTGGGGAAGAGCCAATGCTCCCTGCAGCCATTGCAGGCTGAAAATTACATGAAGCACCTTGGACCTGGCACCCGGGGCAGCCGCTGCCACCACCACAACCCCACAACTCCTCCTCCTCACCCACATTGATGGGGACCCTATCCCTGCTGTATGGGCAGCAGCGGCAGCAATGCCCTTATACTGGTGACCCTGCAGCAGAGAGCATCAAGCATCACCATCAGCCCACTATACATCTGTGCTCATGCACGCTGTTCTCTTTCCTACAGAAACAAAATGCTTTGGAGCTTCCCTGCACTTAGAAGTGAATGAGTTCAGTTGGAAACAAGCAGGGAATGAGAACAGGACTAACCATTCCTTACATGGGAATTACAGCAGGTCTGGCATTAGGATTATTTTCTTCTGTAAAGAAAAGAGAACTTAGAAGATGATCACTGACTGAAGTTTTGTTTTATAGATCCCAAGTAAAAGGAAAAATAAAGGGGTAAGAGCAGATGGGTTTAATACATAAGTGACTTCTCATTAGAAATGAACATATAAAATTTAATAGCTTGGTTTAAAATACATTTTCAATTAAAAAACAGCAGGCAAAACAAAAAAAATCAGTTTCATAAACACATACATAACATTGCTGCTACTGTTACAAGACCCGTGTCCCAGAGTATCTTAGAGTGGAAAACAATCGTCAGATTTAGTTCACATACTTCATTAAGCAGTATAAAGAAATAACATTCGTATCAATCTTACCTCTATAGACTCTAAATCTACTTCCCTGACCCTAGACTGAGTTTCTGTAATAAAACTTCCATTTTCAATAAAAATGTGTAAATATATATATATGTATTCTATATATCAGGTTTAAAAAAATTCCCTTGCCGTAGTAACAGTGTTCCTGTGGCTGATGAAGTGGAGCCCAGGCGGTGAGTTGGTGCTGACTGGGTGCGAGTCCCGTGGCTGCTCTGCTTGCCTGGTGGTGCATTCCTGTATGGGGTGGCATCTGTTGGCCAGTCGGTCTCTTCAGTGCCAGCTTCTCTGCTTCAGCTTCAAGCCCACAGTCATGGATGCATCCACGTGGAGCCTGCTCAACTTCAGCCACAGAGCAAAGAAGGGAGCACACAGTGCCCAGAGCGCTGGCAAGCCTCCGTGGGGCCCATCAGCGGAGAAGGAGAGGGGAATGGCGCGGTCTGAACACAAATCCCAAAATACTGTGTTTCATATAAAGCACTAAAAAAACATGGAGGGGAGGGACTTCAATGGTCACCTGGTCTCAGCACTAAGGAAGGATCAAATATACTGTGACAGCGCAGAGAGCTTTCCCAGCCTGGCTGTGAAGACCTCTGATGCCTCCCTGGGCACCCTGCACTGCTCATCAGAGAAAACTGCCTTGACACCTACCCTGAACCTCTGCAATTTACACCCAATACTTCTCGTCGTGCTTGTGATGGACCAGGAGAATGCTTCCACGTGTTGGGAGGCGGCTCCTCTCACCTGCATCCTCGCTCATGGAGATGATCCCTCTCCAGGTGAAGCACCCAGCCCTTCCTCCTCAGAACCACGTGCGTTGGGACACCCGATAGGAGGTGGCTCTGTTGGAAGGGCACAGCGCTCCAGCGGAGGCCTCGGCAATTCCAAGTAGAGCAAAAGGCGGGTCTCCAATTTCCTGCAGGCCATGGTCCCACTTATCAACTCAACCTGGCATTTGCCTCCCTCTTCCAAACAGCAACATGATGCAGCTGAACAACATTCAGTTACAATACGTTAACTATTAAGTAGAATCATTAACCATTAAGTAGAATCATATCCCACTTTTCAGGACTACTTCTTCAGCCTATCCAGGTTGACCTTCAGGTGAGGCACATGCAGCTTTGTGCTGCCTGAAGATGTTATAAACCCTTATTATCCAGATCCCTAACAAAAACACTGAATCTGGTGCTCATGTTCATCTGCTTGCCCTGTAATGCAGGTTTTTGCCTTACAGCCAAGTGCTGCTGTTTAAATTGAGCTAACCTTACCTTGCTGCTAACCAGAGGGTGCCTTTCTTCATAAGCACATGCACATGATGAGTAAACACTGCATACTCTAATGCTGAGCAGTATCTGGAGCTATGCTCAGATTGCCTGCTACTAGCTGCCTTTTTGAGCTCTCCACCTCAGCAGTGGGTCAATGCAATGTAGGTACATCAGGAAGCAGTTACAAGTCCCTGTTCCCTGCTAAAGCTTGGCCTGCTGAGCTGGGATGCCACCCTCCTCTCTCAAAAGCCTTGCCTGAGAACTTCCAGCTGTTGACATGCTAGGCCTTGCAAGCTGGCTCCAGCCCACGGGCTCATCCAGCCCAAGCTGCTGCAGGCAGTACACTGCTGCAGAAGAAAGCATCCACCCTCCAGGAGACCTTCTTCCTGACCCCAAGATGGGAGATTTCCAGGAAACTGCATCTGCTCAGCTCTTCTTGGAACCCAGCTCTCGGACTCAGCCCAAATGACCTCCCAGGGCAGCAGCACGCAGCAGTTCCAGGGCTAAAGGTCCCAAGAGAAGCCAGGACTGCCATCCCCTGGCTGTGCAGGAGGGCTTGGGAGAGAACCAGTACCTTTTCCTTCCACACAGGGAGATCCATGTTGAACAAGCAGGTCTCTTGTGCCTTCTATGAACATACAAACATGTGCTCACCTTTGGTGCATGTTAAGGGTTTGTCCATTTTTAAATAGCTACGTTAAATATCTGTTTTCTCTGTATATGGCATCCTTTTAGATGGGCTTCACTGCATATATTCACGGTATATACAGAACACCATATTTTATATATATTATATATCAGTTGTATGTACACATTTACAGACCTTCAAAAATATATTGCACTTATATACAATATAGCTTCATCTGATGAGAGTTCACACAGTTACTAAGGCGAGTTCTTCATAAGCAAGGCAGTTTTACGTTCCCCCCCCAGTGACACAAAGTGATTTCAACAGTCTGCCCTGTTCACAAGTAAACATTAGAAAGACTTTTCTCCAAGCTGCACACAACTCCTGCTACTATCAGTAAGTAGTTTTGCAATTCTACCTAGCAGAAAACAGTCCAATAAAATGGTATTAGCTGATAACGGGCTCAAACATGGCTACCAAATAGACAAATAAGATACCACCACTGTAAAGGGCCACCTTCCAGGAGTTTTCCCCTCCTGTATTTACTAGTGTTTTATACATGCTCTCTTACTTAATTGCTGATCTTTGCTCACTCAAGTGCAAATAAGGTCATGAGCACTACAATGTTCTTTGGAAAGAACAGAAACACACTATATTAAGCAAAACCACTGCTCTGCTCCCCAGAACAAGTCAATACCTGGCTTTCTTCTGGAGAAGGTGATTAGTGTTTTGCCCAACATACTGAATTATGGGAAAATGTTCACTTGAGACCTTGGTTTAAAATCCACAGAGGATCTGTGATCTTAGATCTCGGTCAGAGTGAGCTTGTAAGATCCTCCAACTTCTTCAATCTGCAACTGGAAGGTATCTTCATTAGAATAGTGTTTCACGATGTTATCATCCATGTTGACCAGAATCCTAGAAAAACAAAATGGATCAGGGATATATTATAGATCTAAATGTGAAAGACAGCAAAGGTGCCCTGAAACCTCAGAGACCTCAGACTGTCCTGGGGTAACACAAGATCCCTGCCCACCTCTCTCTGCCTCATTGCTTCCTACAGTAGATCTAGCTGTCCTTTTCCAAACCTGCCATCAATGCTTACAGCCCCTCTTCTAGGATCCGAACAAAAGGGTTAAATCTGGCTCCTGGACCAGGGAGAGACATCATGGAGCTGGCAGAAACCCTTCTGAACTGCAAACTTGGGCAGCCCTGGGGCTCTGAACTGGTTTGTACAACAGTTACAATCAGCACAAAACACTACAGAGCTTGCTGGGAAGAAACCTCTGATGCTTGGCCACCTTATTCATGTGCCAGAAGGGCAAATACCTGTGTGTTTGTGAGCACGCACACGTGTGAGTGTGCATGCACACACAAAGCTGTCCTTAGCAGTGGTTTACCCACCATCAATTCAAAACATTTGCAGTTATTCTGCTATGAAAACACAACCCTTGAAACTACATTCCTAAGGTGATTAAAGGCTGTAATTTTCTGGCCGGAGGGGCGCTGGGGAAGGGGCTGAGACACACAAGTGACTTTAGAGAAAAAGAAAACCAAGAAACTTACTGAGAGATTAAAAGGAAAACCAAAAGTGGACAATGTTCAGGAAACCAACGATTTACACTACAAAATAAAGATGGTGGAGTGTGGCCTCTGTGGGGAACGGGCACTTCACTACAAAGTTCTCTTCAATTTAGCCCACGAAAAGACAACCAGGCTTAGCAATTGTAGCCAAATGCAGACATAGCAAGTCCAGTTAACCACCAGAACACATTAACATGGGTTGAAGTAGGTTCTTCACCACTGTGAGTCTTTAAACAAATGCAACTCTTCTTCTTCTGGTTCCAACAGCAATTAACTCAGAGAGATTCTGTGACTTGTATTTACCCAGGAAGTCAAATTGCTTGCTCCTATGGGACCCTTCCAGTGTTCAGTTCTATGCATGAGGTTGGAATGTGGGTACATGGCATACACACACACATACCACAAACAGCATCTGCATACGTGCAGTGCATGGAGGAGTTCTGAAGCAGCTTTGCCTACAGGTTTGAAATAGAGGAGTTCATGTTCTCAGGCAGCTGCTGGGTGGGAACATACTCACCCTTTTTTACATTTCTTGAAGATCTTCCCTATTTTATCAAAAGGCACGTCATACTTGTCAGAGATCTGCAACGAAAGAAAGCAAGCACTGGTGAAGCAAGGAGGCTGCTGGCATTGTCTTCCACTTCCTATTTTACAGAAAGGAACAAAAATCCCCACAGGTCCGCAGATGAAAGCAGCTGCTCTGCCCTATAAAGGCAATACTAAATGCTGAACTACAGAATAAGCCTATAGATGAGAACCCCTCCTCTGCAGTTTGCCAACGTCTGTGCAAAAAATTTAACCCTGTTCTAAACCTGGCCACTGACCTCTCATACAGCAACCTGTCCCCACACCAAAAGCCCACACACTAAAACACCCGACATGCTGGTTCTCCTCCTCTCTTGGTGCTGTTCTCTTAGCACACCAAAACCCATTTGTAAATCAGTCCCAGAGGGACCAAATGAAAACTAGCCATCGCAGCAGATGGTGCAGAAAGAGAACAGCACCAGAGTGAAAACCCGTGCAGCTAAGGACACAAGCTGGTCAGAAACATCCTCCTTACCCAACAGGATAATCTTTGAATGAGAAAGCACAGCCACTCACCATGGCGCTTCACCATACAAACCTCCAGAACTCAGGAGGTCAGTATTACTTTGCCAAATGGCTCTGCCAAACCAACACAGCAAGAACCAAACCAAAACACTGTTTCAGGATGCAAAAGCACAGGGGGTTTCCTCCAAACCACAGCTGTGAGCTCTTAGTTCCCTGCTTTAAGAAGTCCCAAGTGAAACAATTTACCCTTCAGGACCATGAGGTAAAGGAGGACTTCACAGCCTTCAATCCCCCTACCCATTAGCCCCTGCCTCCAGCCTGCCTGTGTTCCCACAGCCAGGAAAGAAGACAGCCTCAGGTTACAGACACATCTCTGGGTCCCTCTGGCAAAACCTGGCCATACAGCCCCAAAGCCTCCATCCTCTGAGCATCAACAAGGCATTAGTCACAGAAAGAGACAGCCAGACACATCAGCCTTGAGCTCGTGCCAAACATTACAGCATTCCTCAGAATTAAGCTCTCTGTTTCCTCTGCAGCACTGCAGCAGCAGGGCCAGTGGAAGGCTATTTTGGAAGCCAAGTAACAGACAGCAATTTCACACACATGTGCACAGATATATAAAAGTCTTCAGGCACTCTCAGAAGCTGGGACAGCAGCTTTTCATAAGCAGGTTATGAAAGGGGGGGGGAGTCCCCCCCAGACAACCCAAGCCATTGAACACATTCTGGATATCACTCTATCTTCTAATGAAAATACCCTGTGACATGAGGGTTGTCCACAGTGGGAACCTGTTGACAGTTTTTAGATGCAGCTAGGAAAAGACCTACACAGCTGCTTCTGCAGCTTGGCCAAAGCAGAGCCTGCATAAGAAGCAAGCCTGGAAGACTCTCTTTCCAGCAGCTCCTGTCATTTCCGGACTATCTCATGTACCAAGTCAACAAGCTTGACACATCTGGATTTTCAGGAAGGCTAAGAAACACCTTCTTACACCCAGACCCCACAGATGTAGGATAAAGTACTTAAAAGGGAAGCTTCCTCAAGTCCTTTAATAATGAATTAAAGCATTATTTACATTAATGTCCATGTTATTGAAAGGAAATCAGCCTTATGCTTCTTAACCAGAAGAGCAGGAATATGTGGACACAAGCCGCAACTGGAAGTCTACCTCCTATGACTGCCCAGTATATGAGGACTAGATAGCAAGGGACTATACTTGCTTTTTCTCAGACTGAAGTCAAAGGCTGTAAACCAGCTTTGTTACTTACCGCTTCCATTAGACCTTTCAGAGAAGGTGTCTTTAACATTAGTGCATCAAAGACTTCCTCTGACTCTTTTCGGACATAGAGCAACACTAAAAAGCAAATTGGAGAGAGGAGTTAACAGCGTAACTGCTCCTCAGAAAAGATCTGTATATGATAGTGGCTAAGCACACAGTAACATACACTGAGGATCTTAGGAAGAGATACACATACATACATTCAGCATACATTGAAGATCATATCACAAACATGCATAGCTAGGTTAGCTCAAAACATGCTTTTGCACACAGAAATACTGCATGCTCAAGCATCTTTATTGTCAAAATAACTTCAAATCTCTATGTGATATTTTCTCTATTATTTGGGAAAGTTGTATTTGAAACACAGAAAGCAGAAACACAAAACACAGCTCTGAGAGTCTCCTGTCACTCCGTATCTTACAGGTCACTTGCCATAAGGCTTTGCAAAATAAAATGATTTGACAGATGCTGCCACAGCAGGCGAAGCCATCCTGGCCACCTCCTCATTTTTAAATAACTTACTTGTACAATCCTCTGCTGCTCCTGCACTGTTTCATTTCCCTTCCTCCCCCTTGCCATGTTTCAGCAATACTCATACCGCCACTGCTGACATGCAGTGCAGACTTAGCCTCCTGCAGGGAGGTGAATGAGAGTAGAGAGCCCAATGAGGTAAGCATCCCTAGCGTTCTCAAGCTAGCAGAGAGTCATTGTATGTAACATCTGCCTCATTAAAAACTGCATTAAGACTGAGGAATAAGCCATGGGAGCAAGAAAGCTTGGACTTAAACAGCTTTGCTGTCTTTAATCCATCTTCTAATGACTAGGTATTACAGCCTGGATTGTTTACAAGGTTCATGAGCCACAGCTTTGACACACCTGTAACATGGAACAATGGCTGGCATTTCTAATTGACCAAAGTGAACTCAGGGCAGCACAGCACCTCGATGGATTTCCTCTGCTACAGGCAGGTTTAAAAAAAGGACTGCACATGTAAAAAATGAAGGCAGCACACACACTCTCAGTTACAGCACAGGTCAGACGACGCACCAGCCAAAGGGGAGAAAAGCCCACGGGTCTCATTTTATGGCATGCAGCAACAAGAAAAATGAAGAAGTCATTTCCTTTTATAAAACAGAATTTCCTTTTATAAAATCAATCCTTCCTTACTAGTTTATCCAGACTACAGAAGTACAGCCCCATTGAGGTCACTCACAAGATTTAACCTTTTCCACATCACGAGTTTAATCCCCCTAGTTCCTCAAGCTTTGTACTGGTCCTTCTACACAAAATCATCATCAGGCAGGTAATCCTCCACACTACCTCCAAACGGACCTCTCATCTCCTTCCACACCACCATAGGAACATCCAATCCCACAACAAATTGCAAAGATCAACAACAGGTTAAAAATAAGCAGAATGCTCCCTCAGTTTGGCTCTCAGCAGCGAGCAGCCCATTTCCCAGTACCAGTTTTGCAGGTTTTATACACAGAACAATTCTTGGCGTTCATTGCTTTAAGTCCTAGAGAAGGTTTCCGAAGTATTTTGTAGTGGATTATGTGAGGAGATCTCTCACCCAATCCACCAAGGAGATTGGTAAACTGCTCACTCTCCTCCAAGCCTCTTTGTTACAGGTTCAGAGCCAATTAGTGTCTGAATTGGCAGAAAACCCTGGAAATTCTGACACTGTAGAAGATTTGCGGAGCTGAGCTACATTCTGATATACAAACCCTATTACTAGTCAAAGCCAGAATAATCAGGCTGAAATAGACTCCAAAATAAACTAAGGAAATTCTTTAACCTTAGATGCATCTCTATCATGATGGACAAATATTCAGCCTGTGAAAGAAGAAAATAATACCTCTTTTCGGTTCTTCTATTCTGGCCATCTTATTTGGAGTAGAGATAAAGTCCTCTTCACCAATATAGGCTCCTCTCTTCAGGTTGGAGCTGTCATTGACAGGGAAAAAAAGTTAGTGGTACAACTACAGGGACTTAGCCCACTGTCTGAGGGCAAGACACCAGTAGGCTGAAGTGGCACAGCTCTTACCTTTCACCCTCCAGTTCTTCTGAAGCAACAGGTAGGACCTTTTAAAACAAAGGGGAGATGTTTATTGACATATGCAGAGAAACACATGGTGAAATAGCTAGTGAGTACCTGATGTGGCACCCAGTCCTCAGAAAACACAACAGGCTCTCAGTGCTACGAAACAAAGTTGCCTAAGGACAGATCCATTAGCTGGTGTAACATGGTCTTGTCAGCAACGCTCTCCCCGCCCCTCTAAGTGCTACCTGTTAATGTAGCAACATAGCATTAGCTTTGTTTGCACTGAAAAGTCATAGGCTTAAAATCACCCTGCTGCATCCAGCATGAGCAGAGGTTTAACAGCACTGAGTTAAAGGAGAGGGAACCCCTGATCCCACAGCAGGGACAGGCAGATGGCTCAGCCACCCAACCCTCCTGTAAGCACACCAGTACAGGACATAGGGGAAACCAAGGCTGTCAAGTAGGGAACCAGTCACAACCACACTACTAGAAGTAAGATGCTCTGGTCCAAGCAATAAACATTGGCTTTCATTTTAATACACAAATAATACTTGCAGTTAGGGTAGTAAGAATTTTATCCAGAACTAGATTTCATTTCTTATTATCTTTTAACCCTGTAAAAAATGACACTTTGGCTGAACCTTCCAAAAGCCACTAAGCATCTTCTTTATCTTTTTTGATAAAGGCACATTAAAGGATCTTAAATGAGAGACACAGAACATACAAGAGCTAACCAGCTTTCTATCTGGACTGGCGCAGCCTTCGGACAGACCTCAGCGCTAGAGCCTGTGTAGGAACACATGCAGGAAAGGCAGCCTCATGGGCACAAGTTTATTCTCCATCCCTGCTAAAACTTTAGGCAATACAGTTAAAAGGTGAGGGCTGGATTATGTTAAGAGGGTGCCAGAACTCCCAGCACAGCAAGTCCAAGATTTTGAAACTCGGTTGCAGTCTCATTTTTTCCCTTCCAGTTTCCTGTTGGCTGGGACTTTCCAGGAACACTGAGGCAGGGCGCTCTGGCAGCGGATAACAGAGCCACAGACACCCTTGCCAGTTTCACATAAGGGATTTTCACCCTGCAGCAGCAGGCTGGAGGAGCCCATAGTCTGCAGCAGTGCACCAGGAACACAACGGCCTCCACAAGAGCAAACTGGGTCTGCAGCTCATTCAACAAACTCAGTTGGAGATGCTGTGGTAAAACCCTTTCAGGTTCATGGGAACAGGAGTTCATAGAAAGATGATTTAATCAGAAAACATCCCCAGTTAACACGTCTAGGAGCAACATCTCTCACTCACATGAGACTCACCCTGTGTTTACAGCATTAATGCAAACAGTCTGGCATTTCACATGTATGTACGTACACATAGCATCCCAGGCTTTTTCCAAATACGCTCCATACCCTCCTCATCCCCACACTCATGAGCTTTACTTACATGAGCCCCACGCTGAAGATTTGCAAAGTGAACGTCAGGAATGAAAAGGACAGGCTGAGTGTCTAGATCCATGAAGGGCTTGAAGATGGTGATGTCTGTGCGTTTGTGTGAGGGAAGCATGGGCACTTTGACATCAGAAACTGCAGAGACCAAAGATTGAAATAGAGGATAGTGAAAGCACTGACAGGGCTGTGGCTTTCCTACATCATTTAAAAGGCACATACACTCTTGGACAAGGGTACTCTGTAGTCAGGGTCAAAGGGAGAAGCTCCTCTGGTAGAGGAGTTTGAATCTCAGTTGTCTACCTCTCAGATGAGGGCCTGGATCCTGAGGAAAGAGTTGTTTCACAGAGTAGAACAAGTTTTCTCCAGTGAGCTGCTTTACTTCGTTCTGGTACTAAACTGGGGTGGAGAATGGTCTGACCACTCACCCAAACAGAGGAACCTAGGGTTCCCAGGTACTAAGTAAACCACCCAAACAGAGGGCAAAACCTAGTCCAAGCCCCTGCTTCTCCCTCCTCCCTATCGATTCCCTCAAAAGGCTGATGGATTTCCTCTATCAGGAAGGCAAAAAGACAAGAAAGAGACAACTTGCAACCTATGTTGAGAGGTTCTCAAAAAGCACCACAGAAGCACTGTCATACCATAAAGTCAGTGCAAGCACTGTTTCTTGCAAGATGATACATTTAGAGTTACATTTTGATTCCACATTTCCGATTTTACCTTGTTGCTCATCTCACTGCTCATCCTCATAAGCTGCCAGACCCTGATTCATCCTCCCCCAGTCTCTAGTTCTGTCTCTCACAGAGCACTTGGGCTCTCACAATGCACCAACTGATGTGAACAAGCACAAGCCACCAAGTGGACAGGCTTCATCCACAAACGATGGGTGAGAGTGAGGCAGGAGGTGCCTTAAACTGCGCTTCAGATGCACTCATGTCAAGCTGACCCTGAAGTGAAGACTTGGTTTTACCACGTGGAAACATTTCAATTTTGGGTCAAGCTACCTGCAAACCCTCCACTTATGTCCCCAGTGGAAAATGCACTTCTTTTTTTCCCTGAAAAACTTAACCCTAACTCAATCCCTGTAAAAATAACTTTGACCAAAAGCCACAAACTATATCTGCTGTTGATGAGTCCCTGTGCACGTGGCATTTGTGATCCTGGAGCTGGGTGTAACAGCTTATGGCTTAAAGCAACCAAAAAAACTTCCCACACAAGAACTGAACAGCAACAGATTGTACTTTCCAGGAAAATAAAGGTCACATCAGGCTAAGCCCAAGCCCAGGGAATTCAGTTTGGAAAGCAGCTTTTGTAAAATCAGACAGTCCTGGAAGTCTGCACTGAAGCTGTTTGCACTTTTCCTGCTATGACGCAAGGGCTGCATGCTGTAATCTGCTGAGAGCCGCTGGGGCTGCTACATGTGTGAAATGCTAACAGTGCGCTAAACCTACCTTTCTTTGGGGGAAAACAAACCCAAAACCCAGCCCTTGCTGCAACTGCCCTTAAGCAAATGGGTTCCCTTACAGCATTTATCTTCTTCTGAAGCTGCTCCAGCAGCCTGTACCTGCTGTGTCAGGAAAATCCTGCCCAGCAAGCTGTGAGGTGCATGCTTGTTGAACCAGTTGGACTGTTAATAGCACAGCTCTGACAAGAACACTGAGCAGAGCAAGTGAGAGCACGCACCTGCCCTGGGCAAAGCAGGAACAGGGAGATACATTATCCTCTATGCAGCTCTGCTGGCGAATAACTAAGTGATCCAAACACAGGACCTGTTGCAGTCACCTTCAGCAGTTAAAGGAGGGATGCTCAGCAGGAAGAGGCTCCCACAGCCTTTACATGCTATGGTGCTGAGCTTTCACATGTGCAGGAACAACTTCTGCTGGAATTATTTACTAAGGACCACTCTGCTCTCTACAAGTGCGCGTGCAGGGCTGGGAGGCTGAAAGCTCAGTCCGATGTCTGCCACTGCCTTGGTAGAGAGTTGTAAATCACATCTTTAACTTAAGGTAAACCCTAAGTTCAGGATGAAGCTGGAAACATTTGTAACAGGTCCAGTTCTCTCTGCCACTTGGAGCTGCAGGGGGTCCACAAGTGCCCAAAAATCCCACTCTCACCCTGTCACTTCAACTGCTAAAACCCATACCTGACTGAATATGCAGCAGGACCCCGTCTTGGACAGGAAACCTGTGTAGAAGTGAAGTCCTAACTGACTCAGTATGTTGCAAAACACAGTTAATGACTCCATAAGACACTGCTTAAAACAAGCCCTATTCCATAGGCAATACAAATTCACTTAAGACGAGTTCTACTGCACAAGTTATTTGTAGCCAAAATGATATCTAATACTCAAACACCAATGGAATAATTTCTACTTACAGGCATTCAGCTGAGAGCTGGGGTCAGTGCACTTGCCTTTTCTTTTGCTTTGCTTGCGCTCTTCATCCCTGATCTTCCTCTCTGCTCCCTGCCAAATGAGATTAAAGGAAAGGGATGAGAGAGAAGGTCTTTTTAGGCTTTTTTGTCTTTTTCAACTGCGGAGGCAGGAACATCAGCTCTTCAGAACTGTGTTTGTGGAGGTCAGCTCCACGGTACCCAAGCCGCAGGTTTGCCAGAGAGTGTCAACTTTGGAGATCTTTTTACTTTTGAGTCCTGTCATCTAATGAAATCACACACCATATCCAAGATGCAAACACTTGCTTTTCTTTCATGTCAGATGAGGCTGAGATGACAAAAGATACCCACAGCTATAACAACCTTATAAAGTGTTACATAAATATATATATTTGAAGTATTGAAAACAAAAAATTACAAGTTCCCTCAGTTGAAGAGTTCACTAGATCATCATTAAATCCCGATCCATAAAAGTCACGCCACACATTCCTGCACACTGCACATGGAGCTGGCAGCAGCTGTACCACCCTTCACTGCTCCCAAGCTGCAGGCATGCATCATTTTAAGAAGCAGGCATTATTTCTCCTCTTTGTATTGTGGCCAGACTATGGTGGAACCCATAGATACCTGACGGGGTTCATGCCTGTATGGTTTCCAGCTCTCCAAACCAAGCAGCGGTGGGGAGAGACGCATATTTTCTTCAAGGTACAGGTGGCTGTGACACAGAAGGAAGATGGTTTGTATTGGAATCGTGTTCATTCCTCCAGCTCTGCCCAGACCTCGCACAGGACTGTGGGTCAAGCCAGGGATGTCATGTTGCCGGCTGCATGAGGCAATAAGCCCAAGCAGATCCCCAGCAGTCAATCCTGGTGCCACCGCCAGATCACTGCCCAAACTGGTATACACAAGTTCTACCTGTCTCCCAACACCCTCCTGCAAAGCAGGGTAAAAGGTAACAGTTATCTGGCCACAGGAAGCCATTATTTCTCATACCCACCCCTGCAAAGCTGCCAAAACACACCCACATCCTTGCATGGTGCTGGAGAACAGGTTAGCTATGGCAAACAAGATGTCAAAGAAGCATGTGGCAATGGGGTGGAAAAGAGTGTCTAATGCTGCGCAGCACTGGAGAAGGGCAACAGCCCTCCTAAACTCCCAGTAAATCAACACCCTGCAGGTGACAGGATGTCTATGCCTAGTAGGCACATCTGCACCAGCATCAAAAAGGAAAATTAGCCTAGATATTTGATGTGCATTAACATATATCACCTTTTCTCCCTCATAGCAGAAGGGACACAAGCAGCCTCAGGCAGCTGCTGTGAAAAAGAGAAAAAAATTAGTAATGAAGACACAGGCATCACTAGCTTTGACTGACCCTATAGAGCTGATACAGCCCACTACAGTGACGACAACCCACTTGAACCTCAGCACTGCTGGATCCACACCCCTCTGCAACTTCCCTTACCAGGAGAGTCACATCTCCGCTTGACAGCAGAAATACCAGATTTGGCTCCAGATCTGGTTTTTACCTTTCATGAGGAAATAGTAAAGTTCTGCTGCTCAAACACTGTGCTCCAGAACAGCACCTGCTTCTTTGTGGAGAACATACTAATCCATCACGAGCACACGCTGTGGGAAAACCTCTGCCCTCCCATACCTACAGCCAAAGTTCTCCTTGAAAGTCAACTTGATCCAGGCTACAGGGGTCCAGGAAAATACATCTCAAATCCACATAAAAAAAGAAAGTCATGTCTTGATAACAGGCTTTTCTACCTTGCCGGGGAGCTCAGTAACAGCCAGGATCAGACACTTTCGAGGAAAAGGCAGTGGCAATCCTGTATTCTGCAATTGTGGCATAAATGAACTATTAAGAAAGATGTTTTCCCAACTTCACCTAAAGAAAAGCCTACAGTCTAAAAACCAGATTTCATACCCTAGTCTAGGTGTTAAAGGTTGCAGGGGTTTGAGGTTTTTTTGTGGTTTTCTTCTCCTCAAAAACTCCAGTTGTGTAATGGACTCTTGGTCTGAGAAAGGGAATCAGCATATTGTAGAGAGCTGCCATTCCTCCCTCCTTTCCTCCCATGGAGGGACATGATCTATCTGATATGCAAGAGAGGTGCAGAGGGAAGATGCAACATCCCTGTGAAATGAAGACCCTGGGCCCACTGTACGAGAGGATCTGGTTCGAGACCATCTTAGGAACCTGAACGTCCACAGGCCCATGGGACCTGATGAAATCCATCTGCGGGTCCTGAAGGAGCTGGCAAATGAAGTTGCTAAGCCATTGTCCATCATATTTGAAAAATCATGGCAGTCAGGTGAAGTTCCCAACGACTGGAAAAAGGGAAATATAACCCCCATTTTCAAGAAGGGGAAAACGGATGACCAAGGGAACTAGAGACCAGTCAGCCTCACCTCTGTGCCTGGGAAAATCTTGGAGCAGATTCTCCTGGAAGGCATGCTGAGGCACATGAAAAACAACAAGGTGGTTGGTGACAGCCAGCATGGCTTCACTAAGGGGAAATCCTGCCTGACCAATCTGGTGGCCTTCTATGATGGGGCTACGGAACTGAAGGACAGGGGTAGGGCAGTTGATGTCATCTACCTGGACTTGTGCAAAGCGTTCGACCCTGTCCCACACGACATCCTTGTCTCTAAGGTGGAGAGACATCAATTTGATAGGTGGACCACTCAGTGGATAAAGAACTGGCTGCATGGCCGCACGCAAAGAATTGTGGTCAATGGCTCAATGTCCAGATGGAGACCAGTAACGAGTGGTGTCCCTCAGGGATCGGTGTTGTTCAACATCCTTGTCAGTGACATGGACAGTGGGATTGAGTGCGCCCTCAGCAAGTTTGCTGATGACACCCAGCTGTGTGGTTCAGTTGTTACACTGGAGAGAAGGAATGCCATCCAGAGGGACCCTGACACACTTGTGAGGTGGGCTGATGCCAACCTGATGAAGTTTAACCATGACAAGTGCAAGGTCCTACGCCTGGGTTACAGCAATCCCAGGCACAGCTACAAGTTGATCAGAGAAGAGATTCAGAGCAGGCCTGCACAGAAGGACTTGGGGGTGTTGGTCAATGAGAAAATGAACATGAGCCAGCAGTGTGTGCTCACAGCCCAGAAAGCCAACTGTATCCTGGGCTGCATCAAAAGGAGTGCGACCAGCAGCTCGAGGGAGGTGATCCTGCCCCTCTACTCTGCTCTTGGGAGACCTCACTTGGAGTATTGTGTGCAGTTCTGGTGTCCTCAACATAAAAAGGACATGGAACTGTTGGAACAAGTCCAAAGGAGGGCCACGAGGATGATCAGGGGACTGGAGCACCTCCCATATGAAGACAGGCTGAGAAAGTTGGGGCTGTTGCGCCTGGAGAAGGCTGTGTGGAGACCTCATAGCAGCCTTCCAGTATCTGAAGGAGGGTTATGGGGATGCTGCGGAGGGACTCTTTATTAGGGACTGTAGCAATAGGACAAGGGGTAATGGGTTCAAACTTAAACAGGGGAAGTTTAGATTGGATATGACGAAGAAGTTCTTTACTGTAAGGGTGGTGAGGCACTGGAATGGGTTGTCCACGGAAGCTGTGAATGCTCCATCGCTGGCAGTGGTCAAGGCTGGACTGGACATAGCCTTGGGTGGCATGGTTTAGTGGGAGGTGTCCGTGCCCATGGCAGGGGGGTTGGAACTTGATGATCCTATGGTCATTTCCAACCCTAACTATTCTATGATTCTATGATCCCGTTTCTTTTACAATGAGTGGGGAGACACTGGCACTGGTTGCCCAGAGAAGTTGAACACTGCCAGGGATGGGGAAGCCACAAGGCCAGGCTGGACAGGGCTTTGAGCAACCTGGTCTAGTGGAAAGTGTCCCTGCCCATGGCACAGGGTTGGAAGCGGATGATCTTTCAGGTTCTTTCCAACCCAAACCAGGCTATGATCATGCAACAGAAGGAATAGTCTTAGTGTTGCTGTCCATCCACATCAATGCTGCCTCCAGCTGCCTTGCACCCTCTGTCCTTCCAACAGCATCTCGCTTGTAACTATCATCCCATAAAAACCTTCCCACAGCACTGCCCATCACTACAAGAGAAACAGCAGGTCCCAGAGAACAACACTAACTCAGGTGGGCACCTGGTGTCCAGCCAGGGTCAGTCCAGCACCATGAGTCAGTACCTGCAGCTTTAAGAACCCAGGTCTGCTCACAGGAGCACTCGCCCTGTGCCTCAAACAAGTGTCTGAGTACAGTTTGATTCAATGTGGTGATAAGCAGTACTCTGTTTGTTGGCCGCTGTCCCCAGCTCCCACTGCCAGACCTGAACAGGATCTGAAAGGCAGCAAACTTCAACACCGTTTCTATAAATGCAAATTGCAGAATCTTCAGGCACCAACCTCACGCTGGCTGCATGCTCACAGAACAAACAACAGTCAGATTAAGTACAGAAGAATAATCTTTTCTCCTTCCCTCCCCCTTTTAATTCAACTTGCAAAGTATCTGGAGGAATAAAGCAAGAGAAAAGGTCAAAATCCCACCGGCATTACTGTATTAATAATACTGTATTACAGTATCTCTGCACACAGGATTTCTGCACTACTAGGCTTGCTGAAATTTATGGCAGACTGAAATGGTTTCCTTTAAGCTATGTTCTGAGTACGTATCTGCTCTTTTATTAACCAATTTGTCTTACGAGCAGTGGCACAAGCATGTCAGTAATTTTAGCACAGCGTCAGTAACTGATAAGACAACTTACAGTTAAAAGATCCTCCCCTTCCCTGCAGCAAGCCTATACTCACTGGCATTGTACAGAACCCAGGCTGATAACACACCAGACTCCCAGATAATGAAAGAGATTTAGATGACACACTTGTTTCAGTTTCATTTTAGAGGAGGAAAAAGAAAAGAAGAATAAAAGGGGCAGGCGGAAAGGCCTGAAAAAGCCCATAAGACCCAAGCTGATCAGGCTCACTGGCAAGTCTTTAAGACAGCTCTAGAGAGCATTCATTAATGCCCTAGTAAACTCTTAGCAGAGATCATCACAACAGAAACCATCTCAGGAGGCACTTGAAGGAAGATGCGCAAGTAGCAGAGCTTGATTCAATTCAGGTGGCTACAGGCAGCTTCTCCCAACCATGCAGAAAAGCAGAGGGGCCTATTTAAAAGCATACAGATGAACAATAAAACATGTGAGGACGAGTCAATAGAGGTAGAGGTAGACTACAGCAGAGGTAGACTGTAGAGATTCCCATCTATTTTGGGAGGGAAGTGGTAATAGCATGTGAGATGAGTCTTTGCAGCAGTATCCTAGGGGATGACAAGGCGAGACCGCATAGTAGGGGACCTGAGCAAAGGTAGCACAGGACTCAATAGTGGGGGTTATGAGCCTACCTCAAACCTGCAGCTGCACAGAGATAGATCTGAGCTATCACTCACAAGGAATCTATGCTGTGAAGACAGTCTGGATGGAAAGAATCAAAGGCCCTAATCAAGTAGGATGCCAGCAAAATAGGAAACTGGTGCGATTCACAGCAATCAGAAGGACTAGGGAAGTCCAGGCAGCATCTATTGCACCCTAGAAAGATCTTGGTCACCCTGGAAATAGCAACATTGCACATTACTTGCTCTGATCCTTCAAAAGACTCTTCAGGCAGGAACAGGTTACAAAGATGGGGAAATATCCTTTCTTTTGCAAACTCACTTAAGCTTTTACAACTGCTTTCAGCTCAGCTCCTGCTACGTTTCTTTCACAGCTTCTGGTGAACAGTGGCTTTGGGAAAGGTTATTAATTCTCTGTGTGCTAAATTCATTTGACAGAGCAATCGAACTACAGCACCCACACAACTTGTAAATGGGCTTCATTATACTGCTGTATCCCAGAGAGATATGTGCAAGTTAGTGGGCTTTTCTTGTAACAAGTGCACTAAGAATGCACAAAGAAATGTAAAAGGACCAACATGACATAGTTTCAGCAAAAAAACAAGCCTCCACTTGCTCTAATCAATTGCAATAATTTCTCCTACTGAGAACACTCTGTAGGACTTCCCAGGACTACCAACAGTCTTCTGCCACTGACTGACCTTTCTCCAAAGGCAATGCTCAAGGACACTTCTCAGCACTCCAGCATTTTCAAAACAGCAAATTTATCTGAGGTCACCGTAACACCATAACATAACCTGAGTCAAGTAGAAGAGTTGAAATTTTTTCCTTGTCAAGGCTGAACACAGATGAGAGTTTTTAGGAAGCCAAAACAGCAAGGGGCAGAATTAGGGGAAGAAAAGTAAAATTAAGGAAAAAATGCTGCTAAGCTGTTGACCAACCTCTCCCCAGGGGTCACTGGCACACGGACCCAATCTTACCTTGTCACAGAAGACTTTAATCTGGCAGTAGGCTCTATGGACAGGTTTGTTACTCCTGTTATTGTAGCTATAGGTGTCGATCTGAAGATTCAGAGGCAGGCCTTTAACTCCCTTCTGAGAGGAGAAATCCGTGCTGAGGCAGTTCACAGAGATGAAAACCTGCAGAAGAGGAGAGGAGCACCCATCAGTAGTGACACACAGAGTCCTGGCTGGCTGCTAAGCAAGAGACTACTCAGTGAGTGCCAAGATCTAACTGTCTTTGCACTGCAAGCAGGACCTTTCTTCTGAGAGATCAGCTAAAACCCCTGAGCAGCAGTACGACATCCTTAATTCTTTATATAAAGCCACTGCAGAGAATAAAGCCACTTTTTCCAGAAGAAATTTCAATGAACTCTTCATGCTTCATGCAGAGCCCATCCATCTTTCCCAGAATATTCTGCCCATGAGATCTCCAATCAAACTTTTAGCAACAGGAATCCTCTTACACCCAATTCCCACTGCCCAGTGTCTTATCATAAGAACACAACCATGCTTCAAAAGGATTATGTTACTTTGGGTGAGTTATAGCAAAGCTTTCCACGAGTTTTACATAAGCTGCTGTGAGCACACCTTATGTATGAAACTACTTGGGTGGTTTTTGTTGGGTGTTGCTGGTAAGTAATATTAAAACCTTTAAAAAATGTATTAGGCAACATGTTAGCTTTAAACACAAGAATAACACCATTATTTCAGTGAGAAAGTTCGGGGCTTTATGCCCAGAAAGATGAACACTATCTCAAATATTTCCCAGGGAGACCTACGATATCCTGCTAATGTTCATATCAAAAGGGAAAAGAAAAATTTTCATTATTCTTATAAAAATTGAATTGCGGGAAAATTGAGTGATTTTGAACATAACTGATTACATTTTCATAACCGCTTAAAAAAAAGGCCCTAACACAAGCAGAGAACAAGGCCAATGCTGCTTAAAAGAAGGACGAAATATCCCTGTGTGGATATGAACAGACAGACCAGCGTACTTTGCATCCACAACATGAGCGTGCTGAGTGCCAGGCTTTCTCCCCCAGACATAGTCCTCATTACTGGCACGTCTCAGAAGCAGCTACAATGATTAATAACCAGGAATTTATGACCTACCGAGACCTGCATCGGCTCCTCTCCTCTCCGCCTCATGAATCAAGGCTGGGAAGCCAGCCTTCGAAGAATAATCAAAAGCCCTGGGAGCCAGAAACACCAGGATTTCACAGGATCACCACCTGATCACTTACTGTGCTACTATCACGAAGCACCCATTTGACAATCTCTATAGTGACTTAGTGCCACCTTCCGGAGCCATCCCGGTGTTGCAAAGACTCGAGGTAGGTTTTGAAAAGCTTATGGGTTTGTGGTTTTGCAAAGTGCTTATCATGGGCTTCTTCACACAGGTTCTGCAACATCCTTTATTAGTTTTAACAAAAGAGGGGAAATGGAAGTGTAATGACTTCTTTTTCCCCATACACAGTAGTATGAAAAGCTTGGTGGGGATGGTGAAGAACAGTATAGCTGTCTTGTCTGAATGTCTGAGATTTCACAAGCAATTTCTGGCAGCCCCTGTGAGCACCAGCTCCCCGCACAACAGCTCAGCAAACGGTCTCACAGCACTGGCAATGCCCCTGCCAAGTCCTGCTTGTGCAAAGGGACACGGAGATGTGAGAAGAAACAGTCAAATCACGCCCGCATGGCATTTGGGCAGAGCCCCATCCCCAGCCATCCTGACCTGTGCTGCTCATCCTGTGGTGCCCCAAGCAAGGACACCTTGCAGGGACACCTTGCTGAGTTACATCAACCCCAGGCACAGCTACAGGTTGGGCAGAGAAGAGATTCAGAGCAGTCCTGTGGAGAAGGACTTGGGGGTGTTGGTTAATGAGAAAATGAACATGAGCCAGCAGTGCGTGCTCACAGCCCAGAAAGCCAACCATATCCTGGGCTGCATCAAAAGGAGTGTGACCAGCAGGTCGAGGGAGGTGATCCTGCCCCTCTACTCTGCTCTCCTGAGACCTCACTTGGAATATTGTGGGCAGTTCTGGTGTCCTCAACATAAAAAGGACATGAACTGTTGGAACAAGTCCAGAGGAGGGCCACGAGGATGATCAGGGGACTGGAGCACCTCCTGTATGAAGACAGGCTGAGAAAGGTGGGGCTGCTCAGCCTGGAGAAGAGAAGGCGGTGTGGAGACCTCATAGCAGCCTTCCAATATCTGAAGGGGGCCTATAGGGATGTTGGGGAGGGACTCTTCATTAGGGACTGTAGTGAGAGGACAAGGGGTAATGGGTTCCAACTTAAACAGGGGAAGTTTAGATTGGATATAAGAAGAAATTCTTTCCTGTAAGGGTGGTGAGGCACTGGAATGGGTTGCCCAGGGAAGTTGTGAATGCTCCATCACTGGCGGTGTTCAAGGCCGGGCTGGACAGAGTCTTGGGTGACATGGTTTAGAGTGAGGTGTCCCTGCCCATGGCAGAGGGACTGGAACTCGATGATCTTAAGGTCCTTTCCAACCCTAACTATTCTATGATTCTATGATATCAGTGCCAAAGGCGAGCCCTCGCTCAATGCCTGTATCCCAGCATCCCAAGCCTATGGTGTGCCAAGATGACATTTTTGAAAATATTAAGTACATCACAAATCATAGCCAGGAACACGATTTTCAAATAAGCTCTTCCCAGCCTTGCCCACACTAACCCAAATGATGGCTTTGCTAGCTTTTATCCACCCCCTTCACTTTCTGCTGCCTTCAGCTTTACAAGGGCATTTTGCTTGCAGCGCTGGGACCTGCCAGGGGGAAAGCTTCACAGAGTTTGAGGAGCTGCTTCCAGGCACTTTGGAGCTAGGTAATCAGATGTCCACACAGCCTGAATAATTGTGTTCCCTGAGCAGAGCGTTTGTTTTTTAAAAGAGCATCGACTCTGGTGTTTGCATATTTTTACATATTACATTCTAAATTTATTTGCCCATCCTGAATATTCACACCCAGCCCTCACTTCTGCATGAAGAAAC
Organism: Ara ararauna; assembly: GCA_028858755.1. NCBI lineage: Eukaryota > Metazoa > Chordata > Aves > Psittaciformes > Psittacidae > Ara > Ara ararauna. The sequence continues at coordinate 30,032,553 of CM054379.1, forward strand.
GACCTTGTTCTTTGAGAAAACCTGCCCAAGCAGCCATGCGAGCAGGTCCACCACAGCCTCCCAACTTCTGTGAAATCCCCCATTTGAGGGTCACGCCACTGGACACCAGTGGACTCAACGGGTAACATCAACCACCTCGCAGCTCCCTCCCAAGCAGTGCCACTTCTCTTCTGGGAATGCAGGTTTTCAGTTCTCATGGCTTATGAGACTTGCAAAGCCCACACAGCACACTGGGCTGAAGGTAGAAGGGTTGGTCTCAGCACGACAAGACACATGCTACTACAGCAGAGCTGCACGGGCATCTTATGGGAAGTTGGGATTGCCTGTAGATAAAAAAGATTATCCTCCTACTTTAGAGTCTCCTTACTTGATTAGCTTTGGCTTCAAACAGCTGACTTAATTTTCATGCCATTTAAGTCTTCAGGACTCCAGGCAGAAGGAGATGACAACTAAAACCTAATCACCTCTCTGAAGCAACAGAGAGCCAGTTTGTCTTCTCCTGTCCATACAAAGCCATTTCAATTCAAAAGGATCACTTACTTCTCCCTTCTCATCCTGTAACTCCTACTTTTGAGCAACTTCAGGTTGCCTCAAGCGCCACAAAAACCAGAGTTTTAGTGAACAGCTTCTCCAGCTGGGGCTACAACAGTTTCAGCCAGGTGTGGTTTTGGTTCAGGAAGATTTGACTTGTGCTCGAAAAGAAGCGCAAGGCCCAGTGACTGCGCCAGCTACATCCCCACCCCAAAAGTGCCAGAAGAAAGAAAAACGTAACCGCAGAAGTTGCTCTGCGTCTTCAGCCTGCTGAGCAAGATTCCTTTTCATGTGTCCAACCTATTTTTCTGAGGGCAGTTCCGCATTCTCAGCTATATTAAGATTTGTTGTTACTTTTAAAAAAAAAACTTCATCTCACCTCCCAAGATTCGACATGAAGACAGCACTTAAAATAGAGCCTGAGCACCAACAAACGTTGAGTCAAGCCCTCAAAAGTTACGCAGATTTTCTTTAAAACTGAGATCTCTGAAAGGATTAGAAACCTGTTCTCGAGTTACTTTGCTTGTTTGGCAGTTAAGCCTTTAGTCTGTATTTGAATCATATTTCCAGGCTTTTCTCCCCAACCAAAGACAAGCTTTATTTTCCTTTTTTGTTGATTTTTTTCATGTCTTTTTAATGTCTTTTTAATTGTTACTATTATTATTGAAAGCTGAGATTCTCACGGAGACAAGCGGCTCCACAGTGGCGGGGTTTCACATAAAACACCGAACAGCATGACACCTATGAGCTGGTACGATCTGCTAACTGCCCCCCCCCCCCCAATATGACATTCACCCCAACAGGCTACGGAGCCTCCTCCACCCCACACCAGCTTGGGTTCCCTGCAGCCTTTGGGGCAGACAAGCAGCAGCACAGCAGCACACAACGGAAGACCAAAGGCAGAACGATTAAAGCACCTCCTCTGGGATCACACTGGAAGTCAGTGTGGGAAGAAGCCAGACATCATGACTTCTCGGTCTGCTTTAACCACCGGACCACTTGTGCCCCTCCTTGCCTAACTGGGGAGGAACACACTCTGCAATGTCCACATCTACGAGAAACAACCTTTCATTTTAATAATGCAGGAAAAAACGTATTAATCCAGCAGCTCTCCTGCGTGCCCTCAAGGAAGGGCAGCAGAGACAGCCAAGTTCTTTCCACACAGCACCTTTTTCTAACAAGATCTGCCTTTCAAACAAACCAGGAAAAACAGACATAATTAAAGGGCAATCAAAGTGCTCCAGGAACCTTGCTGTCAGCGAGATGAAAGATGCCTCTTCTAAATGAAGGCCTGCATACCCAGATCTCTTCTCCTCAGTTTATCTTGGACGCTGTGCTCTGTCACACAAAAAAGCACCAGCAATTTTGATTAGGCCAAAGGCTACATATGCAGCAGCATATGAAATGTCACCTTGTACAGCCTCTTCTGACTCACTGCAAAGCAAACTTGGAAGAACGACAGGTAGGTACACATCAGCAATGCCTGGGGTTGCCATAGCTAATGGCAAGCAACTCGGGTAGCTATTAGCACACCATAAGCTCTGGCCCATCCCCCAGCAAACACAGGTATGGTAAGATCGCAATGGCCATGTAACAGATCTCCCCATCATGCAGTCTTGTACAACCTGCTGGATAAGACCCTGTACGGATGGACTTGGGACTATTCCAGTCTGATCACCTTGCTCCACACGGTTTTCATTTCAATAGAAGACAGTTAAATTGAATTCACCTCCTATTCATGCTGCATTATATTTTCGCACCCAGAGGATGAAGACATCACTCAATAATCCAAGTCTACTGGGTATTTCTTTCTCTATTGAGAATTCAGATAAAAAACTTTAGCTCTTTTCTAGCACTAGTAGGCAAAAGCCTCTCACTTTAATGTTATATTCAACTTAAAACTGTCTTTTAAGTTCAATATAGGATGCTTTTGATTTTGGATTACTGTGTTTGTATAGAATACAGAGTTTAGAGCCTAGAACACAACAACCAGGGAAAAGGGACTGCAGCTGGATGCAGTTTTTCCCAGGGAATACAGCTGGATATGTTTTTTCTTGACCTTGGTCAAATAATTTCAATATTCTACCCAGGACACAGTAGGCAAAGGGATTCCAGTTGGTCCTGGGACCATTTTCCCCACGCAAAAGATGGATCATCAGACATCCTGCTCAATGATCAGCCTGAGGCTATGCACAGCCCTTGCACAACTGGACCCACTGGACCTACACTGCCTCTTATTTTGCTTTTCTTTGGAGCAGCAAGGAAACCGTTCCTGTGGTCTCTGGCCAGGAGGGCAGAAGCCACTGCACAGGTGACTTGCTCTACAAGTTATTTTCACTTTTTGCAGGACAAGGGATCACAGAAATCCTCAACCAACCTGATGTGAAGAGAGCCTCTGAGGCTACAAAAGCAAATTAAAAACCAGAGGAAGGAATAAAGGATCCATCACACGCCTAAATAAAAGGACTTGGGTATAGACCTGAAGACACAAACCAACTCCCTCCTCCTCTGCCTGCATGGAGTTCCTCAGAAAACTAAGGCATGCACCAGGGAGCAGTCCAACCTCGCTGTCAGCAAGAATTCTGTGAATGTCAATGCAAAGCCCAGCAGCCAGCAGGTTGCTTGGTCTCCTGCACATGCCTGTGCAGTTCAGGGGTATGTAGCCATGTGGTCATAGCACTCCTTGCTGGCTAGCTGAAGGAACAGCCCTAGGCCCAAATTCCACAAACAACTCATTTATCAGCCCTCTGCTAAAGAAAAAAACCTAGAAGCTCAAAGGCTGTTATTTCAATGCCGATGGCTGAAAGCATACAGTTTCCCTAAAGACTTGGGCAAACACAGTCATAAAAGGGAAAAACTGAGGGTCTTTATTCTAAAGATGTGTCTACATGTGCTCCATCTATGCTGTGAGCTGCCTGGGTACAAATCACCTCCAGCCCAAAAGCCTTATAAATCACTCCGGCATGGCTCCAAGCCCTTCCAAGAGGCACAGCTGTCAGCATGGGCACTGTGCTGTGCCAATGCAGCTACATGGCTTCCAGGATAGGCCCTGGGTCAGGGCCAGGCAGCTTGGAGTGCAGGCAGGGCAAGCACAGGTCTGCCCACACGCATCCGCAAAGGCACGTCCTAAGAAAGCAGTGCTGGGAAGACAGCTCTGTCTTGAAAAGGAGGAGGAAGAAAAACCCCACACTTTGGTACAGATCACCTGAGAGGTGGCTGATCTTACTGCTCTCACATTTGTTTCTTCACCTCCCACATGCACCACAGGTTTTGCATCAGCAGGAGGCGAGCCAGGAAACAGAGATGATAAAAATTGGGCAACTCATGCACCTGTGGGCTCCCAAGCCTCCTGCCTTCGGGATCGGACGCTCCAAATAAGGCTCGTCTGGCAGATGTGTGATAGGGCCACATCCATTCCAGCCCCAACACCGTCCTGCTCCAGCCCAGGGGAGTCAATTTGCATTCAAACCAAACCAAATTTAGGTGACTGACACAAAGCACATCGTGGGCCCCAAGCCACGCCAAGGAATGCCGGGTGGGAAACAGGACCCAGCCCCGGATAAGAGAACATCCTCCTAGCAAGTTCACTCCATCAACAAAACAAAAATGAATGGTAATGAAAGGAAAATGCATATTCCTGCTCAAAGAGCCACACTCCTTCTTATTCCAACCTGTTCCGAGGCAAGGAAATACAGGAATGTCTCTACTTACAACACGTGGGAAACCTGGGGATAGAGGTTCCCAGTCTTACTGATGCTTCCTTCCTCCAACCCCACACACTGATAAGATAAAGGTGCAGGGCCAGGTGTCAGGTTTTGTTACGCTGGTTGGAGAGAAAGTAAAAGCAGCAGTTCGGCAAAAAGTGGCAATATGTATGAAAACAAACAAACAAACCCCACCCACCCAAAATCCCAACATCCCCCCCAACCAAACAAATAAGCCAAACCCCTCAAACAAACCAATAAAAACCCCACACAAACCTGACAGAATTAAGTCTACAAAGGCACAAAAGTAGCTGAAAAGGAAACACTGCCATTGGGTTTAAAGGGAATGGAGAAAAGGGTGAAAAAAAAAAAAACATCTCCCAGTTTTCTCTAAAGAAAAGCTAACATCAGGAAGACTCTTCTTTTAGTTTCTTTAAGAACTAGTCTGTGATCGCGATAGTTGGTTGGGGGACCAGATGGGAATGTGGCATTCAGGACACCAAGTTCTGAAGAAAAACTGAGTTGAAAACTTGCTTCTAATTTGCAATGCTTAATATCAAGGGCAACACATGCTTGTTTTTAAGAAAACCCAGGATGGAGTAGGGAGAGGTCTACATTAAGAGGCAGGTAAGCAATACTTGCTATGACTTTCCTATGTCACTGCTCCAAAGGCTGTGTGTACTTGTGCCTCAAAGTTCTTGTGGTCTGCAGCCTTGGCTTCAAACCAACCTCTTTCCTTTAAGTATGTTTGACTCATCACATTTCATAGTTTCATTTCCAACTAGCCAAACCTGTACCTAGTCAATGCTGCTGAAGGTGGCAACACCTTCTTTAATGAGGCATATGACTGCTGCTTCATTACAATGGCATCCATATAAATGCATGCAATATTCATCAATCAAAAAAGATTAAATTCTTCCTACAATGAACACCAAGTGAAGATTATGCTAGAATAAACTCCTGAACAAATCAGTGGTGTACACCCAGCCTTACTTCAGGTTGTAGCAAAGGATCCACCCTCTCCAAAAATTGAGCTCATCTGAACAAAACATGAACAAAAAAATCCTGCCCCAGAAGTTCAGTCAACACACAAGGACCTGCCAAACGACCACCCTTGTTGCCCAATCTGCTATTTCGAAAGGCAACCCAAATCAGCTGCACATTATCTTAACACAGGATTGTTTCACCTTTCTTGGACAAAAGAGACCAAGACAAAAGAAAAAACAAAAGGAAGGAAAAAAAAGAGGCACTCTTTAATTGCTCTGTCATTCAGGGTGTCACTTGAAGAGAAACCATAGCACCTTCCTTTTGGTGGAAAGGCAGCAAAAAGCTCTACCATGACATGCTTGAAGCACCCCCTACACCCTCATCACGCATCCTTTTTTAGCAGAAAGGGTTTTTCACACAGAGCACTTGGCTTACAATGGGTTTTTTTGGAGGGAAGGAGTGGGAGGACAATAGAGCCCTTACTGTGTAGTGACATCACTTTTGGCCACAGTCCCACCATGCAGCCTAAAGCAAGCCAGACAGAAGACCTCCACGGGGGCCCCTCTCTGCCTGCTGCTGGAAGCAACACTATGTTTCAGAAGGGGCTCCTTGGCAAACGCGGAAGGGGTGCCCCAGCACAGCAGCAGGGTCCTGCAACTGTAAGGACTACAAAAACAGGGCAAGGAGGCTCTTGCAATCACCGTGCAGACAACAACTTGCCCTGTTTACACATAAGGCCCCAACCCTCCTGCTCCACAGGGCAGGAGCTCAGACAGGATTTGAGCAAAGCGAGATCCAGCAAAGCCAGTTAACCATGGGGAAACCAATCTGTCCAGATTGTTCAAGTGCCACTGACCTGAGAGCAGCCCATGTCCTCGGGCCAGAGTTAAGGGATCGAAAATTTGCTTCACAGCCTAACGGGTAATGCAACGGTAACCGGACAACAGCCAACACCATGAAGAGCAGCAGGAAACACACAGAAGAAATGCACATTTAACCATGCATATACTGGCAACTTTCATTAGAAGACCTTTAACGGATACCAGCCAAGAGAAGGAAAACTGGGCATGCTGTACAAACCTGGGAAGATGTAGTTCCCAGCCTCAAAAACTCATGACCTGAACCTACAAACGCTTCTCCTGATTGACAGATGGAGGTCCAAGATGCAAGAAGGGCTGCAAGGACAGGGCTCCTCTTCCCCATCTTTAAAATCCCCTGATTTTAAGGATGGCCAAGCCTGCTCAGTCAACAAGTAGGCGCAGGCACCTCCAGAGAAAACTCCATCCCAGCTCTAGACACCCCATCCCTAATGAAGTCATAGAAATAAAAGATGAGGAGCTTGCATTCAGACATCTAAAAGCTTCTTTGCAGAGGAACCCCACCTCAACTGTCTGCCCAACACAGCAGACACCCAGGATGAGGTGGGAAAGTGTTTGAAGTCTCCACAAGCCTCAGGGTAACTCCAGCATTACCTGTTGCATGCAAGTGGGTATCAGTTACACATCTTTGTCACACTCATCAGACCATGCTTCCACCCAACTAGAATGGCTCCTGACTGAGTAGCTGTGTTGGCTTTCCTAAATATCCCATTCACAACTCACCAGTTCATCAACTGATTTCCCAGTTCACCATCTCCCCTTTTCTTCTCCAAAGCATGGCTGTCTCCTCATCCAATTATTCCACTCCCCTGGTCTGTCAGGTGATGGGGTCAGACCTCACCTCTAACACAGGCACCTGGAAGCCCACCTGAATCACTGCTTCCTCACTGTGCAGCATCTCCTGTCAATCTTTCCAACCCTGACCAGGCTCTCCTTCCAATCTCAGAAGAACCACTTCAGAGGACTCCATCAGTCCCTCTCGAATCCTGGCCTTCCTCCCCATCCTCAGTTCCCTTCATTGTCTCAGAGCAGAGATGCTTTGAAACCTAGGCTCTTTTCCAGATTGAACACTTTTGCAAAGGTCACAGACTACTTAATCCACCCCTCCTCTGTAAAGCAGCTGCTTTTAGAAGCTCCTGTGATGTCCCAAAGCAACAGAAGAGGGCAGAGAGGAGCTGCCAGAAAGAAGCACACAGAATTTGCCCTGAAACCCACGGACGCTGTCTGATCCCAGAGTGGGAAGTGTCTGTCATGCCTGAAATACCCCAGTTTCTTCACACACGTGCTCACAAACAGCACAGCAACACAGACAACTCCACCCGTGCAGAGCCAGGCCTGCCTGGTGCATCCAGAGCCCAAAGCCCCAGCGGTGCCCTCAGCTCTCCCAGGACAACACAACGGGGAAATACCAGTTGCTGAGGACACCTAAACATCCTCGCCATCCCCAAACGCTGCAGCTACAGAATTCCCTTGCACATTTCCCTTGCTACAGAGGGAGCACGACTTGTATTGCCTGAAAACCGTGTTTCTTCACCTAAACCGTGTATTTTATAAAAGTCCCAAATGCCTCAAGGGGACTGGCAAAGCACCCTCTCAGGCAGGTGACACCATCCTGCACCGACAAAGCAGCAGATGTATGATATTCCTGCACACCCCCACAATGAGGGCTAGCACAAAGAGGGCAAGTACCTGGTCCTAGAGCTGCTAGGGGTAGCTTCTTCTTCTGTTAACATGCTATTTCTACGTTAAATACAATACACACACAGAGCCCTGGGTGCCTAAATGAATAATTACATCAAAACCCCCAGACACAGAGCCCCATCACCTTCTATGTGATACTGCTGCACAGGATCAAATCATTCCTGCAGCAAACTGGACACAAGAGGGAAATGGGAGAAGCAGCAACCCCAAAGAATCACCTGGCTCTGGACCAGGTAACTCCAGGGCTCAGGAAGCAAACTCTTAATAATCAAGGCTTGTTAGCTGGCTATATACACCATGTATGCAGCACCGCTGCTGTTATTAAATGTAACACACTATTTATTACTGGGAAGGACTTTCTGTGCATCAGAAACTCAGCTCTCTTTATACCCTGCTCTTCTCACATACTTCAAAACTATTGGGTTTGGGTTTTTTTGGTTGGGGGAGGGGGAAATACCACAAAGGAAAAAAAAAGAAAAGGAAAATAAAAGAGAGAGAGCATGCAAGGTAAATGAACCATGCAATAAAAATTGTTGAAATTGGCTCAGGCATCTCCTGATAAGATCACAGGAGTTGAGAAAGAACTGCAGCTCTACTGTGAGAAATCCTACCATTGACAAAACACATTCACTCAGGGGGAAAAAAAGAAGTTAAACAGACACTTAAACACACAGAGCACTTGCTAAAAATGCCAATTATTTGAACACTGAAGTCTAGAGTATTTTTGTCTTAATATGATTCTGAACCCAGGAGCCACGGCTTGCATTCTTGGCATCAACAGTCCACTCTGCAGGTTCATACAAACCAGTACCCGAAGTATATGTATCTCACATACTAAGACTGTGAATCTGGAGGCGAATTTGTCTCTGCAGTTACAAAACCAGTCTGGCTCACACCTCCCCACACCACCTCATCCCACCAAGCTCAGTCCTGAGCTGAAGTATCACCACAGGGGTCCTTAGACCTTTTCAAGTTGCAGTTTCACTACAGACTGAAAACTATCCACTCGGGGTCTGTAGAGTATCTGGGCAATAAGCACCTGCCTCACAGGCCTGGGGTCTGTCACCTGCTAGGAAGGGATGGTTTTCCTTGGGACAGCCACAGGGTTTTCACACCAGCTCCAAGCCCTGCTCTTGGGTTAGCACCTCCTTTTGATAGCCCTTCTGAAGCTTCATCTATTTGTTCACATAGCGAAGTGCTTCATGCTTCAAAGATCTTCAGCCTTTTAGCATCCTCCAGCAGGTAGGGCCTTCCTGCCATCCCTCTCAACCTGACTGAACCCAAGTCTAGTGAACAGGGAAGCCTGGCACCCAACACCACCTTCACAAGCAGTGTCACACATGCTGCAAGGCGGCACTTTCATCAGCAGCACACAGCTCCTTGCTGCTACATGCCAAGCATCCTGAACTTCTCCCACAAAGCTGAAACCTGGCAGCAGTCCCCACACAACCTCTCCCTGTATCTTTTCTCCACAGCCCCCATGTGCAGTACAGGGCAAAGCTCGTGGTGACAGTGAGTCCTGTGCAGGGACATGATCCCTTGTGCCTCCTGCACAACACAGAGGCACACACAGCTCTAGAGAAGGACATTTGTTTTCTGCTCAGAGCTCCAAAGACCCCCAAGATAGGCTGCCACTGGTAGTTTTTCCCATGATGCTGGCAACTAGTAAGGGAACAGCCGGTCTCCAAAACTTGAAGGAAACCATTCCCAACTTTTAATAAAAACCCAGGCGGTAACGAAACTCTTTGAAGAGCACTGTGCGCTTTGACTCCAGCAACAAACTGGTGGGGAATGCTTTGGAACTGAGGTGACTGCACTCTGACCTGCTGTCCTTGTACCCAGAAGATGCATGGGCCTTTTTCAAAAGCTGGTGCAGCTTCTAACAGCTGCAGTTAGCTGCTAGTTAGGGAAGCTGTCCATACTTACACACCTACCACAGTGCCCACAGTTCAGAAAAACACATCAGAGTTCACCAGGAGGCTGCACCAGCTTGAAATAGGTCACTGGGTGTTGGGATCTGCAGTTTCAGCAACACATGCTTTGGAAGCTCAACAGCAGCAGCTACTCCCTCTTCTGCTAAAGGTGAGCTCATTACCACAGCTTTAACTCCCTCAGAAGCTGTCCCCAGTCTCCCACAGAGATCCCCCAGCAGACTGCGCTCACTGCCAAGCCCAGCTAGACTCCATCACACCTCCCGCACCACTTCATCTGCTCTGGAAACACTCCGTGCTTCCTTTTGTCGGTACTTGTCTGTCAGGTAGGCAGCTCTGCCAAGAACCTTATAGCAGTCGCTGAGCTCTCCACAGTTGCACATGCAAACCCTCTTAAGAAATAGCCAGAAGGTTTTGCCTAATGTCAGAGCATAAACAAACTTGTTACATGCTAATCACCAGGTAGGCCACACACCCTTCCCCTCCCCCAGCCCCCGAATCTGCTAAAAGGACAGGAAACAGAATTGTGGCCACATACCTTGGCTTCCTCATTGATGTCCCAAGTGAAGGATATGGCATTGTACGCGATCTCCTCAATGTTACTGATGGTGTTGAAGCTCTCCTTGTAGTCAGCTGACACAAAGAAATACACATGAGGGAGAGGCGATACCATCTGGAGTCCTTAAATCACACAAGGCAGCCAGAAACTGCAACTCCTCAGCAGCCCCTTGGGGGCAAAGGAAGCTGAACTATACTTAAAAAAGGATCGTTAAAAAGGCTGGAAATTATTCTTGTACAAAAACAAAAAATACACCAACAAACGGGAGGAAAGACAAAAATGGGACTTGGGAGAAATTCCAAACTAGAAACTCCAGTGAGAAAAGCAGATATACCAAATATCTCATGTCCTATGCCATAACCCAGCTATGCTGGGGAAACTCTACCCTGTATGGCAGAGGCATAAGCTCTCAATAAACTCATTCAATAACAAAGATTTGCATGCGCGTCTGCTTTAAGTGCCAAGTGATTAATTCCTGCTGCCATTCACAGAACGAAGGGACAAGAAGTACAACCCAGCCTTCAGCCCCAGAAGGCTGGAAGCTAGCCAGCCCCAGCCTTGTCTGGAGGCAAGTGGAGATTTGCAGTGTTTTCTTTTTTACGTGTATCAAAGGCCAGCTGGGAGTGAAGCTGTGGTGAGGAGGATCACTAGCGTACAGGTATTTCTACAAGGATCTTGTCTTTTGAATAAATGCAGCATTCAGAACAACCACAGAGTCTATAAGCTGTGATTTCGCTACAAGCACCAGGATATGCCAAAGCAAATGTGGTCTGGAGGGGATTGTTAGATCTCCCAGTGCAAAATCCAAAACTCAGAGGGCTCACCAACTAAAATTCTCCCAAAATCAGCCTCTCTAAGGAGTTCTGAAAACTACAGCATTAGTTCTAAGCAATCAAAAGCTCTCTCTTGGCTTTCAGCAAAGCTGTGGACAGCAGAAAGTGTGATCCAGGGATTCCTTAAAATAACAAAGAATTAGCCAAAAACCAAACCTTGCCAAAGAATTAGGTTTTGAAGTTTGACATCAGCAACGAGTGTTCCTTACCTATGTCAATGCATCTTTGTTTGGCTGTGTGCTGTCTTGAGTGCCAGTACTTCCAGTGCCGGAGCTGATCTTCCCTTGTTTTGTCTTCAGCAAACACAACCATGATGACACTCTGAAAGGAAAGGGGGAGAGAGTAAGATTAAAAACAAAACAAAACAAAACGACAATCAACCAAACTAAAAACACCAATCAAACAAGAAACCCAAACCAAACACGCAAGCATGTGAAAGAAAAGGCCAAAGTACATTTGTTTTGGAAGTTCTTGTTGGTGTCGGGTTTTCTGCTTTAGGCAGATTCAACTTGATGCACCACAATATATCTGGCACGCCGCTGCCAAACAGGAAGGCAGACAGCAGCGCTTTCTGGGTCATAAACACAGATGAGCAGAACTGCTCTCCTAACTGCAGTTCAAGGATCTCATTCCAGGTGTTGCATCACCTTTACACAAGTGCTGACACCACTTCTTAACAGACTGAGCCAGGATGGGTAGGTCTGGAAGTAGGTGGACAGCAAAGGAATGAACACTGACGTAAGAGAGTGGGTAAGCTGGCCTTAGTGCTGATGCTCTGGTTTAGATTACTGCACTTTGGGAGAGTTTAAGGCTATCCTTGTACACACCCTCTTTCCTAAGAAACCACAAGAGCTGCCACTCACTCGGACTTTACTGATGGGGTGATGGATTCCTTCACTGCTGCTGACTTCTTTCAGTGTGATGGGGTAAAATTGACCTTTATTCAGGTAAGTCATCGTGCTGTCCCCAGGCTTCTGTCGGAGGGACTTGGAGGCTTCCAGAGTGTATTCAAAGTTATTCCTACAAAGCAAAGAGGGCAACGATTTCTAAGGCATTTTCCTGGAAAGCTGATTAAACATTCCACATTTAATGTGGAGAAATTCCAAAGTTGTTAGTTGACTCACTAAGCCATTAACAGGCAAGGAAACTGGAAAACAGGATGAGCCCCTTTTTCGACCACTTCCTTCATGAATGAACATTTAAGAGAAGTTCTTGGCAAGCTAAATCCCAATATGTATCAGGAGGCAAGACTGTAAGCTCCTTATTCAGGCTTAGAGCAGCAAGCGGCTCTCATGGAAAAGTATCTATTAGCAATTAAATTAAATTCACAAGCTAATAAGCCATTCAGTAGCCAAGGTCTTTTCTTTCCTCTTGGTCAGTAGCAACTAACCAAACAACTAGTTTGTTCCCCTCTCTTAGGGGTTCAGATGAGTTTCATTCTTCCTATTTCTGCTGTGGATTTCCAGCAGGGAGAAAGCAAGACAAGCAGGTGAGGGAGAGGGACACAGCTGGAAGCCAGCTCCACGACCACGGCAGAGCTGATGCACAGCACTGCATCTTCTCATGGGACAGGGAGTTGGTACAGCAGAATGACTGAAACTGGGTGGTATTTCCAACCCTGCAGGTAGTTTTCCTGAAAGTAGTTTTCCTTAGAGATACAGGTAGGATTTTCAACTGTGAAATCCAAATAAGCAGACACTGTCGTCTTTTTGAGATCCACAGCCCCTCCAGTGCCTGATACAGACTTAGCACAGAAAGTCATGAGCTGTACTGCTTGCTCATGGACAACTGTAAAAGAACAGGAGGGTATGGGTGAACAAGGGCTTTAAAGCATTACCCAGAAATGCTGTCAAAAACATAATCTTCTGAATTCATGTTGGCCATCCGGAGATTCAGTTCAGTAGGAAAGAACACCTGGGGCAGACACAAAAGAAAGCAATGCATCAATTAACACAGCACCAACAAGAGAAGTCAAGATTAAACAGATATCCACTACCACAGAACTTCTGGCAGGCATATTGATCATCCAATAACAACTTATATTTTGGTCTGTACAAAACAGGACACTTGAGCAGGGTTTTAATCCAAAACTTCCTGGTGTCAACTAAGCACAACATCTCACAAACCTTCTGAGTCAGCTTAGGGCAACATTTTAAAGTTCTCCCAAATCTCAAAGAAAATACATAGCAACACAGCTCCTCGAGGTCTGGCTTAAAAATTAAAACATGCTTATGTTGTTGTTTCCAGTTGGTACTGTAACACAAAAACTACAGATTTTCATCCAGGTTTAACTCTCACTCAAGGCCCCTAAATAAATCAACTATTCCTCACTGACACACACCACACCTAGAAACTGGCAGTAAGGAAGCTTACAGACATAGTCACTTCATTTCAGTACCCACAAAGGCATCATGGACTGCTGAACTCTTGCAAAACCTAGCACAGCACTGTGGATCAAGATAACTATTTCCACACTCTGCAGACCAAAGGCTCTGTCACTAGTGAGATTAGTCATTTGCATTTGATAACTATTTCATGTTGTGAAGGTTTTATTTACGCAGTTGGGCATCTTTTTGAGAAAGTCCTCTATTCCTCAATCACTGGACACATTTCTGGCTCAGGTAACAATAACAATTAAAGATGGAACTGGATCTCTCTATCCAGATCAAGACGCACACACACAGAGTGACTGCCTCTCTTGGTACCTCTTGCACGCCCTCCTTGAAAGTCTCTGAGAAGGTGGAATCTGGTGTTCGCCTCTGGGAGTTTTGAGGCTGGGTGTTGGAACTGAACTGGTCAGGGTTGAGGTTCCTGTCAAAGACCACCACCCGCTCAGGGGGCTCAGGATGGTAGACACTTGGTGGGATGCCCACTGCAAAGCCATGGGGCTGTGTCTCCGTCTTGATGGAATGGGTGGGCATCGTGGCAATTGAAACTGTGACTGTCGTGTCCGGTGTTGTAAGATGGCCTCTCTTATCCATGCCCATCTGGGGCGTGTGTGGAAGGACAATATTGAAAGGCACATTTTTCAGAACCTGGACTCTGTTTTCTCCAGCAGAAATGAGTGACTGTTCTGTCACGCTGGGGATGCTGTTCCTTTAGAGCAAAGAAAAAACAACAGTGCATAAATTATACAGCTCACTTTCTCATTAAGTAAGACCTAGAAATACTTCTCAGCCTTCTGAACAAGGCCAGCCAACACCAACTCTCCTGCTTTTGCAGAGCAGCTCAACCCTAACCTGAAAAGCTGAGAAACTCATTAAAAAAACACCCACCTCACCCACTGCTAACAACCCCACCTTGAAGATGAATTCCCCTAGAGCAAAGGGGTGAGGGTTCACAGCCCAGATCCTCACTGCTCGGAAAACAGTGGTCCACAGCTAAGCGCTTCAAGGTCCTTCCTACCACATATTGGCACACTCCGGCTCCATGAAACTGCTCTTTGGCTGATGGAGAAGGACTGAGAGTAAGGCTGCTGCTCTGCCCTGGGACTGCGTGCCACCAGGAGCCACTAACAGTGAAATTACACCCCTCTTTCATGCACAAGCCCCCAAGAAAATCTACACCGAGACTCCTGGGAGTGCTTTGCATAACTTGCCACTCGCCAGCCTATTAACTCATTTCTGCCAGGACAACACTGAGACCTGTGGCTAAACTGACCTCACAGCCAGTAGCCACTAAGCCCGCCCTCCCTTTCTCTCTCCCCACAACGTGGTCCTGCCCTCTCCTCTGCACCAATTCTGACGCTCCCGCAGACTCCTTGGTGAGCCAGTTTGGCTTGTTCCACTGGCAGAAAACTAGCCACTTTTTTTTTTTTACCTGCTAGGTGATGGGTCAGTGCAACACCACAGCCGGTACAAGGGGAGCAGTGGGAACACATGACTGAGAACCAGACTGCTCTTCAAAACAAGCTGTTTAATCGGCTCAGCCAGACCACAAAACCTCACTTCGAGTCCTTAAAGCATTCTAGTCTATCCAAAGGAAGAGGATGGTAGGACTGGAAGCCTGGCTTGAATGAACCTCACATTTGTAATATTTACCTAAGCAGTATCATCTTCTGCTGAGGAGGCATAAAAGAGGGAATGCAGGAAGAGGAAGAAAGAAAGCAGTTCTAGAGGATACGAAAGAAGTCCCCAAACAATACAAAACCAAAACTAAATCATAAGCACTTTGAACTCCTTCCCTATCAGTCCATGCATGAAGAAGCAATGCTGCTGGTACCCAAGAACAAAAGCAGCAGTGAGCAACTGAGGCAACCACATGCAAAAAGGGTTGCTTAGTCACCTCTGCAGCCTTCAAAAGGGGTGCCTGTGCTACCAGGCCGAGCCTGGTGTTAGAGCAGATTTCGCTACACTGACTGTACAACACCAGTACACAGAAAGCAGGTAGATTGCAATAAGAAGCATTTTTGGCCTCAGCTCTCCACATTATGGTCCAATCCCCATCCTGCTCCTGGGGAAGCACAAGAGTAAAAGCAAAGGGAACAGTAAAAGGGGCACAGAGTAAAAGCAAAAAATTTCTCTCTTCCAGCAAAACACCGCAGTGCAGCAAGTTGCTTTCTTTTAACAGCGAAGGTGGGTTAGGAGGGAAGGGAGAAAAGCAGACACACAATAATAAAAACTAATACCTTTTGCTATGGTCTTGGTCAGGATGTTCTACCTCTGGTTTAGCTGTAGAAGATCTTCTCTCCCTTGGGACCTGGGAAATACAAGACATACTATAATTGCATTCCTCCCCCCATACAAAAAACGAAAAACAAAACCCCAAAAAAACCCCAAACAAATAACAAAACTACCTCCTCAAAACAGAGCCATTTGGTCAAATTAAGCATTGCTGCCTGACACCCATCATTATTTGCATTACAGATGCTCACACAGCTTTGGGATGCCAGGCAATGCTCCGTGAATTCCTGTGTAGCTCAAGGCTGCTCCATGGCCTCTTCCCCAGGAACATGTGCTCTCTACGCCACTTCCTCAAAGACCACTCTTCCTTCTCCTTGGAGACCAGGTTCAGTGAGCGTATTGGGATGCTACAGCTCATTTTTGTGCATGGCTACATACAACACACTGGCCCAAACTGTGTTAGAACTTTTATGAACAAAAGGTAACTACCAATGCTCTGGATTTCAGATAGCTCCCTGAATTTTACACCATGAATAGGATTTGCCCTGAAATCACCACATACCACAACACGGATAACACAAGCCACCTCATCCACACACAGACACATGCATACTGCATACAGAAGCCACACAGAAGATGGTGAGCTCTTTGACCTGTGGCAGCCTGCTTCACTGGAGCACACAGCCAGCACTCAGCCAGCACTCCAGCAACCCAAACAGCTCTTGCCACCACTGGCACAAGCCCATGGTGCTCAGGTCCACCTTGACTCTACAGCAAGTCCATGCAAGCTCCTCTGCAAACACGCACACAGTGCCTAAAACTTTTGTCACCCTCAACACACGTCTTGAATGAGCAAAGCAAACACCTTCTGGTGTAAGGAGGAGTAAACTCCAACCACCTTCCTTCACTGAAGCCTGCTTAGACACTGCCTGTGTTAGGTAACCTGGGTGCAATGCAGGGAGCCACCACTTTACTGCTATCTCAAATGCTGATGGCATACCTGAATGAACAGCATATTTCTCTAAACAGTCCCCAACTAAAACCCAAGTCCTGGCTCTTCCACATAACCTGGAACCTCCAATAACATCAGAATTGTTGGGTTTTCCACAGTAAGCAGCAAAATTTAGCTGCTTACCATAGCTGGAGACTGTTAGGAGGCCAACACTAACCAGCCACCGAAAAATACAGGTCTTCTCAACTGTTTTTGGCCAACACTCCTAAAATCCAGAATTTGATCAAAAATGTGTTTCCTGCAAGGCCTGGTTAACCACAGCTGAGCTGTGACTGATGATGAGCTGAGCAGCCCATTAGTCAAACAGAAAAAAAACTTGAGTTGTTTGGTTTTGGGTTGTTTGGGTTTTTTTGTTGTTGTCTGTTTTGTTTTATTTAATACAAAGGTGATCTCATCAGGCGTCCTTAGTACTGCAGAGGAGGCGTATTAGAAATGCCTAAACATCATCCCTATAGCATTACTTCATAACAGCCCTCAATAAATCTTTCAACCTCAAACCATTTTGCTTCACCAAAACATGCAGCATACCTGCTCTTAAGCCAATTTTTCTGTACACCCACTGACACCCAAACAGAAGAGGAAACCCCAAATTAGATAATAATGTACAGCAAATCCTTTCTGCTTTGCCGAGCATGAAGGATCAACATAAACGCTCTCTTTGCGAACTACATACTTAGAAATCAAAACTGATTTTGTGGATTAAAACCATTCTGGTGAAAGTGTTTGGGGTTTGTTGTTGGTTCCCCCATTCCTCCCCTCCCCCCCAAAAAAAATCATAGCAAGCACAGGCACAAAGCAGAAAGCCAGCTTTCTCTCAAAACTAGCTGAATAACATCCTCATCAGCGAGCCTGTGGCATTCTGTCTCATGTGCGGAGTGCTAACCTCCATATTAAGCATTACAAGAATATTTCAATACTTAAGACATGCACAACTCTTAAAAAGGCAAGGCAAGGATTTTACATGCACAAGGAAACCTCTCCTACTGTGTAGAGAACATACTGCAATTGACAACTTCACTCACTACTGTTAGAAGACACCAACTAAAGTGTCAGGCACACAAGCCAAGCCAGCCTCGCGGCCTCCCTGCTCACTCAGCAAAGGAAAAACAGGTACCTCCACCCAGTGAGCCAGGCCGCCGTTAACACAGGCATCTAACATGAGCAGGATGCCTGCTTGCCTAGAAACGGCCGCTGGTCTCTACTGACTTGGACGTGGACATGGACTGGAGATAAATACCCTGGCTTAGACTCCTGACATTTGGGAAAGAAAGCTCAGCAAAATGTATCCCATGCAAACCCAAAGGTTATCTGGTTGACTGTGTTCAATTCACCTCTGAGCATCTACTAAGGCACACGTCTCTGAGAAAGAGTCTCTTCTGGAGAAGACAACCACAACTGTCAAAGGATTAACAGATTACAGCATCTGAAGGTTAGAAGAATGCAGACAGCAACTCCTTCAAGCAGACACTTCTGCCCCACGTACCACCAAAGCTCTGTAGTTACAGCTTAGCATCAGCTGAGACTAACCTAGCACATCAAAGGTCCAGCAAAAGGAAACGGCCTCACCAGAACAGGGATCACACGAGCAAAAAGAGAAGAGTTTTCTTCTCGATGCGTATTTACAGTCAGACAGACATGCTCCCCAAGTCTCATTCTCCATCACTATTTCTATTAATACACTGCCACCTGCAGAACCTGGACTTGACAGGCAAAGCCCTACCGAAGCTTTTGACACATTACATTAAGATCCAGGAGATCTTATTTTCCTGAGCTAAAACTAAACTGATTTTCAGAAAAAGGGACATGGACTTTTTTTCCTTTTGAAGCCCACATAGTTTAAAGTCCTCATGATCTACTCATAGCTTCTGTAAAATCCTCTGCAAATGAGAGGCGGAACAAGAGCTCCTCTGGCTGCAGGAGCGCACCCACGCCAATCTACCTTGTAGTAATCATAGAGCAGTCCCAGGGCAGCTGCACTGTCTTCATCACCATTGATGCTCATCATAGCTTTGGTAGCTGCTGTAAGGGGATTTTCAAGAAAGGTTTTCCAGGCCTCATCTTCACTGGTGTAAGGACGCCTCTGAGAGTAGAGAGAGTCATTCTGAAGAACCAACACGGGTCTTTTACTTAAATCATAAGGAAAAAAGAAGGAAAAAAAAAAAAGCCACCTGTTAGAACACATGAAAAACATTCCTAAAGTTCTTCAAAATTAGCTGCTCCAGTGTCACAGGGTTCATATTCTGATTCAGTGCACTGCAAGGATTAGTCAATACAAAAAGCCCAGAAACCTAATTCTGATCTCATTTACGCTCAGTGTAAATCAGGATTAATTTGACCAAACTCAGCTGGATTACACCAGCCTATATAAAACGGCAAAGCCATTTAAGAGCACAACTGACCTGCTCATGGTCTGAATCCAACCCAGAGTTACACGCACTTGCTAGGCTGCCACCTACAAAACCTCTAGCACATCCTACGTAATACTACCAAGCCGCAACCTGCTCCAGTTGCTGTTTCTAGTAGCTGTTTCTAGTTCCAGTCCCCACGTGGAAGGAGAAAATGTGAATTAAAGAAACACCTCTCTTCCCCAGAGCTTTCAGAAGGTGTCTTTGTTCTCAGAGTATACCTGAAAACAATACCTAAAAGCTGCTGGTTCATTACAGACTACACAGGGAAATTGGTCAAAGGGTCCTCCAATCAGTTTGGCAGTGAATTTTTTTGTGAGAAGGGAAGCCCAAAGCCTGATTACTGCTGAAATAACCTGTGACACTAGTTTGGAATGCACTCAACAGATGACTGGGAAGAAAGAGGGATGGGGGAAAATCAGTTTTCCCTTTATGCTGTAGTGTACAAAAAAAAAAAAAAAGGAGTTAATATTTACTCTGAGCATTTTGAGACTGCTGGGAACAAGAAAGCTCCAAGATGATCTGGACTTCTGCCCACAGGCGAAAGTGGGACACCTGCAGAAAATGCTACCCTCCCAGCTTAGACAACTTAATACACTTCGGTTGTACCGGTAAAATATACACTTCATCTTTCAAGTCAGTTCAAGCTAACATTGTTTAAATCTGCTCTGTAAAGCAGTTCAAACAGTTTTCTTTCCAGTACGAGCCCAACACTCGTTTACTGCAGAGTGGTGGAGAGAGAAGGAAGGCTTTTGTTTTCTTAAGTAATTCCGAACTCATTTTGTAATGAATTAGTAATAATTTAAAACAAATAATTCTATTTTTAAGAAAAGCCCCACAAAAAAGCAGTTCCCCACCATCACACCCCTTCCCCAGTACATAAGTACTTTTAATTTCTTTACCCAGATGCATTCAGACTGAAAAATACTACAAATACAAAAAGTTACGAAACATAAAAGTTATGAAATACTCTAATCAGCTTAACAGTATCCTACATTTATCACCACCTTCTACCAAAAAGATTGCAAAGCACTTTGCAAATCACACATTCGATCCTTTATTAGTTACACGAGTAGTTTCAACAGGACAGCTTAGCTGAGTTGAAGACACTTAAAACACAGGAGTTTCCAGGACTTGCAAGAGCACTTTGTGGTTATCAAGCAGTATTATATAGTTGGAAAAAAAGCAAACAAGGACAACAAAAAGACGACAAGCTCTTGCACCAAGCCCTTTGGTTAGGTCTTCACATGTACACATTGACACAGATACCAAAATGAAGCATACCAAATTACAGACAGCCCTGGTATTGAGGACATCCACCATCTATCAAAGCAGAATTTTCTTTAGAGACACAGAAAAAGCTCCTGTTCTTATACAATCTGATAAAAGAAACCTCAAGCATCTAGCAAATTGGTAAATCATCCAGTTAAAGTCACTCACAAAGAAAACGGCAAAGTAACGTGGGTGTAGTTCACTTGATCCATCCCTCCCAAGCTGAAGGGGTAAGTCTGCCTTGCTGGAACTCCCAAGACCACTAAATTGATTCCTTCCAGCCACTGCAAGGCTCCCAAAGAAAGAGACACCAAAACCACCAAGAAATAAAGCAGCCACTAACCATTAATGTACAAAATGCAAAACCTATATTTTTTTTGTGCGATTTCTTTGCCATTGCAACACCTGAATAAAATGCGTATCGCCCTGCAGGTAACCTTACCCCCTTAAAAGCAGCGTAGAAAGAATTATCTGCAGAATTATCAGGAGAAGCGGAGGGTTTGGCAGCAACTCAATCCCTTAACAGAACCACAGCCTCTTTCAGGAAAATCAGAACATTATTAATAAGAGGAAAGCAAACATCCTAAGTTTTATGTTTCAAGATTACTGGTACATGGATCTGCTCACAAACAGACAAGTCCAGCAAAGGCTGGAAACGCATTTTGTACTGCAGCTTTAGTAACTTCTGAATTTTATTTTCCACGTGAACAAAGTGAAAGCAGAACACTATTACATAAAGCAGACTCCCTCCTTGCCTGTGAGGATCCTACTGCCCACAAGCTTTCTGTGTTCAGATCGCAGAAACTATCCTCACTTCGCCGATCCAAACCCCACTGTTTCTCTCCCTCACCGTGCAGTATAACTCCAGTCAGCAAGAGATCATCAGCCGCACAGCGCTTTTATACCTGGTCTTGCACAGAGCACACCTTTAATGCTGAGGCAGCAGACAGGATTTCTTCCGCCAGCTTCTACGTGCCAGAAAAGCGAAGCGCACGCACCTAAATTGCTATGGCCTCATCTATTAAGTGTCATCAGAGGTAGAAGTACATATGAAAAATCCTAATCATAGGGTGAAGCTACTGAGCTGCTGCGTTGAGTCCTCTTTCTGGACAGCAATGTATTAAACACAAACGAAAACCTTTGGTAAAAAAATACTACGCTTTCCCTAAAAAAAAAGAGTTAATTTGAATCACCGATCGTTCAAAACACAGTCATTTCAGAATCAGTTCTTCAAGTCACTTCTCAGTTATCCCGTTTTCCATTCACTTACAGCGTCCACGGCCACCGTCGCCAGAGGTACACGGTGACAAGTGCAGCAACAAACCCTAGTCGTTAAACACAGCAAAAGATCCGTTTGAAGAAGACAGAAGACGTCTCGGCATTCAACACCGTGAAGTCACAGAAAACACACCCTGAGTTCAGTTTTAACTCTTCTTAACCCCTAGTTTCGAGCGTTACGAGACGGCTGCAGCCGACCTCACCGAGAGCCCCCCTCGGGGCCCGGCTGCGGGCCAGCGGCCGATCCCTTACCTGCCGAAATCCACCTTGCCGGAGGGGTGCGCCTCGTAGAAGTCCATGGGGGCAGCGGCGCGGGGCCCTGGCGGGGCGGGGGACACAGCCCGGCGCTGCGGCTCCGCCCGCCTCCCTCAGCCCCGGGAGAGGGGCAGCGCGGCGCTTCGGCGGCGCCCGCTCCTCCCGACGGCGCGGCCCGCTCGCCGCCGCCGCCCGCTTTTAAGGCGCGGCGCGGCGGGGGGCGGACGGCGACGGCGCTGACCCACGCCTCGCTGCCGGTGTCGGGTTTCAAAGCCGGTCCTACCTCACCGCTCGCAGCGCGGGCTGGGGAGGCCGCCGGGGTCGTCCCGCTGCGCCGCCGGGACCCCCGCGGGGCTCATCCCCCGTCACCCCCCCTCAACTCCCCCTCCTGCTCCCCCCCCGCCATTTCGCACCGCCCCGCCGCAGCCTTCGGTCACTCCCCCGAGAAGACGGAGGGGGGCGGGCCCCCAGGGAGAGCGGCTCCCCCCGGCCCGGCCCCCGGGCTGCGAGCCCCTCTCGCCGCAGCCCCCCCCGAGGGGCGGCAGCACCGGTCGGACCGGACCCGGCTGTCCCCTTCCCCGCCCGGCTCACTCACTTGTCGTAGTCTTGTGTCATGTCTGGCGGAGGCAGCGGGCGGCAGAACTGGCCCGGCTGGTCGGGAGGGCAAGGCGGGGGGGGAGCCGAGAGAGCAGCGCGCAGCCCGCCGCACCGACGGGTTTTGTCGGCTTTTCTCGCCCGCTCAGGTGGCTCCCGCAGCCGCAGGTGGACGGGCGCCGCGCTACGTCTCCCATTGGCTGCCGCGGACCGCGGGGCGGGCCCGCCTCGCCCCCATTGGGCAGCCGCGCGGGGCGGGGCCGGCGCTCCGTGAGGGACGGGGGCCGGTTGAGGCGGCCCGCGGGGACCGGGCCGGACAGGACCGGGCCGAGGCCGGTCCGGGTGGTGCTGAGGGGTACTGGGCACGGAGCACGTTAGGGGCGAGTAAAACTTGGCAGGAAAGGCTCTCCTCCGCGGCTGGGGGCTCTCTGGGGCGGCAGCGCGCTCCACTGTCAAAGGCTGCGTTCCTGAGGTAAAAAACAACGTAAAACCCAATGCAAAACAGCTTTTCTGGCCGGTTTCACCCACCCCCCCCGCACGCGTTCACGGGGCTAAGGCTAACGCCCTCGGCCAGATACGCGGGAAGCACCCGGGCAGCTTTTTCGCGCTAAAAAAGGGTTTCCGTTCTCCCTCTCCCATCCTGTACATCCTTACCGCTCCTGCTCTAACCCTGGTTTTAGGAAAACGACACAAGGCACGTGAATTTACACTGCACTGACTGCTACAGTACAGGAGATACTAGCGTCGTTACCCGCCTCGCTGGTGAACCCGGGTTTGCAGAGAAAGAAAGGTTTACAATGGACCTACTGCTGGAAATGCATCTAAATCCTTTGGGTTAACAGCAGCAACATCCCAAATACATCAGATAGATCCAAAGCGGCATGGGTGAATTTGAATCAGAAAGCTCTTAAGTTTCTCCTTGAGAAATAAGGGTGGGAGGTTGGTTAAGTAACAAGTTGAATCCAACCCATATAGCAACAATGCTGTCTATCATATGTCAAGATGCTGCAGATAGCTACTGTAATTTAGAAGTATGCACACTAATAAGAGGTCTCTTCTTCTAGGTCAAAATCTCTTCCCTATTTGCACAGGATATACTCCAATGCAAAATTATAGGAGGACAATTCAGGCAGCCAACTGAAGGAAATACAAAACTGAATGGAACAAACTTTCACTAAGGGTCTAATCCTGGAAGTTGCTTAATATCATCTGACTGGATTACAACTAGCATTCTAGAAACAAAATGTTTGTTTGGATCTGCAGACATTGCCACTAGGATGGCAAAAGATAAATAGCATTACTGAAGTAGGATCCTGCTCTTATGATGTGAAATGAACTGATGTGAACTGATCTTTACGACATGCAATAAAAGGTATTCTGTATTTTTAACCCTTTTTAAAAATCTGATATTACATAGACTCATAGAATACATATCACATGTTTACATTGCACCCAAACTGCTACAACCTTAATGATGTGCCACATTTGGTACTTCCACTTAACTGGAATTTGCCATGATTTTATTCCAAGTAAATCAAGGCTGTTGTCTCTGCAAAAGGAATGGCTTTTCTTAACAGCCTGATCCGCTGATGAAAACTTAGTTATCGACATAGCAATCGCTTCCACATCCAGGAGACAATGATATAAACACCGGATTGTGACACCACTGACTAATCTGCCGGTCACAATCTAGGCTCTGTAACACCACTGGTAGGTGTATTTCTGTGATGTCACCAACTGGGTTGCATCATTGCTGAATAAAATCAGGGAAGAAGCACAAAAGGATTATAGCAGAGCTTTGGCTTGGGCATAAAGCCATGCCAGCCTGGTGCGGCAGCGCCCTGGCAGGACTCCCCTTGCCCTGCACTGTTCCCTCCAACTTCTTCCCTCACTCAACCCTTTCACCTCAATCTCGTTGCTCTCCTCCACCTCTCATGCCCTTTCCTTTACTTTTGCCTCTGCCTTGGTCCTGCTGTCAGCGTTCTCCTTACCTCTTTCACTTGTCTCCCTCTCAAAACACACTAGGAACTGCACTGAAGTTACATGCCATTTGCGACCATGTGGCCAAGTGCTGTCTCAACTTGCTTGCGCCTCTTCCTAGTCTTATCTTTTGTCATCGCTATCTAGAGAAACTGGGATTTATTCTGGACAAGGATTAGCTACTGTGATGACTTACTAACAAATAAGGCTTTAAAATCTCATCCCTGTTGTCATCAACACTCACTGGCCATTCACGCCTGTGCAATGAACAAGTTGTATCAAGTTTGTAGCAGTACTTTTCATTTCACAAAATGCAGCACGGAGTCAAAACAAGACTACCTAATCTGAACCCCTAAGATGTGAGGGCCCTGCTGCAGAGCTTGCTGTAAGGAACAGTGCATCTTCTGTACTCTCCACTACACAGAACACCAGGCAAGCTCTGCTTTTCTCCAACAGGCCTGTGGTTACTAACGACAGAGCTGGAAGAGCAAGCGTGAAGCTGATCACTGACCCTCAGAGAATAAGCCTGAAGGCATCAAAGGGGTAGAAAACCAGGGAAAAACCCATGAAGATGTTCATGAACTCACTAGAGGAAGTGAGGTGAAAGCAGGTACAGTGGAAAGACAGACAAGTGACAGTAGGAAAGGAAGCTGGAAAGAGAAGCTGGAAAAAGCTGGGGGGGGGGGGGGAAGAAGGGTAAAGAAATAAATGCAAGCACAATGTGTGAAATATGGAACAGAAAAGTTAAAGAAACAGTTTGCTTTTCACTTCAGTCATATGTAATCTTGCAGACATTCTTTAAAATTCCCTTTTGATTCTGTATTGAGCCCTAAAGATAATGTAGACACTGCTGAGAGCATACAAACTATTCAGGGGCAGGAGATGCAGCTCCATCAGCCTGAGTACCCTCCGAAACCACTACAATGTAAATTAATCAATTTTGCAGCAGCCTATATATTAAAGCAAAGTTATCCTGAAGCCTAGAATTTTATTGACAAGATCTTCAGCAGGTTATCCAGTCTCACTGAACATTTATTGTCTCTACTTAATGTTTCCCCTGGTTTGACTTGCGTGCACACAGGTCCTGCCACGCAGGCTGACAGTGGTGTAGCAGGAGGACAGTGCGTGCAGCTTCTTCACTGCATGCTGTTCTCTGCCTAATCCACTTTGGTCCGCAGCATGGAAACCACCCCATTGCCCAGTTAGGAGTTAGCAGCATCACAGAGCTCAGGTCAAGTACATAAAAACTTTCTGCCACAATTTCTATCAATGCAGCATGACCTACTGTGCAGATGAGATCCAGGTGGATGGCATCACATCCTAGCATCAGAGCAAACTGAAAGTGGTGGTCACAAGGTCAGAGTAAAGGTCCTGCTCAGCAGCAGAGGAACCAGCCTGCCTGCAGAACTGAAGCCTGTCTAGCTGGTGAGGAGCTGATGGCTCACCAGGAACTCACTAGCTCTGCAGTCCAGTGTCTTCACCTTGAGAGCTGGAGCACTTGGATATCATTTTAGGATACTCTTTTCTTCCCTGGGCCTGTCAAGTGGCAGCATCTTCACCCTTGCATTCTACGCCACACCACTAGCGCAGCCCTGTCAGAGGTATGCAATGCTCCATCAGCCAGCTACTGCAGGTGTCCTCCATGGAAAGGTGGCACAGAAGCATCCCAGGATAAGAGCAAGATAACAGATCACAATACAGACACTAACCACACATGGTGGCATTCTCAGGAGGCGATGGTGGGGTCTGCAACCAATAAGCAAAGCCACTGCTAGGACAACAGGGTGGTCTATGAGCACAGAATACTTTACAATACAGAGCAGCCATGTGAAATTATCAAGAAGAATGTGCTTCTATTTTCTTTTAGAACTCCCTGATGTATTGCCAGAGGCAGAGTGTAGGTGCTGAGGATTGGCAAGGAGTGTTCTGGCTCTGGAAATGCTGCCATTAGCAGTTGTACAAGGGCAGCTATAACCTCACATGAGGACACAAGCATTCATCATCTCCTGTTCTGCCAATCCTTACTCACCCTCTTGTTCACTGTTTCTAGCACAAGCAGCACTGAGGAAAGCTCTTTTATGCACCTGTTTCGACATCTTGGCATCCCCTTTATGCTCTCTCTCCCTCATCTAATTGACCCAGGAACAAAGGAGCTTCACAGGTGAGGAACAACAAGGCCAGTAACTGCAGAGGAAATACCAGAAAGCAAGCATTCTGCATTGAGTGCAAGGACAAATGCAGTGATGTGCAGGAAGGACATGGAGAAAGGGCAAATGAACCAGGGAGCAGACATCTTCCTCAAGGACTTAACATTTTCAGACCTCAGCTCTCCCAAAAGCCCCATGGGTCGTGGTTCTTTTGCTCTAGGCCCTGCAAAAGCATCCTCGTGAAAAATTACCATAAATACCCCAAAACAATTTTTCAGGACCATCAGCAAAAGTCTTGTTTGTCCATAAAGGGAGAAAAGTAATTTCGAGGAAGGGTTTTTGAGCTTTCCAAGAAGTTGTTAGAAAGCGAGTTACTCATTGCGTTGCCTGTAACATTGCACAGAGCTTTCTCAAATCTTCCAAACACGATTGTTTCAGGGGTCATGCTAAAAATGGGTTAGGGAATATGTTATTGCAATGAAGCCCATGCAACACGCTATGCCCAATAAATTAAACTAGCACTGCTTGCAGGCATTGGGCTTTGCTGATTCTCATTCTCTGGTTACATCAGGTTCAAGGCCTTCACTCTGTGTAAGAAGTTAAGGAGAAAGTCAAACACCCCTCCTTCATGTCTGGAAAATCGTAAAAGCTTTAAAAAGAAAAATATATGTTACTGAGACTAAGTTGCTATTGAGAATGCAGACACACTGAGGTAGTGAAGAGCTAGTAAGGTAAAATATCTATTCTGCTGAAGGCTGTACCCTTCAAAAGAAAAGGAGATATCTGTCATTTTCATATATATATTCACAAATATATATTCATGGCCAGGTTGAACGGGGCTTTGAGCAATGTAGTTTAGTGGAAGGTTCCCTGCCCATGGCAAGGGGTTGGAACTAGATGAGCTTTAAGGTCCCTTCCAACCCAAACTATTTCTGTGATTCTATATCTCCACTGAAACAACAGAAAGGTTGCATTATTTGGGAGAATTCATAAAGCAAGGCTACTTTTGCACTCTTAAAGATAGAAAAAAGCAGTGTGTTAAATGTAACACGCAAACTAGAAAAAAGCCTAAATTCCCTTCAGAAGGCACATCTAGGTCTCAGAATAATTGATTTGCTATTGTCCAAGTTAATATTTAACTATTCTAAGTCTTCGCAACATACATTGTTTTAAAAGTTTAATCTAAAATAACCCACTTGCCTTTATCTATATACTTAAGAACTCATTAGACTTTTAGAGTAGGAAACAAAACAAACTGAGTCTCTTTACTTAAAATTTCCATGGGAAGAAGTACAAAAAAGTAGCTATCAGAAAGCTGAGCTTTACCTGGACATTTTCAGCAAATAGTTACAGAAAGGAGCTGTAACTTAGAAGCAGATAGAGGAGGTGGTTAGAAGGGCTGGGCTGTGGCAGACACCCTACCCTTCAGCTATCCACCGGCAGCTGTCTGTTACACCAGCACAGCTCCACCTCAGGGTTATATTAACTGGACTCAAAGTAGTTGTCCCAAGAACGCTCAACTACACTTCACTGAAGATAAGGCACTCTTGTGGCTTGTCAGCTTCTTCAACATCATTACTCCAACGAAAGTGTTGATTGATTAAACTGGATAGAACTAATATTAAGTATTTTAGGGGCACACCCTTTACTTTTAAATCTGACTCTTAACCTATGTGTCCAGAAGGCACACGGCTCTTGATGATTAACTGCAAGCTTTATTCCAGTTTATTAAAGTACAACCTTAATTTATTCTGACATCTAAGGCAGCTTTTTTACTTTTGTAACAATGTAACAATGAACACAGTATTTTTAATTTATGAAGCTCAGATTTTACTACTACAGTAGTTTTAAAAGAAAGGTATACCTATAATTAAGTGCATAAGTCTTTCAAATAAAGACTTTTGAATTAAATGAATCCTTTAAGTATAACAAGGTGTCTTTTAGATAGTTAATTCAAACCTTTAACCGATATTACAGTAAAAAGAATGAGACACTTTCAGTCGCTTGAGCAAGCACTGTGACAATGTGTATTACCCTTCTGTGTATTTTTAAGTCAAACACCCATCTAGAACAAGAACAGTGAGTAATTTTGCCAAATATTTACAAAGTTTAGCAATTCACTCAGGTGAGGTCAAACATAATACATAATGGCTAATTTTAAAACACAATCACCAGACACAACATGAGCTTCAAACAGATATATTCTGAGTCCATTAATGTAAACATCAGTTCAAGACACATCTCATCAGAAGTCTGAGGTATGTATGCACAATGTGGCAATAGATTTTACTAAACTGTACCCATTTATGAAATCCCTAACACAGCAACCCAGTCTGCTCGCTCTTTTTTCACCATCAAGTACTGTTTAGCTCTGTGTGGTTAAAACTATAACTTCTCATCTGCACGTTACAATCACTTTTTAGGACTCTTGCTCTAAATCCCTATTCTACAATAACTACATAAAATATCCGAAAAAGTAAACACTTTCACCCAAACAGTCTTTTCTGTCACCTTAAATCAGGACACCACACTTACTTACCTCCTGCCTCCACTGAACAGTCAAAGACTCCTGGTTTGCAAGCATTTTGAAGTAACTGTGACAACTTATCTTTAATAGTCTAGTCTGCTCTGCCTGTGCTTGGCATACTACTTTATTACTTTGCTCCAGACAGACAAAGCAGCACATCCCTCCTATCATTCACCTGTTTCAAATTTTTAGACAATAGCTTCATGGATTGAACTGCAATAGATTTTAAACACTTCCATTATACTCAGACTCTACTCACTGAACTGTTTACCTTCCCATATTGCATCTCACTGAAGCCCTTCCTCAGGAAGGAAGACATTACTCTTTGTAAAGTCTGCAGGCACCATTTTTCTTGTCTATGATAATACTTAGACAGCTATTGATTTTGGTTTTGATCAAACGGATTTGGCAACTTCTGTACTCTGCCCATACTGATGGCTGGAGTTGCTGAATTTTATTTCATTCAACTGAAAGCAGCATTATTCATCTGGGTATCTACTCAACATCTCTGTTCAACATATACATAATGTTATGGTGTCTTTAATTTAGTGGCAGCACCCAACTTCATTTACACATTGTCTGGGACAGTTTAAAACCACAGTGCATAAATAATACTGAGCATGAGAAACTGGTAGAATGTCTGAGGTGCTAGCCACTGAAGATGCTGAATTACAAAGCGGTCAGAAGAAATTTAAATGACAATAGCTTTGCAAAAGAAGAATGACAGGAGGACCTGGCAGATACCGCTGCACAAGAAAAAGGATGGACAGTATATAGAGGTATAAAAGATATGAAAGCAGCTGCAAACTCTGTGAAGCCCTGGAGTGAAACATGAACCTGAATGAGAGGCTCAGGCATATCAAGAGACTGGGAGACATACAGGATGCAAGGAAATGCAGAAAGCAGTGCCAGAGTTGCTCCACAACAGCATGTTTAGAAACTATGACTAAAAAACCTCACTGCAGTGAAAACATCAACCAATTGCTCCTTTTATTTGTTAACACACTATTTCAAAACAAAGTAAACATTACTTTCTAGAAATACATTTGTTGCCATATAACAGTGGGTAAAAAAATAGATATCTTAATTGCAAAGTCTCACAATGTAATTAGATGCCAATGTGCTGTCCAGTACACTCAAAGCATGTATAACTATGCCAAAAAACATGGTAATTTCATAGCTTCCTGTTGGCTCTGATGCAAAGTGAGGAAATAAATAGCAATAAACAGTTTCCTTGGTAACTTTCCCAGCTGGAAACCAGTGACTTCAGTTACAGATAAAATGACACTACAACTAAAGTACAGTAGTAGGTCTCAGCAGTGCAATCTTAACAGAAAATCTGCAGGCAGGCAAAAGGATCAGTTCCACCTTAGGTGTAATATCATGGTTTGGGATTGAACCAACTAATTTACATGGTTTTAATAATGTTATTTTTAGGCCTTTTTACTTCCTTAGGCCAGTGCTGTATTTTGGCTTTTTATAGAGTTTTTTATTGAAAAGTTTGTGTTCTATCACACAGACCTCATCATGGATATAAGAGGGCTGTATCCTCAGAAGAAAGGAGAATAACCTTAGCACAAAATGGTAACTCTGAGGAAAGTCGTCTTCTCTGGAGTAATGAGCCAGATGACCACATGATCTGAAAAGAAAGGGAAAAAAAATAAAGCTCCTTAAATTACAAGTATATTTAGTTAGCATTTAGCTAGCATTTATATATTCCATTTTAATTAGAGGAAAACTCTACATTTTACCAACAGCATAAATCACAATTCTGGTTTTCAACATCAATTCCGTGGTGGGACCCACTCCTGCAGAACTCTGAAGGACATGACCAGATCAAGACATGTTCGGAGATGGTGCAGACAGAAAAGCCTGTATAGCTTCTTGCACTGTGAATCACTATCATAACCAATACATTCTTTGTCTTTCAGGACTAAATTGAAACACTGTTCGTCCTACCAGCTTTTAGCAAATGTAGCAAAGTGTGAAAAATGGTTACATTACCCTATCTCTAAAATCTGAAAGGCTATCCAATGCAGACACCCCAGGCTCTGTTCTATAGCCCTTGCCCACACCCTCTGTAGGGTCGCCTCTCCTCTTGCTGACGCTATACCATGGGTTTATAACCCATCCTTTCTTGTCCATTTCCTTTGTGTCCTAAATGTAAATTACCTGTCTAGAACAAGAAAGAGAAACTACGTTCAAGTCAATGGAGTAACATAGGAAACACTGGGGCAAACATTGGCCAGGGCAACAGAAAGTAGTAAGTGCTATAGCAGCCTTCTGCTTAATTATTTTGTAGCTTTCACGGTGAGAATGTTAATGAAAATGATGAGGTGATTTTACTGATTGAGTATATAATGGTAATAGCAGACTGAACTTGCTGGTAAGAAGTGTCAGACTGAATAGATGACACAGAAGACAGACGTTCAGCAACTTAGGCTGGAAAAATATTCTGTTCTGGGTTAGCCTCAACTATGTTTTTAGTAAAAGTGGTAAGTTTAAAACAGTATACAAATCAGTTGTTCCCATTTTTTAAACAGTCTTTTACATTGATATGGGGATTCAGTTGTTATTCTCTGTAAATCCTATGCATCTTCTGGCTTACTAGGTACTGTATTGCCCTGGGATGTGGAGAAGCAGGGTTTAAAATTTCCCCTCTGTCTGATTCAGAGCAGCGGTCTTAAATATTCACCAGAACAAGGACTGGAATCTGTCTGTCCCAATTTACAAGCAAGTGTGCTAATTACCAGACTATAGAGTCATTTGCTCGCTCCCTCTGGCCCAACACACATTTACATTTTACCTCAAACTGGAGGAACAGACGGACCCATCCAGCAGTGCCATGCAAGCTGCACTTTGGGGAATGGTGTCTTTGTTTGAAGCCTCCTGAAGTCTGGCAGATTGGAAATGTGAAACTAGGTCTCTCACGCTGTACATCCCATCCTCTGCCCTACCTCACAATCCCTGAAAGCTGCCAGCCACTTCTTACAGAAACTAAATTAAATGAGACATTTCAGCAGCATCAGAACAAACCGGCTGTCCCCACAACTCAGTGCGTTGTTTAAATTCAAACTTCATTGAGAAATGTTGGGTTGAACCAAATCTGCTTTTTTTGGCTAATATGAATTAAGACATTTTGCTATGCCCCTGAGATTCAGAAAATACAGCTCTTATGGCAATTTAGGTGTCAAACCTCAGTTTTCATTGGGGGCAGATTAGTGGTACTGTGTATTCTGAGGCAAATGCATAATTACATTGATATTGTAAAGCACTTATTAACTGGAGTTATACTCTTCACAAGAGTACCTAAACATTTCTGCCCCATTTTGTGCTATTTACACTAACAGCATCTCTGAAGAGCTAAAAAAACCCCAAACCACCAGGTGATTTTAAATATAGATGCAATAAGGGAAATCCATTTTTCTCAACATTTTTACACATTGTAATACCTAATCATATGTAGGCTCACTGAATTATTTAGGTTGGAAGAGACTTTTAAGATTGAGTCCAACCATAAAGCCTCCTACCACCTAAAGGCTTCTATACCAAATCAATTTAGATCCAGTTTAAAGTTTTAAAATACAAGCAAATGTAAAAGCATTTCACCAACCATTTGACTGATCTCAGGTTTGCCCACACTGAAATCATGCTTTAGCCCTAGGATTAAAGCATTTCAGTAGTCCCAGTTAGACCATGCTGATTTTTAGAGAAAGAGAATTTGTAAGTTTGTTTTTAGTTCTATTATACATACACACACTTGCATAGGATAAACCCTCATATTTACAGGAGTAGATGTTGTTTTCCAAAGTTAAGTAAGTGTCAGATGTATAATTAACTACTTGCATTGCAAATGATATAATGGGAAATTTAACTGGTAAGAATTTTAATTCAAATCTTGTTTCATGAAGGCTATGACAGTTTGCCATTAACATTTTAATATATTACATATGAAAATGTAGGCTTAAAAACAGACTTTGCATGAAGGATTATTCACACAAACATACACTGAAATATCCACTCATTCAGTGTGTGCATAAGATTTACGCAAATTTGTGGTAAAAGGATTATTACCTCTCCTCCCTTCAAAAAAAAAGAAGTTCTTATTCATACAAAAGAATGAATCCATACAACCAGAGCTCTTGTAATATAACACTGTGCTTACATTATTCCAACCCATTTCTGTCACGGTGGATATGTGAAAGGTAATATGAAAAGAAAAATAAAGATAAGCAAATAAATCCACTGACAGACAGAAAAGACTGCATAAATGTAAACCCAGTTATTTTCAAGGGGAATACTTAATGTTTTAAAAATCAGGAACGCACTACTAAGACTCTGTAGGGGCTATTGCTCTCCTGAGTATGCCATTTAGAAGTACAAACAGATAAAGGTTTAAGATGTTATTCAATGCACTAATGAAATCTCATTTCACATTAATGTAACTTGACCTCCTTTCCAGAAAACACCCTTCAACTGCATACATGAGAAATTCAGGAGAATCCAAGCCAAGTTCATCTCTCACCGATACTCACTGGTACGTTCCTCGTCTGGATTAGAGTTTCATGATACAACAAATGGCAAACCGATATCTGGTGCATGATCCAGAAGCTGTATCTACATTACCCAGAGAGTTCAGATAGTTCCTATTCCCTGGAGTAAATGCTGCTGAACCTCTACACTCACTTAGCAGAGCTTTTGCCTGTCTCTGGCCATGGTCATAGAATCATAGAATGGTTTGGGTTGGAAGGGACCTTAAAGGTCATCCAGTTCCAACCCCTCTGCCATGGGCAGGGTCACCTACCACTACACGAGGCTGCTCGAAGCCCCATCCAACCAGGCCTTGAACACTGCCAGGGATGGTTCTTCGCCAGCACTCACCAAGTAGAAAACTCACCAATTTTTGCAGAATTTATCACAAGATGAGAAAGTATTAAAGGAAGGGAAGTTCAACACAAACCACACAGACACTTAAATATCCATACAAGGCTGGATTAGCGGGGATATCATTCTCCTTTAAAGACAACAATTTTAGTAACAAATAGAATGATTGTTTTACATAACCTAATAGAAAAAACCAAAAAGATCCCTTTCACTCGAGAAGGCAGGATCTGGGAGCAGTTCTCTACTAAAGACAAACACTAAACTTCCTTAATAGCACAAAATGGTTTATTTTTCCATGTTTCTTCTTTTACTTTTCCAGTGAAAGAAATGTCATATTTTATTTTTGTGCTTCCAAAAAATACAACTGTTGATTGCCGCTATGCTTAGATGAGATAGTGGCAAAGACCTTTTCACTCACAATTACTTTTAAAAAATATATTCTGAAAGCATTAATTGCTTATTTGAACTTTCATTTTTATCAAGGCCATCACAACAGTAGCATAGTGATTTAGAAAATTAATTTCCTATGCCTTTTTGGGGACCAGGGAGGAGAGGAATGGAGCCATTTTCCCATTCGCTGGAGGGTTGTGGCACAAGTTTTGTCTAAAATACTATGAAGAAAGAAGCAAAGTGAGTATTTGTATCTAGCTGCCACTCTTGCCATGTGACTCTTGTTGCTTGTTTTGTCTCATCTCTCTTATCAAAAGCTCACTTCGATCACTCTTCATATTACAATTTGTCTACTCCCAATCCAAGACTAACCATTCCACACACAACCCTTTTACAAGTGATTTTAACTAGATGTGAATACATACATAGCTGTGTGCGCACTGCGTATTTGTCATTTGTAAAAACTACATACATGCCACTTTATTTTCAGGAGACGCTTCCAAAGTGTATTTAACAAAAATCTGAATACTTACTTCTCAGTGCATAGTTTAACTGTACACAGCCAATACTCAGGGTTCATGGGTTTAAGTAAACCCCATTTTTCTTGCAAAATTCCCTTCAGGCTATGCCCGTGAAAACAACTCCCATCTGTGTTTTCTTCTGACCAACTTAACTGAAAGCTTGAAGGATTTGGCTTTTCAGGAGGTCGCACGGAACCAGACAGCTTGCCAAACTGATTTTGTAAGTTCACAACCATTTCTGTACAAAGAGAAACAAGAAAAAAAGCAAGAACACCAAGGCAAAAGTATTAAGTATTAGAATACTGTTTACAGGTGATTAATACACGAAGAAAATAGGGTATTTGTGCTTCTTTTTTTTCTTTTGAGTTCTTTTTTTCTTTAAACCTTGAGAAACCTGTATGTTCTCTCCCCATTCCATTTAAAATTCAACTCTGTCACATGTTTTAACTAAGGATTTTGAAAGATGATTCAAAATGCCATGCCTTTCATACATAATAATATTAAGACTGGGGCACTCCAAAAGCATTCCCCCAATTAAAGCCTGTAAAATCTAATTGATATTGTTGGTATTTTTATGCTGATAGGCACCAGGATGCCTTTTGCTGTATTTAGTTGCTTGTATGCTATCTCTCAGACTGGCTAAGATTGTTTCAGTAGTTTTCTGTGCATCAGAATTAAGGAAGCCTGGTTTCATACCCATACAGGTTTAAGGTTAAGCTTTTCATAATGCAATTTTTAACTGTGAAAAAAACCCAAAACAAACAAACGCAATACAAAAAAACCCAACCAAACAAAAAACAAAACACCCCCCCCAAGCAAACAAAACACCAACACACCCCACTCCACCTTTCCCCACTGCGCGTGAAAGAGTGATAAACTTTCCTAAGTCACTGAGACTAAGAAGGGAAAGAAGTTATGATGATAAATCAGCACACACAGTATGTCTGCCTTGTTTCCCTAGGATAAAAAGCAGGTTAAAAAACACTGTTATTGGAACTTCAACTTCCTTTTATGACTTGTATCTGAATAAACTCATTGATAAACTGGAAAAATAAAATGGCAGAAAAGACATCCTAAAGTAATCCAAGATTGGTAAGCTTATCTTTCAAGAGGATACTAAAATCTACCGTCAAAAACAAAGGCTGAGAATGTTTCTGAAATCCTGTATCTGGAACATAAGTGTTCTTTCTAGAGTGCTCTTTCTTTCTATTATCTGAAATTTGTTTTAAGATGAATCTTGACCATTTACAATGGCATTATGTGATAGTCCTGCTCGCAACAGCCAGTGGTAAAACTCCGTAACCTAAGTGGTCCTCTTTTAGCTTGAAGAGAAGCAGAGCCAGAAGAGGAATCTAGAGTGCCACAGAAATGATGAACAATGAATCATTCACTTTTTCTTATAAATGCAGGAATTAAAGGGCATCTGGTCAAATGATCAGCTTGAAATAAACAAACCTAAACACGTTTTTCCATGGAACATGACTTGAAGTTGACACTCACTGAATTTTGAAGAGCAAGAACATTAAAAAAACCCTAACTGCATTCCTGAGAGAAAAATCCAACATGACTTATTCAAACCAAACAGGATTACACAACTTATTTAGAAGTCCCTTAACAAGTCACTTCCAGAAAATGGAAGCATATAGAGGGATAAAGGGAAAAATACTATTTGCCACACCTAACATATCTCTCCCTAGATAGCAGCTGCTTACTAGATACTGTTAAATATAGAATGAAGAATTTCGGAACTGATTTGGTTGAGTAAAATTTTGGTCTGGGGTTTCACCAATTTTTTCTGCTTGCTCTTATGTCAGTGTAAACCCCAGTTTATAAGTACTTCTAGAGCTACTAAATAAAGTAGATGTACTTGCATCCTCACCACATGTCGCTAGCTATTCAAGTAAAGTCATGTTCAGACAAGTCTTCCTCACTTCCTATAGAAGACTGCAAGAAGGAGAGGGAGAGAAGAGGGACATGCAAGATCTACCAAAGGACATCCTGGTATTTCCATACTAAAGGATATGAGAAAGTAAAGAAGAAAAGGGACAGGAAAGTTACAGAATAGCAATAACAATTCACAAAGCTCACAGCTATGAAAGGGCAGCTGACAAACCAGTGAAAATGGGGACAGACTACTCATTCTGAGATGTGGTTCAGTAGGTCATTAGGAAGACTGGCAAAGGCAGTTTCTGTTAAGCATGAGGAAAAAGTCTGTTTGAAGAATTCCAGCCACATGTCGTAAAACAGAAGTACAGTAATTGTACCCAGAGATGAAAGAGAGAAGAGAAAGTATTTTAAGATGTAAATGTTATCAGTCAGGGCTGCAGGTTTTCTATGGTGGGAAAAGTTAGAGCAGATTTCTGTACTGCTGGGAAGAAGCAAAATTTACTCACGTCTTCTCTTCAGAACTTTAGATTTCATCTTGTCTGAATAAAAGAGTGGCTTTTCACATCTCCACAAATACCTACCAATAAGAGACATAAGAACCGTTAAGAAAGCAAGTGGAGCAAATAAGTAAAAGACTAGCAATTTATTACAAATACTGCTAGAGCTATTAAATTTAAATCAAAATAATCTAATGGTTAGTGCTATTAAAACCTGCTGCCCCCCAGCACATCTAGAAAGTCTTCAGAGCAGACAAAC
The DNA here is from genome assembly GCA_028858755.1 of Ara ararauna. Taxonomy (NCBI): domain Eukaryota; kingdom Metazoa; phylum Chordata; class Aves; order Psittaciformes; family Psittacidae; genus Ara; species Ara ararauna. The sequence goes on from CM054379.1 coordinate 30,070,207, forward strand.
TGAGGTATGTTGATTGTTCAGCTGTATAACCTACATGTCACAGAAAGTGAGCATTTAATTAATATGCTGGATAAACACTATGAGTGTAAATAGAAATTTAAGATAGGGATTTAATCATGCTATTCACCCAAGCTTGGTGGATGGGAATGTGGAGCAAATTCCTTACCTTTTTAATTTCTGTTGGGGTCAGGATTTAATGTAGAACTCTACCTTAAAAAAGAAAAAGTACTTAAAAATGTCTTACTTGGCTCTTTCTTCATCTAATTTCTTTTGCTTCTCATCCAAGGAACATTTTATCACCTTGTACCACTTTTTGAACTCAAAATACGGGACACCTGAATAAAAGATACACATTTTATGTTCAGAAGAAGTGAAAGGAATGTGTAGTTCGCAGATGGTGGTCTCCACGCAGTTAGACTGTGGGTTTTCAACCTGTTAACAAACCTATCCTGAATTCGATGTGCTTAAAGAAACCATTCTTGATCTAACAACTCTGTAAGAAACAGAAATACAGTGAAAGAACAATTTATCATAAGAAGTGCAAAGAAGCCCCTTAGCTTAGAACAGATATCATAGATTAAGTATAATTCAAGCCTTTTCCCTCCTTTCTGAAAATCAAGCCTAGAAACTCATTATTACCAAATGAACATTTCTACCAAATGAACTAAACCTCCAGAGTGTGAAGTTGCTTCACCTGTTTGAAGGCTGACTTCAAGGGATTAATAAAACTATACATCAACCTTTGGTTTAAAGAAATAACACCTAAACAAGCTCAGATGTAAAATTTCCAACATCATCTCTCCACTCTCTTCTACTCTCCATGACACTGCACAGGGCTGGAAAGATAAACTGGACAACTGTATTCCCTTTGTGTCAGCCTCCCATGTTTTTGAGTACAGGAAAGTCACCCACTGATAGGTGAACAAACATTCACCAGCACATGCAAAACCATTAAGGCATATGGCATTCTAGCAGCATATTTATCATCGAAGCCCCAAAGAGACACAGGGCTGAAATAGACCAACTGGGTACAGTAAAAGAACTCCAAATAGAACTATGGTGTAGATTTATATATTTAAAATATAATCAACTCTTATTACCTGTGGGTGGATTATCTGCATTGTGAATTAACTGGGTTTTGCATTTCCCCATCACCCCAGCTGCACTGCATGTGATGCTTGCATCATCCTTAGCTTTGCCAGCGAGCTGTTTAAACTGTTTTAAAGGTGAATATACTGTTCTTATAATCAAGCTTATAGATGTTTTGTATTATCTGCATTTTTGCTATTTGGGTTATCCTGCCAAAGGATGTCTAAGATGCTGAAAGTATAGATGGACTCAAAAAACAACAGGCAAATAAAGGGAGGAAAGACCCTTCAGTAGCTGTTAAAATTCAAAGGTGTGGATACAACTTCTTTTATGAACTCCTTAAACGCAGAGGTTACAGTAAGTACTCTTAAAGTGCTGTGAGTGCAGTTCAGGGGTGGTGGAAATTTTTATTAAACTTCATATGAATTATTAAGCATTTGTCTCAAACAAAACTATTATCAGAGACATGATGCTACACTGTAACAACTGTTTGCCCGGCCAGTACTGCTAGTCTGATGTTCATACAGCTGAGCTGAGTGGAAATTGCACAGCTCTGTGATACACACATGCTTATATAGATCTCAGTCATATGTTTTATTTGAACACAGATTGTACTGTGTATGCGTGGAGTTCATAGAACATACACAAACACCCTAGGGAACTACAACTATCTACTGCACAGCTTCCAGCCTGCCTTGAAAAACTGTAGGAGCTGAAACACTATTTTTTAAATTAAAAAAGAACAAAAACAAAACCAAAAGACTAGAAAAAGGACAGTTAGATTGATAATGGAGCCAACATAAATTGGATCTTTAAAACTCAGTATTAACCATTATTCGTTTCGGCATGCTAACTTTAGGAAAATGCCAGAGGCAGTTTTGAGCTCTGGCACTAACCACGGCTCTAACAGAAATTCTCACCTCAGCTCCTCTACGCAGCTGCTCACTATCACCCCAACATTTTAAGGATAGGGACAACATAACACAGCATATGGATCATTCTGCACCAGCAGGCTTTAAAGTAAAAAAGTGGGCAAAGAATGAGCTGTTAATTCCCAAGGGCAATGAGACTTGTTATTAAAGGAGAAACCCCATTAAGACATTAATGGCTCTGAGCCTCAGCTTGTAAGCAGTTGCACAACTTTTACTCATGTCACTATTGCGTACTTCAAGTTTTCAAGGGAAACGAAGGGGGGGGGGGGAGGGAAGAAAACCAAAATAAGTTTGTGTATCCTCTAGAAAATGAGAATTACTGGTTTTAGTTAACAGCGATGCCTATCTCCAGATACAGCAGTAATTGTGCTCACACATGGCTAACACCGATTTTATTATTGACTCAAATTTTTAAAAGTGACAGAAGGGTCAAAAGGGACCCAAACCTAGATAGAAGGCTTGAAAGATAAACCACCGTAACACATCTTTGACCTTATCTTCAACTGTGATCTGGATCAGGCCACGGAACATCTTCCCGAGGATTTCTAATCTTTGATTTGGTCTTTCTGCCCTCCAAGAACTATGTTCACACCATTATCTTCTCTATCTTAATTGCTGCTAGCTTTTCCACACTCTCTCAAGATTATTTGGACTAAGAAAATAGATTACATCTGAAATATATTACACACTGAGACATTTTATTTAACAAGACTAAACAAGTTTGGATTTTATCATAAACATGGTTTGATGCCCCTAATAAGTATCTGCTATTTACGATCAAAGTGTGCTCTGTCTTTACTGCATATCCATTCATCTTCACCTAGTATGCATAAAATTCTAAAACAAGAGGCAAACATGCACAAGGAGAAGCAGAAAGGTACCGGGCAAAGTGTGCACCAAAAGGCCCTATCAGTACAACAAGAATTATGCAGGTAAACTGGGGTGATTTTACATTAATAGAATCTACTGTTTTCTTTGAATAAAGATTTGCCCTAAAAGAATGACAAAAACCCATTTTAATGATCAATAAGACAAGTCTTTCTGATTACAAATTTATTTCATTTACAAAAATCATAAGACTGATTCTACTAGAATATTTATGTACCTTCTTTGCTATTTTTATTTCTTTCTCCGGCAAAGTCTGAAAGTAACCTGGAAAAAAAAAAAAAATCAGATCCAAATACTGCCCTTTTCACATGAAGTTCAAATACAACCGACAAAAATCACATCCTGATTTTAACCAAGTTTCAGATTCAAACTGATGATTTTTTTAAAATAAGGAATATTTCATGTCCAAAATGCCCTCAGGTATATGTTTTATGCTACAGAACTTAATGGAAATTCAAATATTATAAATTTAACATTACTAAATAAATTAATATTACTAAGTAATATTACTAAAGAATGATCCAAGACAACCATTTGCATTATTTGAAATCTGGGCTTTGCTATGGATTTTCCTGCACACTTACCATTCGTACTTATCATCTAATAAAAACAATAATTTGAGCACAACTACAATAACTGCTGCAGCAAGAACATCGTATTTCACTTTTCTTGTAGACTTATTTCCAGGCACAAGAGTCAGGAAATCCACATCTCCGATACCAATCTTTTTCACCACTCGACAAGCCCAATTATGCAATTCATCTGATTCAAGTAAATAAAATCATAAAATTAGTAAGTTGAGACAAGCTAGAAATACTTTTACAGTCCAAATATTTTGGTCATGTGTGAGGAAAGAATGTCTTTTTTAATGGTCTTTTAGGACCATCAGACAACATTTTTTTAGGCTGAGAAGTATATCTATTCTATGATTCTATTTAGGGTATTTGTAAAAGTACTGGGCAACCTTCACTGTGTTTACATGAAAAACAGTTGTAATTTATTATACAGTCACATGGAGGGGGGGAAAATATCAAATTTTTAATAGTGTTTTGATGTTACTCAAATGATGTTGTTAGACCATCATGAACAGTCTTGGGGGGAAGCTATCTTAAGTCTGCATAGATAATGTTTCAAAAAACCACAAAAGCCAAAAACTTTTTCCTGCACGTTGACTAAACACTCAGGTAAAGATGGATTCAGTACTGCAAAGAGGAACAGGGGCTAGTTGGAAGGAAGCTAGTTGAGTATGAACAATAGCCTCACCATGGCAGGGTAGTAGTTGCTGTTACCCCAACAAAACCTGGCTGAATTACAAACAGTCCCAAACCTAGGTTAAACCTGGCTTTACGCTGTAGAGCCTAATCACACCCGCTAGTGTGGGTTATGTTAAGAAGATACAAATGCAGCTCCAAAAGCAGCAGTAAGGTGCTTATACAGTCTGTTATTACTTTATGCTTATTTTTCACAGATACAAATCCCCCAAATTTCTCACCTTTCCTGTTTAGCAAGAAATACAGGAGTTGATTACATCACCATCAGATTCCACAAAGGTTAGCAATGTATGACTAAGTACAACCTTAATCCAGCTATACTTTATACTCTCTTGCTGCTTACAGAGAGTTCGGTAGGCACTCATTTTTAATCCTTTTGTACATAACAGTAAAAGTTAAACAAAATCTGGAAACCAATTTTTCTTACAAACACTGTCAGTATGTTTTCTTTCATTTCAGACACTTAAAATGGCCTTTTCATTAGTATTTATTGTCCTAAGAAACACTCCCAATTTATGGCTTGCTTTATTTTTTTAGGAATTGCTAGACACCAACAATAGTCCTTTTTCAATTTGTAAAAAAAATGCTTCTATATGATAAAAAGCTTAGGTGCAAGGAAAAAGTGAAGGACATTATATTCTTCTACAGCAATTTTCCAATAGTACTAAGCTTTGGATTTTTCTGTAATAAATCTGAAAATGCAAATTTCCTAGCTTCTTCTTTGATTCAACTGACACTTCAACATCTGGAAAATAATGTGATCTTCTTTGTGATCAGACCACTGGTGTAAAACTTCAAAATCGGAATTTCTACTATGGAATTTTAGTCCTAAATCTGTTGGTTATCTTCTCTTCATTCAACTGTAAGTAAACAGAAAAGCCAAGTAGCTTTACTCAACATAACTAACCGCAAAATAAGGCAATACCTTCCCCCTGACTATTAATTTTTGGAATTCTTTGAGGGGGAAAAAAAGTAATGTCAATTTACAAGCTATTTTGCTGTATAACTCATCTTCAGTGACAGTGGTATTTGAAGTATGGTAGCTCAACAGACAGCTCACGTACTAGGACCGACTGGTCTTCCTTTGGCAATTCAACATTCAGGACAATTTCAGGATAAACAAAACCAATATTTATTCAGTATATGATTTCAAAACTAAATCGGAAATGAAGTGGGAGCACAGCTGATCTGTCATATAGCATCGCTTGTTAATGTTTAAATGAATGCTAATATGCAATATTATAGAATATACAGTCAATATTATATATTAGACAATTCCAGCACTGAGCAATCAGGTCCCAACTTCATGAATCATTTAGCTACAGTTAATAAATCACATGAATTCAACTAGTGCCTCTTAGTTCAAATGGATACTAAAAGATCTGAAATGAAGTATCCACTCCACAGCCTTGGAGAGCCAGGACCAGAGTGCCCCTGCATATCTGGGTCTATAATACATACTCTAAATGTTTGATGAAGGTGTTTTCTATAGAAATTATCTTTCAGTTCAAGCTTAAATGGTATAAATAAGAAGGAAAAGAGCAGGCACTTTTAAAGTAGTAATTCAAGTCTTTTTTGCTAGAGTTTAATAAACCAAAGAAAAATTTTATCAGTTCAGGTTTGGGAAAATATTTACCAGGTAAATTAGCTTCCATCAAGTACTTCATGCACAACATGTCCGGATGAAGAAAGCAGCTGTCTGTTATATCTGGAAAACGAGGCAGTTCTAAAAACACTGCAAGCTCAAGCATTTTGTTGTATACTTCTTCATATGCAGGCCATGACTGAAAGAAAGGGTTAGAGAGTGTTACATATTTGCTCTATTACCATATTTGGTAATGGTTTTAAATTATTATTAAGTTATTGATGATAAATTCTGTATTATTTAATACAGAATTATTTATACAGACTCTTTTAGCACTCTCTATGACTAAGCACTGATTCAGGAACAGAGCGAGACTGCAGTACTGCAAAAGCAAAACGTGTGCTAGCTTTAAGGCCCAGGAAATAATAAGGAACAAACAGGAAGTTGCCTCAGACCAACAACCGATCCCCTATTTTTTTTGTGAAGAGATCAGTATGACTCCAGATGCTCCAAAATTGCAAAGCATTGGAAAAACAAAAAACAAAGACAAAACCCAAGCGCAATTAGGGGTGAACTCTCTAAAGAGCTCAGAGATCACAGAACCACAAAAGGATGGAAGTTGGCAGGAACTGCTTGAGATCATCGAATCCAAGCCCCTGCTTGGGTCAGCCAGAGCAGGCTGCCCAGGATCATGTCCAGTTGGATTCTGTATATCTCCATGGACGGCAGCTCCACAAGGTCTATGGAAAATCTGCTCCAGTGTTTCACCACCCTCACTGTACAAAAGAAAAAAGGTTTTGCCTTTATGTTTAAATGGATTCTTGTATTTCAGTTTGTGCCCACTTCCTCTCATCCTGTCACTGGATACCACTAAGGGGGATCTGGTTTTCCTCCTTTACATTCTCCTGTACGTATCACATAGTACCCCATGTGAATCTTCTCCATCTTCAGGCTGAACAGTCCCAGCTCTCTCAGCCTCCCCTCATTTGTCAGATGCTCTACTCCCTTAATCATCTTTATGGCTTTTTACTGGACTCACTCCGTTATGCCCGTATCTCCATTGTACTGGGGAGCCGAGAAAAGGGTCCAGCACTCCAGATGTGCCTCACCAGAGCTGCATAGAGAGAATCAGCTCCCTTGAGCCACTAATCATCTGCATAATGCAGCCCAGGATGATGCTGGTGGTCTTTGTCACAAGAGCACACTGCTGGCCCACAATTCATCTTCACAGCATCTTGTCCACCAGAATTCCCAGGGCCTTCTCTGAAAAGCTGCTTTTCAGCCAATCAGACCCCCAGCTTGTGCGGGTGTCTGTGTTTATTCCGCAATGCATCTTTATATATTAATTTATCGTATTTATCAACAAGAATGTGATCAATATGAGGCTGATGGGCCTGTAGTGCCCCAGATCCTCCTTCTTGCCCTTCTTGAAGACAGGGGTGATGTTTGCTTTCTTCCAGTCCTCAAGACGCTCCCCCAGTCATCATGACTTTTCAAAAATTATTGACAGTGGCCTTATGATGACACCAGCCAGCTCCCTCAGCACTTGTGGTAGCATCCCATCATGGCCCATGAACCTCCAAAGGTCCAGTTAGTTTATATGTTCCCTAACCTGCTCCTTCTCCACCAAATGTAACTCTGCCTTCCCCTAGACTTTCCCATCAGTTTCAAGGACCTGGGATTGCTGAAGGCTGCTCTTATCAAAGACTAAGACAAAAACCCATTCATCACCTCAGCCTCCTCCTTGGTCATTGTGACCATGTCCCCGTTCCCATTCAGCAGCAAACCCGCATTCTCTAGAACCTTTCATGTTTGAACATTTATTCATGACAATAAATCTGTGATTTTCTTTCCAAAACTAGTGACTGCATGAAGAAAGTTCTCCCAGTTTCTACTGAGGTTTTCCTGCTAGAGAGGAGTATAATTTACAGACAGATTTTGACATGCTTATTCATAATGAACTCAGCAGGACCTGCAGTTTGCGTAAGTATGGGCTGTAAGATTTGACCAAATTTCTTAATACCTAAACTGTTTTATTAAACACTCTTAATTCTCAAAATTTTATTTGTTACTTAATTTACCTCTTATAGCAGTAACTTTCAGTTGTTCGGGCTACTTCACCATTTTCAATGTATAAAAAGCAATACTTTTTCTGCTCTAGCTGGTGGTTCTAATTCAGCAGAGCACTTTATCATGTATTTATGTTTTATCAAGTCAGTTTGTGCATAAGGCATTTTGCTTTCATAGAATTTTAGCAGGGGTTTACACTTTGGACACAGGTTCAAAACTTCCCTGAACAAGAGTGAATTCAGGCTTCTGTCTGGTTGGGCTTTTTTTTTCTAGACCTGATTAAAACCAGAACAATCATGTTTACAATAAGAGGACTGAAATAACTTCTTTTTATTCATGCATTTGGTTTCATCTATTTTAATATGAGCTGTGTAGCCAGTGCTCAAGTTTTATTGTTTTGAATGATTCCCAGCATTTCCTTTTCTTTTTTTAAATGATCTCCCCTCAGACTGCAGTTCAGACTTGCTTAATTGTGTGAACACATGCTTACGCAAATGAATAATTCCTCTGTCACTTACTTACTATTACACATGCAACTTCTTGTAACAGTTAGGAAGTTGTATCATGTTCATTATATGTTGTTCTAAACAGTGTTTAAAATTGGCTCAGACTGCTGCAGGACTACCTTGAGAAACAAGAAAAACACGCATTACCAGACTTCTACAGAAGACGAGGCTCACAGTACTTTCCATTCCTCTTAAAAAGCAGTGCTAAATTGAATAACAAAACAATCCTGGAACAAAACCTGAATCATATGTAACTTCTCTTGAGCATATCTGGAGAAAAATTAAAGTCCCAGATGATTCAAACAAAAGCATTACATAAATACTATTCCTAATTAGATATAAAGGAAATATGTTTTTCCCTTTAATGAAAAGCAGTTGAATTAGTAGCTTCTTAATAATATATCACAGACAAAAATAAATTAAGACACTGGGAATTCAGTCATTTGAAGCATTCCCATTCTCAAATGTTAAACTATCACTAGTGAAGTTATCTGAACAGTCCAATTTAGCACAGAGTTACTTTAAGGAATATAACTCTTAATTGGAGAACTCAAGGTAGACACCTATATCAACTTCTACCTGAGCTGCTCTCACTGTGTCAGGGTAAGTAGACAGCTTTCCCATCATAGGCACCAGTGAATCATCCCTTCCTCCTCATACCCAGCACTGACTGTTGTTTCAAAGCTTTGGTTTGGAATTTAGATAAGGCAAATACAGTTCTTTTTCAAAATGACTAGAAAATACTGCTGCTTTAAAATGACAACTGACGTCTTTTTTTTTTTTTTTTTAGTAGAGAATCACAGAATGGTTTGGCCTGGAAGGGACCCTAAAGGTAGTTTCAACCCCCCTGCCATGGGCAGGGACACCTTCCACTAGACCAGGTTGCCCAAAGCCCTGTCCAACCTGGCCTTGAACACTGCCAGGGATGGGCAGCCACAACCTCTCTTTTTGAGGAGCACACACGCATGGTGTAAAAACCACAAATAAAATACCAAGAGCTATCACTTGGCTTAGTTTAAAAAAGTGTTAACAGACAAAATCTGTTCTTCATTGATGTGTGTTTACACAAAGATGCAATTGGGATGTGCAGATCTAGGCAGGGGATACTAATCCACTATAAAGATCCACCAAATCAATTGCTACTTTCCAGGACTTACCTCCCTAAGCTCAAAAACACTCTCTATAGTACTCATGTTTCTACAACACAGCGCTGAGTCATGACAATGAAAGTTGAACCAAACACCACGCTTCCAGGAGTACGCAGTAATCTCTTGAACTGTAAACTGCAAGCATAAGTTGGATCCAGCACAAGATCACATCTCGGTCAGATACACCATAGCAAAGGGCTGAAGGCTGAAAGGTTGAGGACTGAGGAGATTTACTTCAGTAATCAAGCACTGGTAATTTTCCCCAGTCACTACATAGCCTGCTCATACTCTCTTTAATTCTGAGAGAACTGTGAGTTCACAGAACAGATCACTTCTTCTACAAAGTGTCACAGATACTGCGAGGGTTAAAACAGAAGAACACCCAAATTCCACACAACCAGCATAGTACATGTTAGCACAGTATTAAGAAAAAGCAAAATACAGCAAACAAGCAACCTCAAAATTAATAAAAATTATCACCTTCCACCCAGCTCTGTATCTCTGCCAAAAGAAAAGAACCTGATAAAACAAGTTGCATTGAAAGTCAACCAGCAGATCAACTAGGAAAGCAAGATGCTGAGGCCTCCCTGCTTCACTTGAAAAAACTCTGCCTCCAGCACCCCATGATTAAACCCCAGGGGAGGAGCCCTTGGACAAGAGAGGACAGTTAGATCATACGCCACATGCTCTCCAAGTATAACTTTCACTTATCCAATCATAAATTAAAAAATTCAAGTTGCATTTCTACGCTAAATATTAGGACAACTCCCCTGTCCATCAGCACATAGTGTTACTGAGCTCTCACCTTGTTTCGAGAACCCGGGAAACATTCCACATATAAAACTCAGTTACAAACCCTTGAGGGCACTTAATAATTTCAGGAAGACTGACAGAAAATCCTTTTAAAGTTATGCCACCTGCTAGTCTTTTCAGATGTTTCGCAAGCTGAGATTTCTTCAAGCCTGATCAACAGTGCTGACAGAGTCTATAACTCCTTCAGATTGGGTACAGAGGTTACTGAGAACTTTTCTTAACAGCTTTGTCTTTAAAATCTTTGTATCTTATTCCCACATCTGACAAATAAGGTTGCTGCAGGTCCTCTCCAGAAAGCTGTACAGAAGATTTGTACTACTTGAGGATACTTTTATCTTTTCTTCCCCTCCTCACCCCTGCTGACTTCAGCTGAACATAGGAGAGCGAAATACGCGCTGTTGAGTTGAAGAAGTGTCTAGAACAAGATTTTCATTATGATAAATATTCATTAGACTATTTAAATTGGTTGCCTTTATCTTTCAAAGTTACATGACATTTTTCACCTATATTAGAAAAGAACAAGCTGGTTTTCAGAAGCAGATGAGCCAGACTATTAGCATGATAATCAGATCACAGTAACACATAATTGTTCTAGGTAAGCCATGACTGCAGCCTCTCCTACTTGTTTGGACAATATCAGAATGTTGCTGGTCAACAAGTAGAAAACACTATGCATTGGCTGGCTGTCTAAATTAATTTGGAGGCTTCACAGCTTCTTGTTTTACATGTGGTCTGACTGACTCTCTTCTTAGATGACTACATAGGCCATTTCCTTCTCCTGTATCAGGATAATATGTCAGCAAGGGTTACATAAATATTCACAGTTCAGTTGATTTCATGATGATACTGTTCTATCCTTTCTGAAAATGATTAATTACAGAGTCATTTCAAATTCTCCCTTTCATATTTCCCCTACCTCCATTCTCCTCTCCTTTTCAGTACTCTTTGCAGCACAGTTCCCTTCCTCTCAATCCTTCTCCCTGTGAATTTCCACCCTGGGAACTCTTTCTTCCCATGTCTGCACATTCTCTAAGGCTCTACCTTCACCTGTGCTGCTCATGTTCAGCAGTGTATAGACATCTTTCCCAAGAGATTCTTCTAATGGCCATTTAATACTGGAATCTAATAAGGTCCAACTTATTTTTTTTCATTTTTGGCTTTTCATAGGTCTCTGGGAATCTTTGACATTTACAGTTTCTATATGCTTGCAATTATCCAAAACCCAAGTAAGGTTTCACCATTTTTAAGATAACAAATTCAACCTAGGCTAAGTTTGAAAAAGAGTTTACCAAACTTCTCAGGAAATGGACTAAAAAAGCAATTTAACTTGAAGGTTTGGAAAACATCAAGTCATGAGGGTTGGAGAGGGTTTTTTTGCATCATAATCCAGAATTTTGGTTCAATCCTTCTGTAAAGCAAGGCATATCCATAAACCAAAAGATATTTATTGGAAAAGTAACGAACCAAATGGCTGCCCTAATGTGTGTAAACATCTACGAATGCAGCTGGCATTGGAACACACATTCCCAGGAACCCAATCTAGCTTTAAATTCACTGCAGGTAAAATTAAGCACCAACAATGAGTACAGCAGTCAAGTGCTCTGTTGAGCCTGGTTCACCTCACTTTGCTTCTGTTGCTCAACTGGTTCAGATATATCTGGCTGTCTGTAGTGTAACAGTGGCTGGGATGATGCCAGCCACAGTGCATACAGGTTACACAAAAGAATTGACAGTAAAGACAATAACTGTATCAGCTGTGAAATTTACACCCAAATTAGTATTTAAACCTTAATGAAATGACCTTGTGAACCGATTGTTACTAACTAGAGCCTTAATGTGGTCAGCAAGCCTAAGCACCTACATTACTAAAGATATGGGGATTTTTTTTGTGCTTTCTGTGTGGTCTCACGGTGCTCCCAATCTTGCTACCTCCCGCACAAACACACGCCAATAAACCTTGCTGATGGGTACTTTTTAAACATCTTTTCCCTTCTTTTGCTTAACCGCCATCTACCTCTCAGCGACCATCACCTGCTGGAATAGCAGCAAATTAATGCAACAGCCATCACACACAAATTAAATGTGCTTTAGCACTGTATATTACTATGAATACAAACTTTAAAAGATAAGCAACACTCACTAAACCTAGCTGGAAAAAAGCTCCATGTAGTCAACAGTGTTGCAGTTTGATTCTGCGCAGTCTCTTCATGAATGCCTTCTTTGCCAGAGCATAGGTTACCCAGAAAAGACATACAAATGTTTAAAGGGAATCTTCAGGAGCCCCTTCCAACCCAAACCATTCTATGATTCTATGATATCATAAACAGTGTTACCACTGCTTTACCAGACCTGTGGATTGCTGACGAGTGTGAAAGTATACTGGGGAGAACCACAGCACTCTGCTCCTCATCCTATCCTAGGTCACTATTGGAAACAGGAGACCAGATTCAATGAGCCTCAAGCCCAACTTGGTGCAGCCATTTTTATGTGGACTAAACTAGTGGATACATTTCTTCAAACCCTGATATCCATGAATCACATACAGATGCTGATGTAACTGCGAGAGGGTGTGCCTGGAATTATTAAAAGGTAACCAAATGACAAAAAGAACAAAGATGGGTGAAACTGCTTCAATGCCATGTAGATAACTGCTAAGAAATACACAGCTTGTGAGACTTCTCCCACTAGAAAAGACATGAAGAGGCCAAGCACGCAATTAAAGTTGCTGCTTTACAGGCCTGCCATGGAGCAGAAAGGATAACTGAAAGGTTAAGAGAGGAGAATAAAATCAATTTGTCCACCTTGAAGACAGGCACAGAGGTTGTCCAAGTTATCTGCCTGCAGTGAATGGGCAGAGGGAAATGAGGAAGAAAAAAGTCAAGATACAACTAGAAAATCAGCAGAATTTACACTGACAGCCTCTCTTCCTTTCTCCTTTGATAACTGTTTCAGTTGAAACAGCTACTACATCTTCAATTCCCAAATTACTCCTGATCATTGTTGCAAGGGAGTAAAAAGGACCTTTGTAGAGAAAAAAAGATTAATTTTAGAAGATGACTCAAATAAACAATGTACATGTATTTTTGAGAGAAAAAAAATCCAGGTGTGCTGGGATATTAGATTGCATAAAATTGTCACAGGCAGGTCTTACTGAAGAATTCAAGATGGCATGTGGATGAGCCAGCAACCGAAACACAAGAGAAAAACCTAACTGAACATCCAGTCCCGTATGAAGATAGGATGAGAAAGTTGGGGCTGTTCAGCCTGGAGAAGAGAAGGCTGCGTGGAGACCTCATAGCCTGAAGGGGGGCTATTCATTAGGGACTGTAGTGATAGGACAAGGGGTAACAGGTTCAAACTTAAACAGGGGAAGTTTAGATTGGATATAAGGAGGAAGTTCTTTACTGTGAGGGTGGTGAGGCACTGGAATGGGTTGCCCAAGGGAGTTGTGAATGCTCCATCCCTGGCGGTGTTCAAGGCCAGGTTGGACAGAGCCTTGGGTGGCATGGTTTAGTGTGAGGTGTCCCTGCCGATGGCAAGGGGGTTGGAACTAGATGATCTTAAGGTCCTTTCCAACGCTAACTATTCTATGATTCTATGATTCTATGTACCTATTTACTAGGAAGGAAAAGAAAAAAGATAAAGAAGGACATTTTCATTAGATGCCCAGCAGACCTTTTAGGAGGCTACTTGCAGAGGAAGACATCTTTTAAATTACATGATTCCTGGCTAAAGTGGTTTCTGAATAAATGAGTTTCAATATTATTAAACCAAGAGACACGTGCTTGAGCATGAAGACTGCTCATGCTCTCTGAGAAATATCACTTTTCTGAAAAATGTAGTCTTTCCAAAAAAGGACTCACCCAGCAGGGAGCTGAACTGCCATGATGTACTAAGATTTAAGAGTTTGGGAACAAATTTGATTGAATTTCATAAATATTTTGGTAGGTTTGTTTTCTTTCTTCATTAAGTAATGCTTAAAGGCAGGTATGGACAAGCTAGAGTTTCTGTTACACAACAGCAAGCTCCCATGATAAACTTGATTACAATAACCCTTTCAGCAGTGAACTTCCTCCTCAGCTATTTTTTTTTCTTTCAAATAAAAGCCTCACCCATGCTTCTTTTCATTCTGCACTACTTTCTATCCTCAACAAGTACTGTGTGCACCTGTTAAAATGCACTAAAAATTACAGAGTTAGACAGGAAAAACGTCCCACAGATAGAAAGGCAGCCACCCCACAAAACTAAGATTACAAGGTATCTTAAAACACCAACACCCAGAGCAAGGATCATTGCTTGTTTCGGAAAGTAGAAGCAGCATAGCTGATTAGCAGAATTTGTATGGCTGGAGTTTTATACCTTTTAGGAGTTTTATACCTTTTCTTTCTCAAATGAAACAAGAATGACCAGCTTCTGTCTTAATTTGCATTCTTTAAATAGTTACCACTAAAAATCAAATAAATCACATGGCAATTAAGCTCATTCAAATTTTCATCAGGAAAAGAGGATCTTACACATGAGACCTTGAATGTTTTGAGAAAAGGATCTCCGCAAACAGAGGAGCATGTGTAAAAGCCAGTCTGGTGGATACACTTTCCAGGGAAGCAGAAAGCCATTGTTGTTCCAGTCTGAACACTCTGGGAGAAAACAAAGCAAACATACTGACCTGCATTCATGAGTTTATGAATAGATTTAGTCAGGAGTCAATCTTTGATTGGATCAAACCCAAACTAAAATATAAATGTGCAATCCACCAAACCTAGAGTGTGAGACAAGATTATAAAGTGATATGAAAGTCTTTTGAAAAGCCAGCGTGAAAAAAAATACAAGGACAACTTGACAGGATTTAGGAAATCTTCAGGTTTCCTCATGATGGTGCCACAAACCCACCCCTTCCCTCAGGCAGTTCTCTTTGTCCCAGTTTTCCACCTTGTGATAGAGCAGCACACCACCACCTCCGAGAGCCCAGCCCTGGAGAAGCAGCTACCAGGTACCGTCAGTTGCATGATGATGAGAAATGACCAGCATCAAAAGAAAGAATCAGTATCTTGCAACTGTACTGGCTTCATGTGGGGCGCACTAATGCAGGCTTAAACTCCACACATGAAATGAAGGGAAGGAAAAGATACATGGAGTGGCTCATTACTTTCAGCATGCTAACCTAAACGCCCTCTTGGTTTAGAAACAACATGAGATGAAATAATTAATAATTACACTCTAGCACCTTGTATACCAGTCTCAGCTAAAAGTAAATTGATTCCAGTAATTCTGAAATCCCATATGCTTAACTTTAAAACCTTAATCACTATTCAAAGACATGAAAAGAAGATAGCATTAGCTTAATCTGTTCACAAATCCAAGACCTTGCTTTTAGGGCCGAAAGAGAACTGCACAGAACTGAAGGCTGTCTAGAAATATTATGGGTAAAGTGCAAAACCTCTTAAGCTGCCATTTCTGCCATTCCAGGATGGCTCCCCCATGACCTAGAAGTTATTTACTCTTACATGGCTTTTCACATTTCTCCTCTTGCCACATTTCTAGGCCAGACTTCTTGCAAATGCTCCTTCTTCCTCCTGGTGTTGGGGTCATCACTATTATCCAACAGTGAGAAATTTTGCATTGTGAGTTTTTAAACAAGCAATTAGTTTAGTTCCTTCACAAAAAAACCTAAAGGATCACTAGAAAAATTAGAGTTGTGAAAAATCTCTTTTCAAAAGCACAGATTTTGCTTAAGGAAACTGTATAGTTTTCACTGCTTAGGATTCTTTGCCATAGGCTAGAGGTACCCTTTTTAATCAGTAATTCTGTACACTTTTACCATTTAATCATTCCTCAGCATTTTTCAAGTGCAATGAGAAACATGCCCACATCTCCAAATCTGAAACTTTAAAGGATGTAATTTAGTTCACCTAACTTAAGAGCTTGAAGAAGGACTTTAAAAAAAAAGAGTTGTTGTGAGATAACGAGTTAATGAAAAATGAAGTTTTACGATCTTAAAAAAAAAGTATCCCCAGAACACAAAAAACACAAACTGAAACCCTAACTGAAATCCCAGAGCAAAAAAAAAAAGTGGTTGTACCATATCAATCCCAAAAGTTCTCTTTAGCCTTGTATCCAGCAGCGAGCAGGAGAGATGTGTAGGGAGTAATTTATTATGAACCAAGTGAGCCACAATGACACTACCAAACACCTGCCCAGCTTCATTCCATTTATGGCTGAGTCAGCAGTGAGATCTCTGCATTTTTCAGTTCCATATCCCTTTTCCTTTATGTCATTTGTCCAGTCATTATCTGGCCCTTTTAACATCCAGAACATTCTAACGCAAGGAGTTTCACCAGTCACCCACAAAACATACAAAGCCACATTTCCTGCTGCTTGACTCTGAACCTGGAGACCAGTTCTGACACCTCCCAGTTGTTCTATTGGAAGAGACATTGAACAGTTGCCACCTAAACGCATTCTACAAACTATTGCCACATCTTCCTCTCAGTCACATCTTCTTCACAGGTTGAAGGGTAAGTAGATAATATTAATTGTTCCTTGTAGGAAAATTGTCCCTACATGTGATGATCCTTCTTGTGACTCTGAGCCTCTTAATTCTTCTGCAACTTTGAGAAGAGGGAAAGTAAGAAAAGCAAAAAACTCAACTAGAATTCCATATAGCATTTAAAATATGGATGCATGATAGATTTTTATATAACAAAGTAGATTTGATCTCCACTCCTTTATTAGAAGTCAGGAGTTATTAGAAAATAATTCCAGTGTAGCTGGGCTACAACAACTGCATATTTGAAAACAGCATCATGAAAGGATTGCAGAAACCTGTATAATTAAGATCATACAGATATTTAAATGAAGGCTGGTACATGAACATGATAGCATTGATAATACCAGCTTTCAGAGAATGATACAAATGGTATTCTTTAAAAAATAAATTCACTTTCTCTTTCACAAACGTAACAGCATGGACAAATCTGTAGACTGACATGTATTTCATGGGTGTGCTCGGGCACAAAACAGACATGAGTAGGGAAAAAAAGTCTATCATCTCTGCTCGTTAATAGCGGCTCATGGGTCAATGAATTATAATCTTTAAAGAAAGAAAACCAAAAACAAACACGTAATGCCTACCCACTGTAACAATGCCATAAAAAAAAAAAACCCAAACCTGCATTGTATCTGTTTTTTAAGGCTATCTGTTTTCCATTCAATTTTCTTTAATTGCTATTATTTTCTCCAAAAAGACTTGATATTTTTCTTTTAAGTCAACTGTTTGACAGGGAGAAAATTTGATTAATTTCAAACTGCATTTGCTCCATCTGTATTCTCGCAAAGCAGTGAAGCTCAGAGATTATGTATTTCAATAGATGCAGAATGGGGAAAGTGTGCCCTTTTTTTTTCGTTCTTCCTCCCCAGTAAAGCATTTTTGCAAGATTTGTTCTGCACTGCTCATAACATAGGATTAAGAATTTTATCAGGAAAGACAGGAATAAAAGTGAAAAAACCCCAAGACTAAGTAGAATGAAGACAACACAGCAACTTGTGGTATACTTTTGTTTGCACTGGGGTTTTTAATTTAAATTATCATTCTTCTTTAAAAGGCACTTCTGCAAGCGTAGGTGGTTTTAGCTTACACCAGTGATATGCATCTAACCTTTTCTTACAAGGTTTACTCATCAGAAATGGTCAGCAGACTGTTTTATTTTAAAAACCATTTTCACACTAGAAAATGATTTAACATACCAGCATTCAAAACAATGGTGTCACTTTAGAGAATACATCGCTGTCATCTATCAAACTAGCAATACCAAAGAGTCACCAAATGGTATAAATCATTTCCACCGTAAGAATGTCAGTACAGTGACTTCCCTCATGCAATATTCAGAATACAAAGGTGTACAGAGGAATTTCATTCCTCCTGAGACAGTGGGACAAAAAACATAAAGCCCTAGAACAGTGATTCACTTCATCTGCCCCTCCTAGAAGAGTACTATAATTAGGAGACTAAATCCACACCCTCAACTAAAGAAATACCAGCACTTAAGAAATACTGGCAAGTTTATAAACTTCTATTCACAAACTCCGTAATGAAACAAATGCTAATCCTTCTGCTTTTAAGTTGATGAAATTATAGCACCATAAATAGCATATTTGATATAAAACAATCACAAAGAATGAAATACCATTTGCTGTATAGAACCACTCAGCCACATTGCATCCGATTTAGGGTACAAGTCAAAGAATGATACTAGCAAACCTAAGGGAGGAATTAGCCTGAAGAGTTGAACAAATACCTATATTTGTAGTGACGCTAAAAACAGTCATCATGAGATTTCTAAGGATTTTCAGTGATCAATATTAGAGCTTCATACAAGCTTATGCTATGTAAGCTTAGAGTTTACCCAGAATATCTAGCCCCTGGCTCTACCATTTGGAGAAAGGCAGGCATGAGCAGTGTGCTCTATTGCCATTCCAAAGCTCTTCCCCGGTTTGAGTACAGACCTTACTCTTTCCTGTGCTGCAATAAAGTTCACCGCTCATCTATTTTACCGTGTGAGAAGCTACTCATGTCTTCTGTATTTGAAAGAATGATGAAGAAGTACTTAGGCTTTGTTGTTGGTGCAAGGTGGGAAGAATTACCACTGTGAGTGAAAGCAACATGCAGACTCTACAAGCTTGCCCAGCCCTACAGGAAAAGGACTGAGCATAGGCAAGAAGAGAGAAGCATCAATACTCTAATAACAGTTCCTCTGCTAATCTCCATCTATCCTTCTTACTATCTACATGAAAGTTAATGAAAATGTTCTCAGTGTGAGAGCTACTCTTCAAAGCCTCCCAAGGAAGCCTTGGAAGCTACTTTTCAAAGCTTCCTATCTAAGTTTAGGCACTTCAAACACAGTAAAATATTTTAATGAATTTGTGATATGTCCTGACTGCAAGAAACCAAACAGAAGCAGCTTAAAGTATCTAACAAGAAAATGCAAACAGGTGTTTCCAACATGAATAAGCTGAGCAATACACCTAGACAGAGACGTATTAGATAGTTTCCATGTGTTATTCAGTACCATAAATTCAAAGAACTAGTTTTCAAGAAACCCGTAATACTGATGCTACTTCTGGTCAGAACATAGCCAAACTATTCAACTAATCCTAGTAGCATAAATTACATGAACCCTCTCACACTTCATAACCAACTGGCAGAAATTATTAGAAATTAATGAGGATTGAATGCCAAATTACTTCTAACATAGAGCCATTAGCCTCAAAAGCTGAAGACTACAACCAAATCCTAGTTGTGGTTGCATACCAGGTAATCATCAAAATACTGAGCAATCATCTTTTCTTAATCCATGAGAAACCCTCCAGTTTGCTGCTTTCCTCCAGGCTACCTGACAGTTCTTCTGCCCCCAACATTCACAGGGAAATAAAATCTGGAGGTGTCTTAAACTACTTCAAACTTGACAGCTAAATTTACAAAACAAAATGACTTTTACTATGCTTGAACAATGCTGACTTGATTCAAGTACATTTTTGTGGCACATCCCCAATTAATTCAAACCAGTTTTTACAGAGGAACCGAGTAATGTTAGATGGTCACAAGGCACAAAATGTTTATACAGCTCAAGTATTAATGACCATATTCCAATTGTAATGTTGCCTGTAACAAAGAGAATCAGACACCTAAATCTGAGGTTTGGTATATTTAACCCTTCTGCCACAGTAGTAACTCAGCAACATTCGGCCAGATTGTAACATAAATGATGAACACTACATCAACATTTTGAACCTGGAAGATAAGTCCTGCATTCAGTAACCCTGCACAAGGACACAGGTTCTGAGTTTAAACTTTGTTCTCAAGTAGGATAGTAAATGATAAAAAATGCGTTGCTCCTGTATATGAAAGCACACACTTTAGACCTCTCCAAATACAGTTCTGGTAGGTCATTACGCTTTTTATTGTGGGATAATGGACTAAAGGAAAACCCACAAATAAAAGAACCCTCTTTTGAAGCAGACGAGGGGTTTGACTACACAGTGCTCCTGGATAAAAAACAGCCAAGAGAGAATACTACAGATATTTTGAAATGAAACAAGACTGAGCAGCAGGGAAACTAAAAAACAAAAAACACCCAAACCCTTGAATTTCAATGTCACGGGTAAATGGGTAAGTCATGAAACAAATGTGAAGAAAAGGCAAGACTGCTCTGTAAGTAGAAAATGCATACAAACCCATCTTGTTAAAATTATACGCAAGGAAAAGAAAAATTATGTCTGAAAAAAAGCAAAGCAGTATCTGATAAAACTGAACACTTTACAAAGGAGAGGCCCAGATAATTTACACACAAGAAGCTTCAAGGAAGTAACTGAGGGGCTCTCAGAAACACAAATGTTGGTTTTTAAATGATCTTAAGAAATTATAAACATCAAAGGACAACCCACATTAATATACAGTATTTTAGAAAATGTAAAAAGGGGAGATTCAGGAACTCTAGAATTATGAGCCTGGCATGGATCCTGAACAAAATAATACAATGGTAATGGGAAAAAAGGGAAGCTAAAAATATCCTGTCAGTCAAGCAAAGGTCAGGAGAGGAGAGAGCTGACTGAAGCTCCAGCTCCCAAAAGGAGCTGCTCTGGAAAACCTTTTTCCTTCTTTATGGGAGAGCTAAAGGGAACCCAAATCAAATTAATGCAAAGTCTCAGTAGAGAGAGAAGAGCGTAACTCATAATTATACTCAAAACTCAAGAGCTGCTCTGCTGGAAAGCAAAGCATGCAGAACAAAGGAGCAAAAACAGAAGCATCCTTCATAGCAGAGGAGTACCTTGGCAAATTCACCTTAGAAATTGGATCTCTCAAATCCTCAGCAGAAGTGAGATTTGATTGAAGCTGACATAGAGGAATGGGTGGCAGAAGGATTAGTGGCAGGGAAATATGGATACAAAAGTGCTGCCAGGAATAAACCCAAGCAAAATTAAAAAAAAAAAAAAAAAGAAAAGAAAAATTATAAAGAAAGAAACGGAAGAAAAGAACAAAAGAAAAGACAAGCTATGGAATACTGTAAAAGAAGAAACCAAAGAACTGGCAAGTTTCCAGACAGCATAGAGATGATCATCTCTCAATGTTTAAAGCAAGCCTTTCATTCCCAAATAAAAGAGGAAAGAAATTTAATAATCCAGGCTAGGGAGGGGGTGTTTGTGAATGCATGACTGCAAAGTATATATTCCTCCAGCTCAAATAAAATAAAATAAATCCAAAGCATCAAATAGAATCAAACACTCTGCACTGAAGTAGGACAGTCTCAAAAGTGCTAAAGTTTTCCAGTCTACTTTATAAAAACTTTACACTGACTTCAACACCTATCCCAGCTTATTTTAAGGAAAAGCAAGGCTCTGGATGAAGTAGACCTTTTCTTAGGGCAGCAAATATTTCTTTCCAAATTCCTCCCATCATCAATTCATACTGGACTACGAATTAAAATTCTTATTAAACTGAAAACAATGCAGAGCTGGCCAGAGCTACTGCCCTAATCCAACACAGACAAAAATAGACATAATTTTAATGTAAAATAATAGGCTGAAAAAATGTATATATATGTATATAATGTAGAATTATAGGCTGAATATATATATATTTATATATATCAGGGAGAAGAAAGAAAGAAGAAGCCTTTCAGTTAGGTGAAAGGAGAAGAGGTGGGAGAAAATCCTGAAATGTGCTTTTTAGTCTTATGAGAACATTGATTTCTGACAAGCATTGCATATTACTCACTTTAGCAGAAAGCATTCAAGAATTTTCCACATGCAAAGGTAAGGAGGATGCTAACATCCCTCTCATCTGAAAGTTTAGAAAGCATTTCTGTATCATAGAAAAATCTTTAGAATAACACTAGGAGTTATTTAAGAAACAAGACGTCTAGGAATGGAAATAGGTGAATTATATAGAGCAGCATTCAAACTAAACAGAGCTTCTGTTAACATGGCTAAGTTGAGGGCAGGATATGTAAAGAGGAAACAAAACCATTACAAGATATACTTAGACAAACAAAAAGTAACCCTGGTGTTAATTTTCTTACATTGCAAGGTTAAAGCTGTCTAAAGTACATTTCTTGTTATAGGAAGCAATACTCAATGGATTATTAAAAATACCAAACAAAAACCAAAACTAAAATGAAAGACCCACAGAGGAAACAGAGAAGAATAGAATTAAATTGTAAAACAAAAAAGGAAGCATTTTTAAGATATAGGTTCCTAGAGAGCAAGGTCTATCAACAACACTGTCAACATTGAAGCATTCAGTGGCCTTGCGGAAGACAGAACTGTGCAGTTATTTCTATGTAAGATTAAAAAAATCCAAGAAAATAGAGAAAAGACTATATGAAGAAGCCTTTCCATGACCACACTCCAGAGCAGACAACATAGCAATGGCAATTTGGTAAATAACTGTTTCGTTTGTCTCTGAGGGCAGATTGGTGGACAATTCTGAACAGAACTGATCTAACACCTACCAAGATTAACTTTCCCCTAGCCCCCCATTCCTGAGGACAAAAAAAAATATAGAGATTCTTAATAACTTTATGAAAAAGGAGTTATTTTAAAGTTGGAGGAGAGATCGAGAGAAAGGAACATCACTGAGGTCACATATGGGGCTCCTTGCCAAGTCCAGATACTTGTGCACCAGAAAAGACCACCATTCCCAAAGCTCTTCAGAACAACAGGATCTGAAGGATATTTATGAGACCACACCTATCCTGTTGCACACAGCACATACTCCAAAGTGACGTGTTTGTTATCTTCGATACTTCAGTAAATCGTGTTGCCCAACAGCCATGGGAGTGACCTGCTTACCTATATATACACATAAATTCAAGTTTGCGTGTGCATGTTAAGAAGGTAAGAATAAAAAAACCAAAAAGTATTTTTGGACGTGAAAAAAATAAAAAAATCAGTCTACAATGCATCAAGGGTGAAATACACCAAAAAGAAATGAGTTTTATAACAAGTAATGAAAGCTAAAGGTAAACTTGAGATAGCAAAGCAGGACCAACTTTAAACAAAGAAAGTAATTACATAAAAGATCATTGGGCATACAGTCCTGAGACAAAAATGTAAGGAAAAACAGATCTATGGCAAGGACAAGCTGTTGCTAGCCCAGGAGAAAAGGGATGCTCGAATTAATTCTGTATAAGGATAAAGATAAATCCCTAAAAGCAAACTAGAGGATGTGTATCTTAAAGGATGTACCCCTACTTCAAGCAGAAATGGAGGATGGAATCTGTGTGTAGCACCACTGGATGACAGATACTATCAACAAAACAAGCTGAAAGCAAATTAGCCATGAAACTTTATGTATACCACTACTAATTTACAAATTCATTTTAACTCCTACACCAGTAGGCTCTTAAAGAAATAGGTATCCTCTGCAATAAAAAGGAAACAAAGATGGCTTCCATCCAGAGAAAAGATGACTGTGCTCATCAAAGACCACTGGCTATTGGCACAAACCTCAGGTCAGCAGGGATTTACTGCAGTTAAACAAATTGTAAATAGCAAAAAAACCCACCACAAAACCAAACAAACCTCGATATCCTGCACAGAACAAACCCCAAAACTTAAATATTTTAGTCTTTCTTGAGGTATAAAAAAAGGTTTTAATGAAATGGAATAAGAATACTTGCTTTAGGAAAAGGAAATTTTGCAGAGTAAGATGAAAACTTACTTTCCTTCTTCTGCATTGGGAACTTAGAAATTCTGAACTAAGAACTAAGCAGGAGCATCCTGCTACTGACGCTATTTGCACTTGTGAACCCTCTGAAGGTGCATTTCATAGAATCATAGAATAGTTAGGGTAGGAAAGGACCTTAAGATCATCAAGTTCCAACCCCCCTGCCTGGGGCAGGGACACCTCACACTAAACCATGCCACCCAAGGCTATGTCCAACCTGGCCTTGAACACCACCAGCGATGGAGCATTCACAACTTCCCTGGGCAACCCATTCCAGTGCCTCACCACCCTTACAGTAAAGAATTTCTTCATCATATCCAATCTAAACTTCCCCTGTTTAAGTTTGAATCCATTACCCCTTGTCCTCTCACTACAGTCCCTCATGAAGAGTCCCTCCCCAGCATCCCTCTAGGCCCCCTTCAGATACTGGAAGGCTGCTATGAGGTCTCCATGCAGCCTTCTCTTCTCCAGGCTCAACAGCCCCAACTTTCTCAGCCTGTCTTCATACGGGAGGTGCTCCAGTCCCCTGATCATCCTTGTGGCCCTCCTCTGGACTTGTTCCAACAGTTCCATGTCCTTTCTATGTTGAGGACACCAGAACTGTACACAATACTCCAAGTGAGGTCTCACAAGAGCAGAGTAGAGGGGCAGGATCACCTCCCTCGACCTGCTGGTCACACTCCTTTCAGGTAAAAGCCATTTACCAAAGGCTAGCTTCTAACACACATATGATTTTAATAGAGGAAGGGATAAATAGGATGACTAATCAAGTGAAAGCTTAGAAAAGAGACTTGGAATAATGGAATGATAAAACATATGGAAGACAAACTATTCACTTTACGCAAAGATCTTCTTTGCAAAATACTTTTATATGTCATAAGATACTTGTGAGGTAGAACTTACCTCCAGCTAGGACCTAAAACATGTCTAACAGTTATGCATCACAATAAAGGTGATATGGAGAGGTGGAGGCTCCTTTTTATTTATGAGGCAGTCACACCCAGAGCTCGCAGGCTGCTGGACAGAGGTGTCCAGACACCATAATACTTGTGGCAAGTATTCTGAATTCAGTTTGGCAGAGTGAAAAATTATGTCCTTCTTATTAGCTGTTCAATTATTAAAATATGAAGCGCTTATCTGCCACGTACACTGAAAATGTGAAATAGAATAGAAGGCATGCTATACCATTTGACTCATAGCATACTTGAGGTTGGAAGGGACTGCTGGAGCGTCCAACGCCTCTGCTCAAAGCAGGGTCAACTCCAGCAAGTTGCTCAGGATTGTGTCCAGTCAGGTTTTGTGCATCTCCAAAGATAAGGAGATGCACAGTGGCTCAGGGCTGCCTGTTCCAGCATTCAATCACCCTTACAGTAAAAAAGTGTTATGCTTAAATGGAATTGCCCATTGACTCCTGTCCTTCCATTGTGCACCACTGAGAAGAGAGCCTGACTCCATCCCCACTGCTTTCTGCCCCGATATTTATACTCATTACTGAAATCCCCCTCAGCCTTCTCAGTGATGAAAATCCCAGCCTCTCCTTGTATGACTGATGCTGCAATGACCTCTAACTGCCAAACTGTACACAGGACAGGGAAAAATTGTCAGTGATAGAGACTGTTCTTGCATTTCACAGCACAGAAGTACATCAGCTAGAAAGACTGAGACTAGTAACATATAGATGACGAGGCATAAAAAAAAAACCCTTGTGCATGTACACATACACATTGCTACACAGAAAGATAGAAAGTAGATGTGACTCACCTTGTAATAATGATTGCACTTATTTTTTTAAAGCTATAACACTCGATCTTGTAGAAATCCAGCATATTTTTGCCATCTGGGAAATTGTCACTTAAAAAAAAAATCAACTTTAAGCCATTGAGATTGTTTTTATACAAGCTGAGCCTTACAAAGTTATGCTTCACCTGTACTTAATGGATACTTAGAATGATACTTAGTGTGACTTTAAATCCTTCAAGCTAGTAGGAAATAACTACTTCTCAACTCAAACTTGGGCTGCAGGGAATTAGCGCAGGACACAGCTAAATGCGCTAAAAATCTGTTCAAAATAAAAACAAAACAAGAGACACAGAAATTCTTTACTGTAAGGGTGGTGAGGCACTGGAATGGGTTGCCCAGGGAAGCTGTGAATGCTCCATCCCAGGCGGTGTTCAAGGCCAGGTTGGACAGAGCCTTGGGTGGCATGGCTTAGTGGGAGGTGTCCCTGCCCATGGCAGGGGGGTTGGGACTAGATGATCTTAAGGTCCTTTCCAGCCCTGACTATTCTATGATTCTATGACACATTGAATAGTCCTGTCAACTACCAAGTTTTTTGAACATTTTTGTAGCTCATATTCACCAGACTTGAAGCACAACATGGCATCAGGGCATCTTGCCTGCCCCGTTCCGAACAGTCATAATCCCATAAAGATTTTGAAGATAATTGTCTATAGAATATTATATACAGAACACCAAGGAGAAAAGAATGCAGGCTGCATTTTCAGGATGAAGTATTACACAATCTGACTTCCTGCTCCAGGACAATAACCTCATCTCTTGAATTTCTCAAAACTCAGATGTGAAAACTAGATACAGTGAACTACCGGCAATCTCAGAGCCACAACGAGCAGCAAGATCAGTCCTGAAAAACAGCTAGTAAGGTTTTTGCAATTTTTCAGCCCAATGATGTAGTAACAAATGTTAAAACGAAATAAACCTGAGGATGCATTACTAAAGGAACATTGCCGGTGAAGCAGGGAGCAGATATTCCTAGAAAGAGGAAGCCACAATAATACTAGAGTGCCTGGAAAACTATACAATCTCAATAAAAACAAAGTTAAGAGATGACTTGATTAGTACGTGTATCTACTTTATACTTTGGAAGTAAAGGGTGCAGGTGTCAGAATCACAAACAAGATGGAGGTCAAAAGTTACACATTCAGTTTTTAGATCAACAATTTCCTGTAAGCTAAGCAACAGACCACACTAGATACAGGCTCATCATAAGCAACATGATTTTGGGGTTTTTATACCAGTTTGTGAAAAAAGGAAAGTGCATATATGCTATATAAGTGTGTAAGACAGAGGATGAAGTGGAAAAACTTCCTCTTTTATATAAAGGTGGGAAAAGATTAAATTGACCAGCTTCTGGCTTTCAAATTGTGAAGTCCCGCTCCCACATCAGGACATGCTACAATCCACAGTGGAAATGTGCCTGTGGAGGGAAAGTAGAATGAACTGAACGGACAGCTGTGGGAGAAAGTAAGCTCACAAGGATAGATGACAGAAGGATGCCAGAGGGTCTCTTCATCAGGGAATGCAGTGACAGCACAAGGTGTAACGAGTTTAAACTTAAACCGGGGAAGTTCAGGTTAGATATAAGGAAGAAGTTCTTTACTGTGAGGGTGACGAGGCACTGGAATGGGCTGCACAAGGAAGCTGTGAATGCTCCATCCCTGGAAGTGTTCAAGGCCAGGTTGGACAGAGCCTTGGGTGACATAGCTTAGTGTGAGGTGTCCCTGCCCAAGGGCAGGGGAGTTGGAGCTAGATGATCTTAAGGTCATTTCCAACTCTAAACATTCTACGGTTCTAGGACGATTCTGTGACATCACCTTCAATATTGGCATCAGATCATTCTGCATGCCAGAAAAAACTCCATCCCAAAAGAAAGCACGAGGATCGTCCAACCGTCATCTCCTCTCTGCAAACTGGATCTCCCACTCTGAGGTGTGGTAGGACTCTTACAGCTGCAATTCATGTGAATTGTGTGATTTGTAGGATGGCGGGTGGGGTGGGGTATTTTGTTTGATCTGACCAGAATACAAGTTCTATGTAACCTTTTTTTGAGAGACAAAAACTCCTCCACAGGACGGAGGCAAAGAAGGACAGAGATACTGCAAATTAACAGTTACGTTTTGTTTTTAAAGTTTACACCTACATTTCAATAGATCTTTCCTTAACAGAAAAAAACACAAGACAGAAAAAGAAATCAAGAGGTTTTATGTTAAAATTATGCCCTTATTTTTAACAGTTGAGGTCATAATTATTATTTATCCAGACAGGAAAGCAGTGGTATTAAAAATACCACTTACTGGAGAATGGTAACATTACTTGCAACATCATCATTGAGGGCTTGGGCTATGAACACCTTATAGCAGACTAAAACCTAGCTTTTCCTGCTAGCAGATTTGCTGCTTTCTTCTCTTAAAAGCTAAGATTTTATTCAAACACTTCAAAAATCCATAATAAACTTCTTTGCAACACAAGCACCAGTGGGCAATCATTACCACAATACATAATAACCTTAAATAAGGGAAATATACATTTTACTCAAGACTGTCCATCACTATTCACTTCTAGAAGGGTCATAACCCCTTAAGTAGATTTTAGGTTTGATATTTCAACCAGTACAGGAAGAAACAAAACAATTTAGATAGCATCTAAACCATACTTTATGAAAAGAATATGGAATTACAAACAAATTCAAGAGATATTTTAAAGAAGCACCAAAAAGGATAACATATTGCTCCTATGTGCAAAGCCAAGTCTTATTCCTGAGTTCTCCAGGAGAAGTTCTGAATACCTTTTCCTCCAAAAGTATTTATTGATTTTATTTTGACTTAGGTAATCAGCTTAATAAGACTGGTTAAAGATTAAAGCATTCCAAGTCACAGAGGGCACTGGTTTCTGCACAGGCTCCAATAACGCGAAATATCAACTGTACTACAGAAGGACAGATTTAATCAATTTATTAGTACAGTGACCAAAAAAAATTAAAATACCGTAAGATAACTAAGCTTTAGTCTTTTTTTTTTTTTTAATCATTCCCTTAAAGAAAAAAAATTACCTCTACAAAAAAGATCTTAAGATCAAGTCCATATAATTTCATCTTCTCTGGAAAATGCTGGAAAACATTCAAATATGGAATATGACCTTCAACAACAAACCTGCATAAAAAAGAAAAAAAAGACCAAAATAAAACAGTATTTAGTATGATAAATGCATACATTTATTCTAAAATTAATATACAAATCAACTTTGATTTGAAGTAACATGGGTATTATACTGCCTAAGCAATTCGATCTGAAGCAACACATCCCTAAATGTTCTGTCAGACAAGACCAGCTCAATCATTTAACAGGCCTTTAAGTTCAAGCTTGGATATGATTGATAAATGATAATGTTTTGGCAGAAAGCTTACAATCAACACACTTACATGGAGTCTGTTCTGTGCATTCTTCAGCTACTGCATTTCTGAAACTGCCTTAAGCCTCCTTTGAAGGGCATGGATTGGTTTTTTTTTTTGCAAAATTCTAAAGCTCTAAGCAAATTTTACTTTTCAGACACACACTTTCTGCTGGAGCAGCTCCAGCCGGGTAATGTTGCAGGGAGGAAAGTCACAGAATGACGAGCAGATATGCAGAAATGAAACCCCATTAATTACATCTGTATTCTAATTTTTTTAAAGTATTATTTTGTAATGAATAGAAATTATTTTGTATACTAATAAATACAAAATAATTATATTTTATTTGCATCCATAGAATGCAATTTTCTATTAAAAACAGGCTTTGGTAAAGTGGTTGACAGTAGTACTTGGGATTTTTCTTGACTTTTTCATATATATATGAAGATTTTACAATAGGTACCAGTAAAAAGCCACCACCACACCAAACCCCTGATCTTAGCCAACATTATCTAGTATCTTAGCTGACATTCACACCAGAAAAGCAAGCACTGAACATCCATGAATTCTCACAAGGGAATCAATGCTACCCTCATTTCAGATTAAGGCAGACTAATGGTCTCCCACAGAACTAAACTAGAACTGCCTCCTGTCTCTTCTCGAAACCAATTTTGTTAAAAAAGGGTATTAAACTTCAGTAAGTTAACATTTCAAACAGAGAAGACCCTATTCTTTAAATGGTGTTAGAGATTTGAAAACTATTTTCTCTCCTGCTAGCTGTGTTATCTGTGCATTATCTCTCTGATCTTGCTACAGAGATTATTAACTTCTTGGGTCTATAAAATCTGCAAGTCCCTTCTGGGTTCCTACAGTGGTTGTAAGGCTAGGTTCTGCAACTACTCCCAGCGCAGGGCAGTACCTAGCCACTTCAATTGCTACCTAGATCCAATCCCAAACACTGAAACTCCAAGTTTCATAAGCACAGCAATCTGCCACTTCCATTCAAAATTAATCTGGAGGGAAAAACAAACAAACAAAAAAACCAAAGTCACAAACAAACAAAAGAACATAAGCAATACAGAACTGTATCTTCACAGACAGAGCAGCCACTCTTGAGGAGGATCCACCTCCCTCCCAAGCCAACAGCAATTCACAAGCTCACCTTCCCTCTTCCAATGGTGTGCCCTCACCAACACTTATTGCATGTTATGTTGTGTATGTCTATTGAAGTCGACTAAAATTCTATTACAAGGCTGAGAAGTTCACAATCACATCCTATTTTTTCAAACAGTAACTGAATTTTCAGTTTAATTAGAAAATTAAATTCAAACCAGATTAAAATGAAAAGCGCATTTCTTAATCAAAACTCTTTTAGTTAGAATTAATCCATCATTTACAATGATTTCTGAAAAACAACAGCAGCCTGAAAAATCATGTTGCCCCATAAATTTATTCTGAAGCTCTATGTGTTGGTTTCTTAAATGAAATGGCAAAAGTCATTGCACAATCCTTTCTAATCATGTGGTGTTAACAAAATTTCAGTAGCTTTCCTCAACCAGGGTAAACAGCATTTCCTGACCCCAAGTGGAGATGTGCACTGGTCCACACACTTGGTGAGGTTATCATGCAAACCCAGAACTGGGTGCTTGTCCTTGCCATCCCACCTGATCCGCCAAGCAGCCTGCATGTCAGTCCCTTAACTTGTTTTAGTCAAGGTCATCTGCACTAAATGGAAGAACTTCAACTTGAGGTATGGTTTCACAAAATGCCCTGAGCCATCCTAAAAGCTCAACATAACTAGTAGTACTTCCCTCCTCATCTGGCTGTGTGCTCCTGTTGCTCATCATTCTCTTCCACAAATGTAACTCATAACAGCAGCAAAACACTATCCATTACCCTATTGCCAGAAATAAGAGTTTCTTTCACATCACCTGACCAATTGAGGAGGCTCACAGATGGCTCCAACAAGCGCAAGAGTTGGCAGAGGGAAGGGGATGCATCACACAGGAGAAGAAGAAAGGTAAATGAAACCTTCCTCTTTCAGCAACAGTGACCCATTACAGGCTCAGCGGATGATAAGTTTTGGCTGACACGTGTTAAGGTGCAATCACACAATTAGCTGTCAGATCTGAAGAGCTGGTACCAAGACACAGCAAGCTGCAACCTCCTGAGCCAGCACAGTAGCAGCTGGAAGAGGACAAACAATTAAGACCTTCCTTTGGGTGTGGTGTAGTGGTGATTGCAGCAAACCACCCTAACAGCTTGCTGCCTCTGAGATGGGAAATCCCACCCTCCAGTCCTCTGCCTCACACTCCTCCCTGCTGACAAAAGCACTTGTGTGACTTCTCAGACAGAGGATCAGATTGAGAATTAGTCTTTTGTTTTCCAGGGTTTGAATCCAACCAAACGTATTTCCAGACTTGGCTGACTGCAGGAGCATTATTGCCAGTACAAAGCAGAGAGGGACTGCAATGAAACAAATTAACCCGCACAAAAGTGTCTGGTGAAACTTTATTTTCTGCAGAACTACTTATTTCAAGTAATATATCATAAACAGGATGAATGCTGGTACCTGCGGCAAGAGAAAGAGCAGGGATGTTTAAGTAGGACCGCAGCAACAGAAACTTCAATCACCTTAAACTGATCCTGGAACCACATCCTTACACTAAAAGAGACAAGCAGTGCCCCCCTAAATGCTGTGGGTTGACTTGTTTTTTTTAAAACAGGTTTTCGCTAACTTAGCTGTACTAATTCAAAGCATTGTAGCTGTTTAAAAAATAATGACATCTTTCCCAGCGTGAAATTACTGTCTCCATACAAAAGAATGCTCTTCTTTTGCAGGTTAAGAGTTGCTTTTACATTCTAAAAATACATGAAACAGTGTAAATACCCTGTTATGAATACACTGTGCTGATGATTCAGGTTTTTAACACTTACTCCAAAAGCCCAGATTTGGAATAGCACTTCAGAACATTTTCTTCTGTCTGCTGTTCTTCCAAACCTTTCATTTAACAGACAGACAATCAAAACTCTTGCAAGACTACGCTCTATCAGTGAAGTGCTCAGAAACCTGACTGGCAGATACAATACACAGTCCATGTTCCTCTAATTACAGCAGCAGTATGCATTAGTAAGGACCAAGTATGAAAAAAACCCCAGGTCCTCCGCATGCTACAAGGAAATGATGCATCTGTTAAAGCCACAGAGTAATGCCATGAACCGACTACAAGTTTAGTCTTGCCAGCACAGCTAGGTATAACCTCATTTGAAAAGCATTAGTTCTCAGAATCTCAAAGTCTAGCATCTTGAAACTTCTTCCACAAGCCAACAATTTTATTAATTAGATAAATAATGTACACTATATGGAGCATTGTGAGACGATCACAATGGAAAAGGATTTAATGCATTGCATAGACTTGAGTAGCAGGTTGTTAAAAATGTTATTTTTAAACCAAAATGTCCCTGTCAGAGGAGGTAATTGTAGTGTTTTTCTGCTATGTGTGTCAAGTAGGAAGGAGGAGTATATTTTTGGTGTTGTAAATCCTTTAAAAGCTGGCAGATTGCCCTACCATAGTGCCTAAGCATGTATCACAAGGGAGGAGCAGGAGTCAGCTGACTTCAGGGTAGGGAGAAAACCAAACTGAGGAAAAAACAAGGCAGAACCTTAAGCCCAACTATAATTCAGCTGGTTTAAAAAATAAATAAATAAATAAATTTGCCTTTATAGATTTAAAAGGTAATGCTGAATACTTAATGTTTTCTCTGCAGCATTTTCATCTTTGGCCTGTAACTATTTTCTTCTGTGTATCTTACTGCATGAAAAAAATGGGAACATTGTCTGATTTTTTAAACTTCAATATTCGTAAGTTAGCAAACAAGTATTTTAACATAGTTCATGCAATAGAAAATTCTTTTTCCTTCTTCATGAGGCTTGTGAAAGGCAGAGACCTTAAGGGTAGGGAGGGAAGCATGATAATGTAATTACGGTCTTATATAACTATCGTATCATGGTAAAACTTTGCAATACAAATTACATTACTTTAAATATCACTTTCTGCATTTAATCCTGTTCCTATGTTCAGTGCATTTAAAGTCACCGAATCATTTTGATTTACCCACTTTTAAAAGTATTACACCCATAAATTTTATCTAATGAAGTGATAGCTGTTCATTCAAATAATCGTATTTCAATTTCCAGTTACTAGCTTCTGATTATGCTTTTTTGTGTTATTTTTGGTACTTGAATATTTTTTCTCTCCTTTTCCAGCTGTTTTTACTGTTTCCCTTTTCCCCCTAAATCCTTTCAAGCAAGTGTGCTCATCTCCAAGGATCTCAGTACAAAGGATGTTCTCCAGGTTCTGAATTACTTCCTTAGATCTTTTCTGCAGTCGCCAATTTTTTGAAGTGCCAAATACCACAATATACCATTAACATACAAACAACACAACCTACCTTTCCTCTAAATAGTTGACTTTGTTAGCTGATTTTTGTACTTGGTTTTTTTTTTCTCAAACCAGACTATCATCCTAAGACAGAAACTTGTGAGGATGTATTTGCCTAATATGACTCCACATGCTTTAGAGAGACAGTTTCCAAGACATCGTAACCAAAAAATAGATATATAATGATTCATTTTTCTCCCCAAATGGGATAAGCTAAGCAATAATTCTTTACTATAAACCATTTTATCTATCCCAGTAATTGTAATTTACTACTTGGATTTTTTGCCATATACAAACATTATAGCAGACAGAATTTATATGTTCAATCACTGACAAAAATACAGAGTATGCTATGGCTGTTCTGACTCCTACGGAATTTCCCTAAGAAGACAGTAGTCAGTAATACATCTCGGTATTGAAAACTACTTCTGAGTTCTACTAGTTTTTAATCTACTCAACAAACACTTCTGTATGGCAGGGTGCTAGTTTGAATTCCAAATACTGTGGCATTTTGCTGAAAATTTAACAAGTCTCTTTCATGCAACAGCATATCAAGTTACGCAGATATGGTTTTGTGCAATTCTGATCAATGAAGGCAACAGCCAGCCCCTAAAATTAAGTCTATGGGTTAAACATTGTTTTGCACAGAAATAAATTAACTAGTATTAACTACTGTATTTGAGCACATACAACCTCCCCCTTTTAAAAGTACTTGCAGAATAGCATTCTTCAATACCCATCCGTGTTGGAAAACTTGTACAAAGCTAGGAAAGTGCTGGTGGAAGTTGGCACTCCAAGGGGAGAGAGGCCCCAGTGGAGTATCAGGCTCCAGTGTATACCTTCCTTGTATTCATCACACTTTAAGCAGCAATATCACTTATATGCACCAGAGGTGAGGGATGATGTACTCATTACCTTGCCTTTTAGATCACAGATTATATGTTTCAAAAATTAAAATAAAAGAACTTAAATCTACCCCATCAACAGAATTTTTATCAGTTTTTCCTTTATTTTGTCTGAGTTTTCAATTTGATTCGCCAACATAGTCACTTGAGTCTTTCTGTTCCTTAAATTTTGCCGAAGTAACATTTTTTCACCATCTTTTTAGAAATATACACTATTTCAGCACTTGTTAAAAAAGAGTATCAGTATACAAAAGATCTTGCAAGGAAAACCTAAGAATTCATAAATTTAACCTATTTGGGCTTAATTTAAAATATCTATGGCTAACAAGAAAATTTGATGAATAATTTTTAATTCTTTAAGTAAATATGTTTTTTTCAAAATATGTGATCCAAGTATGTTCACAGCCTTGTTGTAGGGGGGAGAAGGGAACTGCATTGTCAGCAACAGTTCAGCAGTCTCCATTTAGCATCAAACCCTATTATTAGAACATTTTATTTCTATTACATTAAAAGGTATGTTATTCTGAACTCTAATAATTACAGATTAACAGATGTGAAGACAAAAAGGACTTCCTGTATTAATTTCTGTACCCAAATCCATTGCATGAAGTTACTTAGCTACCTTTCAGATCACTATTTATTACTGGTATTGTTTGTATGATGCCACTGATGTAAGCCCTGGAGAATGTTTACTCATTTTATTCTGGCATGCTGACAACAGCAAATACAGCTCTGATGAATCTTAAGAAATTTTGAAGGAGGAGAAAAACTTCTTTAGCTCCAAAACCTTCTCCCTTACAGGTCTTTGAGATTCACTGCAGTCAACAGAACGATCTCCAAAAGCAGCTGTGTGAATTGCTATGTCAACGAAAAGACACCTAAACATAGAAAACTTCTCACTATTACTGAGCAAATTAGTAAAAGGGAGATCGTACAAATTTAATGTAAAAGATCGTATTTATAACAAATTTATATATTTAGAAAAGCAACAAATATTTCACTAGAGACTCTTCATACCTTAAGAGATCAG
Organism: Ara ararauna; assembly: GCA_028858755.1. Lineage (NCBI taxonomy): Eukaryota > Metazoa > Chordata > Aves > Psittaciformes > Psittacidae > Ara > Ara ararauna. The sequence continues at coordinate 30,105,794 of CM054379.1, forward strand.
ATAATGTCATTGGTTCTCTCAGCCAGAGTAATGCCATGTAACAGAACGAAAGAGTCATTGGCATTGTCATCCTCAGTTTCCCCTTTTGGTTCTTCTTTAAATACAAGCCACCATCTACCGAGCCAGAGCACATAGAGGCGCTTTCTTGGGTTTATGTTAAAAGGAAAACAAAAAAAAAAGTAATTGATATGATGCAAACGTGATTCATGGTATACAGAAAACAAAATACAGGGCACATGCAGCAATTAATAATATTTTGAAATCATTACTTTGAGTAGTTGGGTAGTTTGTGTACTTTTCTACTAAACAGCTTAACTCTAATTTATTTGCCTACCACAATATGAGATGACAACCTGTTTCATAAACTGCTATTCACCTCACAAAGACACTGGACAAAACTCCTTCTCGTACCCATCAAAACAGACCTTTTGTTAGGAGCCACACTTGAACCTGGAGTACTAGAAAGACAATAACTCCTCCACAACATATAACTAACAGTACTTATGAGCTGGAAATACTATTTTCTATTTGAGTGATAACAGAACAGTGGGGAAACAAGGGAAAATTTTATGTACTTAAATCAATACCTCAGAGTTAGGGATTAAAGCACAGAGTTTTAAACTTCAGCACAGTCAGGACTTTAACAAGAGAATTATTTACACTGCAGGAATTTTACTGAGGTTAAGGTATGTATCCATTTGCCACATGACCTCTAAACTGTGGAAATGTAGATATTATTTAAAAAGAAACAAAACTAAATTTAGTGAAAAAGAAACACCATCAGAACAAAAATGTAGCAAGTGGTGAAGAGGGTGGGGAAAAAAAAGCCCAGCCAACCAACAAGCAACAAAACCTCCCCATTTCATTACTGATGTGAATCACTAAAAATTAAGAGAAGCAGCAATAAGAAATTTAATTTAATAGAGTGATTTACGAGTTGGAAACCTTTTCAGCAGTGAAACTTGGGAATTCAGGGAAGGAGAAAGAATAAAAAAGAAAAGCCTCTCTTTCCTACAGCATTACCCAGCCAGGATGAAGGAAAATGAATTTAAAGCACACCAGCACAAAACATCACAATTAATTCTGTAGAGATTTCCTCACTGTGTTTCCTCACAGACTGTTCACCTGTTCAGACAGGTACACCAAGGGCTGGATCTACAGCTCCCCGGTTGGGAGCTGCAGGGCCATGGCAAGCAGTCTGCAAAAAACAGCTTAAGACTTCGGAGAGGTTAGCAGCTCTGTGGTCACACTGGCAGGTGACAGCCAAGCCCGTAAGGTGCCAGTGGTCAGTGGTAGAGGTCCAGCGCCCACCGACATGCAGCATGAAGTCAAGCCACACACTGTGATCCTGAGCCAGAACTGGTCTTTGATGCCACCTACCGGCTCCTAAAACGGCAGCCAGTAGCACTATGGACACAGCGACAGATTAAAAGAACCAGTGCAAACGTACAACTTGTACAGACTAGGACAAGGTCTAGATGAGAGCATCCTATGAGGTCTATCACGTAGGTGCGTCAGAGAACAAAAGCAAGAACATCAGTTAATCCTTTTAGTCAACAGTTTCACCTTTTACATGGATATTTTGTGCTTAAAGGCAGCTTCACAGCTGAAGCTTCATTATTAATTTCACATTCTACTCAATTTAAAATAATCCTCATTATATTTGTGGCCTTAATGATGGAACACAATTTCCTTTTATTTCTTCCAGCTTATGCAAGGCATGACAACACACAGTTACACACATCTAATAATTTAAGAGTTTAATAGGCTTCTCTAGCAACATCTCAGTCCTACAATTTGCTATTATCCCTACACAAAAATAACAAAAAGCTTGCTAGTTGGACAAGCCTCTTAAGGAAAAAAAGGGTGTTGAGGTTTCCAGTCTGTAGCAGTAACAGCTCAGTAGAAACAGCACAGAAAAGGAAACTTATGGATCTTCACAAGGATTTACGATTAACTAGAACACATTTAGCATTACTTGTGTTAAATCTGAATATACAAATTCTATGTTTGTTTGATTTACCAAAATATACTTTTAGTGCCACTGAATGTGCTGAACTCTTAATTCATTGCAAGTGCTTTTATTGGTATGACTACTTCATAGCTGAATCCAATCTCTGAAACAACAGACCAAGAACACATGAAATTATGGCCCATCCTAAGACTGTCCAGCAATTTTGAAAAGCTAAACAGTGTAACTATAAAAGGCACAAGCACCAAGGAAGAAAGGAGTCCCTCCAGGCATCTAAAAGGTAAGAAAACTCGATGGAATATTTTCACTAGAAATTTTTCCATTCAATTCTTTCCTCTTTATGTAATTTTCCTGTAAAACCCAAGATCTGCTACATGTACAAACAAACAGCGACTCTTTATCTGAACACTGTCGTTTTAACACATAAGGCTGAGAGGTGCTTGCGTTATATTCACAAAAATTTGTATCACCATTTTCCCACTTTTTTCCCCACTGTTTGGATTTTTAAAAGTTTATTAATTTTATTTGCTGCAGATCGAGTTTCTTATTCTATTTCCATTTCTGGCCTTTACAAATGAAGAAAACATGAAACAACAAGATTGTAGTCTTCTGAGCGTAGACAGGCAGTATCATAGAAGAACAGAAATGGGACATAAAGAGGATAGATAGTACATAACAGGGGAAAAACAAACACTGAAACAAAGAAGGAAAAGGCAAGCAAAGAATAAAGCAAAAAAAGAAAAACCATCAGAAGTTTAAATAGAAAACAAAAGCTTTCAAATGTGCCTTGAAATGTATTTCTAACATCAGACATTGCAGCTTTGTCTGGCATTACACTTGCCCAGTAGTACCAAAACACCCCTATTTTCTAGAACACTTTTTAATTAAAATGTTTAGCATTCTATAAATATTTTCAAGTTGATATTGTGAACGGAAAGGAGAAACTGATGAAATAGAAGGGGTTATAAGGAAAGTAGTAAAAAATGAAGGTCCGATCCACAGAGACCTTGACACACTTGTGAGGTGGGCCAATGCCAACCTCATGAGGTTCAACAATGCCAAGTGCAAGGTCCTGCGCCTGGTCGGGGCAATCCCAGGCACAGCTACAGGTTGAGCAGAGAAGTGATTCAGAGCCGTCCTGTGGAGAAGGACTTGGGGCTGTTGGTCGATGAGAAAATGAACATGAGACGGCAGTGTGCTCTCGCAGCCCAGGAGAAGGAGGTGATCCTGCCCCTCTGCTCTTGTGAGACCCCCTTCGGAGTGCTGTATGCAGTTCTGGTGTCCTCAACATAAGAAGGGTATGGAGCTGTTGGAGCAATTCCAGAGGAGGGCCATGAGGATGATCATGGGGCTGGAGCACCTCTCATATGAAGACAGGATGAGAAAATTGGGGCTGTTCAGCCTGGAGAAGAGAAGGCTGCGTGGAGACCTCATAGCAGCCTTCCAGTATCTGAAGGGGGCCTACAAGGATGCTGGGGAGGGACTCTTCATCTCAGGGACTGTAGCTATAGGACAAGGGATAATGGGTTCAAACTTAAATAGGGGAAGTTCAGGTTAGATATAATTAAGTTCTTTACTGTGAGGGTGGTGAGGCACTGGAATGGGTTGCCCAGGGAAGTGGTAAATGCTTCATCCCTGGCAGCATTCAAGGCCAGGCTGGACAGAGCCTTCGGTGACATGGTACAGTGGGAGGTGTCCCTGCCCATGGCATGGGGGTTAGAACTAGATGATCTTAAGATCATTTCCAACCCTAACTATTCTATGATTCTATGAATGCAGAGACATAAGATACAGAAGTACCAAAATATGCTGGCATAAAATTAGAAAGCTAACTGTATCTATGGGATAGAAAAAAAGAACCCCAACCAAACAACAAATAAACAAAAAAACCCCAAACAACAACCCTCCCCCCCAAGAACCAAATCATGTTTTTTTAACATCAAAGTCGTGACTGACAGCTCTGCTATTAGTTAAACAACCGCCTGTTCTTTAAAGCTGCTGTTTGTGAACATATAGCTTTGCAAATACAACAGCATCTTTTTTTTCCACTGCAAACAGGAGGTATGACACAAACTTGTTATGAAATAAAACTTCCTCCTGCATTTCCCATTGTATTTCTAGGTAATGTTCAACTTTCATCTCCTTGGGTGGGCTTTGGGAGGAGGCAAAGTCTTCTATTTCTGGTAGAATATAAAATACTCCAGTGGCAAACAGTACTGAAAACTCTACAATTTCCAACCAGTTCCTCCAATTCATTCTACATGACTGTAATTTATATATATTTATTTGTATTAAAAAACTGTATAAAAATTGTTTCCAGATAGTCAAGTTCCTTGCTCCTACCTGTGACCTTGCTAGTTGATGAGGCAAAGCTGTTATCAGTCTGTAGATCCCCCTCACTTTCAGAGAGGGACAGAAAGTGAAGAAGGCTAGATCTTTCTGGATCACTGTCCACGTCAGTACTGCTATCACATACCTGGGATTTGTAAATAAGTCATTGTATTATTGTCAGTTACTGTTTCAATCTGAAGAAACCAAATAAAACATGATAGATGCAAGTTCAACAATAAATGAAGTTTAAACTCCAACAGCTCACATTTTTTCTTTTTCTATGAATCAGCAATATATAAAGAAACCCTGCAAAACCCCCTTATTTTTAAAGGATTTCTCAAGATAAAAAGATTTCTGGTGATGACATTACTGTTACAATGACCAAAAAGTTGGCAGTACGTAGAATCAAAGCTTCATGAAACAAGTGATATCTAGAGAGCAGGCAGGTAAGGATGGTAGCTGATGATACATTTTGTATTATAATTTCTGCTGTACCTATTGAATCTCTATGCCAAGACAAAGCAATATTTTTAAGTAAGCAGTTTTCCACACTCAAACAAGTATCTGTCTCTCAAAATAGGAAAAAAACCCAAACCAAACCTAACAACAAAATGGACATGTGGAACCCTGTTTAGAAGACATCCTTCATACTGAAGTGACATGAATGCCAGCCAGATACGTAGCTTGAACAAACAAGGATTCTGCTGTTGCTTTTCAAAAAGATACCAAATATCTCATAGGATTTGAGCTTTTCACTTACTGATAATGCTTTGACAGTTTCCCCAGCTGGTCGGATGCAATATGCCTGTTTGCTCTTCTGAAGGTAACACCTCCAAAAATTACATAGAACTTCATCCTGATAAATACAAATGGATAGTGATTAGTATAAAGTTTACAAGGTCCTTGATTGCTGAGAGCACAGAGCATAATTTCTAACTCAGGGATCTGGATAATGTTCCAGCTTTAATTTTATTAACTGTGATTTATAAACTATGTTGTAAAATTACCAGAGAAGCAAAGTTTGTTTTCATATGCTCAATGTTTTTAAACAGGGAGTTGTTCCATTTACTTTAAAAATTACAATCTTTTAAAATGACTCCTCCTGTAACACACACCCAGTGTGTACAACTCGCACCAGCACCTTCATACCTTCATTTGTGGACATACTCCTAATGCTTCTAAAGCTTCAGCTTGTTTCTTGAGTATGAGCTGAAAGCCTTCACAAACATACCATTCGCAGTCTCCATCTAAATTAAAAGGAAAAAAAGTGTCTTATTTTTATTGTTTGTACTGTTTTGTGGGTTTTTTTAACCTTATGCACACTTAGTTCCACTTACTATTCTGATCTCTTGGTATCAGGACAGAGACATGTGTCTCTCTATTTAATAATTTATTTCAGATCCTAGAGCAAAGACCAGCCACACTGAATATACTCCATTAACTCCCATTTATTCAGTCTTAATCAAGAAGAAAAGCTACTGAACAAGAACTGCTCTCCACACATTTCCCAAGAAGAACATATTTCACTATAACTTCTAGTATGGCATTTGTAATCAAGTGGAGAGTGGTTAAGTGACCAGTTTTAAAGTAACTGAGAACCTGTCATTAAAGTGAAATACAACTTCTTTCCCATCCCTGGGCACAGAAAGCTGGAACACATTACGGTGGTGAGTCAGGCAAAAATACAACCAATATCACCACAGTCTTCACCATTACTTCCCACCCAATCATACACATTTAAATAAAAGAAACCTTTTCAGATATTCCGAGCTTCTAGCACAACATGAATTTCATAAGGGGCAGACCTGCTCCAATCTATTCACTATTCTCTTGGACTGCCTTACATTTAGTTTTCACCCCTACCTCTTTATATTTACAACTCCTTTTCTACAGGCTTTTGTTTTTAGACAATTTCTCTCCATTTCCCAACTTCCTTTTCATTCCCTCCATGCCTCTTTTTCATTATTTTTAGTTCCAATCATGCCTTGCATCTCACTACCTCAGAAGTTAACTACCCAAAGCTTCTGCTCTGCTTTAATGATGTTGGCTTTAACTATTAACCACAGATACAGCTGACTCCTATAAATGCATGAAAATAAGGTGCCACAGCATAATTTAATTGCACCCACAGAAAGGACTGTGTGAAGCTAAGGATTTCTTTCTTAAGAAGCTTGGGGGATGGCTAATGAAATGGTGCACAGCTCAGACTTCAGGAGTAATACAGGATAAAGAAAAGTGGAGGTGTTAACAATTGTTCCGCTTTTTACTCTTAACTTCCACACAGTTGTTCTCTTTGAATGAATGTAGTAACCCACTGGCACCACAGCAGAGGGAAGACAGATCAGCATATCACAGACAAAGACAACCCAGTGCTTCATTTAGCATTGTAATGCATTTCTGCTTTTTGAAAGTGCCCACAACAGTAAAACATCTACCCAGCCACCACAGGACACATACCCAGCTCCAGCAGCAGCCTTACCATAACTTATCCTTATGGCATATATCATAGAATCATAGAATAGTTAGGGTTGGAAAGGACCTTAAGATCATCAAGTTCCAACCCCCCTGCCATGGGCACGGACACCTCCCACTAAACCATGCCACCCAAGGCTCTGTCCAACCCAGCCTTGAACACTGCCAGCAATGGAGCATTCACAACTTCCCTGGGCAACCCATTCCAGTGCCTCACCACCCTTACAGTAAAGAACTTCTTCATCATATCCAATCTAAACTTCCCCTCTTTAAGTTTGAACCCATTACCCCTTGTCCTCTCACTACAGTCCCTAATGAAGAGTCCCTCCCCAGCATCCCTATAGGCCCCCTTCAGGTACTGGAAGGCTGCTATGAGGTCTCCACGCAGCCTTCTCTTCTCCAGGCTGAACAGCCCCAACTGTCTCAGCCTATCTTCATACGGGAGGTGCTCCAGTCCCCTGATCATCCTCGTGGCCCTCCTCAGGACTTGTTCCAACAGTTCCATGTCCTTTCTATGTTGAGGACACCAGAACTGCACACAATACTCCAAGTGAGGTCTCAGGAGAGCAGAGTAGAGGGGCAGGATCACCTCCCTTGACCTGCTGGTCACACTCCTTTTGATGCAGCCCAGGATACGGTTGGCTTTCTGGGCTGCGAGTGCACACTGCAGCCGGCTCATGTTCATTTTGTCATCGACCAACACCCCCAAGTCCTTCTGTGCAGGCCTGCTCTGAATCTCTTCTCTGCCCAACCTGTAGCTGTGCCTGGGATTGCTGTAACCCAGGTGTAGGACCTTGCACTTGGCATGGTTAAACTTCATCAGGTTGGCATCAACCCATCTCACAAGCGTGTCAAGGTCCCTCTGGATGGCATCCCTTCCCTCCAGAGTATCAACTGAACCACACAGCTTGGTGTCATCGGCAAACTTGCTGAGGGCGCACTCAATCCCACTGTCCATGTCACTGACAAAGATGTTGAACAAGACTGGTCCCAACACCCATCCCTGAGGGACACCACTCGTTACTGGTCTCCAGCTGGACATTGAGCCATTGACCACAACTCTTTGCATGCGGCCATCCAGCCAGTTCTTTATCCACTGAGTGGTCCACCCATCAAATTGATGTCTCTCCAACTTAGAGACAAGGATGTCATGTATGACAGTGACGAACGCTTTGCACAAGTCCAGGTAGATGACATCAACTGCTCTACCCCTGTCCTTCAGTTCTGTAGCCCCACCATAGAAGGCCACCAGATTGGTCTGGCAGGATTTCCCCTTAGTGAAGCCATGCTGGCTGTCACCAGCCACCTTGTTGTTTTTCATGTGCCTCAGCATGCCATCCAGGAGAATCCGCTCCAAGATTTTGCCAGGCACAGAGGTGAGGCTGACTGGTCTGTAGTTCCCCGGCTCACCCATTTTCCCCTTCTTGAAAATGGGGGTTATATTTCCCTTTTTCCAGTCATTGGGAACTTAACCTGGCTGCCATGATTTTTCAAATATGATGGACTGTGGCTTAGCAAACTTCATTTGCCAGCTCCTTCAGGACCCGCAGATGGATTTCATCAGGTCCCATGGACTTGTGTACGTTCAGGTTCTTAAGTGGTCTTGAACCAGATCCTCTCCTACAGTGGGCCCAAGGTCTTCATTCTCACAGTCCCTGCATCTGCCTTCCAAGATCATACATACATATTCATCATACATAATGACTACTATTCTTCTGAATCATCAAAAATATAGAAATTACTCTGGATAAAAGATGTAAAATTGGCTTAGCTACTGTAACTGAGTGAAATCTCTTCCATGTAGGTTTGTGTATGGGTTACAGGGCCAAGTACCTGTACCGCAAGCCAGACTGACAAGACATCCTCAGAGCTGGACCACCGTCACATCTCATTTATGATGACAGACAATTCTTCTGGTTTTGTGATTGCCATCACAAGGAAGCAACAAAGGGATGACCACACCTGAATGCATACCACGATTATCTTTGCTGAGTATTGGCTTCCACACATCAAAGTGGCAATAAGACACATAGAGCTCTGTTATATCAAAAAAACCAACCCAAAAATCTACCATCAGACTCGCAGAGGTCACCTGTGGCTCATGAAGTCATCAAAATGTGACTACTGAAGGTTGTGACAGCATCTGGGGTTTGTATTTTGTTCCTGTTCTTACAGTCTTTCCTAGCTATCTGCTTTTGGTCACCACCAAAGACATAAGGGGCTAGGTGTACCCTGGCTGAGCAGCCACTCTTACATAAAATACAGAGATAAATTTATACATACCATTTTTTTCCTGCTTTCTTGAACCTTTGGAGATTGTCTGGACTCTTGTGTTAGTAATAAAATCAGTGTTTACAACTTCTCTAGCTCTCTGCAAAACAGGAATATACCTTAGCAAGAAAAAAACCCCAGGCCTAACTTGCATAGACTTCCCCTTCATAAAACGTAATCGAGGAACTTGTTCAAATTTCCTAACGTAAAGGGATACAGAACATTCTGAACTTCTCATTCAGAAACTTCAAAAATAGATAATTACTATCCTGGACATATAGGGGCTACATCAGGGTTTGCCTACCCTGGTACTGTACTGAAGTGCAGCAGTACCGAGGCAATACTTCCAAGGCATCTAGACAGCATGGTTGTACTATGGCTATAGCAATACAGCATTTGAAGATGGCCCATTTTAAATCTTGTGATTTCGAGGAACATTAGTTTTAAACAGTGTCAAGTAAAGCATGAAAAGGAAGAACTGCAACACTGCCTTTAACTTCTAATGCCAAGGAGAAAAATCTTCAGATTTTCTTAACATAAACCCAAGAAGCAATCAAAATGAACATTTTTAAAGGCCAGGAGTTTATTTACCTCAGTAACATTGTGGCAAGATCTGCAATAAAATCTGCCTCCATCAGTGAGACCCCAGTTCACTTCCGAACACTGGGCACAGCGTTCATTAAAATCTCTCTAAGAGGGAAAAACACAAACAGTTTCACATGTGTTCAAGTAAAAGAAATGGTGCTATTACTAGGCTTCGGAGATGATTCATACAGAATATTTATGCCCTTTATGTTAGCTCTGGTTGATAAAAAGTAATCATAGCATTTGCTACCAGTCATTGAGAACTGCGAAGAAATAATTTCAGCTGGCAAGCATCAGCTCTTGTGTATGTGAGCATTAGAACAAGGGGAATAACATATGACATGGGTTGATAAAAGCCACCCGTCTAAAACGGAAGCAGAAACAAAAAAGTAGAGGGCGGGACGCGAAAGAGAAAATAACTAGAACTGTGAGGGAACATAAGCAGTGAAGAAAGCCTGCACAAGTGGGTGAGGAGATATGCCAGGAGAGACTTCAGAAGCACCCACACGAAAGAGCGCGGCAGCTCTCTTCGGACCCCTCACCGAGCCCCAGCCACGCAAAGCACCCGCCACCGCCGGCTCTTAAGCACCAGCGCCGCAGCCGCCATACCGAGAGGTCCGGGTAGGGCCCCGCCCGCCGCTCCAGGCTCCGGCCGTGCACAGCGGCGGGACGGGGCGGGGCAGGGCCAGGCTGGGGCAAGCAGCGCCCAGCGGCGCCTCCGCTCAGCCGCCGGAGCCGCCAAGCGCTGCCGGACCAGCCCCCCCCCCCCCCCCCCCCCCAGCCGGCAGCCGGTGAGCGCCCGGCGGGGAAGCGCCTCCCACGCGGCTGCAGCCGCCGCGCTCCGCCAACCGCCTCCGGCCCAGCGAAACCAACCGCCCCCACCGTTCCCTGCGCCGCGGAGCCGCCCGATCCCCACCGTGGCTTCCTCGTCCATGCCGCCAGCCGCCCCGGGGCCCGCACCGTGAAAACCGCGCTGAGCGCCGACACCGCGGCCCGGCCTGGAAACGGCAGCCCTGGCACTTGCGTTCCGCGCCCGCCGCGGGGCCGGGCATCCCCGGCCTCTCGGTTAGTCAGGCTTGTCGCCGGCTGGGGAACCGCCATCTCCCGCCCGCTCCGGGACCCCATCCCGTCCCGTCTCCCCTCTCCCCCGCCCCGAGCTCTCGGAGGGGCGGCTGAAAGGCGCTGAGGGGCCTCTGCCTGAGGTGGCGCGGCGGAGGGGCTGAGTGGCTGCGCCCGTCGCAGTTTCTGCGGGGCACATGGGTGCTTGTCCCTGAGGGGACATTGGGAGCTTCGCCTTTGAGGGGACAGAGGCGCTTCATCTCTGAAGGGCGATGGGTGCTTCACCTCAGAGAACATTGCAGACGTAACTGAGGGGACATGGGTGTTTCATGGGGATAAGAGGTACTTCACTGGGGAGAAATGAGTGCTTCACCTCATAAGGAACATTGGGTGTTTCACTCGGGGGACACGGGAACTTCATCTGTGAGGAGACATGGATGCTTCCCCTCAGGGGAGACATTGCAGACGTCCCTGGGGGGGCACGGGTGCTTCAAGGGGACGTGGAGCGCTCACGGACGAGACCTGTGCTTCACCTCTGCGGGGACATGGGACACTTTCCCACTGCAGTATCCTGCGGACCAGAAGGGACACATGCCCCTCCAGCCCCAGCCCGCTGCCGTGCCTCTGCGCTGAGCTCATGCATCCTCGCCCTCGGTTCCCCTGGCGCTGTACACATGGCAGGCGACTGTTGAGCCTGTGCCGAAGCTGGTGGAAGGGCTTCGAGATCCTTAAATGAGAGAAACTATCATCCAAAATTCGCTTCCAATTAAAAACCCCAAACCTCCAGATCTTGATGTAGGTCTCTAATTTCTTGCACACTAATAATAATGTTTAAAGATGTCTAAACACGGAGATCTGTTATTGCAGTGAATTTGCCCACAAAATTGGAGAACAGGTTTAGGCCCCTTAAAAAAAAAAAAAAAAAAAAAAAAAAAAGGTCCACTAAGTGAAAGCATGGGAAAAAATTAAAGCTAAAATATACATAGAAAGAGGTGAGGCTGCCTTGACAGCTGTGGTTACATTGATGTTGGGAGGATATGTACAGAGCTAGAGGGGAACTGTTTAGGTTCAAGAAAAAAGTTATTACTCATACCAACTGTGATCTTTTTTCAGTGTGGGATGAACATTTGTAACACCCATTAAAGAGAATTACGCATATAGTTCCTGACATGTTAAAAAGGTGATTGTCAGCCTCACAGAAATGTGGCTAATACTTTGATGAAACAGATCCTACTTGTGATTTTCATTTCCATATTTTTTGTTTGTGGAAATATTGTTCTGGGAAAGCAAGGCCATTTCTTGTGACAGAAAGAGTTTGATCTTCGCCTAATGAATTTCTAAGATAAAGTACTACCTTGAAGAAAGTCAGGGTAGCTGTATCTGTGATGATGCAGAAAGAGCTGAGTTCCAATTCAGAAGATAAGGCGTTGCTCCTACTGAGAGTAGGGTTTGTTGTATGGCTCAACATTGTGAGCAGGCAAGGGTTCTGCTCAGTGGGGTTAACTATATTGAATAACTTGTTTAAAGAAGAGACTGCTTCGATGAGGATGGATCTCAGGTCTTCTGTTTTCTAGTTACAGCTTGTCAAAAAATATGAAAGAAAGTGTAATCACAAGATTCTGCCAATTTGTCAAAACCAGAACACGTTATTTTTGATGGCAGCAGTTGAAGATAAGCAAGAAAAGAAGAAAAGTTCATGTGACTGCACAGGTGACTATATTGGTGTGATTCTGAGCATACTGGTATAACATGCCAGTGTAATTTTAAAACAGGCAAGCGCTTACTCTCTGGTTTTGGACAATCCATGCTACTTCTCTGAGCTCCATGTTCCATACACGTGAAACAGAGATAGGAAAAGTTATCGAACTTTGGAAGGGAAGTTGTGAAAAGACCTATACTGATTTTGCTAGTTACTTATTATTATTATTCAGGCTGTATATAAATGCAAAGCTTCTATCAGTATTTCTGAAGACCATCAGCTGATTAGTGCAGAGTAGTAATCTAGTAGCAAAAAATCAAAGCATAATAGGGGTAGCAAGTCTTATATCTATTTCTTAAATATTTTTTGAAATGACGTGTAAAACCGGTTTTTCAGCATATAAAATTATGGGTAACCTTTGTCCCTAATTACAAGTTACCCAAGCATACTGATAGGGATATGATAATTTCAAAGCCAGGAGACAGACTGTCTTCCTGCTTGGGCTCACTTTTCTAATTAAGATCATTATGCATAGTAGTCAGATTGATTCAAGGCTTAGATAAATAATACGTCCTGTTGTTTCCATTGATTTGAATTTTTAATGAACTGAGTTCCATTGCTGATACCACATTTCTGGCTCTTGACTGAAGCCTTTCTACATGTGAAAATGTAAAAACTACGTATTGGACTGAAAGACATGTCCCTTGGCTTATCCTTTGGGATATTGTTCATGAAATTCTGCTGGCTCCGGGATATGAACTTCCATAGCAGAGATTCTCCCCAGAGTCCTTACCCATTGTCAGACACCTACTACAAAGAGAGCAGAAAACCAACCTCAGCTCCTCCAGAGATTGTGAAGACGAACACAGGGCAGATTTACCAGATTCAAGTTGATAGAAACTATACACAGTTATTAGCACCCACAATTTCATGTTTGCACCATCTCTCCATGGAAGAAATCGTGTTTAAAGACAAATAAAAAACAAAGGGGACATTAGGAAACCAAGAAGCAGATGGCTTTGCTCTAACCTATCTGGAGAACAGACCACGCTAAGAAAGGGTCACAGGGAAAACCTGTGCCAAGCAGATATGCAGTGGAGGCAAAGGTGCAGAGAACTGTGTAAGGAGCCAGCAGGAGAAGGGACAGGAGGAGGTGGGAACAGCAGTGAAGCGTAGGGGTTGCAGCAAGATCATCAGGGGAGGATAACCAGGGAGTGGCTGAGCTCAGTGGAGCTTTGAAGGAAGCGACAAGAAGAATGAATTTAACGTTACAGCTTCGACACACCCAGCATTGCCTTGTGATACTGTTTATTATACACATTCAGCTCTCAAGTTTTACTTTTTTAAAATCCATATCTACCCCTGCTGCGGAAAACCTGAAAATATTACCTCAAATATCCAAAACAACAGAAAGCAGAAAACTTTTCCCGAAGTTTACTTGGGTTTTCTTAAGCCGTTCTTAGTATGTGAGCAGCATGAATTTGAGATTTTTACTACCAAAAGCAGCAATACTGCACCCAGGAACGGGGTGCAGACTCATCCAGTCTTACACACTGAGGTGGAGTTTATGCCATCAGCTTTTGCTTTGCGTATGGGCTGCAGCCCAACCTGTCTCACACAGGCACATTGCAGTGCCATAGTCTCATTCCAGTTTTGCCTGTGATTCTCCATGTGACAGAGAGCTGGTAATCGTCTGTGATGATCACCCATCCAGGGGTGTTTGGAGACAACAGACCACAGGGGAGGACCTCACATTTAGATGAGCTGCTCTAGGAGGTAAAATTCTTCGGCTTCAACATCCTCATCTGATCTGAAGCTATGCTAACGTGGTCAGTAATAAAGTGATTTGGGAGTTCTGCCTAAGGATGCTGAAATCCTGTCTGGAATCAAGAGAAGACCTCATTGTGGGTCCTGGCCTTCAAAGGCAGGATCTCCTTCCTGAGGAGCACCAAGCTACTATCTCATTGTCCATACTAGCAGAGGTTACACCCTTCAGTACCTGCTGACTGTGTTAGTCTGATCATACAGAGATACAGAGCAGGTGAAGGAAAATTCTAGGAAAGAAGGTGATCTTAGCAGCCAAAAAGGAACAGAGCAAGAAGTGGGTGTTTTAATGTCCCATTTCACATTCCAGGCATGTATAATGCTTTTCTTCTTTTTGCTTTACTGAACAGCTAGCAAGAAACATTCCTTCAAATTATACTTTAATAGTGTCAAACTTCGTCTAGTTTCCAGCTTTACTGAAAGAAAAATACAGACCATACTAAAGGGAATCTTGGGTTCCACTGTAGTGTTGTGAGTCTGTAGAGCCCTGAAGATTGTTCTTGAGATCACTCTTGGATGTGTTTAATCCAGAAGCGCAATGGTATTTTTAAAGGAATCGAGAGCCACCTTGTGGAGCTGGATTCAGGAAGGGGCTCCAAATAGTACTGATGGGAACAGCTACTCACTGATAGGAATTCAGATCCAGTGGGATCCTGGAGGCTGTTAATCTCATAAACATGCACATGTCTGCACATATTCAGTGAGTGCACAGTGCATCACACAGCTCCTCTGCTGACTAAAACTGGGCAGCAAAAAAATAAATACACTTGTGGGCAGTGGCAGGCAGGAATGTAAAGCTGTCAGAAAACTACAGAAAGCCGCAGAATCAGGGAAGCAAACAAATGTACTCATTACGTCCTACACAGCCTTGGTGGAGAGGTGGTGGTGCTCATGGGGCATTTTTCACCATATAATTAATTAAGTCTTCAAAAGTGCTGATAAGTTTTGGAATCATTTTGTGTAGATTTCTGTCACACATTTATTTTCTTCTGCAGCTATTCATTAGCATCAAGAATTAGGTTTGCCAGAGCCCCCATATAGGCCCATGCTCTGTAATCATAATCAGAGAAATACCAAAGATGGGATCAATGATAGACATAATCCATAACTGGAAGCATTCACCAATCATTGTTCCTGCATAGAAGTAAATAGCAGTCTGGTGTTCTGGGGTTGCAGTAAGGGCTATATAATGGTTCCTTTAGCATTTCTCTCCCATCATTTCCTGCTGTGAACTCTGAGCTGTTGTTAGTCAGTACCAATATGTGGATGCCAGCATATGGTTTTAACAATAAAGAGGTGTTTGATTGTTTAGTACGTATATGCAGCAGAAACTTTATCTTCAGCATATACTTTCATTAGATGATGTCTTTAAAATTTATTTTACGTTAACACAATTTTTTTTAAAAGTGTCCTTAAGTGGCCGACATTAAATATGTAAAGAAACTCACACAAAAAAGGAGGGACTCTGATTCTGGAATAACTCTCCGGGTGCTAGAGAGCCCTTTCTGAGGTAAATGGTTGGTAATCTGCTGGTAGTCAGTCTGGCTATTGAGTCATGACACAACCAAGTCCAGAGAAGGACTTGAACACTGAGCAGTTTTACTTCTTCTACCCATCTTCTAGTGAGCTTTTGTAATAGGTTATACACTAGCAGAGCTCTAAGTTAAATTAAATTTCAAAAAAGATACCACTTTTGAAATCCTTGTTAGCCAAACAGCCACTAATATCCCAAAGCATGCTACGACGCAAGTAGCATGTGAAAGCCGCTTGAGAAGTCATTCTTTCTAGGCCAAGTCTTAACAGATAAGCCCAGCATATCCTTTATGCTTCATAGAGTTTGAGAGTTTAGTTTTTTTCAAACATTGTTTTGGTAAACAGGATATATCTGTTGATATCCTTAATAGTTGCTTCAGACTAGTTTATTTTTTTCCCCAGTAATTTAAATGTAGCCATATCATAGAATCATAGAATGGTTTGGGTTGGAAGGGACTTTCCACTAGATCAGGTTGCTCAAAGCCCCATGCAACCTGGCATTGAACACCTCCAGTGATGAGGCAGCCACAACTTCTCTGGGCAACCTGTGCCAGTGTCTCACCACCCTCATAGTGGAGATATATCTAATATAAATCTACCTTCTTTCAGCTTAAAGCCATTATATATACATGGTGACATCAGGTAGTAGGAGAAAATTCATAAAAAGACACAACAAGGCTATAGCAAGGAGTCATATTCTGATTTCAAAAATATGGAAATCTCAGAAAAACCCTGCATCTTTTTCTATCATACTTTATTCCGTCATGCTTCCAAGAGGCCATGGTACATAGATTCATAGAGCACTGGGAAGGGGTGTCCAATGTTTGTTCCAAAAAAACCACGATAGGTGATTCCACATTAGAATACCTAGAGGTTAAGGACAGCTAATCTAGAAGGAATAGAAATGAACAGAACGCAAACCCCCATCTTCAGAATGTTTCCAAGCTTTAGACTCAAGTCTGTACTTCCAAGTTGTCTCTGCCAGAAGAACACAGAAGCATTCAGGAGAATCAAGAAGAACCAGTAGGATCACCCTAGCCAGGGTGCTGTGCTCTTTAAAACCAACATGTGTGTTCAAGGTTGAAAAACTTGGAAAAAAAATGCCATTCTAAACTAGACATGGTGCCGGCAAATTGAATGTTCTGCAAAGAAAATTAAACTGCAAATAGTATTTAAAACACCATTAAAATAAAGAAAAAACCTCTCTTTCTTAATTTCTATTCCCCACCCACAATACAAAGCTTTTATGATAGTTTTATTATAAATACTTAAGGAGGATTGTAGAGTTTAAAAGGAGAGTTTAGAAACATACATTTTCTAACGACAACATTTTTAAAAATTGAAATTAAATTTCTAGGACCCCCTGCAGTTTATGAACTAGTTTTTAAAGCAGAAAGCTATAAATAGTAGTTGTGATTGCTCTTATAGTAATAAAAATGAAAATATAGTGCAGTAGAGACATAGGTTTGCTTTGACTTACAATCTCATTTCCCCAGTGGCTTTTGCCCTCCTTTTCTCACCATCTCTTTTTCTGTCTTGTCTTTTTGAAGAAAGAAAAGGTCACTAACCCTATTCAAAACTTGATTAAACCTGTAAGTTACAGCATGCTATGGGACCTAGACAGCTTCACACTAGCGTCAATATATTGTGCCTCAGCAAGGTCCAGTGCTGTTTTGAGCTCACCTGTGCACTGGACATTTGTGGTGGTGGTGCTACAAAACAGACCATAATAACAAGGGACAGAGCCATGATGGTTCCTTTTTATCTCAGCCCTACATAACATCCTTAAAAGAACTTATTTCTATAGATATACAAAAAGGTCACAGAGGAAAGTTTTTCTCCTGCAATCCTGAGGACTGCACAAGTCTTCATTCCAGGTATTGATTTTATGATGGGGACACCAAAAGTGCATCTGGCCAGGACTGAGATGCACCTGAGATTCTGTGAGGACCTTTTCGAGTATAGCAAATTGAATTGCAGCCCTGTTTTATCACTGCAGTTTTTGCAAATTTTTGGCTTGAGGATGCACTTATAGTGGTGATAAAGTGATTATAATCTGGAGAAAACCACTGAAACCAATTTTTAAGAGCTTTTGCGCAATGAGGATAAGAAGAGGAAAGCTAGGGATGGGTCACATTTTCTTCAGCTTATTGATACATTTCATCTTAAGACTTTTTAGTTTTTAAGCAATGGAGTTTTTACTTGAGGACAGTGATTATGACTGGAAATTGTCCATCTGGTGGCCTTTTAATGCTGTTAAAAATACTTCTTGTTTTCATGTTTTTAAATAAAAATTTATTTGAATGTTTGTTAAATTGTAAGATTCAAGATCCCATGCAAAGCGCATTAAAGACAGTGGAAAGTCTTCCACTCATTTCAGTGGATTTTGATCATGCCCTCTTGGACACTGACTCAGATTTGGTGTATTTATTCACACTGTAGCAATTATCACGGAAGAATGTATTTAGCCTTAGCTCACCCTTGGGAAACAGAAGCATCACTGTCACCACTTGCAGATGGATCTGTAGATCTGCACAGAACAAGTTCTCTTAGATCAGCACACAATCCTGCAGCACGTAATTCTGGAGCAATAGCTTACTATTGCATCAGAGATTTCTTTCCCTGCTGTGGTGTTGTTTATTTATTTATTTTTTTATTTATACCTTCTTTTCTCTTCCTGGCATGTGAAGAGCTTATAAGTAAGTAATTTTGTTACAGCCTCTACTTCTTGGGTCAGTCTGCACACGGAAAATGTTTTACATTTGCTGTAGAGGTTTAAAAAGATAGTAATTCTTTTTCCCTATCCCTGAAGCCTGCCAGCTGTCAAATAAGCTTTCCTCAGAAGAAGCTGTGAAACTGGGAAGGCGGGATGCAAATCCCCGACACATGGAATGCTCTGGGAATCCCACCCTTGCCCTGAGGAAAATCCAGCACATATCTGTGAAATAAAGTCACCTTTGCTTAGTGGTCTGATCATGCTCTGAAGATAGCGTCTGAAATCGTGTGGCCTCATGGAGCAGGGATTTGGGGCTTGATTTTACTCATGGCTTGATTTTACCATTTTTGATTGTAGCCAAATAGATGTTTGCTTTCTCACACGAGTATAATGTGTGGTGAAAAGGCCACGTGTGCATATTACTGCTGCCTTCACTATCCTTTTTTTCTTTCTTCTTTTTAGCCATGCACATAAGACACTATGCTCTAATTCAAGAGTATACCCAAGATAGGGAAGGGGTAATTTACTCATTTAAAAATTCTAATGTACTCTAAGTATCCTTCACAATTGTTGGAAAGGAAGAAAAAGGAGATCTGAAAGTCAGGCCAGGAATCTTATTTTCATCTATCCCTGGCCATATGACAAGGGCAAGCAAACCCAAACAAAGGCATAAACAGCATACACCCATCCCCAGAATTGCTCACACCATTTAGGCAATTTAGAGCAGTAAACAAAGATAAGCGATCTGCATAGAAGCAGCTTTAGGTGACCACAAATGGATACTGCTGTTTAATTCAACCCGCTCTCACCTAAACAAGTTTGTTTTCTCAGCAGTGTTTATTTGTACTAGGGAGTTCTAGGGAAAAAATTCCATCCTCCTCCAGATTATCTGCTTCAATGTTGTGAAAATTCAGTATTTCCCCAGCCTGAGAATATATTCCTCCTACAGACACACTCTATTTTGCAGTCTTGCCAACATTTGTTCATTGGTTGTTTTTTTTTCCTGTAGCTCATAGCATTTTGCTGGGACATGACCTGATCTCTGAAATGAGAGAAGCCCTACAAAGCTTCCTCAGTCTGGAAGGGAAACCCCATCTGATCAGCATTTCTGTCTTGAGAGGTAGGGAATGAGGAAGGAGAGATAAGGCATAAGTAAGAAGTAAAAAAGTTTGAAAAAATAAATTGAGGGATGGTGGCAGGGATTTTTTTTTCCCCCTTTTTATAAAATTGCTGCTGCTGAAAAATTGAAGTGTTGAGGGAAAAATTAATAGAAGCTTTTGTGTGAAGTAGTTTTTTAAATCCACAATGAAATAATTGCTAGGCTAAAAAGTTGAAAATTGCAGACACTTTCAGTTGTCAACGTGTTTTTCTGTAGCTCATACACATTTCAGTCTTTTCCACTTTCCTGTGAAAACATGCAGTATGATTAGGCAATAGCACATCTCTCGTGATGCTGCTGGCCTGGATGTTGGAGGCCACGCTTACTATCAGTCTTTGTTTAGTCGTAACTTGGTTAACCTCTTGGGTATGGGAATTCAGTAGAAAAAGCCCATTCGTTCCAGGTTGCTTTCATCTGCCTTCCTTCTTGTCTTTCTGTGCAACATCAGACCTGGGAAGATGGAATAAAGGCGCCCTTCGTGTTTTCCCCTCTGTCTGAAGTTTCATGAACTCCCTGAGTAGGTAGAGGAGCACACCTGGGGCTAGACGGGTGTGCAGAGAAGGGGTGGTGTACAGTCTGGAAATGAAAGGGGAAACAGATGTAGGATGAGAATGCATCAGGGACTGCATTCCAGAAACATGTGGGGTATCACAGTTCTCCCCTATCTACATCCAAGGACAAGAAAGTCTTGGAAATATCCAAAAGCCAGATCAAAATCCACAACTTCTTCTCCAAAGAAATTTGGGCTAGTTGCCTGACACTTAGGACCTGGTGCATGAGCTTTGAACTTTCAGGGTGATGGTCCTTGAGATAACTCAAGCTTTGGCAAGGTAGCGAGAAATTGTCTGTATTTGCCTCTCTACTGTAAGCCAGTGCATTCTTTTGCCTGGCAAACAAAAGGTTTGCACATACAAAGGAAATACATGGAATTGGTGCAGAATTAACATCTGAAGTGAAAATCTGTCCACCTTCCTCCCTTATTCACAAACTCATGAGAAAAAACAGTGCATGGTTTATTAACTAACTTTGTATTTATAAACTTGCAGGAAGGTTCTTTCAACAAGATTATATAATAAAGTATGTTAAAATAATCCATTCTCAAAGCAAGTCTGAAATAACTTTGAAGCACAGGCTGACAGCAGAAAGTACTTGTATGTGACCCTTAGCTTCAAAAGAGTTAAGGTGCTGGCAAAGGCACAGAGATTATCTCCACCCACGCAGGAAAACATACATGGCTGAGTAGCTCTGTAGCAGCACACAGGGAAACAAAACAGTCTAGCCCAGAATTATCCCTGTGAAGGAAAAAGTACACTCTGGTGGGTAGCAGAGGGTTTCCGACCTGGCAAACAGATCAGAGACCTGCAGTCAGGTCTGAATGCTCCATCCTTGCATCTCCATCACTCTTTGGGTAGGGGTGTAACCATTGAGAGAAAAAATGGCTCGAACATACACACAATCTGGCTATAAAAATGATGGAAAATATGATCCAGGTTTTTACAGCTTCCCCTGATGTTGACAGTCTGTGTGTCCCATGCAGATGCTGCAGAGCACACACCAGCATCTGGGGAGATGCTGTTGGGGTATGCTGGGTTGGCAGAGCTGCAATGTTCCTGCTCCCTGGCTTTGCCAGGCACTTCCCAGACAAATATGGTTATGCGTTCCTTGCTCCAAAGACTTCAGCGTTAAGGAAGCTGAAGTAATACGTGAGGAGACTGAGGAGAAGCAAAATTAACTATTTATATATATATTTATGTATATTTAATATGTAGCTGCAATTCTCATAGCTCTCTACTCAACCATCACTTTCTGGGAATGTCTTGTATTAAGAAGCGGGGCTTGAGGATGGATTAACACACAGTTTAAATATTCTCCAGGGCTAATTCAGAAGAACATTCCCACTAGAACCAGAAAACACAGAATATTTTTATAAGTCTTTGTCTGAGTCAGAAAGATACAGAGAAATTCATGTTTGCTACTTCTTTTTGCAACTATCTGTTCATGAACCATGAATTGATTGTTACTGAACCCCAGGGTCTGTCACGTTCTTTCTGGCTGGGATGCTTATTATCAGGAGAGCGTGAGGTTCCATTAGAGATGTGGTCACTGTGGTCAGTACACAGGGATTGGGCAGGAACCTGTCGTCTGTGGCATGCATATGCAAACTGGGTCCTCTTTACTGTTCACCTTCCCTGTTCTCAGAGAAGGATGTTCACTCCTTTTCTCTCCTGATCACTCTTAGCAGTAGCCTTTCAACCCCAAAGGCAAAGTGAAGCACCTGAGGGAGGGAATTTCTCAACTCTCAGTATTTTCACTATAAAGACCCTTTGGGAACAGCTGACAACCCCTTGCAAAGTTTCCTATTTACTCCCATCTCTTGCCTTCTTTTCCTGGATATTGCTGCATGGAAAAGCCATCTGTGGCTAAGAAGGAGTGGTGACAGCCACCAGTGTCCCAGTGCTGGGGAAGACCTGGTGGAGTGCTTTGGTGTGGATGGCAGGAGGCTGCTGAGGCCCAAAACTGTCTGTCCACCTGCATTCAGGTGTCAGGTGTATTTAGGATCTCACTGATATGGCTCTATCCAAGCTCACTCGTATTTGGGTTTCTGCAGTGTAGGTTTTTGGTGTTGCCATCAGCATCCTCACTCAGAAAGTGCACCCAGTCCTCTCATTTCAGCTTATCAGGAATATCTATAGTAAAGTCAAGCTCCTAATTTCAATCATTTGGATCATATTTGGGTTAGATGCCTAAAGCAGGCAGTGTAATAAACGTGCCCTGCTCCCAAAGTGATAGGAACTGCTGGATCAGTATACCCTTATTTCTGTAATTGCCTGCCTTCCTGCTTGTACGGAAAGGTATATGATAGTTTTAAAAAATATATATTTCTCAGATGCCTGTCTGAGAAAGTATATTAAAAAATCATATCTGTTCCCATTTCCTTTTCTAAGCACCCTTAATGCCGGGGAGGAAACTTTGTTTTTGTGGAGGTTTCCTGCAGCACATGGTGTTGCTGTTGTAGTTCCCTGTCTGCCTTGCTGCAGTGACTGCTGTTAAACCTGCCCTGAGGAAACCCTGTTTCTCCCTTCCCATCCTCTACACTGGTAGTTTTTCTTTGCATATTACAGTTTCTAAAGCATTAGTATGGATACACACTGTATACTTTTAAATCACTTTTCAATGCTTTCAAGGGAAAACAACTAGGAAGCTTTCTGTGCTGTGACAGAAGTTTGGTTTGGCTGCTGTGCTGTACTGCACTGAGGCTGGTGTTGTTATGTTGCCTTGTATAACACAGATTGCCTTCCGATACATTTTATACTTCTACACATTTGTTTGCTTGATTGCCAGACTAGAAACAAGTAAATATGGTGAAACAAATACAAACAGCACAAAGGAGTTCTCAAGCTTTTAAATGTTGCCCTGGTTTGCACAAGTCATGCAGCTGCGTGCAGCCCTGGAGCGGAGCTGCAAGGCTGGCTGTTGGCCATCAGCTGCTGCAGAGCCATCAATACAGCCAGTGTTTTCTGCGTCCTTTATAAATAACAGCTATGGGGAGCTTGGTGATGACATTCTTAAAGCAAAAGTTTAACAGAGATCAGAGGGCTTGCCTTAGAAAAAAAAAAAGGAAAAAGAAAAATAAGTAATTCAGAGACTGGGAAGCAGTAAAGGAGTGTCGATATGTGTGCACCTCCTGCTAGTTTCACTCCTACGAGCAAAACAAGATGTCTAAATCGTTCTCTTCAGGCTGGAAAAAAGGTGCAGCCCCAGGACTAATAGCGATGGTAGAACCTGTGACTTCAGCATTTTACCACTCTGTAGAAACGCACATCCTGCTGAAATATTGATGGGAGTGACTAAGCCATGTGCATGCAACAGCTCCTACAGTTACTGTGCTCATGGAGCTGCGTCATCTCACAGCCTGTAGACAGGCACCTTTGTGTTGTGGTGAGACAGCGGGTTAGATAGAAAATTGTGCTGTCTTGTTAAGGCAAGATTCCAGCATTTCAGCTGGATGATATTGGATGGTGGGCAGAAGCAGCATTTGGAGAAGAGGCGTAAGATGTACCTCAGAAGGAGAGCTTCAACTCTTCTCTTCACAGCTTCCTTTGGCTGGTTTGGGTGATAAGGATGGCAAACAAACCAGACTGCCTGGGACAGTGTGCAGTTCCTTTCCAGCTCTTGCCAAAGTCCTTTCCAGCGTCTTAGCTGACTGGAATGGAAAAGGCCATGTCCTTTCTGTTAGAGAGTCACTGCCTCAGAGACTCCGGAGTCTCTGGGGGTTATAACATGGGGGTTATCCTCAAAACAGTACCCCTCCTACAGATGGGAGCTGCATCTTCAAGAAAGATGAAGGTTGATGTCTCCTAACACACTTCTCAATATAAAAAGACACTGTGCTACTTCCAAGCAATACAAATAAAGATGCTCATGGCATATTGTTTTTAGAAAAATTCTTTTTCCATCTCAAATTGTGTATCTAAGAGATCACAAAGTCCCAGTGCATTCTGCATATCTTTTGCATAATAATTCTACTTTTCAATCTGAGGCAGTTAAACCATCTAATAAACAAATTCTTGTACTTAGGGTAAATGTATGTATCTGGATGCCTCCCAGTAAACAAAATCATGGAAACACATTAATATCATACATTGCATTAGGCAGGCTAATTTATCCTTGAATAGACCATTAATTATATATTGGTTTTAAATGACAACATTCATACCCAGTGAAGTTCTGCTGATAAACCATGTATAGCAGAAGCAGCTGCATAAATATTTTTTAATTGAGCCCCTAAGCAAATGGCTACAGTAATAAATCATTTGCCATGTGTCCAGATAATAGAATTGGGCTGAATTTCTAACTGATGCCATGCCACCATCTTCAGAACGTCTTGTTTAGTTCATTGTCCTTAGATCATTTGTTACCTGCACTTGCCAACACATTTTAAAATTCTCTAGAGGTGTATGTGCAGCTGTACATCCCAGTTTTGGAAAACTGCACTGTTTGTCTTAACAAAGACCTTTCTATAGGAATAAGGGTTTCAAAGTAGGTGTTTCTAAGGGTTCACTTATTTCATCTTTCTGAGGTATAAATAGCTCAGGGGCCTACTGGATTGCAGGTAGCTATCCCAATCATTGATGGATGAAGTATGAATGGAAATGTAATCTTCTACTGTCATCTTGATATTTTTTTTATTTATCTGAATCCCAGTATTGCTTTCGTGCCAGTGTCCCATTAAAGGTATCATTGATTTATCTGGATTGTACTACAGAGACTGACAGCAGAAATTCATTACACATTTTAAATTCTGTGGGCTCGTATCTCCTGCTCAATGCTGAGCTATAAGCAGACACTTCTTTAATGTATTTGGCCTCCCTGAATTCTCTTTCCCAGAGTCTGGGATTTCCACTCCTTCTAGTTTTGTTGATTTGCTTTGCAAGTGTGGAAGTGCTAGGATTTTTGTCAGTTTCCAGTTTACACATAGTTTTACTGAGGCAATCATCAAGGTGAGTTCACGGCCATTGTTTTAAAGGAAAAAACCTGTGCCAAACTAGGTAGATTTGGATGACTTCTTCCCAAGCAGGGCTCAGAGCAAGGAACAAAAGGTATTACTCTCATGTTTGGCCAGAATTACAAACTGTTACCGTTCGAGAAGATTCAATAATACTGTTGTCAGTCTGGGAGCTCTGTGTGATTTAGCTGCCAGTGGCACTGGAACAAGTGTGCCCAGCATCCGAACAGCCAGTCCCGGGGGTCCTTGGGCAAGGTTTGTCTAGCACAGTCCTGAACATGGTTTTCTCCCAGCCTATGCCTGTCTGCCTTATATATTCAGCCTCTGCTGACAGCTGGGTCCAGACACGATAAATCACATGGAGCAGGGAACTGCATTGGATGTGATTCAGATAGGGAGCTATGGGCTACACAGCCTCCACATTCATGTCATATTTCTTAGTTTACCATTTGTAAAACTGCAGTGGAGGACCCTAGTCAGAAGACTCTGGTCCAATAGCACCGATAGGGATTAACCCTGAAACAAGCCCTAAAGCCAGGCTTGCAAAGGCTGCTCTTTTATCTGCCTTCCAGGCATTTTTTCTTTCTGTTCAACTTTTCCTGAACCCAGGAGGAGCAGAACTGCATTAAATGTGTGGTATGATTGACTGAAAGAGCTTCCTCGGTGGCTGTACTTTATTTTTCAGTAATGCCATTCTCAAGGCTTCATCTGGAATTTGGGTAGTTTATCTCCTGATCCCATGAATTGCTGCCTTTGCCAGCTATTTGTCATCTCTTACTACCATCTGAAATATAGAAATACATTTTAGAGAGGGGCCTTTTTTATTTTTATTTTTGGCAGCTTGGTAAAGTCTTTTATTCCAGTAGCAACATAACAGAGCTGTGCTTGATGTGTTGCAGCTACTTCTAATCTCTAAGACTGGGGTTGTAAAGATATTCTTTGGCTCAGCATACAGTATCGCCACATATGGAAAGCATAAACGGTCACAAAAGCTTCTTGATTTAAAAGGTGGGATTTATTTTATTTTTACTAAAGCTCTCTAATTTCCTGAGTGTCATATATTTGCTTTGATGAGCCCTGGTTTGCTTCTTACTGCAATAGAGAAAGCCATGGCTGGGGGATTGAAATTCATAGGTCAATGAAAGGGTTTTTGTGGTGAGATTTGTGAAAGCAGGTTGAATAGTGCAGCATAAAGGTGAAGACCCATTTATAGCTGTGGAAAATAGATCCCTTTCTTCTCTCCAAAGCTGTACACTCAGAATTACTTAAATTTTCCCTGGCTTTGCACACTGTGTAATCCTGATAGATGTTCTGTCATTAATGTTATTTTGGACAAGGTTTATGTATAGAAATAATTGCTTCATTTTATTTTTGTCTTTAGCACATCGGCTTAGTGTGATGGACAGGACTATGTTTTCCTGCACATCTAATTTATGAACTCAGTGGATTCTGTCCCCTTTTTTGGCTGTGAAACTTCTGAATTTCTTGCCAGGAACTTCAGCGCTTACCTAGCAAAACTTATGCCAGGATTCAACAACTCATGTAATCTGCAAAATCCTATCAATCAAAGTCGTTAAGGCATGATGCTATTGAAGCCAGTTAGCAGATATATACACCCTGTTGCTGCCTGGTTTTTGCTGCAATGTGTTTCTGATACACACGTCCATTAACACTCTTCTTGCAATATGTAATATATTAGGTTTAGCTGATGTGAAAAGGGAAGGCCTACACAGGGTCTAATTAAATCACTGAAGATGTGAGGATTTTAGTTGTTCTTCAAATCAAACCATTCTAAAAAAATTACTCAATCCTTTATATGTTTTAATCTGTAGTCTTTTATAGTACAGATAAATCATCTACTAACATTCAGATTTTTTACGAAAGCCCTAATGAAAAGTAGAATACATATAATCAAAACATACATATACATAAAATGCTGCACTTTAGCCAAGAACAATACCCTAGAAATGCTTTTTGTCTCCATCTGTGTATGCGTCTCAAGGTTAAGAGTTGCCATGCAAGGTGGCTGTTTAAGAAGCATGAGTATAAAAAACTCCTCGAGTCTACAGAGGACAATATGTTTAGTGCACAAAAATAAATACTCATGTAAAATTGATTGGGGAAAAAATTTAAATAAGATAATTATAGCTATAAATCCAGTGGAACAGGGGGATGTGAACAGCAGAGTTTGATTAGATGATTTGCAAGTTGATTAGTGATCCTTATATTTTCCTCCACCATTTAATTGCCCCTGTTGGTCTTACTTGGCCTGATGAGTGATAGCAAGGCAGAATTTATCACCTAATCACACAGGCAGGTGCTTGGAGAGGAAACCATATCACTGCAATGGATATCCAAACTCTTCTCAAAGCTCTCTTTACAAGGGATTTTCACAGTATTTTGGTCCAAGATAACTTTATTTCCCAAGACTCTGGGATATATACCAAACAGTGTTTCCATCTTCTCAGTCTAGTAGCTGTGGCTGACTTGCAGTCAACAAGTTACTGCTTTCCATTGGAGGGTCCTGGGGGTTTGCTCCTCATGCATAAACCTGCTTCTGGAAACTAAAATTTTCTGTGCAGTAGTGCCCAGACCTTTCCGCTGGGTAGCTCCCAAGTCCTTGGTGATGGCAGAGGAGGGGGATGCACCCTGCATTTTCCTGCAACCCAAACTGATCTCCTAGCACCCAGTGGACCCTATTTCATGGGGATGAGGAAGGCTGCTGGTGTCCCCATTTTACATCCTGGTTCTCTTAGGAAAAAGCAATAAATCAAGGGGAAGAGGATGGAAAATAAAGAATTCTTTTCCTTTTTTTTTTTCCCCCTTCTTTCCATTCTCTGGAGTTATTTTCACCCTTTTCTATCGACAGACACAACCCTAATGGCAAGAGGAGTCACTGCTTCCATATCTCAGTGTGAACCGTGAAGACCTGTACAGTGTGAAGACCTGCACAGTGTGCAGATGTGCGTGTTCACACTCACTTCTGTCAGGCAGATAAATAACTCCTGCTAATCATGGCAGGCACAAAAAAATAATATTTCGTGTGAGCTTTCTAAGTGAATATGGGAACTACAGCCACACAGTCCAGCAGCTGGGTGGTGCAACCAAATACAGCTTGTCTCAGCAGCAGCTTGGGCTCAGGTGACAAATGCAGAGTAGAAAAATAAACCAAAACTGGGAGCAGAGAGTTTTGCTGGAATTTCTTGTCAGTGTTATAGACACATCTGAGGGGAAAATTCAAACATCAACAAAACAGCAAATAGCAAAATTAGGCTTAACTCCAGCCATCAGTAATGTCCAGCAGTTATTGGTAAGTCACAGTCTTGTGTTGCATTTCTGCATGTCAGCTCAGAGGCAGGATGATCTCTCCGGAGACAGCTGCCTGGAACGTGTTTGAGAGCGTCTGTATTGTGTGTCTGATCTGCCTCCTTGGACTTCCTGCCGAGTCCAGCACCTTCATCTTTGCAATCCAGCAATCAATAGGGGTCAGCGATGGCAAAAAATATGACCCCAAACCTTGGGACTTCTGGTGATGTAACTCTCAGTGTTTGTGGAGCATTCGGCAGCTATTTGTGGCATGAATCAGTGCAATCATACTTGCCTGGTAAGCGTTACTGTAGGAAGGCCTCCACCCACAGCAGCACTTTGCTGGGGCTGAGCTCACCACCACCAGCAGTTTCAAAAGGCAGACTGCAAAAG
The DNA here is from genome assembly GCA_028858755.1 of Ara ararauna. Lineage (NCBI taxonomy): Eukaryota > Metazoa > Chordata > Aves > Psittaciformes > Psittacidae > Ara > Ara ararauna. Next base: position 30,134,620 of record CM054379.1, read on the forward strand.
CATTTCAAAGCCAGAGTTGAGACACTCAGTCCTTTCAAAAATAATTGAAACTTTGGGTGTCTGACTTCTGTAGCTGTGCTTACCTCCCATGAACTGCTTCAAGCAGCACCATACAGGATGAAATACAACATAAAGCAAGGACTTCATGCAAAATATTTATCAGGCAGGTTCATCTAACCCGGCTTCAAGCATTCAAACTTTGTTGTCTAAGTTTAAGGTAAGTCCCATACACAGGTCATTCACCTAATTTTAAAATAGGAAGTCACAGCATCCTATATCTTTCCACTGACTATAAAGGAAGCCTAAGGTTGTAAACACCACATTAACCTTTTTCTTCACCATAGTTACCTGGCTTAAAGGTACCAGGGATCAACTGATCCTCTCCCATCTGTTGCCTGTCAGCAGATTAATTACAAGCTTATAGCAAAACAAACAAACAAATTAATGCATGACCCTTTTCTTATTCTTGTAATTATCAAAGCCCTTCAGGTTTTTCTGAACTGTATTCTGATTCTTCTGTCTTTATCAGTGACAAATGTCATTAGCACTGGAATGCTTTTTAGGTCAAGCTTACTAATAAAAAGAGTAAATTGATTCCAAGATCAGTTTTTTAGTAGCTCTCTAAATAGTTGTCTGCCACCCCAATAATTTAGCTACCATTTCCATTTCAGTGAATTTTTCACCTGCTTTGGATCTGTTCCTCATATAGTTGTTTCTGAAGTGACATGGTATGAAATACTTTACTGAAAACAAGATGAGAAAAAAATTGGGGACTTTCCCTGCTAAGAATCAAGTAAGCTTATCAGAGAAAAATAACAGAGTAGTGTTGTATGACCTACCTTGGATTAAGCTGTGCTAAACTGTACTTTCTTTTGTTTACCTCTGCTGATTGTTGAAATCAAACTAACATTTGGTGTTGAGATAAACCAAAATTGTCATGCTTTCTAAAATATAGAAGCTATTCTTGTTCTTCTCCCAGCACCCATTCCTGACTTAACATATCAATTACTACTTTTAACAGGTTCCTGCATTGGTTCTTTCAGGGTTTCGCATAGAGAAGGAACAGCCACGCTTGTCTGAAAATATCATAGAATCATAGAATCATAGAATAGTTAGGGTTGGAAAGGACCTGAAGATCATCTAGTTCCAACCCCCCTGCCATCGGCAGGGACACCTCCCACTAAACCGTGTCACCCAAGGCTCTGTCCAACCTGGCTTTGAACACCGCCAGGGATGGAGCATTCACAACTCCCTTGGGCAACCCATTCCAGTGCCGCACCACCCTCACAGTAAAGAACTTCTTCCTTATATCCAATCTAAACTTCCCCTGTTTGAGTTTGAACCCGTTACCCCTTGTCCTATCACTACATTCCCTAGCAAAGCCCTTAGATCTTTGTTTCTGCTCCAGATGCTCTTCCATTCCAATGAGTCATGCTGGCTTTGCCCCACGTGTCACCCTGCTTACTAAAAACTGAAGCAAAGTTTTCATTTTGGTTTTGGCCCATGCTTAGGTTATCTTTAACACCCACCCCCAATCTTTACTGCATAGCAGCCTCAAAGTCCTCTTTTTTGCTCTCTGTTTATATGACTAAAGAACATTTTACAACATGTTTTTAATTTCCTTTGCAAGGTCTAACACAGACCAGCTTTTGGCAGATCTCACTTTCTCCCCACACTTTCTGACCTGCAAGATGCAATTTTCCATGTTAGTCAGCCGTTTTTTCTTCCATTTCTTGCAGGCCCTTTTCCTACCTCTCATATCCTTTACAAGGTTGATTGTCATCACTTGGGCCTGGAGTTCTTCTCTGTGAGTTTTTTCTCCTTCCCAAAATGCGGACTCATTTATATGTCTGTGACTATAGGAATCTCCTTTACATTCAGGTCTCCAAGTTCCTCAGTTCGGTTGACTTCACTGCTTTGAAATTTAAAAAAGCCAAACATGAGAACCCATTAAAAGACAGATTTGTTTATCTTTCCATTCAGTTTAATCAAAATCCTCTATGATCTGCTTGATCAGGGCTATTTTCTACTGCAACCTCTTCTGTAACATCCTCACTAAGTATGTCTAAATTACCACTACCTCCTGCAGGCTCAATAAATATCTGGCAGAAAAGAAGTCTGTCAGCAGTCCAGATTCAGAAACATCTGAGCTCTGTCATCACCCATAGCCTCAGTTTAATTACCCAGCTCCTGCTGCTCTCATCTATCTCTAGGAACAGAAAGTCTCCCTCAGGTCCTGTTGACTGTCTAATACTATTCCATTATTCCATAGCCACAGCCAGATTTTTTCTAGAAAATCTATAGTGGATCTATGCTACTGTTGTAGTAATGTAGTTTTACAGTGCCTTTCAAGAAGACAGTGGACCTTGATTAATTTTACTGTATCACGCTTTTCCTTCTTTGCACAGTACCCCATCAGAGGCATACAGTGCTTCTCCGTTACCCCTACCTTTGTGTCCATCTGTCCTGAATACTGCCTTCCTCTCAATGCCTGTACTCCAGCCAGAATGGACATCCCATCATGTTTCTTTCAGCCCTGTAAATGCCTGGCTGTAGGTCCTACACCAGAAGATTTGGCTCCTACACCTCACTGCATGGGCTTGTTATGCGTTGTCCAAGCAGTCAGCTCTTGAGCCTCAACCTCTCTCAATTTCCTAGCAAGCAAAATTGTTCCACTACCTTTTGCTTACCTGGCTACCCATGTTGTGCATATAACTTCGCGTTTTCTCCTTGCTTTGCAGATTCCTATCTTGGATATATATGGGTTTGGGTTTTTTTTACTTCTTCCTCACTTATTCCATTTTAAGTTTCCTGCTTATTAACCTAGGGTGAGATAATTTGAGTCTGTTCCAACCTTAACCCCAGCACTTTGATACTCTGTATACAAATGCAATTCAGCCACTAAAGACAATTTTCCTTCTGTGGAAGCTTTCCAATAATTGAATGTGCTGAAACTATCATTTCTAGCTCTATCCTTGAGCTATTTGTTGGTTTTGTTAGCCCGACATGCTTTTGCCTTTTCTTGCTAGGAACTCTGAGGCTTGCACTACAGATCACTTAAGTAAACAGCAGTCACTTCGCAAAAGACATCGCTGGCTGATTTCTTCTCTTGTAGCATAAAGAGACCTAAAAATGTGTCTACACGTTGTTTTCACCAGAGAGCACACAAATAAAAACAAGATTCAAAGAAAAGGTGCAAATTAAAGGAAATCTGTGTCATTCTTAAAATATTTTTTCCTGTGTTTCTGAAGCTTTACACATGCAATCTGATGTAGCTGCTTTATGTTACCGATAACTTCCCATTTGACATGCTACATCAAAGGACTTGTTCCCTTGTACAGTTGTTAATGTGACGTACTCTCTTAAAATGTTAAAGAGATGAAACTTATACTTTAAATGTCTGCCTAAAATGGCATATGCTTCATTAAATATGCATTTGGAAATGAGAAGGTTGCTCTAGATGAGTATATGTTGTCAAATATTTAAGATAGAATCAATAGTCAGCCTTCCGAAGTTTCACATTAAGTAATAAAAAATATTAAATGAACAGTTTGTAGTACAGTTTCCTACACAAGGCTTTCCAAGAGTCAGCACTTAGAGCCTTCTTTGATACACGTACATTAATTTAATATGTATGCTTTGCCTAAGAACATGAATAAGTCATTCCTTTTAATGTTTTCATTTGCATGTTTAATTTGAGTATGGGAATCAGTGGAAACACACTTAAATGCTTATGCTAGTTTATTCACTTTGTTTTGAAAATTGGTGCGTGCAGCATGGGCGAGAAAGAAGTCATCTAGGTAGAAGCAAAGTTGATGGGAAAGTAGGTTGTAATTTACTCACACGTTGTCCGTGCAGTGGACAAGCAGTCAAATCTGCAGGGAAATCAGTATTTTCTAGTGCATTAGAATGGGATTTACAAAGAAAGACAACATGGTCAGAACTAGTTTCTATAAAAACAAGTTAATTAACTACATTTCCGAAGTTACATGCTTAAACCAAGACACTGGCCCAGCCCTGCTTTAAGAACTGTCATGCCTGCTTCCACCCAAGCTCAGGGAAATCACACTGTTTATGGAGGCAGAACTGAGGCTTTCATGAGCATCTGTGAGCATTTTGACTTTCAATTGCGAGATCATGATTCTTCTTCCATAATTCTCTGAAAGCGCCTACTTCATGGGAACTTCAGGATTTCTTTAAAAGCTAATTGAAGAAGCCACAGAATTTCTGTAGGACATTTCTGGAGTTGGTATTTTTGAACAAGCCTGTTGTAACAGGCTGTATTAGGAGAAGGATATTGCTTCCTATTAAATTATAAAACACCATCAGAAACCATAAGGAGGACCTATCTTTTTTATTATATCAAGGAAGGTTTGTGAATGGGCAGATTAAGGGAAATGAAGGGGAGGGAGTGCTATTATTTCTGTGGCAGCACCCCAGGGATGTTTTAATGGATTTTTCCTGAACAGCTTCATGAAGCTCTTACAAGAGATGTGATGCTGCCCCGTGCAGGTCCCCATCTCTCCGTGAAAGTCTCCTAGTAAAGGATACAGTCTGGCAAAGAAGGCATTCCTGTGCTGAGTCCTCCTGAGCATGCTGCAGCATCCCTGAGCCCATCAAGGCATCTCGTGGCTCTGCCCTTCTTAGAGGAGGAGAGCTGGGGCTCACAGCATCCTGCTGAAAAAAGAAAGACTCTCTTTGCTGGTCCTCTCCTTTTCTGTAGAACCTACAAGTGATGGGGACCCCCTGTGCCATCCCAGCCCTCGTTTGCCCTTATGGAAACTAGAACTTTTCATGCTAACCTGAGCCCCACAGCTATTCCTCCTTGCTCTGTAGCCTGAGACATTGCTGTGTTAGGTCATTCACTTCTCCCCCTCCTGACCCAGGGAACCTGGGCTTACTCTTCACTTTATACCCCCATCATGTTCCTCCCTGTCTCTCTCTTCCTGCAAGGAATTCCTTCAGAATTTGAGCTTCTTTGTTCACTGCTTTTAGCTACTTTGCAAAGAAATGCCCATAGATCTGACACCCCTAGGCGTGAATACTGGCAAGCTGCTTCTACAGCAGCCAGAGAAGCCACCCCATGTATGGGGTACCAGGTGACTTCTTATCTGAGCCAAAGAGGTGACAGGAAGAGACAAATCAGGGAAGACCAGAAGGTCTCACAATTACTCAGTTTTAGGCTATGTATTTCCAGATGGTTATACACATTTGTTTCATATCTGTTTGACAGTTAAAATGGACTCACACTATGCAAAGAGACGTATCTGGAGAAGTGAATGTTGAGCAGAGATGTGAAACTATATAGGAAAGAACTTCCTTTGGATCATCTGTCTTCTTTGTTTAATCAATGAGTTCAGGGATGTAGAACTAGTTATGTACCACCAAATTTGTGGATCTTCAAGTTTTTAAGACTCGTCTGTTTTTTATAACAAAAAAGCCCAAAAGACTGAAATTTTCCTTATTATGTTTAACAGCATAGCACGATTTCCTTATGAATTTGGAAAAAATCTATAAAAACTTGTGAATTTTTGTTCTGCTGGACACATGAACCCAATTATTGAAACTCAAAGAATGATTTACTGCATAGCACTGAACTTTCTCCTCTTGGAAGTGAATGCTCCTGCCATTACACTAGTTAAAGCTAATTTGCTGAAGAGACAATTGCAGAATCGCAGCTCACCTGGTTTCTGCTACTTATTAAATAACATTTCACACTGCAGAAGAACTCAGACTGGGGTCTTGTCTTCCCTTTTCCCCCCCATAAATAAATGTACAAAAATAAAGAAACAAACCCAGCAATATTTCTTGCTGGAGACCAAACTATAAACTAATGTGTAAAAAATCTCCTTTTCCTATAAAGTACAAAATGCCTGGAACACAATCAGTCTAAACTGAGAAGCTGGGGGTCGTGTTTTACAGCACTGGAAGGCATAAATTTAACAGCGGGTGACTGGTATGAGGGACTATGTGAGCACCACGTGTAGACAATAATTGCTGCAGTTACAGAGGAATTACTTTTACGCATTGCAGAGCTGCTCTGCCCCTCCTGCTGGTAACCCCCCCGGTCTCTGGCTGTCTGCAGCCCAGCTGCAGGTCCCCCCAAAACACCAAGAAATGGTGCAAAGCAGCTCCACACCCCCCGTGGGGAACTTCTTTGCCTCTTGGACCTGCACATATTCACAAGTCTGTATGTGCCTCAGCAGCTACACAACACACCCAAATATCAAGTGTTTCACCCTCCATCCCAGGACTCTGTTACTGCTCAAAACCCAACTCATGTTATACAGTGAGAAATCTGTCACTGGGAAGCAGGGACTGTGCTCTTGTTGCTTGCTTTTAGCGCATCCGGGTATCTACAGTTCCTCTTAGACTGCTCTACTTTCTGACAATATGGAAAGAGCTACTCCTCACCCCGAATTCTACATGCTTTGGCATGCAAACACCAGTAGAAACATTGGTACTTACAAGCTAGGGTAGGTTGCATTTCACTTGTTTTTAACCAGCTAAGATTGCAAAAGTTTCCTCCCCTTGCTTAGATGGTGTTTTAAGATGGGGCAAATGCTCCCTCTGGAGGTGCTCATCTCTGCAGCGTGCATGGAGTCAGCGTGGGGCATGCATGCTGTGCCACTTGAAGAAGTCACCAGAAATTCCCAGAAATCTTCTAAGCAGGGAGAATGACCAGGAAAGGAGGGGAAAAACTGGGGTTTCTAAACCCACCGGCCCTTTTGGTCAGACAATAGTACACTGGCAGAAACCTCAAAGGCATGCAAGTCCCTACTACAAGTCCATGTTTGTAGTTCTTTAGCTTGGGAGGACACGCAGGAGTTGTGGGAGGTGGTTGTGATCGGGGGTTACAGAGACTAGAGACCCAGAGCTGTGGGGAGCAGGGTTTCACCTGCGCCGTTTGCTCAGTGAACATCTTTTGAAGACAACACCAACCCGTGTGCTTCAGCCAGTCAGAGCGCAGGTACTGCGCCCTGCAGATCATGCCATCTGCCCAGCAGCCTTCGTGCTGGATACAGCAAATTACAGCACATTTCTCCCAGTTTCGGCATGGATTAACCCATCTTGCTACAGGTGTAGAGAAAAGTGCAGTCCCGGATGTATGGAAAACTAGCCCCATTGATTTTTGCACCATCAGAGGTGGAAATGCTTGGCTGAAATGCGAAGCCAAATTTGGCCCTATGTTAATTCAGGACAAAAAGATCATAAGTGCATAGGACATGTCTTTGTCTGTACTTGTGTGGCCAGACACTTCATAACCAAGAAAGAATATGTTGTGCCGAGCGGATTTGAAGGAGAAACGTATCCTAACAAAGCCAGCATTTAAAGACAGGGAGAAAGAAATAAGATGAAAGTGTGCTTCTACCCACTACAGCTCTGTTGTGGTTTACAAAATGAGCCTAAAGGACTTTCCAAAATAATTTCCAACACTCCCAAACACTTGCAAGTTGTTTGTTTCATTTGGTTTGGGTTTGTTCGGCTTTTTTAATTTAGAGAAAAAAAATAGATCCTGTTTTCTGGATTTTGTGAAATATAAAAACAACAGCTACAATATAAAAAAAACCTGCTTAGTAGTGCATGACATCATGGATTACAGTTCTCCCTCTTCCTATGTGCTGCCTGTTCTTTCACTGGGGGGTGATGGAGACCAACTAGCCTATTCAGTGTCACTCTTCACATCATCCAGAGATGCTGTGGCAACATCTAGCAGAATAGGAAAGTAAAATTGTGGCTATTTCCAATGTAAATTTTCTAGCTCTAGAGAAGAAAGATAAAACCTGTGTAAAACTGCCTTTGGTTTGCTCTAAATCACTGTGGTGGTTGGGATTATATAGAAAAGACAGCACAGTATTTTTGGCTATTCTATCACACGTTTGTCTGCTTTCTGATTATTGGGACTGGCCTTTCCCTTATTTGTGCTCTTTTCTAGCTGCATGTGTAGCCATCAGTCTGTCACCCACAGTGTCTCAATACTGCTCTGTCTGACAGAGGCAGCAGGACGGAGCTCATAATTAAACTTGGAAACCATTTACATTACATGTAAAAGGATTCATAATAATCATTCTAGTGACCACACTGGTCCTCTTAATCCATCAATTTGATTATTTGTGTTATATGTGTCTGTATTAGGATTATATTTTCAATATTGCTGTTAATTTTTTTTTGTTATATATTTCTATATTTGCTCCTTTAGGGGAATTGAAAAGGTCTGTGTTAAAGATGCATCAAAGCAGGCAGCTGTGCCAGGAGCAAACAGCAACTCAGTCTCTACTGACCAATCCAAGGAAATCGAAACACCTCCAGTGCACAGCTTGTCCTCTTGCACAAGTGCTTTGACATCACCTCAGACAAAGCACCCACTGACCAAGGGAGCAATGTGAGAAAGCTCTGGGTCAGAAATACTTTTGAAGCTGAGAACTCTGTGCCTTATTCTTACGTCTGGCCAATTTGTGTTTGTCCTAGAAGAGGAAGGGAACTGCATCGGTTGCTTTTGGGATGGGGGATTTGATCAGATGGATGATAAAGCTGGTTTAGCCTGAGTTTTATTATTGACTTGGAGATGTCTGGGTGCTCAGCGCTGTTTTTTGTGCAGACTGGCCCATACCAGGCTCCCCCTCACGGTTGCTGCATGCCGGCAGCTACCCACATAACTGGGATTCACACCATCCGCTCTTAGTTTTTGTTATTCCCAGCATAAGGATATTTTTCAGGAGATAAGTTGGTCTTTTTATAGTCAGACCTGGAGTTTCCATGGTGAAATTAGCCAATGGGAGTTTCCTCTGCAAAGCAGAGCATATCCGTTACCAGCAAAAACACGTTACTCCCTTGGTTGTGAGGAAGTGTTATTGTCCAAGATCTATTCTGGTTTTTAAGGGTTCCGTATCCTCAAAGAAGTATTTTTAACCTGAAAGGAATATTTATATTGTCCAGTGAGTGCAGCTCTCTGGGTTATTCTTAGCTCCGCATGTGTGTTTGCTTTATCTGTGCATCACTTTTCCCCTATTGATCTTTTTCGACAAACGTTTGATAGAAAATGCGAGCAAAGGTAGTAGATAAAAGTAGTTCCTGGAATTAATTCACTGTCAGGGCCCAAGCAACACCGGGGATTAATTTGATCTCCTGCAGTCAATGTGTATCCTGACCGACAGGAGTGGTTTTGATACAACATTTTCTAAACATTTCAGAAGCCTTTGAAGATGCCCAGAGCCGGTCTGTGGCCTGGACCAGCTCTTGGTACCAGGCATTAAGCAGAAAACCACCTTTTGTCCTTCTGACGTTCAGTATGCTGGGGCTGAAAATGAAAAAACTTTTTATGTTAAACTAGGCACCTTGAAGCAGAAATTAATAAAAAGCTGATTATGAAACCGTATGCAAAAGCTCTGATGTTGGCACAGAGCTCAGTTCGTGGTTCTAACCCTGATCTCACCTGTGGTGAATGAGGACCAGCTCCATTAAAACCCGCAGGATTACAACACTGTAAGCCTGGTGTGAGACCGCAGTCACAACAAAAAGGCATCAGGGGATTATACATGTTATAAGCTGAAGAAATTTGTCTATTTTTTCCCTTAGGCCTGGTTATCTTAATTAATTGGCATTTTGCTGATGCTGAATATCTACAGCCATGTTTTTTTTCACTGCTTGCTGAAGTCAGCATAACCAAAATGTCTGTATTTCAGTGTTTTGTGCAAGGAAAGTCTTCCAGTGCTTACCACTGCCTCCAGCATCCTTGTCCTTCTTTCTTTGATGCTTCCATGAGGGAGAGAAGTGACTGTGATGGATGTATTTTAAATTGCTAACAGCCAGTAGGAGCTACCTGCTACCCCCGATGGAACAGCTCTGATTCTGCCACAGAATAAGGAGAATTAATGACTTATCTGCTAATTATGCTTTTGTTGTATATGTTTGTGCTTATTTTCTGTAGAAACTGAGCACCCTTGACTGTTACTGATGGCAAGGCATGAAGCACCCTGGAATAACAGAGTAGTGGATGACATGTAAGCACGGGCATGAAAATAGACTGGAGCCATAGCACGTTGATCTCACCTGCATTGCTGAGGTCACCAAGGCAGACCTGCCTTCTACGAAGAGAGGTTTGCTTCTGGCAGCTCAGAAATATCCCTCTAAAATACATCCATGGCTGTGACAAATGTTGGTGCAAAGCAGTTCTTTGACATGTTTATTTAAATGTAAGTATGAAGGGAAAGTTTAGATAAAATCATTCCGATTGGAAATTCCAAACATTCTGTTCAAAACATATGGATAATAAATTTTTTATCCTTTTCTTCTAAAACCAGCAATTCACCAAAACCAAAAATGCCTGTGGTATAGGCTATGATATTGAATTTGTGTTCCTGTATTAATCAAGAAGTTTGGGATAAAAAGCATCAAACCCCAACTTTTCATCAAAAACAACAGATACATATCTGCAAAGGCAATGAAGAGGCTTCCAGAAAGAGATGTGGTGAAAAACTCCCCTGTGGCAAGCCTTGGAAATAGGCCCCAACCTTATCTAATGCTGTAAACCCAAACACCAAATCCAAACCGGGATACCAGATTTTGGGTTTGATTTGAACTCTGAGGCTCAACATCCTGATTCCCATGTGCAGTATTAGTGGTGCTGTCAAGCAGTGGTATGATTTTATTGTCACTTTAGGGTCTTTTATGTGACTTTAAGGTCACCTTGCTCCCAGGAGGCAAAACTATGCGTAATAGCAGGTCGTTTCAGGTAAGTGCTATATAAAAACCTTAATGATGCTATGAATTTTGCTCCACTTTTTGTAGTTTTACATATATTTGAGAATCCATGGCATGTAAGGGCATGAAGAGGAAAGGCATAGTGTCAGAGAGTGCCAGCGCTCTCAACCCTCCACTGTCCCCTGCTTTCTGTGGCCTGCAGTAACTCATTTAACCTCTGTTTCAGCTTATTCAAAATAATTATGCTTAGCCCATAGGGTTGTTGGAACAGATTAATTAGCTCAGGTTCGCAGAGACCTCTGAAGATGTCAAGCACTGTAAGTGCTGCTTCCTATGAATGTATATTATTGTGCACTGTAAGAACAGTGGGATTATGGAGTATTTGATAATGTATAATCGGAGAGGAAAAAGAAACAAGGAATATCCTTAGGGAGCCTGACCAGTGTGTATTTCAATGTTATATTCCATTTAAATACCTTTCTCAGAGCCCTAATGATTTGCTGTGAAGTTATCGGATAATCCTATGCAAACTGATAAGAAAAGGTATAATTTGGAATTTAATATTTCCATTAGTTCCTTGGCCTTTTGTTCCTGGCCACAGCTGCCAAAATCATAGTATTTCTAGCCAAAATCAGTTAGTTTTCACTTTCAGCTGTATTGGTTTCTTAATCCACCTGTCAGTGTGGCCACACAGGTGCTAGTCTCAGGGTGAAATGGGAATATATTCCACTGGGGCTCAGGGCTCAGCGCAGAGCTTTGAATTGGAATATGTTTATCCTTACAGCATCCTGGGGATAAAAGAAGTGCCATTATCATTAACCAAATAAATGGGTTTGCTCACAAAATGCCACCACTACTGCTAAAAGTGGTAGAAATTGGGTTTGGTGACTTCAGCCTGTTTGAAAGTCACCTGTCTTCTTCAGTAGTGATGGCGATGTCCAATTTCCTTCCTTTTTGACCAGCATAATTTGGAAATCCCTATAACTGTCCTTCTCTTCCCTCTGGCTATTACACAAACCATGCCTAAGCACTGCAGTCTCTCTGGATGCAGAGATTCCCTCCCCTAGAACAATTCCACTTTTCACAGTTTTCTAACGTCTTTTAGAGATGAAGCAAAACAAACCAAAAAGTGTTCCCACCCCAAAACATACACCATTTTCCACGTAATAGCTCAACCTTCTTCCATTCATTCTGTGAAAGAGGTTAACTCATTGGTAATCATTTTGAAATATTAATTATAGTATTTACGAATTATTACTTATGATCATGCATAATAAAATAGTGTAATAGCGTAGTATTATAAATATTTGTTAGCAATTTATTTATGTCTGTTATAAACAGAGTAAATGCAAATTGTCTCAAGCTATTGTAAAACTGGTATCTGATGATGCCATAGCAGAGGTGAAATGTGAAGATTTTCTATCCCCTACATTGTGATGTCTTTGACGTTGGTTATACAGTGTCCAATCTAATGTCAGCCTGCTCTTACTGAAATCATCACATCCTTTAGAGAGCTTTGAGGCACCTCTACCTTCACTCACCTCTTGCTGACAACCCTGTATGGTCTTCATGTGCATCACTTGCATAAATTGCACTTTTTAATTTGTCATGATCCCTCCTGCGGGAATTTGGCCGTATCTTCTCCATCTCCTCTCCTTGGCTTGCAGAAGAACTCAATTTGTGTCTCCTGCTGCATCAAGAACATTTTTAGCACTTAAAAAACTGAGCCTGAGATGACCAGTCTGGCTGGATGGCGGCTGATTTTCCCTCCGTGCAGTTTCCCCTTGCCAGAAGGATGCTCCCAAATGGGCAGCACTTGCAGATAACACTGTCCCCCCCATGTCACCTTCCCATCCTTGCTACATCTGAAGAGTGCATATTTCAACAAAACAGTAGGTCAGAGTCTGGGCCTTGCCAGGCGTCTATGTCCACTCTGGGGACCTGCTCCCCTATGCAAGCTAAAAAGCAGAAACCACTGCCTCATTAGAAATGAGGCTGTGGAAGTTCACACACTGTTAAAGAAGGGAAAAATGTCCTGCTTGAATGAAGATGATTTTCTGTGCCAAAACTCCGCATGCCCATAAGCTTTTCCCATCCATTCAGACTTTTTTCCTTCTTGTATTTCTGCACCAGGTGGTGCCTAAACTTGAGAAGACTGGATGGTTCAGACAGGCTGCCTTTCCAGCAAGGAAATTGCTATTCACAGTAAAACAGGTTAACGAAGCTGAAATATTCCAATTTGCTGGTGCACTATAAGCCACAGATCTCATGCAGGAAGATGCCCGTGATCTCCAGCCTATATTCCATGTCCATGCCTTACTGCATCTCTTCAGTGCATTCACCGTTTAACTCCTTAGGGGCCAGAGAAGAAAACATATGGAGTGTTGCTGAGTGTAATTCTACTTATCCCGACTACAGTTCATCTACGAAGCACAAAAATAATCTGATTACTCCCCTTTTCCTTCTTTGTGGCCTTCAGCCTCTCAGAGAGTTGTTTTGCTAAGATGAACCCTTTCTGTTTGACTTAAGCTGGATGGGAGGAAAAGATTCTTTACAATGAGGGTGGTAAAACACTGGCACAGGTTGCCCAGAGAGGAGGTGGATGCCCCATCCCTGGAGACATTCAAGGCCAGGCTGGATGTGGTTCTGGGCAATCTGATCTAGTTGAAGATGTACCTGCTTAAGTCTGGGGGGGTTGGACTCGATGACCTTTGAAGGTCACTTCCAATCCAAAGCATTCTGTGATTCTATGATTCTATGACTCCAGAGGAGCCAGGGTGCACAAATAAATAAACCACTATAAGAAACACAAATAGAAATTAAAGAGGAAATTACTGTCTTGCAGCACACTGCCTCTCTTCCTTTCCAGGGCTGGATTGTTCTCTAGATCCTGGTTTAGTGCTACCCCACCCACTTTTAAATGTCCCAAGTGACAACATTTCTGCCTTTTCCCCTGAGATACAATTACATGAAAGCAGTCTCATTCCCTGAATATGGAATAAACCCACCTCACTTTTCAAATCTGCCTAATTGCAATGTTTCCACTGGAACATAGGATACAAGCCTAGAAAAAGGTCTTTTGGCTCCTTCAGTCAGTTTTGTTGAAACAGCCATTCATTCATGTATTTTTAAAGCTCCACCTTAAAACTAGTTACCTCGCGTTCCCCTCCTCCCTCTTCATTACTAGAGCTATGCAGCAGGATTTTTTACCTAATTTAAAGGTGCAGTCAGTGTGAAGACCCCTAAATATTTCTTTCTGAAATCTCTAGTCTGGGTCAAAGTTTGTGCAAACTGTTGGTGATTTACGTTCATTGCTCAGGAGGTCCACCAAAGGTGTATTTTGGTTTGACAGTGTCTGGCGTATAAGGAAACTCACAGCACCATGATATCCCCTCCACTTTTTCCTTCTGTCAGGACATGTGCAATTGGGACAGTATTGGATGGAGGTAGAAAGTTCTCATCAAACACTAAATGGGAGTGAAAAAAGTTTGTTCTTTGTGCCTCTTCCCCACCTTCTTCAAGTCAGTGACACTGAAAAGGGAAAGAGAAAATAAGCAGGCACAAGCTAAGGGAAAGAAGAAGGGGTTGTAGATGAAAAAGCAGTTGAAGTCCTCCTGCATTGTCTCCTCTCCTTGCTCTTGCACTGTTAGCTGAAGGCTTACCAGCTTTTTGTCTGATCTCAGCCGCTAAGTTGGATGCGCTCTGAGTTACATGACCGAGTTATTGATGTGGCTGGTGCCTTCTAGTTACCGTGTTTCTTGAAGCTACAGAAAAGCATCAATAGCATTTCTCCTCCCTCAGGAATGTGAGCTCTGAGAAGATGAAGCACAGTAGAGGACTACAAGCAGTGAAGGGTAGAATATAGTTTCAGCAAGGAAACAAACTATTTGAATGTGTGCAGGCCTAGATTAAGGTTTTAAGACAAACTGGTGAGATTGTTAAGGTGAATTCTTTAGAGTTTGCATATAAACATTTTTTCCCACAAACAATAACACTTCATATTTTCACTGAAATCTAAAACCAGGCTTCTGGTGTGTTAACCTTTCTTCAGTACCCCCCCCTATTTGGATGAGCATCCACTGACACTTAGAATCATAGAATCATAGAATAGTTAGGGTTGGAAAGGACCTTAAGATCATCTAGTTCCAACCCCTCTGCCAGGGGCAGGGACACCTCCCACTGTACCATGTCACCGAAGGCTCTGTCCAGCCTGGCCTTGAACACCGCCAGGGATGGAGCATTCACAACTTCCCTGGGTAACCCATTCCAGTGCCTCACCACCCTTACAGTAAAGAATTTCTTCCTTATATCCAGTCTGAACTTCCCCTGTTTGAGTTTGAACCCGTTACCCCTTGTCCTCTCACTACAGTTCCTCATGAAGAGTCCCTCCCCAGCATCCCTATAGGCCCCCTTCAGACACTGGAAGGCTGCTATGAGGTCTCCATGCAGCCTTCTCTTCTCCAGGCTGAACAGCCCCAACTGTCTCATCCTATCTTCATATGGGAGGTGCTCCAGTCCCCTGATCATCCTCATGGCCCTCCTCTGGACTTGTTCCAACAGTTCCATGTCCTTTTTATGTTGAGGACACCAGAAATGCACACAATACTCCAAGTGAGGTCTCAGGAGAGCAGAGTAGAGGGGCAGGATCACCTCCCTCGACCTGCTGGTCACACTCCTTTTGATGCAGCCCAGGATACGGTTGGCTTTCTGGGCTGCAAGCGCACACTGCAGCCAGCTCATGTTCATTTTTTCATCAACCCACACTCCCAAGTCCTTCTCCTTGATCTGCTCTGAATCTCTTCTCTGCCCAACCTGTAGCTCTGCCTGAGATTGCTCCGACCCAGGTGTAGGACCTTGCACTTATCATGGTTAAACTTCATGAGGCTGGCATCAGCCCACGTTATCAAGGGGATTGTAGCTAATTATCAGTTTTTCTGTGCAGTGAAGATCACAAAGTCACAATCCCCTTGGAAATTGCAAGATGTGCTGCAAGGTAAGTTGAAACCTGTGGCAAAGCAATTAACCAACCAACAG